>OZ014566.1:7624750-8824750 GCA_963966155.1 Clivina fossor
ATATATACATATAGTAGGTAAATAAAAAAATTCACGACTAAAATGTATTATGTATTTATTTATTAGGTGGTCAAATTAAACTCTTATTTAAGATTCTGTGTCAAACTTTCGGTGATATTTCTCAACTTATTCAAAACCGGATTTTTCTTATTTATAATCGACGTTTCGACGTCTTTAACGTCTGTCTTCATTAGGAAAAATGATACAAATAATATTTATAGTAAATAAACAAAACATAGAAACAAGTTACTAGGTAACAAAATAAGTAACTAGATCATAAAATTTATAGATTTTAATTAATGCAAGCCAAATTTTATTTAACTCATAGGCATTGAGTTAAATGAAATTTTGGCTTCTATTAATTAAAAATTTATAAATTTTATGATCTAGTTACTTATCTAGTTACCTAGTAACTTGTTTCTATGTTCTGTTTATAAATAAATATTAATAGAGAACTTTAACTTAAATCAGTTTTATTTTAATAAATTACCAGTTTTAATTAATTCTAAAATACGTATAATACATGCATATAAATGTAGGTAGGGTATGTAACGTCAAAGTTCTGTATTAATATTTATTTATAATCAACTCAATGTCCATCTTCATCAACAAACTTGATACAAATGAAAGTTATAGTAAATACAAGTTACTAGGTAACTATATAAGTAATTAAATTATAAAGTTTTATAAATTGTACATTAAGAATAATTACAGTGAATTAATATTAAAAATTGATTTTGTAACTTACATGTTCTTGTTTCTCAATTTATTTTAGAAATTTATGAAATTTTATAAATTCAATGGATACCGGTCCTGAAAGTCTGAAGATTATTATATCCCAACATTGTTTATAATAATAATAACTCTTTATTTAGCTATAAGCTACATTTACAACCAAGAAAAAATACAATACAATAATATAAATAATTGTTAACAATTGCTACATTTGTGCTGATAGAAAGATATGAAATTATTCTTTATAATGCTGCTTCATTTTTTGCTTAAATGCCTGTAAAGTATTACAATTTTTAATATTTTCTGGTTATTTATATTATACTCCTTTATACTCCTCATAAATTTAGTTTATTTATATTTCTCTAAATTTCATCTAAAAGGTTTTTATTTGAATCAGTTTATGCTTTGTAACTTCTATAATAAAAAATTTCAATCTGCATTTAATCTGCCTGGTCTTCCTTTATGAGATATTAAATTTCGTCGGATGTGTAAAGGGTTGAATACTTAAGATAGTTGCAAAGTTTGCAAAGTTCTTGTAGCTAGAAAGGGTCTTTTGTGTGCTGGTCAGAATGAAGACAGAAAGACTTTTTTGGGCTATAGCGCGCGATGGAAACTTGCTATTCTCCTTAAAATGGTTTTTGTGAATTATCTATGGTTCGCTGGGCTTTAGTTTCTTGTGCATTGCACTCACTTACTCTCTTTACTTTTTAAGTTTAAAGAAGAATTAATGTTTTCGCGTTGCTATTGTGAAAAAAAAATGGTTAGTTGTTTTACAACTTGTTGGAACTTTTACAAATTCATTGTGTTTCTCATTATAAATGGAAGTTTATCTACGATATTATAGAGAATGTGGAACGAAAAAAATCTTTAGATAATTTTTGTGCTATAATTGTTTTATTAAAACAGAAAACAAATTGTTCAGCTATATCTAAATATACTTGTATTAGATGAATTTAACAGTAGATGATTTAGTTTGGTTTATTTATCTAACATAATTATATACATACACACACGATAACACCATGTACCCAAAAGAATGTGGCACAAACTCTTTCCATCATGCCTACACTGAGAAAAATAGATATTTAAAAAATTGTATAATAATAAGTAGATATTTCTTTGAAATATACGAGTATGTTTACTGTATTCACAAATTTATACTTTTTTAAAATCTACTCACATATATATTTTAATACTATATTAAGAATTAAGACTGTAATACTATAGACAAATTGATGGTATTAAATTTTTGTTTTTATTATATTTATAGTTAATTTTTAAATATACTTATTTTGTTATTTTTAATATCTTGTGTTTGTGTCACCTTTTTAAATATAAATAGCGTTACGGTAACTATCCATTTTGCTCAGTGTAAATTAGTTTCCCCCAGATATTTCTATTCAGACAAGCAACTGTAGCTTCATACACATTCATAATATCTCTCATTAATTTACTATATTTTAGTCAAAAATATAAATATAAACTAATTTGTATGAAAATATAAGTATAAATAACTGAAAGGTCATAAACCTTTAAATAATTACTGTGACCCACAATACCTATGTATATCGATGGTTGCATATGTATGTAAAATATGTAGCACGGTATTTATTTGTATAATGCGATAATAATGTAATTTCATTTCATTTCATTTAAAAGTTTTTTTTTTGTAATACATGTCATTTTCTTAATTTTTATTTACTTAGCATTTATTTAATCCCTCTCATACATGCTCTTTTATTCCTATTATTTGTAAGCTTTCGCTCATGCAAGCCACTCTCTCAATTGTACCAGTCCATCTACTCATCGGACGTCCACACAAACATATACCTTCAAAATCATTCACGTCTATTTTTTTTAACCAAACGTTTATTAGACATTCGCCCAAGATGACCAAACCTACTAACTAACACAACTTTTGCTATACTTAATATTTTTTTTCAATTTCACACTCATCATACACTAATCTATTTCGTACTCAATTCTAGCAAAATTTCCCAAAGAATCCAAAACCTTACACTAGCTTACACTCTATTTTTAATCTCACGATCAAAGCGACTATACCTAGACAATAAACTGTTCAAATACACAAATTCATAATTTTATTTCAACAACTAAGTGAAATAAGTAATATTATTGTAAATATCATTTATTTAATTTCGACATTTTGTTAAATTTAATCAAAATATTACAGAAATTTAAACTCTGTAATATATGTAGCGTTACAGATTATTTTATATTTTTTCTAGAAAAAGACAAAACATTCTGATATTACAGATGTGAATCAAATATCATTTGAAACTGTATAGTTTATAGATTAAGAAGAAGGTAAAATGGTAATAAAAGTAGTAATTACCAATCACAATAATTCTAATTACACTCATCAACACAAGTCACCCTCGTAATTAAAAGAAAAAATCCTTTAATTTAACCGTTTTAATGCAGGAGCAAAAAAAGCTGGTCTGAAATAAACTAATTCTTCCTTCTTCAAACACATTTAACGATCCAATCAGAGTACCACCGCCCTCTAAAGGGTTTGAAGAGAACAAAAACAAAAAAACGCAAACGAAAAGAACCGAAAACCCCGAAAAAGGGCAGAATAATTGAACCTCTTGTTTTACTGGTTGCAGAAAGGCCATTCCGTGTTTACTCGTATTTAATCGAGACACCCAAACTGCTAACGTATTACCATCGTAATGAATTGTGAAAAGCGAAGGAAAATGCGGGCCGCCCGGGCGCGCGGCCAAAAGTGGAAAATGAAAAGGTGGAAAATAAAATGGACGATGAAAATTGTTGTTGAAATTGTACAGAAAGTGAAAACCAGGATTAAGGATGTTTTGGGAAAGACTTTTGAGGTTATGAAAAAAAAAAGTTTAGATGCGTGTTTATGCAGTTTTTTCATTATGCTGCGAGTTTTTATTTTATTTTTTTATTTGCTTTTATGAAGTGAAAAGTTTTTAAATTACAAAAGTTATTGTCTCGGTGGGATTTTTATGTTATATCCATTTTTGAATTTTTCATTCTAGTGTATTTAAAGGTACACTGTAAAAAAATCGGTAATTTTACATAAAAACCCGGGGCAACAGTTTAATATGTAAATTTACAAACGTCACAGGAAAATTTACATAATATGAATATAAAAAACGCATATTTTATGTAAGTTTACTTACTTTTTCGGTAAAAAAAAAACATGTAATATAGCAAATTAGTTATACTTAAAATTACTAAATTATATTATTTATACAGAAAATGTATGTAATCCATCGGATTTGCTGAGTCGTAATCTAGAGACTATATATATATATATATATATATATATATATATATATATATATATATATATATATATGTTTGAAAATGTTTCAGACACCGTACCGAACATATACCACTTTTTCCTTGCAGTCAAAATGGTAATAAATTGAAATAAAATAAACAATCAATTAATAAAATGGTCAAGAAATTATTTAAATATAGTTATGTAAATTTTGTTCTAGTATATAATGTTGGTGAATAAAATAAATGACGGTTAGTCATTTGAGTAAAATAACTGTGCCTAACGATGTTACATTTATTTGAACATGACATTACTTTCCATTAAAATAATTAAATATTCATAAATTCACGTAAAAATTATACGCAAATGACATGTGTCACAAAATTTTTTTTTTAAATGAAATGAAATAAAGTTACAGTATTATCGCATTATACAAATAAATATCCAGTTACATATTTTACATATATTTGTGTAATATGCAACCATTAATACACCTACGTATTGTGGGTCACATTAATTATTTAAAGGTTTTTGACCTTTTAATATAATTATTTGTACTTATAGTTTCATAAAAATTTCATAAGTAATATTATAAATATACAATTAATGTAAAGATTCGGTATATACCACCAAAAATTCAGACAAGAACTGTCATTGTAGGTTAACTTAATTAAGTTAATTTTTCACTTTTTTAAATAAACAATCTGTTATTAGTGGCATGTAACATTTCGTAGAATGCGAAGTAGATAAATAAAAGTTAAGTTGTACTTGAAACGAGCGCGCCAGCCGTTTAAATCAACTTGGAAATTCTTGAAGTAGCAGCTTAAAATTGTTCCCCGGGGAGACGACGTTGCATACTAACCGGAAAAGCGGGAATAGAATAAGGAATAGTATAGGTATATCCTGGGAGAGAAGGCTCTATATAGATATTCTTCGATTGACGTGTGGCACTCTAACTGAAATTTATGTAACTAAACCAGAAACTAATGGATTATTTCACTTCCCTTCTAACTTTTGATTTAAGTTATTTCAATTTTAAAATAACTTCTCAAGTGATCACTACTTTTGTATGTGTTTAAAAATGTTTCATAAAGTATTCGCTCGCAATAATAAAGTAGAATACACTGTAAAAAAAATAATTACTATGATTATCGTTGGACACTTTCTTACCAACGATTAATCATGTAAATTTACAACAAATTGTATTTTTATAATGTTTTTTTTAATGTAAAATTACAATTATAAAATGTAATACAGTTTGAGTTACTTATGCTTGTAAATTTAATTAATACATATAATGATCAATTAAGATATGATCTTATTGTGGCGAAAACTTAATAAAATAAAATAATTTCCCTTAAACCACAAACAATAATATTAGAAAAAAGCTATATACGTATTTCGAAAGCTAAGCTTTCATCATTAGTAAAAGATAAAGTCCTAATCGATGTTCTTAGGTTACACAAATACTCAACGTAATCAGTGATCAAAAATCACTGATGATCTTTGACCACTAGGGTACAATTCACTGTAAAAAATATAGCGAAATTACAGAAAAAGATAGTAAAATATTACTATAAAAAATATTCTGTATTTCTACCTCAAGATTCTGTAATTTTTACATAATTCATTATAATCACATAAAGTAAATAAAAATGACCTAATAAGTATGTAAAATTGCTTACTTTCTGCAAATTGCATCACATACTTAATATATTGCTGGTATAACTTCTTAAATTATGCAATATTATAGCTTGCATATAATAGATTCTTTATGTGAGTTTCCAAATGTGTGTAATTATACCAACTATAATATTATAGAACTATAAATTTACTAAAAGAGACTTAACTAAAAAAACTTTGATATTACATACATATGTACTTTTCCGTCCCGTTGGTAATATCATATTACATATAATGTTGGTAATAATTCTGATATTAAGTATTTTAAAACAGTTATGTATAAAATTACAGCAGTTGAGTAATTATACCTAGAAATACTGGGTGTCATAGTGTCTCATGGTTTGTAGCTAAAATTACATATTTCTTTTACGAGTGTCATTATAGATCATTTATATTATGATCAAGATCTAGATCAGATGAAATATCTTACATTTTGATCTAGATCAGTCACAAATCCGTTAATAACAAAAAATTTCTTTGTGAAATATAAATCGCTTTGCCATTATCAAAACTCACGATACGCCACTGCACAACAGTCACTCACCTTTTATACACCAGCAACCAAACCCAACACTTACTGACCGTACATAAAGTAATTTGATAAAAAGAGAGAGAGACTTTTACGTTCGCATGTGCAATAATTTTCATTTACGTGGTACAAGTCTAGGGGTAGTAGTATAGAAGTGCATTAGACACCTCTTTAAATAAATGGTATAACATGATATAAATCTTTAGCGGGGTGAGGGGGGGGGGGTAGAAAACAGGTGTGGGAGGGTGCTGGGCCATCAATTTAACCCTGTACATCCCCTCGTTTCCGTTATTTGCCAAACGTGTTTTAACCATGTTTCACTTGCTTGCGGGAGAGGGCTACACTACATTTGCGTTCAGATTGGTTCCACTATATAACAGGAGTGATAAGTATTTTCATCGTACCGCATCTCGCCGACGGCTTTTCACGCAAAAGATTATCACTTTAATACAGACCCTTCCCCGTAGGCACCGTAACGAGCTGTACTAAATTTTGATTAGTGGGACGAATTTCGGTAATTTATCACGACCAAATAACGTGACTAATTCCAATTATTATTTTTTTTTTTGGTTGGTATTACATTAAAAACGGATTTTATGGATTTTTCCAGGGCTACCAACCGTTATGTTTTTCGTTCCGGTTCAATTAAAAAATATATATCGGTTCGGTTCCGGTTTTAGTTCGGCAAAACTAACGGTTTTTTTCGGTTTTCGGATCAGTTCGATTAATTATTAAATTTTTTTAATGTTTTTATTTATATTAAAAACTTATTTTCTATATAATTTAGAACATTTTATTTCTACTTTTATAATAAGCATATTATTAATTAATTAAAGGGTATAATAATTAGAAGTATATAATATATGATAATATAATTTATTATTTTCTGAAATATTATTTTGGCATCAGGGATTTTTAAAGAATAAATTCCTTTATCACAATTTGATTTATAATTTAATATGAGACGTGTCGGTCATAAGTTAGACCATCATCAGTCAAACGAATACAATGTAGTTTACAATGAAATCATAGTTATTTTCTTAATTTAAAAATTTCTTGTTTTAACATCTTTAAAATAATGGTATATAAAATCTGGAAATTTCAAGAAGCAAATAAAAATCAAACAAGACAAATAATATAAATAATAAATTTTAATTCAATTTAATTCGTAATAATTATTTACGTCAGCCGTAAAACAATTGAAAAAACAAAAATGTCAATGACAATTATTTGCATGTAATTCTAATGCACATATAGTCTTATATTAGTCTATTGAAAATCAATAAAACAATTGTGGAGATTCTACATTAAAATTATGTGTGGCTTTGTGTATGTCAGTATGTATGCTTTCTTATACATACATATGTGAATAATTTATAAATTAAACTCTATATCCTGACCTATACTGCCACTTAAATGACATGACCAACATTGTACATCGGATATCTGCACTTTAACTGTATGGATTAACATTAAACATATGTTACATATATCTTATACATACAAAAAAAATCTACTTCATTGAATACAATTTAAAATGTAACTAATTTTTAGATATCTCAAATATTTTAATTTATCACAGATTTTTAATATTTTTAAAAATTATTGTACCGATAATATTTTCCATAAATTATGTTCCACATATGTAACATCAGCTAATTATATTCTGCTGTAAGTGTAGTTTTTTTATTCAATTGTTCTGTATATTATTATACAGGGTGATTTATGACGTCGGGGAAAAACTACACCTGATGATTGTTATTAGTAATCTAAAACTTCAAATAAACATATGTCCGAAAATGCTTTCTAACGGAACTGTAGCCGTTAGAAGTTTATTACATCAATCGCGTTAGCCTTATTTATTATATCAGGAAAAAAAAGTCATAAATTTCTGAATAATTGTAAAATTACTGATTGATTTTCTAACATTTTGTTTAAACACTAGTAAACCAATTTACTAGTTATAACTTACTGGGTCTCGACAAAAATTGTCATCGATTTTTAATTATTGTAAATTGTTTATTAAATATTTATTTATGTGTGTACAAAAATTTATTTAGTAGCAAATTGGTTTACTAGTGTTTAAACAAAATGTTAGAAAATCAATCAGTAATTTTACATTTATTCAGAAGTTTATGACTTGTTTTTTTTTCTGATATAATAAATAAGGCTAACGCGATTGATTTTACATGTAATAAACTTCTAACGGCTACAGTTCCGTTAGAAAGTATTTTCGGACATATGTTTATTTGAAGTTTTTTATTTAGATTACTCATAGGAATCATCCGATGTAGTTTTATTTATTTATGTATACATATTTCTATCTATTGTAAACCCCTGAAGAAGGCAGTAGTGATTGCCAAAACGTTGGCATAGAAGATAATAAAAATATTTAACTGACTGAATTTCGTCTATTACTTGTTATATATTAAATTTAACTAGTCGACTATTTTCCAATTTAATAAAAATAATTATCAAACTAAAAGCTGGAGTTGGATAAATTTCTGATTTAAAGATGTATACATACATCAAGCATGGGCGGCCAGTGATTTGTGAAGCCCTGGGCTAACACTACTTGGGGGCCTATCTAATTAATCAAATTAATTGCCATTTTGTCAAAAAATTGTTTTCCATAATGATGTATACGGTATAGGAAATAAATTAGGACAATGAAATATTTGAGTTATTTAATAATACTTAGATGCACAAACAGCAACTGTAGGACCTTATGATTTTAGATTAATTTCTTTTAATACGCAATATTGTCCAATCTTCAATCGGGTCTGGGAGCCTTTTATATCCACGGGACTCTGGGCTGCAGTCCAAAAAGCCCATATATAGATCCGTCCCTGACAAAAAGTATAATTTAATTTATATATCAAATACTTGTATATAAAACAATTGCATATTTGTTTAATGGCTTTCTAAATAAATATCTTTGAAATCTAAATATTTAGGTATTTGAATGAGATTAAGATCTATGTAAATGTTTTCCGAAACTTTTGAATCAGTTTAGATTTTGCGCTAAACAAATACTGAAATAAATACAAAATGTAAACACCGAGTATCACGAGTTTTAAATCAACATTTCTCTCTCTCTCTCTCTCTCTCTCTATGTATATAACGTATTTTCTTATATTTAAATTCGATTTAAACTCTCTACCTATATACTTATAGGTATTATACAGTTTTCAGAATTCAAATAACATAAATCTGTTACAAGAAACTTTTGCATAAACTACTAAGATAATTTAACAGTTTTTACTAATGCTGGGAACCGAATTCGTATAATTCGGTTTTCGGATATCCGGATCACGGATCTGGTTCTCAAATTCAGATATTCAGATTTTAGATATTTAATATTTAACCTCAACAATAATATAGAAATATGAAAAATAAAATGTCGTTAAACATTAAAACCAGGTGAATTTTTCTCGTCGTCAGTTGTAGATGAAAATGTAATCATCATAAAAAACGGCGGCACGAGATGAGATAATATTTATGGTGTGTATGAAAATGAGGTAAATTGAGGAAAATAAAAACAAATTGAATCTTAAATGAGTTACGCTTTAATGAGTGAAAATGACGACGCAGCCAGCTGGAGAGTGAGAGAGATGTTGAAAATAATTTAACTTTAAGTACATGACGAGAGAAGTATACACTACACAGCCCATTTCTTCTATTAAATACGCAAGACTGGATGCGTATTTTATGTTTATAAAGGATCGATAAACTAAAATAAAATTGTACAAACCAGTATATATGATAAATTATATCTTTACTACTTATTTATATATTTTTTTATTTAATGGTTTGAATTTGAGCATGACAGCGCATGCGTAGTTTGAAAACAAATCAGTTTTTAAATGAATCTAGATGAAGATTAATAAGGAGAATTATAACCTCCACTGGAAACATGTCTGAGTTTGACATCTACAATTTTTAATTACTTTTATTATTTATTAAATTATCTCACAAAGTTAAACTTAACTTATATATATAACATGGAATACCGATAATATGCAGATGCAGAATACTTCTTTCTGAAGTAAAATTCTGAGAAATACTTAGAATACTTTTCGATAGGGAATAAAAAGTTATATAATTTAATTTGCTAGCATGTGCCGTTTGGGCGCTAGAATTTTTTTTAAAATGTTTTTTAAAATTCTCAATAATTTTTCGTGCTAAATCAGTATGAGTTAGAGAAAAAAGTTACTTAGCTATTATGTAGCTAATTTTTTTTTCTATTTTATTGAATTTTTTCAGATTTTTTTGAGGAAATTTTGAAAAAAGTTATAATTTGAATTTTTTCAAAATATAACTTTTTCGAAATTTGCTCAAAAAATCTGAAAAAATTCAGTAAGAAAGAGAAATAAACTAGTACAAATGTTAATTTATAAATTTTATAATCTAGTTACTTATCTTGTTACATAGTAAATTGTTTCTATGTTCTGTCATTTGTATCATTTTTCCTGATGATATACGTAGAATAGGTCGAAACGTCGATTTTTAAATAAAATTTATACAGAACTTAATTCTAAAGTATTTTTATTTTAATATAATAAGTTCTGAAAGATTTTTTACTATATTAGGATTTACTAATTTCAAATAATTCAAATACCGAGATAAACATAGTCATTCTTCCGTTTCATTATCTACCAACTATCCACTATTTATCAATCTCCTTGTCCAAAATGAACATAGAATATTAGCAATTTCAGCAAATCCAAGCAAGATATATTGTACATTCATTTTTTATTTGTTCCGTTTGCATACGTGATTATTCCTAAAACACTTCAACTCAGACTTCAACTATACTAATACCATTCTATACCGACAATACAAACAAAACCAATATCTCGAGCTATCAGCCATTTAAACTATAAATATCGTTGATGGAAACGTATGTCCTATGACCGTCCATTCACAAGGATATTCTCCAAGCGGCGGCAAACACACGGACAACGAGTATTGGCCATTACCATCAAGTGGTCGATGAGAATGCCATTGATAGCCCCCCAACTGTAACTCACAATACCATAAGGGTCGGCTCGAATCTATTCCCATTCCGCAAGGGTAAGACAACGCTCTCTAAGGGGCGGTAATGCATGTAGACATAAACGCCAAGGGGGAGAAAATGTTATACTGTATCTCGGCTGCTTTTTTCTTTTTTTGTCTTAGTTCTTTTTCTTTTTGCAATGTTTGGAGGGTACAGTTGCATAGAAAGATTGTTTTTAAGATGTTGGAAGGATTCATTGACACCTTTGATGGATTTCTGATGTTTAAATAATTTGAGACGTAAATCATTCAGATAAATCTGATATTGCACAATATGCGTTAGAAAATCTTCATGTTGCAAAATTTGAAGATACCACATCCATCAATATTAAGAGTAGATTGACAAGAGAAGCAATAGAAATTTATAAAGATAATATCAATCAGTGTGATTAGTAATTGATTTTAAATAAAATGTGGCTTCCTTTAATTAAAAATTTAACGCGTTAAAAAATCTTCATGTTGTAAAATTTGACGATACGGTATTACGATATTAACGGTAGATTGATAAGAGATGCAATAGAAATTTATAAAGAAAAAGATAACTTCAATCAGTGTAACTAGGAATTGATTTAAATAAAATTTAGCTTCCTTTAATTAAAAATTTATAAACTTTATGATCTAGTTACTGATTTTGTTACCTAGTAGCTTGTTTCCATGTTCTGTTTATTTAGTATAAATGTCATTTCTATCTTTTGTTGATTACAGAACTAGTACCTAAAGCCGTTTTATTCTAATAAATAATTAAATTTAATAAAAAATAAACAATCAGTTATTTGAATAATTAAAATAGGGTAAATCTTTTCTAGATTTTTGTTTAATATTTCTCTAGATAAATAAACATTTAACATTGTAAAAAATCTTTCAGAACTCATATAAAATAAAGCTGCTTTAGGTTCAAGTTCTGTATTAATTTTTTGTTTATTTATAATCAACGTTTCGACGAAACTCAACGCTAGTCTTCATCAGGATGAAGATAAGCGATGAGTTTCGTCGAAACGTAGATTATTAATAAAAAAAAATTAATACACAACTTCAACCTAAAGCAGTTTTATTTTTAAATAAGCATTTAATTGAATTGCTACATTGATTTTGATGTTGTTATCAACAATCTTATTAATCGATACACTATAAGTTATTTACAAAAAATACTCGAAAAAAATTCTTTCACTGCCTAAGTTTAACGATAAACGAGTTCAGACACGCAGAGCTAATATTTCAACATTAACAAACTCCATTCCATAATGAGAATCACTACTCATGTTTCAAATTGCTAAAAAAAAAAAATACTATTTGATATAGTCGAATATTCGGTTGAAATTTGTCCGAATATTCGTTATTCGGCTATTCGTCACCATTACTAATAACTACGACTAATCTGCTAATTCTGTTCAATATCTCGTAAGACTCGAAATATTTTGTCTTTTTCTAGTAACTGGAATTCTTCTTTTGATAGAGAAAGACAAACTATCTCGTTATGCTACGAGTCTTACGGAATGTGAACAGAATTAGCAACTAAATTATTGTGACAAATAGAAAATAAAACGACGAACATTTTTTAATTTTATTTTTCAATTTTAATGTATATGCTTACATAATAAATATCAACTAATGAAACTATGTGTAGTTTAAAATTCACTATGTGCAGTATATGTAGGTTCTTTATTTAATTATGTAATAATGCCTGTGTACCATTTCGAAATGCATCTAAAATTTGTTAATGAAACTACATTATTCAAAATCTCTATGCAACCTGTATGTTGCTGCATTATGGAAGGTAATGTAATTTCTATGTTTAAGTAGTTTGTAAATCCACTAGAAAATATAACATTATCTAATTGTAATAATTTCATATCCTGTTTACAAACTAGGAGAAATAATATAATTTAAGTATTTTGAATTGTTCAAAATCCACTAGAAACTTTACAGCACATTTATTTGTTTGGATGCAAACATCGAAATTTAATTTAAAATTATACAGAATTTCAGTTGAATAGTTATTCCATGCTTATATTTGGTATACTCTCATATTTGTTTTTTACAACCATTAATTCTCACTATATATATATATATATATATATATATATATATATATATATATATATATATATATATATATATATATATATATATATAGAACATCCAATCTAAGAAGAAAAATGTTAATTTATTTGACAAATATTAGACTACTAATAAGTTACGCTACAACTAAGCAACAACTTCCTATAATACGATTTAAATTTCTTGTATAAATTTATTGATGAAGAGAATATAATAATAATTAATAACAAAACACTTGAAACAATCTAGCAATTATAAGCAATAATTGTCTTCCATTCGCTTTAATACATTACATCAGACAAAAACAATACAATTTCCGGAAGCAATACGGATACAATACAATGTAATTAGAAGTGAAACGTTTCATCTATAAATCTACCTGTCCTTTCTCGATCCTCTACTACCCTCCACCTATAAAGCAGCCTTGCTTTTAAGGGTGGCACCAATACGAACACTATCACTATTACAGTGCTCCTTAACCAAGGACCTAAATATATTCCTTGAGGTGACATGAAAGTATTTCGAAAAATATATAATAAAATAAATTTTAAAGTAAAAAACAAAAAACCAAATTGCAAAGGTTATACAGAAATAAAAACAAATAGAAAATACAAGTTGAGGAAAAAATAAAAATAAATTAAAAATAACCTTATTGTGTTATAGTAATTTGTTTTTGCTTAAATTGCCATTAATTTATTTTGGTTTATTTTCATAATAAATTAACGGAGATTTAAGCAAAAACAAAATACAATAATCATCAAAATAAATTAATGACGATTTAAGCAAAAACAAAATACTATAATCATCAAAATATATTAATGGCGAATTAAGCAAAAACAAAATACTAATATATAATACGCCATGTGTAATTAAGAATATATTTATATATAAAAAAAATAACCTTATTGTTCAAAGATCAAAAGAACTACTAAAACAAAAATTTACTAAAATAAAAGGCCTTGAAATTCTAGTTCTGTATTAATATTTATTAATAATCTTGCTCTACGTACTCAACGTACGTCTTCATCATGGAAAAAGATACAAATATTTATAGTAAATAAACAGAACAAAGAAACAAGTTTAAATAAAAATTTTTAAATTTTACCTATAGTAACTTGTTTCTATGTTCTGTTATTTACTGTAAATATTAAAACAGAACTATAACATGAAGCTCTTTCATTTTAATATGAATTCTGAAAATTTTTTTACTACGTTAAAAATTTAAATCTATTAAAAAAAATTCCTTCACACTATAACTATTGCACCAACCAAAATATAGGTATATATATATATATATATATATATATATATATATATATATATATATATATATATATATATATATATATATATATATATATATTATATAGGTAACAAAAAGTAGATGATAGAAAAATGTTAAGAATCACTGCACTGTCCCACAGAATGAATTAATGTCAACCGATGTACCAAGATTAAAGTGTTTCATTGATAGATTGTTCTAACACAAGGTCCCAAAAAGAAATCTTATGTTGAAATAGAAAAAAAAAGAAAAACGGTTAGGTAGGTATACCTTCTATTCTATTCGAAGTTTGTGCGGAATAATGAAAGTCTGTCGTTTGAGAAAAAGGATCATAAGATGAGATGAATTGTCATTGAATTGATTTGCTCCCGTTTGATTGATATACGACTACGTACGATTGATTTAATAGATTGCGCTGAGTTCCAATCTATAATAAATAATGATTGAAGATTGAATGATATTCCCGTTCGTATAGATGTGATTTTTATTGTATTGGTTGGCGAAGCTAATACAATGGAAGATGGAAGATGTTAGATTATATAGGAAGAAAAGATTCTTCTAGAAATGTTCTATTCTTATTCATCTGATATATAAATTGCAAAGTGGGTTTGTGGGGTTTTTAACTTTTATTTAAGGTTGATTTATTGTTACGAAATAATTACATTTAGTTTCATTTAAAGATACGAACTTACATTTACGAGGGGGGAAACCATCCTAACACTTTCACTTTTTTTGCATTTTCTGAAAGCTTATATTGTATAGAATAATGTGTTAAAACAATTTTCTGAAATTCGAACTTTTGACGGAGTTACAGCGACCAATACAGAGTTGTGTCAGAGGCAGGTAAAACGTACAGATTGGGCAGTAAAAAACTAACTTCACGCTTTAAGCGCGTTTTTCTTGATACCATGTTTTTCAACTTTGTCTCGCCGAGATCTCGGAAACTATCCACCCGATTTACTTTGCTTTAAGACGTAATTATAAAAAATTAAATTCTCTAAAATGATACGGAATATCACACAGTATTTCATTGTCAAAATAGAAATCAATTCACTATCATTTCAGAAGAATATAAAATACGACTCTACACTGTTAGAAAAAAATGTAATGTTACATAAAATAATTTATTATTGTTTTCGATTTTAATTAGAATTTAAACCTTACGTAAAAATAAAGGCCCGCATTCTCACCTCACTTTTTCGTGAAAAATTGCTCTTATCATTAACTTCAAAATAACTTTTTGCTTCTGTTTTTGATCAAATATAAATAGTTTTTCTGTTTATGATCATTTTTATTATATTTGGTATTATAAAATTTATATAAACTATTATAAATTGCTTAATAAATAATTTTAAGTAAACGTCAAAAGTACTTTTGGCAAAAATCACTTTTATAAATGAGGTAAGAATACGGGCCCATGTTTTTCAACTTTGTCTCGCCCAGATCTCGGAAACTATCCACCCGATTTACTTCGCTTTACGACGTAATTATAAAAAATTAAATTCTCTAAAATGGTACGGGATATCACACAATATTTCATTGTCAAAATAGAAATCAATTCACTACCATTTCAAAAGAATATAAAATACGACTCACACTGTTAGAAAAAATGAAATGTTACATAAAATAATTTATTGTTGTTTTAGATTTTAATTAGAATTTAAACCTTATGTAAAAATATAGTTTTCTTAAAATAAAACTACTCTACGTTAAAGTTCTGTATTAATATTTATTTATAATCGACGTCTCGGCGAAACTCAACGTCCGTCTTTTTCAGGATAAATGATATAAATGACATTACAGTAAATAAACAGAACATAGAACCAAATTACCTAGTAACTTGTTCTTGTGTTCTGTTATTTAATGTAAATGTCCTTTAATCATTTATCCTGATGAAGATAGACGTTTAATTCATCGAAATGTCGTTTATAAATAAATATTAATACAGAACTTTAACCTAAAGTAGTTTTATTTTAATATTTTTTTACGATGTTATAGTTTTCTTAAATTTCCTTTAAATTATCATTTATATTATTTAATATTAGATGCAATAATTAAATTAAGTAATTTTTATACCCCATAATTGCTTACACATATATATATATATATATATATATATATATATATATATATATATATTGTAATATTTATTTGAGGGCGGAGCAGCCAAGGATTGATATTAGAAAATTAAAATTATGGTTTAACGATAACACTCTGGAATACCAATGACTTGAAAAGGACAAAAACTTTATCGAAAGCTCGTCAAAATATTAAATGAGTGTTTAATTTTCTAATATCAATGCTTTGGCTGCTCCGCCCTTAAATAAATATTACGATATCAATTTTTCCAGCCGCAAACTTTGCTATAATATATATATATATATATATATATATATATATATATATATATATATATATATATATTATGTTCTCCCGCAAATTCCATAAACTTGTATATTTACTAGCAGCCATCAAAAACCCATAAAAAATATTTTCTATTAGCCCAGCAGCAGTCTTGCGCCAAATGTAATCACTATCTCGCGTATCTCTTGCGAAATGTTATTTCGGGGCGACATATGCCCTAAGCGTTGTTCCGAACAACAAACACACAGACACAGCAGCAGCCCAAGCACAATTTTCGCTAGTTTTACTCACACGCATTTTAGACGCAGCGGTAAGAGAGGCGCCAGGGGAGGCATTTTTGCCTACAGCAAGACGATAAAATATCAATTGTCTATCGAAGGATATCGATGGTGATATTAGGTTTTAAAGATGCTGTGTTCACGACGACTCAAGCCTGTTTGGTTTTTCTCTTTTTTTTTTTTTTTTGAAATACGTATAACATAGTAAAATATTTTGAAGGCAATAATGGATTATTTAAAAAATATATAATTTATTTATTTAGATTTATTTTTTTGGACGTTGTAGTCATTAAATTACGGCCATCATCAGCTACATAATATAAAACGGGGCTATCGCCGTTTAAAATTCAATTGCGATTTCTTGCGGTAAAAATGCCCGAATCTTATGCTGTTGCATATCAAATTGTAGCTAAACGATGCGTAATGAGATTTTATTGGGGAATTGCTCTAGAAAAAGTATTTTCATCATTTTTGATATATCAATTTGACACATTTTCAATATTTTGCAGCGAGATTCATTTTTTTCATAGCTATCTAAGTTATACTTATTACAGTATATACATATTTCTATATACAATGTGTACTTTAATGCAATATGTTTCAGAAATCAGAGTACTTATTTATAGGTATACAATGTGTCTAAAGATTTTTTAATCTGTTATTTTATATTTACGTAAAATATAAAATAATACAAAATGAAACTACATAAATTATGCTATATTAATACAATTAATTCGTTAATCTACAATTACTACATGACTAAATAAAAACAAATTAATAAAATAAAGGTATTGTAATTATACTTTTACATATCGAGATTTTTACAGATAAGCACGAATTAGACTTATAGTATAACACGAATCAATTGTTTTTAGCGTGATGTCCGTCTGTCGGTCTATCTGTAGACACGTGTAGAGCAAATTCGATTGAATGGATTGTTAGAAAATTTTATATTTAAGCTTTAGAGGTGAATATTTCAATTTAATAAACTTTTGGTAAAGATTTGCCGGAAGTGGTAATTTACTGTCACTGTCATTTTTATGTGTTTTACGAATATTTAATTAGGAAAAGTTGCTGAACAAGTTATAACTAACAACTTTCATTTTTCAATACGGCTAAATATTTTTTTTTATTATAATTTTTCATATTTTATTATACATATATAATTCTGTAAATAGGTGACTATTTAACGTAGTAAAAAATCTTTCAGAACTCATTATATAAAATAAAACTGTTTTAGATTCAAGTTTTGTATTAAAATTTATTTACAATCAACGTTTCGACGAAACTCTACGCTCGTCTTCATCACGAACGAGCTTTGAGTTTCGCGAAACGTTAATTATCAAAAAATTTCAATACAGAACTTAAACCAAAAGCAGTTTTATTGTAGGTGACATATTTATGTCAAGACAGTTTTGTTTTTAGTTACCATGACTACAGTAGTAGTTGTTATAAAAAAATGTCTATTCCATTAATTTATTTAATACGATAACAGTCGATTCTGTGGTAGCCACACCAGATTTTTTCTTTTTAAATGGCTGTACATGAAAGAATCTTATATTAAAACGATATTACAAATTAATGTCACCATTTTCACATTGTTAAACTAATCCCAAAAGACAGAGACAAATTGGGTTTAATTCAATTTAACTTTTACCAACGCGACGAACATTAAAATAAAAAATTCAAATCTGTTTTTCAGCCATTATTTTTTTCTTGCTTGTTCTCTACGATTCCGAAACCAATTTAATTTAGTCTTAATTCGACGTTGGTAACATATTTAAATTGCACACAAAGTATAAGCTTCTTTAGCAGTACAATGAGAAAATTAGAAAATCCCACTCAATTGTTTCCATGGATATCTCGATTTTGTTATTCGAATTTCTCTGTCGTTTCTAATTACGCCAAACGAAATAGGATATTATATTAAATTTCCGGTATATATTGTGTTTGTAAATTGATGGACACGGAGAAGACAAATAAGTCAATATTTATCTAATTATTGCATTGAGGAAATATAGGTGTTTTACTTATTGATTCTGTAAAGTTATTATTCGTGAGGAATGATTGTAATTCATTTGAGTGAGTAATATTTATTACATGCGAGTAAAAATTAGGGTTGGGTTGTTGTGATTTTTTTTTAAATCAGAAAAAAATAATTTTTCATTTTTTT
The DNA here is from genome assembly GCA_963966155.1 of Clivina fossor. Taxonomy (NCBI): domain Eukaryota; kingdom Metazoa; phylum Arthropoda; class Insecta; order Coleoptera; family Carabidae; genus Clivina; species Clivina fossor. Next base: position 7,644,185 of record OZ014566.1, read on the forward strand.
TTAATTTCACAAGAGTTTACTAATTTCCAGGCTGTCATAATAAATAAAAATAATAATGTCAAATTTAAAAAATAATAAATTATTAATTGCAGACATTTTTTATTTTTTTATATTTTTCTTTACGACTATTTTAACATATAAAAAATCAAACTATTAAAATTGTGATTTAAACAACCGCGGTAGAAATAAAATCAAATGCTCTGTTGGAAACAGTACGTTATTTCTAATGTCAATTAAAGTTGATTTTCTTAATGAAAGAGTATAATGACAGTTAAATCTGGTAACATCATTACAAAAGTTCTAAAGTTTAAATATAACTAGGCTATTTATACACAACACGAACTAACTAAGAACCTATTAGAATAGAGAATTCTAAGTTTGAAGATAAAGATATCTTCGCTTAATATAGTAAAAATTCTTTCAAAACTCATTATACTAAAATAAAACTGCTTTAGGTTAAAGTTCTGTATTAATATTTATTTATAATCGACGTTTCGATGAATCTCAACGTCCATATTCATCAGGATAAATGATGCAAATGACATTACAGTGAATAACAGAACATAGAAACAAGTTACTAGGTAAAAAATAAGTAACTAGATTATACAATTTATAGATTTTTAATTAATAGAAGCCAAATTTTATTTAATTCAGTATTTAATATTAATATTAACAGCAGATTGATAAAAGAAGCAATAGAAATTTATAAAGAAAATGATAATATCAATCACTCTGAAGGCATTGAGTTAAATAAAATTTGGCTACCATTAATCAAATATTTATAAATTTTATGATGTAGTTATTTATTTGTTACCGAGTAACTTGTTTCTATGTTCTGTTTATTTACTGTAAATATCATTTATATCATTTATCCTGATGAAGACGGACATTGAGTTTCGTCTAAACATCTATTTTAAATAAATATTAATACAGAACTTTAACCTAAAGCAGTTTTATTTTAATATCTTCACTTATTTATAAATTTTGTTTCTTAACTGTATTCAAAAGGAGTTGAACAAATTGCCAGTCTCTTGCGAATGTATTTAAATTGTAATATAATTATCTTTTTGAATTTATAGAATTCACTAACTATCCCCGTCGCAGACGTTTCGCCATACATCGTAAATGGCATTCTCAGTGCTTAGTGACTGACTGACATTTTCTGTTTTGCAATCTAGTTTTGTTGACAATTAGATCTGTAGTTTTATACAACTGGTCCTTATAAAAATGCAAATATATTTTAGATTTCCAAAAAAAAAAATATATATATAAATAGAACATATCACCACAAAATACAATCTTTCAACACGGATACAAAGATTGTTTTCGGTTACCCCCCGCCTGTGCAAATATTTGCGACGATATTGGCTTCTACAAGGGGTTGGCCAAGAATTCTAATAAAAGGATCAATTATTTATATTCGGTAAGGGTGGTTCACGAAAATTCCTACATAGTATTTCTGTTGCACTTTTTTTTTCAACTAAGGGAGAATCTTCATCTTGGCACATTATTTTATCTAAGGGGTGAATAGCAAATAAACCCACCCCGACCCCCCTAATTTTAACGCAATCTTTTACTCAACCGAACGGCATTACAAATACTTTATTATTTATGATATCGTCTTGAAGAAGAGGGTTGAGATTTTTTGATTTTAGTCGAAGATTGCTTTGTGAGAAAACATATGCTCTCCGTATGTATTTCAGCTTATTTCTTTTTGAAACTATTAAAATAAAATAGCTTTGGGTTATAGTTCTGTATTAATATTTATTAATAATATACGTACTCAACGTACGTTTTCATCAGAAAAAATAATACAAATGACATTTACAGTAAATAAACATAACATAGAAACAAGTTACTACGAAACAAAATAAGTAGTAACTAGATCATACAAATTTATAAATTTTTAATTAAAAGAAGTCAAATTTTATTTAAATCAGTTACTAGTCACACAGATAGATGTTATCTTTTTCTTTATAAATTTCTGTTGCTTCTCTTATCAATCTGCTGTTAATATTTTTTTAACCAAAAGTTTATTAGATATTTGCTCAAGATGTCCGAACCATTTTAACTGATTGACACTAACTATTGCTACAAAATAATGTTATTATTTTTAATACACTATTTTATTATTAATTTTTTTTTACCATAAAGTCAAAATTTTTGGGGAAAAAAATATTTATATGTAATTTTAGGAAAATTGTGTCATTTTGTAAACTTTTGGCAAAAATTAATGTAAGTAGAAGGACACAACGTACCGACTAAAGTAAAACTTGGAGTGGTTATTGAATTTAGAAGTTGTATCTTCCAGAGTTTTTAAATGTCTTCTCTTGTCTTTTTTACCAAAAAAAAAAGTTTTTGCTAACTATAACAGACATAAATGTAAAATGTATTACGACTTTTGACTTTTTATATTCGATTATATTTCAAAAAGTTTTAATTGATTTTTTCTCTTATATTTCGCTCATCTTTTGAAATTATATTTTGCCTTTGAAATCATAAAAAGAGAAAACTTAAATTTATTCTTAAGAAAATTGTTCGAATATTAAAAGTTTGATAGTATATTTCTTAAGTTTTATTATTAATATTAAGAAAAAAAAGTATTGTAAATTGTGATAGGATTCCTGATTGATAATTTAATTATGTTTTGTTTTTGAAATCATAAAAGAAGACAATAAAATTTATTCTTAAGAAAAATTGTTCGAATATTAAAAGTTCAATAATATATGTTATTTATAAAATATTGTAAATTGTGATAACATTTCTGATTGATAATTTAAGAGTTGTCAGTTTAAAACACGGTTGATTTTAAAAAATATAATTGTGTGACAAAAGATTCTTCTAGTGCTCACATAAATTATATAATTTTACTAATATACAGTATTGCCAACTTTTCGAGAAAAAAATCACTAAATTTTTTAAAATTTAATTCTGGCTTTGCTATTTATGCGAGATTAATCAAATTTTTACAAAAGATTCTATTAGTGCCCATATAAATTATATAATTTTAGTATCGTACAGTATTAAGAAAAATTACAAATTTTTTATATAATTTTATTTTTGAACAGTGTTGCCAACTTTTACTGAAAAATTATAAAAAATTTATTTCTGTTTTGTAGTAATGTGATAATATTAAAGTGATCTATATATGGATTTACCCACACGCTTCTAATCTTAACATAGTAAAAAATCTTTCAGAACTCATATAAAATTAAACTGCTTTAGGTTCAAGTTCTGTATTAAACTTTTTATTTATAAATCAACGTTTCGACGAAACCGAACGCTCGTCTTCATCAGAAAAACTGATATAAATTATATAATTTATATAGTCACTAATAGATTCTTTTGTAAAAATTTTGCATAAATAGTAAAGCCAGAATTAAATTTTAAACGAAACGTTGATTATAAATAAAATTTTAATACAGAACTTTTACCTAAACCAGTTTTATTTCAGCTCCTAATCTTGTTTAACTTTCAAAATGATAAATGTAAAACTTTCAAATACATTTTCATTTCATTCAGTTCAATTCTAATTCGTAAAATAGTCCTTTAGTTTTAAGTAGAAAATATGTTAGTAAATGTGTAAAAGATATCTAAAATCTTTTCAAGTAGCTCCCAGTGGCGCTCCTGAAAGGATGATACGGAATCCTTTAAAACGAGAGAAGAAAAAAGGAGTAAACCGAAGTATATTTTAGCCGCAATCCCGCGGGACTAACTTTCAAGTCATTCTGCTTCTCTTCCTTTCTCTTCCTTTCTCTCGCTTAAACTAAGTTTATTTTTCCTACTGCTTTGTCGTTATTTTCATTCGAATGACTGATTTTTTCTTCTTCTCCTCTTTGTTTAAACTCACGCACGCATTTTATCTCGGCGCAACGGCAGCAGTATTTTTGCTTGCCTTTGATTTCATTGTCCGGGGATGAGAAAATGTAGAAAATGTATGTTCTTTGTTTTTTTTTTTTGTTACCGATTGCTTCAATAAGATGTTTCAGCAAGATGTATTTCTTGAAAAATGTGTACGATATATTTGTGTGAAATATTAAATAAATAAAATATTTCTGAAAGATGTTAAAATATTTTTATTTATTTGGCCGTTACTTCCATTTATCATTCAAAAAAAATGTATATTTTTTCTGCAAGCGTATCAAAATATTAATATTACGTAACTATATCACCATTAAGAAAAATATATTTATTTAAAAATTAAGTAATTATTTAATTAGTTCGTTAATGGCGATTTCAGCATTTAAGAGGTTTTTTAGATGTTTTTCAATATTTTTTTGAATGATTTTGATGGTATTCGTTTGCGTGGACGTCCGATGAGTAGTTGAAGTGGTATGATTGAGAGTGTTTTGCGTGAGCGAAAGTTTCCAAGTAGTAGGAATAAAAGAGCATGTATGAGAGGAATTATGAATGTGGATAAAGCGAAAGTTACTTGTTTGGATAGGAATGTTTGGAAGCGACTGATTTCGGGATGATGAAAAGAGTTTGTGCCACACCCTTTTGAGTACATGACGTGATTTTGTATGTATGTATGTATGTATGTTGTGAAAGTATCCAAAAAAATGTTGAAAACACCTGAAAAATCAATGCTACAAACGCAATACTCTCTTAAATATTAAACTAATAATTTAAATTGTAATATTTTTTCACATTACTCTTTTATCATATTAAACTCATCCACTCGAAATATTAACTAAACTAATAAACCGGATATATTTTCAAAATAAACTCAGAAACAGAAAATTTATTAACAGTCATATTTCACCTATACATAACACAACTGGTTGATGTAAATTTTGCAAAATTCTACAAATGGACAATTTTATTTTTAATTTTTGTGACATACGCATTCATAACGTATTGTTATAGGTATATATTTGTCCCCGTTCATTTACTGTACAAGTCAAACTTTTAATTGCTATTAATTTTTTTGTGCTTTCAGATTAATTAACACGCATTTTACGTGATGACGTGGTACGTACTTCATTCGTTACATGTCTTTAACATACGGTGAGTCATTTATTTATTTTTATTTTTATTTTTTATACATTAATAATCAAGCCATGTACTCATAAGGGTGTGGCATAAACTCTTTCCATTTAAACGGAAATTTGTTTCCAACAGATATGCTTTTTTATTCTCGTATATTATTTTTAATGCGTACATATTAAAATAAATAAATTTTAAAATTTTCAAAATATTCTTAGATAAGTAATGAGATAATATTGTTCTTGTATTTAATTTATATTAATTAATATAGGTGACAATAATGTTTAATTGATTTATAATCGAATATAGATTATAATTGTCTTGATTGTATAATTGAGGATTTTCATTAGAAACCACTGAATCTATTATAATGGATTATTAACGAATCATTACCCATTATTATATACACTGTAAAGAAAGTTGCCATGTTACATAAAAACCATAGTAAAAAATTACATACTATTTTAGCAAAATGATAAATTTTCTGTAAAAATAATATACTTTTGTAATTTTAAGTAAATATTATATATGATTTTTTTTACCGAAAAAATTAAGTAAACTTACTTAAAATATACGTATTTTATATGAATATAATGTAAAAATTTTCTGTGACGTTTGTAAATTTACATATTAAACTGGTGTAAATCAGGTTTTTATGTAAACTAACCAAATTTATTTTACAGTCTAGGGGAAATTCGAATAATTTTGTGATGCAAAAAAAATTGCTTTCAATACAACATTCTTAAATTTAAAAGAGAAACATTTTTTTGTATTTTGAAATACGTACAGTTATGTATCTGTCAAACTGATAATTCTAACTCCATTTTCTTTTTTAATTTTATTATAGTGATTTTTGTATCATAGTATAATTTTATGAATCCAGGATAATTTTATGATAATTTGTAAATACTGCTTTAAATAAGAACTGTTTTAGGATTAGGTTCTGTTTCATTATTTTATGAAAACGACGTTTCGACAAAACTGAACACTCATCTTCATCAGGTCAAAATTTATAAATAAAATAAATTTTTAAATAAATTTTAACCTGATGAAGACGAGCGTTCAATTTCGTCGAAACGCCGTTTTCATAAAATAATTAAACAGAATTTAATCCTAAAACAGTTTCTATTTAATTCAATGAGTTCTGAAAAATATTTTACTATGTTAAATACTACTTTTCTTGTAAAGTGTGTCCATACAATATAAACTGGCATAAACTTAGTCAGTAGAACTTAGAGTTATGCGAAAATATTTTTAAATCTTATGGTTATATAACTAATACTAAAACTAACTAAAACCGAGCTTGTGTTTTTATTTATTTCTGATTTAGTTGAAGTAAAAAACATATATGTCACTCGGAATAGAAAGCTGTTTTGTGTTTCGTCCAGACTGCTGGGCCTCAGTTTTACCTCAGCCACAAATATCTGGACTTTTGTATATTTATATAGAAATTGAACTATAACGTTTCTTCTATTAGTCAATGTTGTAAAAAAAATAATTATATAGCAGAATTGTAAATGGAGTACAAAAAAAAAATAAGTTTGCTTGAAAAACAATGAAATCATTTCGTCGGAAATTGTATTCAATTCAAACAATTAAATCTGACTGCACCATTTCAGTAACATTTCAAATATACATATGTTTATTCATCTATAAATTTGGAGTTTTATGTTAAGTGTAGAATTTATTGCAACATTTTCACAGATAAATACTGCTGTATGTTTGTGTTTGTAGACGTACTAAAGTTACTGAAGCGAAACACGTAAAATTTCTCATTTCAACGGCTCATATACGAGGTCTAACGACATTTTTACTAGCTTTTTTTATTCATTTTATTCCACACAGTTGGTAATATTGCGCACTAGATAATACATTCAGGCCACAGCTTTTAATCCTACTAGATATTTTATATTCGATTGCTCAAAAATATTGTCATTGTAACTTTAGTCAACGACAGAGATTACTATACGATACACAAAGTTTAATATTTCTAATTGAGAAAATATTAATATTATTAACATGGTAAAATAATCTTTCAGAACTTATTATATTAAAATAAAAAGGCTTTATTATTAAGTTCTGTATAAATTTTAATAAAACAATTGACGTCTCTATATATTCTATGTATATCGTCATCAGGAAAAATTGTACAAATGACATATATAATACATATATACATTCGCAATCACACCATATACCCAAAAGGGTGTGGCACAAACTCTTTCCACTATCTCGATATCAGTTTCCTTCAAACATCCCTACCCAGACAAGCAACTTTAGCTTCATCCACATTCGTAATTCCTCTCATACATGCATTTCTATTCCTACTATTTGGAAACTTTCGCTAACGCAAGCCAGTCTCTCAATCATACCACTTCAACTACTTATCGAACATCCATGCAAACGTATAGCTTCAAAATCATTCATATATATATATATATTTTTTTTAAATAAAATATGATTTATAAATTTAGTAATCCAGTTACTTATACTTAGTTAACTTGTTTCTATGTTCTGTTTATTTATTAGTATATATGTCATTTGTATAATTTTTCCTGATGATGATATACGTAGAGTTTTTTCTGTGGCCGAGTGTACAACTGCCTTCAATTCTGTCAGGAATGGACTTGGCCTTTTCGGTCTTTTGGTCTTTTTGTAATTCTTAACATACTCAATTGACTAAAACGTAAAGAGTGCGCAAACTTTAGTAACCAATAGGAAAACAAACTATGGCCCGTATTCTCACCTTAATTTTTCGTGAAATAGTGCTTTTATCATTAATTTCAAAATAATTTTTTGCTTCTGTTTTTGATCAAATATAAATAGTTTTTCTATTTTTGATCATTTTTATTATATTTGGTATTATAAAATTCAAATAAACTATTATAAAGTCTTTAATAAATAATTTTAAGTAAACTTTAAAAGTACTTTTTGCAAAAATCACTTTTATAAATGAGGTGAGAATACGGGCCTATGTGTTTAATGATTACGTGAATATTCGCTGGCCTCGACTCAGTGAGTCAAGTTTAGTAAAAATCATCCATAAATTAAATTGTGTTAGACACTTCTATCAACTACATCAAGAAAAAAATCAATCTCATAGAGTTTTTATTAAGTGAATCGGATCTAATCTAACAGCGATAAACACATAAAATTCTTCTTGACTAGGGGGGTGGTTATATGGGGGTGGTTGTCAAGATATTGTACATGCGATGCTCGCATTGTCGGTGTTGTATAAATGACTCCTCGGCTGATTCCTCGTCCTCGTGTGCAAGCAAAGCGCGGGCCGGGATAAAGGTTAAAGGTCGACTGGCGCCATACTTGAATGTTTCAATGCAGGCTGACCTGGTTTTTGAGTTGTGTCTGTGGCAGTGTGTGTGTGTATGTGTGTGTGAGATACATTAAATGAATATGGACAGAGGTCAGATTACATTACATTTGCACTATGTTCGTACATCAGTGTGTGCGTGTGTGTGTAATTATGTAATTTTACCTACAAATTATGAGACAGTATGGTGCTCAATATTTCTGGGTATAATTACTCAACTGCTGTGATTTTATTCATAATTGTTTAAAAATACATAATATCAGAACTATTACAAACATTGTATGTAATATGATATTACCAATGGAATGGAAAAGTACTTATACATGTGTAATATTATAAAGTCTATTTTAGTAAATTTACAGAACTTTAGTAAATTTGCTGTCAGGAATTTTCCATAAATTGGTAAAATTTGTTTAGTTCTGTAATATTATTGTTGATATAATTACATACATTTTTAAATTTACACTTAAATTTCTGAATTACACTTAAATATTTTATTAGTATTAATTCAAATATGTACTAAGTTTCATTATTTTGATGAATTATTACAAATATTAATATGCAAGCTGTACGTACTATTACATAATTTAAGAAGTTATACCAATAATATGGAATTCTACATTGAATATGTGATGCAATTTGCAGAAAGTAAACATATTTAAAACTTATTAGGTTATTTTTACTTACTTTATGTGATTATTATGAATTATATAAAAATCACAGAATTTTAAGGTGGAAATACAGAATATTTTTGGTAAAATAAAGTTACAGATTTTTCTAGGAAAACACTATACTATTTTTCTGTAATTTCGCAATTTTTTTTTTACATTTTCAGTAATTTTGTTGAATAACGTTGTCTGAAGGAGATAAAATTTAAAATGAAAGTTTTCTAGATGATTTGCCTTTGCCAAGACAAATTTAGGTTATGTTCAACAAAGCGCCCGCAAATATGTGTTATATCTCGTAAGTTAACGTAACTAGCGAATAAATTTACATTTTAAATAGACTCACTAACAACTACATGAAGTGACATCTAGTTAATCAACTGTAAACTAAAACAAAAAAAGGAAAACTTTGATAGCTTGCTGGAAAAGACCTTTTTTGTATTCATTTTGTTTTTACGCCATTTACCCATAAAGATGTGACACAATCTCGTTCTGTTTAAACTGAAATTAGTTTCCGTTAAACATTCCTATCCGGACAAGCAACTTTTGGTTCATCCACATTCATGGCCATACCATTTGTAAATGTACTTTTTACCTTTTTATTATTTAATATACTTTTTAAGATAAATTAATTTTGTGAATTTATTTTTACATGCAATATCAAAAAAAAAAGTTGTTTTAAACGAATATAATTATGATAATACCTATTATTATTCAGTTTTTGACACCATTTGCTAATATTTCATATATAATTATTTGGACGTTGACGTTCCTCTAATTGGATAAAGTTACTATATTTATAAATTTAAATTATATTCAAATTATAATCTGAATTCAGTCAATAATTATTGATTATCTATTGCCTGCTTCAGATTATAAAATTTTTATGTTAAAATTTTAAATAAATTATTTTTAAAATTAAATTATTTTTTAAAATATTTTTTTTTTAATTATTTTTAAAATAAAAAAGCTTAGGTTCTGTATAATTTTAACACGTTTTTATGAACTGTTTGTTTGTTCGAAACAAGTTTTGTAATTGATTTTAAACTAATTTCTCAATGAGCTAGAGACTTGAAACTTGAAACATAGCTCAGAATTGAATGACAGTTTAATATTAACTAATTAATTAATTAATAATATTAGAAATATAAATTATTATCTTGTGTCATATTCACAAATTCCATACATTCGTGTATTTACAAAATACAGAAACTACAGAAAACTACTATAGAAAATACAGAACTCACACACACACAAGATTAAAAAGCAGAAAATAATTATTTAAATTAAAAAAATTTATATATTAACACGTTTTGAAAACGGACTAAAAAGTATAAAATAGTTTCTCTTAGCCCCCATACAGATTTATAACCCCATACATATTGACTTGAAAATTTGTGGGGCGCAACAACAGCTACTCCCTACACTCCTTACTATTATCTACTGCATGCGTCCCACGTTTTTCATTTTAAATCTTACAAAGTATTGTCATAGCTATTAAAAATTCACAATCACAAATATTCAGGACAATCTGTATGGGGTTATAAGTCTGTATGGGGGTAGGAGAAATTATTTTAGACTTTTTAGTTCGTTTTAAAAACTTGGTATAGTAAAACAATAAAATATATAACCTAGCAAATAAACTTAATATAACCTAAAAATAAAGGTGCGATGAAAAATATTTAAATCTAGTTAAATTCGAAGCGTAAATTGAAAACAATAACCTCGCGTTTTTGTTTATACATTAATAAACAGTAGGTGAGCGGTATTCTAAATGGCCATAATTAAAACGCAAATGTATTTTGCATAAAAGTTTTGCGATAAACGGTAGGGGTAAGCAGTAACCCGGTAAGGAAAAGCGAGAGAAAATACAATAAACGACTATAAATATTCAAATTTTCCTAGGAAATCTACTTGATCTTTGTGCACGATTTAATATATTATGGAAATTTATCATTTCGCAAATTTGCCTACCTACTACCTTTCAAATATTCATCAAATAATTATTGCTATGAAAGTTAAGGTTAGGTTTCTTAACACAATTAAATCTAAATTAAACTACATATATTATCAAATAGAGTATTTTATTACGCGATTTTTTACCACTTTGACTGCAAGGAAAAGTGGTATAGCGTTTGGTATGGTGTCTGTAACATTTTCAAAAAAAAAAAATTGTGTATAGAAATCTTTCATATAGCCTCTAGATGACGAATCTGAACTTAGTTTATGTGGGTGTATGGATGTGCGCCGTCAGCTCGCTCGCTCGGTCGTAAGTCAAAATTTTGTGGCCGCAACTCCTCCTAGACGGTTCAACCGATTTTAATGAAATTTTCAGGATAAATTTGTCTAGTACCAAAGATGGTCATGTGGTTTTATTTTTTTCCAGTGATGCCAACTTTCCGAGAAAAAAATTACTAAAGTTTTTAAAAATTCATATTGGCTACGTTATTTATCCGATTTTGATGAAATTTTCAGAAAAGATTTCTCTAATGCTCCCATTAATTATATAATTTTATTAATATCCAGTGTTGCCAATTTTCGAGAAAAAAATTTCTAGTTTTAAAAATTTTATTATGGCCATGTTATTTAACCGATTTTACTCAAATTTTCACAAAAGATATAATTTATGTAATTTTAACAAAATACAGTGTTGCCAACTTTCCGAGAAAAAAATTTGTAAAATTTTTAAAAATTTATTATGACCATTTTATTTAACCGATTTTAATCAAATTTTCATAAAAGATTCTCCTAGTGCCTAAATAAATTATGCAAACAATACAGTTTTACCAACTTATCGAGAAAAAATCACAAAATTTTTTAAAAATTCATTGTGGCTACATTATTTATTCGATTTTGATCAAATTTTCAGAAAAGTATTTCCTAGTGCCCACATAAATTATAATATTATTAAAATACAGTGTTGTCAACTTTCCGAGAAATGTCAAAGTGGTTTGTCTATATATGAGTTTACCCATATACTTCTAATCTTGTTATTTTTATATTATGGTAAAAAGTAAACCAAAAAAAAAAGTAATGAAAACTTAAAACTATAGAAGGTGTTTATAACAACCCTGTATGACTGACACACAACATTTAAAAAAAGCATATTTTAGATAAATAAAATCAATACCGTTCCCTGATCAGGTCAGGTCAGTTCAGTTCATTTTCTGTATCCGGTTTGTAATAGGATGATAGAATGATACGGCTTAGTAAATATATACCATATAAGCATAGCGGATCTTAGTTAGTTTGGTTTATTTTAGATATTTAACTTACACTGTAAAAAAATATAGCAAAAAAGAAAGATAGTTGAAAAATTTTACTGTAAAAAATCTGTAATTTTATTTTACTATTAATATTCTGTATTTCAACCTTAAAATTTTGTTAATTTTTACATAATTCATAATAATCACATAAAGTAAGTAAAAATGACCTAATAAGTATGTAATGTAGAGTTACATATTGTTGGTATAACTACAGCTTGCATTTTAATATCTGTAATAATTCATCAAAATAATGAGACTTAGTACATATTTTGTGTAATAATATTAATAAAATATTTTATCTACAACTGCTTTGTTATATTGTCATTATATATATATATAAAATCAGATAAATAATATTAGTCTTTATAGCCCAAGGGAAATAAAATACTAGTCTTTATTAACCAAGGTTAATAAAATATTAGTCATTATTAACCAAGGGAAATAAAGAAACGATCTTTATTAACTTGATTTCCGTACGCACGCTTTGTTGCTAGGCAACATCAACAAACTAAATATCTCTACGCCAGATGGCAGCAGTTATCAGTCAAAGTAATAAAATGACAGATGTAGTTAGTTAGTTAGTTAGTTGTTGTTAACATCATAGATTTGAATAAGTAAGTACAATATTAAAAATATATAAGCAGTTGTAGATAAAGTATAGTATTTGACTTGCAAATAATGCCTACAATGTACTCGGATGTTTTATTCCCCTCGCTACGCTCGTGGACTAAACAACATCCTCGTACATTATAGATGCCATTATTTGCTCGTTAAATAATATACTATTAAATGTAATTCATTCATTTCAAAATACATCCTTTATATAAATTTAGAACTGTATGCAATTATACCAACAATAATATTATAGAACTAAACAAATTTTAGCTATTTATGGAAAATTCCTAACAGTAAATTTACTGGTTATGTATATTTACTAAAACAAACTATAATATTACATAGATATGTACTTTTACATTCCGTTGGTAATTTCATATTACATAATGTTTGTAATAGTTCTCTTATTATGTATTTTTAAACAATTATGAATAAAATTACAGCAGTTAAGTAATTATACCTAGAAATACTGAACATCATAGTGTCTCATGGTTTGTAGATAAAATTACATAATATTTTTAGAGTGTATGAATACAATGTATCAGTTCAACGTACACTCTACATATGATACTTTTAAATAGCATTACCTATAATTAAATTAACTTCTTTTTATCTACTATTCTCTCGGGTCATGTTCTATTTATGTTTTATTTTTAACTCATCCACAAATGAAATTAAACATTTTAAAAATAAAACGACTTTAGATTGTAGTTCTGTATTAATATTTATTAATATTTATTATCAACGCACGTCTTCATCAGGAAATAAGATACAAATGACATATACAATAAATAAACAGAACATACAAACAAGTTAATATACTGTAAAAGAAAATTCGGAAGTTTTACATAAAAACCTGATTTACACCAGTACTTATAATATATAAATACAGACGTCATTGGAAATTTTTTACATAATATGAATATAAAATACGTATATTTTATGTAATTTCACTTACTTTTTCGGTAAAGAAACATATATAATATGGTAAATTAATTATTTTACTTAAAATATAAAATTATATATATTAAATTATATTATATATTATGGTTTTTATATAAAATGGCAACTTTTTTTAGTGTAGGTAATTAAATAAGTAACTAGATCGTAAAATTGTATAAATTTGTAATTAATGGAAGCCAAATTTTATTCAAATCAGTTATTAGCCCACACTGATTGATGTTATCTTTTTTCTTTATTTTATCTATTGCTTCTGTTATCATTAATCTACTGTTAATATTGAATATTTATATACGAAATAAATAAGTACAAAATATTTATTCTTGTTATACAGATATAAGGAAAAAATAGTTTCATATGTACTTATATTAATGTATTTTGTGTTTTAATATAAATGATATCATACATATGTAATTTAAATTCAAAAAAAATATAACACTTAATCTTAAGTTTGTAAACATGAGATTAAGTGTTATATTTTTTGAATTTGAATAAACCTTTACTTCACAATTACCAAAACTGAGTTTTAAATTAATTATAAGTATATACAATGCAGTTTTGGTGCCTACGGTGATGTATGGTAGTGAATGTTGGGTTTGGTTGCAAAAGCATAAACGGAAAATGACTGCTGTGGAAATGAGATTTTTACGTGGGGTATGTGGTGTAACTAGGAGAGATCGGGTACGAAATAGACTAGTGTATGACGAGTGTGAAATTGAAAAAAATGTTGTAGCAAAAGTTGGTGTTAGTCAGTTAAGATGGTTCGGACATGTTGAGCGAATGTCTAATGAACGTTTGGTTAAAAAGATTTATTTGAATGATTTTGATGGTTTACGTTTGCGTGGACGTCCAATGAGTAGTTGGAGTGATATGATTGAGAGTGTTTTGCGTGAGCGAAAGTTTCCAAGTAGTAGGAATAGAAGAGCATGTATGAGAGGAATTATGAATGTGGATGAAGCGAAAGTTGCTTGTTTGGATAGGAGTGTTTGGAGTCGACTGATTTCAGGATAATGGAAAGAGTTTGTGCCACACCCTTTTGGGTATATGGCGTGATTGTGTATGTATGTATGTATGTATGTATACATATATAATTTGATAACTCTGATATCTTTTTCTCTATAATGAAATAAAATTAAAGAAACATGTACTATTTATTTTAATTACTTGATTTTTTATTTATTTTTTAAATTATTGTATCTTAACATGGCCCAATTCTATGCATAAAAATTGGGAATAACGGAATAACTTGATAAATAACAATATTAAATAATAAAAAAAAAAGATTTCAAAACCAAATTTAACAAATTTTCAATACGTTAATCTTTATCAATACAATGAGAGGTATCATCATTAGAATGTAAGCACCCCTTTCATCCCCTAAATGATTTTAATATTCAAGCTACGTATGTATTTCGGATGGCAACACCCCCCCCCCCCCTACATATACATATAGACTCTATATTATAGAGAAACAAAAGCAGATGCTTTTGTCAGAATGTAAAATATAAGCACACATTACTTGAACTCTATTTGAAATTTCTCTACATACATTCATACATATATCCGCATGCCCTAAAATTCGACAAAAAAAAACCTTCATTCATTTCATTCAACATTCAAATACACCATCAACACCCCCTTACGCCGTTAAATGCCCAAAACCATGGGCGTACACATCTTTTTTTTTATTTCAAAGGAGACAACAAAATATATATTTATAATACTAAAATTATATATTTAAGGAAAAACCTTGAGCAACTGATTTACACCAGTATAATATGTAAATTTATAGACGTCACAGAATTTTTTTTAGATAATATGAATATAGAGTACGTATATTTTATGTATATTTACTTACTTTTTCGGTTAAAAAAACATATAAAATATGGTAAATTAATTATTTTACTTAAAATTACAAAATTATATTATCTTTACAGAAAATTTATCATTTTGCTGAAATAATATGTAATTTTTTTATTATTTTTATGTAAAATGGTAACTTTTTTACAGTTTAGGTAACAAAATAAGTAACTAGATTATAAAATTGTATAAATTTTTAATTAAAGGCAGTCAAATTTTATTTAAATCAGTTGCTAGTCATATTGATTGATGATATCTTTTTCTTTTTCGATAAAAAAATATATATAATATGATAATTAATTATTTTACCTTATTACAAAATTACATTATTTTTACAGAAATTTTATCATTTTGCTGAAATAATATGTATTTTTTTTTTATTATTTTTATGTAAAATGGCAACTTTTTCTACAGTGTAGGTAACAAAATAAGTAAGTAGATCATAAAATTGTATATATTTGTAATTAAAGGAAGGAAAATTTTATTTAAATTAGTTACTAGTCACAATAATTAATATTATCTTTTTCTTTATAAATTTCTATTGCTTCTCTTCTACTGTTAATATTAATTGTATGTTTACATGAGCTTTCTAATCGAAATGAAATTATTTTGCCATCATACCAAATTTCCAACTTGATCTAGTCTCAAATATAACGGAAATAATGCCCAATGTAAACAAAATGTATTAATGTGCTATATTTTCTACTATAATATAGTAATTTAGCAATATAAACAAATAATTAGACTTAAGAAATAAATATTAGAACGTATTGTAATAAAAATATTTAGAAGCAGTAGCATAAAACGTTAATGTAATTACTATATTTAGTAGTTAACTATACGATTAAATTGTTACATGTTGTCAAAAGGTTTAAATTATTTGAACAGTCGACAATTTTAATTACAATATTAGCTAACATGTGTTTAACCACTTTTTCAAACATATTTAAATAAAAATAAAACATATATTTTTAAGGGAGAAGATGCAAACAAAAATTGTTTCCCCCAACGTACGCCAATGACCGAATCAACCCTTAAATATAACGTAAAACGACCCTAAAATATTATCCATCTAAAGTCGAATATCGCATCTAAATGTTATCATGCAATAGGAATATATATTATTAATGCCTGCTTTTGTGAGTCATGTTTTCCTTGACGAAGGGGTTGGGGGAGGTTGGACGGGGAATAAAACAGGGTGAAAAATGCGCTCTATATATTTAAGGGGTGACCAGAAGTACACGGCATGATTCCGCATACAAATTACTTTACTATATTTCGATGTTTTTAAATTTAAAAAGTCGTATAGTTCAAAATTCTTTCAGAACTCATTATATTAAAATAAAAAGATCTTTAGGGTTTAAGTTCTGTATAAATTTTAATTAAAAATTGATGTTTAGATATATTCTACGTATATCATTGTCAGGAAAAATTATACAAATGACATATACAGGGTGATTTATGACGTCGAGGAAAAACTACACCGGATGATTCCTATGAGTAATCTAAATAAAAAAACTTCAAATAAACATATGTCCGAAAATGCTTTTTAACGGAACTGTAGCCGTTAGAAGTTTATTACATGTATTACATCAATCGCGTTAGCCTTATTTATTATATAGGAAAAAAAAAGTCATAAACTTCTGAATAATTGTAAAATTACTGATTGATTTTCTAAAATTTTGCTTAAACACTAGTAAACCAATTTACTAGTTTATAAATTTTTGTACACACATAAATAAATATTTAATAAACAATTTACAATAATTAAAAATCGAAGACAAATTTTGTCGGGACCCAGTAAGTCATAACTAGTAAATTGGTTTACTAGTGTTTAAACAAAATGTTAGAAAATCAATCAGTAATTTTACAATTATTCAGAAGTTTATGACTTGTTTTTTTTTTCCTGATATAATAATTAAGGCTAACGCGATTGATGTTACATGTAATAAAATTCTAACGGCTACAGTTCCGTTAGAAAGCATTTTCGGACATATGTTTATTTGAAGTTTTTTATTTAGATTACTCATAGGAATCATCCGGTATAGTTTTTCCCCGACGTCATAAATCACCCTGTATAATAAATAAATAGAACATACAAACAAGTTACTAAAAGATGAAAAAAAAATTGTTTTCCCAACGGACACTCAAGCTCTAGTAAGTTATTTCTATGTACTGTTTATTTATTATATATTTTTCCTGATAATATACGTATAGTATATCAAAACGTCGGTTTTTGACCTTATTCCGAAAGCCTTTTTATTTTTGTAAATATCATCTGAGAATTTCTAGTATGGATTTTAAGTTTTATCGGTTGGCGTGAGAGATAGAGGACCACCCTATATATGTGTATGGTTTGGTTTACGATGGTTTTGCACGGTTTAAATTGAATTTTTTTTATGGTTAGATTTGCGATAACAGCACCATAAAAATTATTGTTTTATTTTTAAATCTACAATAGGTAAGTGGCTAGCAGAAATTTATTTTCATTTTTATGATTTGAAAGTAGATTAGGTGTAATAATTGTAATTTAATTTAAAAATGTGTTACGTATAATAAAAATAAAGTATATTACGTTACGAGGAGTAGTAGCAATCTTAGCGAAACACAAACCATTAACTTAACTGGACTTCATAATTTTTAATGTAGCCGTTGGGGATGTCAAATTAAATACACTTGACCGTGTTATTTTGGTCGAATATGCAGTTTTTTGAACACGCTAGACGGTGCACATTGTATTTCTTGCACTTCTACGTACATTATCAATAATCAAATTAAAATTCAAAGGAAAATAAACAACGCAATTGTCAATTAATTTAACTTAACCTTAATTTAATAATGTTTTCAATATGGTCGCCGATAATAAAATAATTTTACCATTAGATATTTGGACAGTTGACAAACAACATTGTTTTATTGACAGCAATTATAACTATACTAGTAGAATAGAAAAACGATGCTTTTTTGCTGGCTTAAAATTGACTTTAGTAGTGTTTATAAAACTGGCATTTAATCTTTAAATTTATATAACTCTAGTAGGTTACTAAAGTTTAAAACTAAAAGAATTATTATTTCACTTATGAGACGACTTTTAGTAAAGCGTTTTTAGGTTTATCGACTCATTTTGTTCCTGTTGCCTCCTAAAAGGATAACAGAGGAGACCGTAAACTCATTGTATATACAATACGTATGTCCAGTTCTGCAGCAGTATAAGTATATAGAAAAATCGACCAACTTACCATATTAAATGCATGGTAAATAAAAAAATTCCGGGCACAACAAGATCGTCCGATCCCACAGACCATCTTCGTCGAAATACCACGATTCCAGGCATTTTTCAATTACACAAAAACTCCTCCGACGCGTACACTTGAAATTTAATTTAGAGATTTATTCCTTTTAACTTTTACATCACTACACTACTATTAGTAATATCAGTTTTAATATTTTATATTTTGTGTCAAACATTTTGCATCACTTCGTAAATTTCATATTCAAAAGTTTTTTGATAAGATGTTTTCGGCCAAGGTAGCATATTGTGTTGTCTTCTCTTGTTGCGATAATCTGGAAAAAAAAATAAGTATTTTAATTAAAACTAAAAATATCATATATATACGATTGAATAATTATTGGGTATATCAGTCCAATGTGGAAAGGTTCTTAAATCAAACTCATTTTAGTTTCGAAACGACAAGCTTTCGATTTATTGTAAATCTTCTTCATAGCCTCTATAATATATGAAATATTTTTATATTCATATTTTTTTTTTCAATTTATTTTATTATAAAATATACCTAGTGACTAAAAAACAAAAAAGAAATAGAAAAACATAGCTTGCTTTGAAAACTGCGAAAAATCTTCATAAAATAGAAATTTTAACTATTTTAAACAAAATTACATAAAAGTAAAGAGTGCTTTACACTGTTTTAATTTGTAAACAGTACACTGTTCGAAATAAATTACCCTAGAAAGTGCTTATATAAATCTGTTCCCTAAAAACGATAGATAGTGTATAACCGTATAACTCTAAATAGGTAAATTTAAAAAGTGCACAGTTTTACTCCAGAAAAAGTGTAAAAATGTAAATACTTTTTAGAGCAATTACAAACAGATTCTTAACATGAAATATCAACAACTTTCATATTATTAAAGGGTAAAAAAATTTATTAGTGAATATTTTCATTAAATTAATGTTTTCACTAAATCACGCCAGAAAAAAATATAAAGGTATTTCACCTCGCTGAAGCGAGTTGCTTATTTGGATAGGAGTGTTTGGAGGCGACTGATTTCGGAATAATGAAAAGAGTTTGTGCCACACCCTTTTGGGTACATGGCGTGATTGTGTATGTATGTATGTATGTATGTAAAATACGTTTTAGTTTTTGATCATGCATAGTTTATAAAAAATAATATAATACTTAAGAATTTTTATACAGTTTTTTTTTGTAATTAATAAATACACTTTTATTTAAATATTTTTTTATATATGTTCAGTAAGTACAGTAAATTCTAAATATATAAATTATGTCTGAAAAGTGTTTTTAACAGCTAGATTTTAAACAGAATTTAAATGGGAGAAAAAAAAGTTTATACATTTTTATTAAATATTTATAATTTGATGCTATTTTAATCTAAAATATTTATTTAATGTAAAAAGTGAAATATGAAACAGTTTAACATAGTAAAAAATTGTTTAGAACTAATTATATTAAAATAAAATGGCTTTAGGTTTAAGTTCTGTATAAATTTTAATTAAAAATCGACGTTTTGATATACTCTACTAATATAATTAGGAAAAATAATACAAATGACATATATAATAAATAAACAGAACATAGAAACAAGTTACTAGTTAACAAAATAAGTAACTGAAACATAAAATTTTATAGTAATAATTAAAGAAAGAGAAATTTGTGTTTTCTTTTTTAAAAATTAAAATAATTTAAAATATTTTTTAGCCATATAACTTAACTGTAAATGACAAAAAAGTCAATATTTACTAATATCAAAGATTATCTTGTATATGATTTGATATCTTTTTCGATAAAATTTACAAGTGTTTATTAATTAATATTAATTAAAATGTACTAGATATAAATCAGTAAAACTTTATTAGAAATATGCAAACTATATTTATGTAACTTCTAATTAACATAGTAAAAAATCTTTCAGAACTCATTATATTAAAATAAAACTTCCTTAGCTTAAATTTCTGTACAAATATTTATTTAAAATCGGCGTTTCGACGAAACTCAACGTTCGTTTTCATCAGGAAAAATAATACAAATGACATTTACTGTATATAAACAAAACATAGAAACAAGTTACTAGGTACAAAATAAGTAACTACATCATAAAAATTTATAAATTTTTATTTGAGGAAGCTAAATTTTATTTAACTCAGTGCGTTCACAGTGATTGATGTTATCCTTTTATGTTGCTTCTCTTATCAATCTGCTGCCAATATTGATTGGTAATAATTGATAGATCTAGGGTTGCCAGGTGCCTTAGGACAAAATAGTGAATAAAGGGGGGGGGGGGTAGAATGAGAGAACAAATTTAAATTAGATTTTATGAAACCGAATATCATGGCATTTGGGTCATTTGTGTTTCCGCAGAAAAAAATTTTTTTGATATCCGCTATTTTTATTTTAATAATAGTGAATAGAGCGTAAAAATAGCGGACAATCCGCTCAAATAGTGAACACCTGGCAACCCTAATCTATATTAGCAGCAGATTGATAAGAGAGGCAAAAGAAATTTATAAAGAAAACGATAAACTGTAAAGGCACTAAGTTAAATAAAATTTGGCTTCTATTAATCAAAAATCTATAATTTTTATGATCTAGTTACTGATTTGTTAACTAATAACTTTTTTCCTTACTGTTATTTATTGTAATGTCGTCATTAATATCATTTATCCTAATGAAGACGAACGTTGAGTTTCGTCGAAACGTTGATTTTTAGATAAATATTTATACAGAGCTTTTACTAAAGCAATTTTATTTTATTAACTACTGATTATAGTAAAATATTATTTTAAACTAAATAAATAATTTAATTCCAAAAATAGACAATAAATATGTAATTAATGATTAATAATTTAATTAGTATATTACTATAAATACATCTTAATATCATAACTTTTTTTTGAAATGAGTAAGACATATGGAAATTTGATACTGTTATCTAAAATTTGGTTTTTATCAAAACGTATAGTAATATTGATAAAAAAAAATATCTATGTAAAACATACATATATTTCAATGACTAACATATTAAACCAGACACAAGTTCATAGAATGTATTTATCTGTAAGATTACTCATATTTTATATGTAATTTATAATATATAAACTCTCTTTTAGTTCAAGGTCAAATAGCTATTACATAATTTATGTAAAAAATATAAATGCTGTAATGGCATTATTACAATAAATGTGTTACGATTTAGAAAGTTACACATTTTGATTTCTGCATGATTTTTTTTTTTAAATATAAAATTAATCTTGCAAAATAATTAGGTTATTTCTATAATTATGTAAGCAATAATTATATAGCGTATTATTAAAAAGTAGATTAATTAATGGATGGGATTTTTATTCACGCTGAAAAAAGGTGAATTAACGTCAGACTAGGACAATGTAACAACCGTTAATAGAAATTCACAACCGTTATATGATATGCACATTAAAATAGTCTAATAGACATCAATTTATAAAATAAAACAACCTACCTAACTACTGATGTGTATTTATTACATCTGGCGTTAATTTGCGAAATTTTGCTCAGATTGCTTAGCTTTGGCTCGGCCTCAGCCGCAAATATCTCAGCTCAACACAATAAAGATTGCTTTCCGCTCCTTGTAACATAATATACATATAATTTTTTTTAAATCTCACCGTATATAATTAATTACATGATTACTTTATTATAAAATTGTCATAACATAGTAAAATAATAACAAAAAAATTTTTATATAAAATAAAACTGCTTTAGGTTCAAGTTCTGTATTAAAATTTAATTTTATATATATATATATCAGTTTTCCTGATGTAGAAGAGCGTTAAGTTTCGTTGAAACGTTCATTATAAATAAATTTTAATACAGAACTTGAACCAAAAGCAGTTTTATTTTGTTAATTATCATTTTTCTAGTCACATCAATTTATTTTGTAACTGAAAATTAAACAAATCTAATAAATCTTAACTTGTGAAAAAATGTTTACTGTATTTTTAAACACCTACAAACATTTATTCGTTATAAATAATTTTTAATTAACATAGTAAAAAATCTTTCAGAACTCATTATATAAAATAAAACAGCTTCAGATTCAAGTTCTGTATTAATATTTATTTTATTTCATTTTATTTACGACAGTAAATAAACAAAACATAGAAAACTAGGTGACAAATAAGTAACTAGATCATAAATTTTTAATTAATAGAAGCTAAATTCTATTTTTAATAAAAAAAAAACCCTGATTAAAACCAACATTTAAATAATGCATGTATAAGGAAAACAAAAATTATTTGATAAAAAAAATCACTGATAATTTTTATGTTCCATAAAGTGTGGAATACTTGTAAACGTTACGAGAAATGTTTTTACAAAAGATAGTAGATAATTCTCTAAATTGACAAGTGTCATTTTTAGAAAAATAAATAAAATTTAATCACTGCGGAATATTAAATAATGAATACGTACGTCTGATAAATTCTGGTCTGACGAAAATCCTATCTGAATTTTTGAAAAAAAAAAATCAACATTTTCTTATTTACGAAATATTTATTTAAATGTATGTGCATATCTAATTTTTATTACACAAAATTTTATTTGCAATTTGAATACAATTTTGGAAACTTGTTTCTATATAAAAATAGTAAGAAAAATTATTTTAATATCAGTTACAATGTGTGCCTGTGAGTGTTTTTACTAAAGTTAGACACAAATTAATTCAAATAAAATTTAAATACATTCATATATACAAACACAATCACACCATGTACCGAAAAGGATGTGGCACAAATTCTTTCCATTTATGCAGAAATAAGTTACCGCTAAACTTTCCTCCGATTCAGACAGGCAACTTTTGCTTCATCTACATTTATAGTACCTCTCATACTTGCTCTTTTATTCTTACCACCTGTAGTTGGAGTGATATATGATTGAGTGAGTGGCTTACGTGAGCGATAGTTTCCAAGTAGTAGGAATAGAAGAGCATTGACAGAGTGTCAGTATGATTGTGGATGAAGCCAAAGTTGCTTGTCTGGATAGGGATGTTTCAAGGAAAAAAAAAAAAGAGTTTGTGCCACACCCTTCTTGAGTACATGGCGTGATTGTGTATGTATGTATGTATGAAAGTAAAACACTCTTACAACACAGCATATACAGAGTGTCTCATGACGAATTTACGCTATCTGTATTTTAAAAACTATATAATATTATATCACGAAATTTGGTATATAGGAGTAATCCGATATGCTCAGATGAAATAAAATATTGGTAATAAGATGCCACTTCCGATTTAACCGAAAGTTAACCCTAACTTCCTTATTTGAAATGAAATACCCCATTTTTTATTTTATCATTGAATGTAGGAGTAAATTTTACATATTATGCATTTAAACATTTTACTTTCGTTCAACTGTTTTTGACATATTTCAACTTTTATGATTTTTATTTGAAATTGGCAACATTTTTCCAGGTCCGTATCTCAAAAATGCAATCAAATATTTGTAATTTGTAAATGGGGTATTATTAAAGAAGCTTTGGACTTACCTTTCCATAAAAAAAGTAAATTAAAACTATTTAAAAATGTGCCTTAAAGTTCAAACATTAAAATTTTATTTTTTTTCAAATGGAAACTCCTAAAAAATATCTCTATATTTAAGTTGGAAAAAAATTTTCTCATTATTTTCCATTATTATTTCATTTTTTATTTTTTTTAATGTGTTCTTCATTAAATATAAGCAAAAATTAAACTGTGCATATCATTAAAATCAGAAAAAAAAGCTATTAATTAATACAAAATATTTGCAAGGACCATAATCTAATTAGATATCTTATCAAGAAAGTTTTATTAATAATTATCTAATTAGATACATAGGTCTGTTGCACAAAGCATTGTTCAACGCTTTGTAAGTCAGTTAATCAATACTACCAACTGACCCAATAATGAGGCAGTTTGAAAACAATTGACAATCTAGTTGTCGAGTTAGCTAATTAATTAAGGGGATATTCGCGTTTTTGTTTCAGAAATGTAGAACGCGAGTTTTATCTGCCACTATTGACAAATCTAAATTTTGACCTGATCACTTTGAAGCCATTTTTTGAAATGAAAATTTGACTTAAAAAAATAATAATGCTGGAAACAACAAACAACGGTATAATTGTAGTTTACTGATTTGTTGTAAAAGTTCCCAAAAAAATGTTAAAAACACCTAAAAAAAATCGATGCTACAAACGGGAATACCCCCTTAAGGGCCAGTGTTTCCATTTTTTGAATTCTCAAGGTAATAAAAAAATACATATGTACATAATTAGCTAAAAATGCACCCTCAAAATAAATGACAACATTTCATCGTCTACTTTTAAAATTATTTCAAAAATAAATATATTTCAAACTTAGCAAATACTATGACAACGTTAACAATGCTTTATACAACCGAATCACAGATTTAGACTAAAAAAAATTTTAAATACAAACAAAATTATTTCGAAAATTATATTTGCACAATCAGCAAAGTGTTTAATTTTAATTTTTTGTTTTTTCATATTATGTTTTGTATATGACGTTTTTTTATATGTACTAACATTTATATCAAAAGGATTTAAATAAATTATTATTATTATGGAAAATTTATTTTTTGAAAACTAACAAATCATAATTAAAATATTTTAATAAAATGACTTTTTTTGTTCAATTTAACCAAAGTCAAATCTTTTACAGTTTTTAAGATCCCTACGTATTTTGTTTGTTTTGTACCAAATAATGTATAAAATAATCATTTTCTATTACTTTAGAGGGCTACTTGCATAAACGTTATTCAACTGTTCTACACATTGTCAGCTAATAATATGCTTAAGTATGTCAACTGACAAGTAAATTTCAAAAACAGTCAAGTATGTAATCATTACATATCTTTGATTCCAAATAAATGTAAAAAATACAAAATCTTCCAAAACGTGAAAATTCATTAATTTACATTGCAATTACATTTACAAAAATGGCGTTGTTTTTAAATATATTGGCTGATTAATATAAAAACTGTTTTAGGATAAAATTCTGTTAATTATTTATTTAAATACGAATTTTCGACGAAACTGAACGCTCGTCTGAAGATGAGCGTTCAGCTTCGTCGAAACGTCGTTTTTATAAAAATAATTAACAGAATTTTATTCAAAAACAGTTTTTATATTGATACAATGAGTTCTGAAAAATATTTTACTAAATTGGCTTTAATTACAAGCTCAATTTTTGAATGTTTTAATTAGCTTAGTCCAGCTCTTATGACAGTTAGTTGTCTTAAAACCGATAATAATTAATTAATAATTAATAATTAATAATAATTAATAATAATTAATAATAATTAATTAATAATTAATAATAATTAATTAATAATTAATTTTAACACCGAACTCGTAATACGGGTCATTGTTATTTAACACCATAAATAAGGCATCAGCTAACCAGTCGTTTCGATAATCTTATCGCGTAGTTAACCATACGATCAGCTAACCATTGTTTATGCAATTGATTTTATAATATGTCATCAGATTTAATGTCTGTGAGAATTTAAAATAATTTCTCATTGATCTAATTATTAAAATAAAATCACTTTAAGATTTAGTTCTGTATTAATTTAATTAAAAATCGACGTTTCGACTTACTCTACGTATACATCAACATCAGGAAAAATGATACAAATGACATATACAATAAATAAACAGAACACAGAAACAAGTTATTATATCCAATATAAAACATTTGTGTTATAGTATTTTGTTTTTGGGTAAATCGCCATTAATTTATTTTAAGCAGAAGGTCCCGTGTTCGAATTCCTGTAAGGTCAATGCATGTTTTTACATTTAAAAATTAACTGATGATTTAATTAGTTTATCAAATTAAATTAATAGCGATTTAAACAAAAACCAAATACTATAACATAATATATAATACACCGTGTGTAATTAAGAATATATTTATTTATTAATATTATAAAAACGAACCTTATTTTTTAATAATTTTTGTTATTAATTTAAAACATTATCACTGAATTACACTTTAACAAAAGTTCCAAAAAAAAAAACTACAGTTCACTTTGTCATCACAAAAAAAAAAATATAAACACATTTACTTAACAGAAAATTTTCACCGACAAAACACAACAGAATTCCGCGGCAATCAACGCATCGCTTCCCGGTCAAAATTCCATCATTATCACCCCCGACACTTTATACCCAAAACATATTTCAAGTTTAGAAAAATTCAAAATAATATGAGTCATATACACATAATCTGGTTTATATGTGGGTTTCGTGGTGGGGCACTAGAACGATAGTAACTTGCCTGTCCAACACTCTGATTTTGACTGCTAGGGTTCTTCTCAACTAGGTTCGGTGACGGCGCGCCGTCGTGCTGATAAAACCACCACATACAGACCGAAAGGACGCAGGCGTCACGTGTACAGTCGACCGGATAAAGTTTACGGAGCTCGGCACCGAGAGATAATCGATAAATTGTTTTCGTGTGCAATGCGAGATTCGTTGATTATTTTTGAATGGTGTAAATTGGGTTTTTTGATATGTGGGGATGCAGGAGGGGGGTGGGGTGAAATAGGGTGGAATTAATTAATTAAATAATTTCGGGATTTTTGTTTTGGATCTCGGAGTTACTGAATTTTTAATTTATATTATTTTGTTGTGTATGTATATTAAATAACATAATAAAAAAATTCAGGACTTATTATATAAAATAAAACTGCTTTAGGTTTAAGTTCTGTATTAAAATTTATTTATAATCAACGTTTCGACAAAACCCAACTCTGGTATTTATCATAAATTTTAATACAGAACTTAAACCTAAAGCAGTTTTATTTTATCGATATTAAATGTTATCTATATGCTAATTTTATAATATTCAAAGATATTTTATTTTATAATATAAATATAAAGGTTAAAGTTCTGTATTAATATTTATTTAAAATTGACGTTTCAACAAAACTCAACGTCCGTCTTCATCAGGATAAATAATACAAATGACATTACAGTAAATAACAGAACATAATTAGCTAGTAACTTGTTTTTATGTTCTGTTTTATATTAATATAATGAGTTCTGAATGAATTTTTACTATATTATGTATTTTACTAACTCCCGTATGCATAAACATTTTCGTTAAAAATAACGATTCGTTAGAATGAAAATTCTTGGATCTCGTAAGAAATTTCGTTGCAATATACATAGAAAGATTTCTTACAGAATCCAAGAATTTTCATTTTAACAAACCGTTATTTTTAACGAAAATATTTATCTATACAAGAGTTAGTAAAATAAATAACACACTGAGCTCATTATATTAAAATAAAACGGCTTTAAGTTCTAGAGTTCTGAATTAATAATCGACGTACGCAACGTATTCAACGTAGGTCTTCATCAGGAAAAAAGATAAAAATAAAGTAAAATTTGACTAAAATTTATAAATTTTATGATCTACTTATTTTGTTGTTTACTGTAAATATCATTTGTATCAATTTTCCTGATAAAAAGTATGTTAAATTTGTCGAAACGTTGATTATTAATAAATATTAATACAAAACTATAACCTTCTTAAGTTGTTTTATCTAAGCAAAATACATATTAATATTACTTTAACATTAACGATATGAAAAATACTATCTTAAAAACGCTAATAGTTAAGAAACAATTAAAATATCATTATTGATAAGTATAATAACAGAAAATAAATAGTATAAGTAGTTAATTTTATCACAATTCATAAACAAAACAAACCATTTAAAGATTACATTTTCAAATTTTAAATTATTTTTTCGAGCCCACACTCGATTTTCTTAAAATTTTAATACAATTACCACAATCAAAAAGTAGTAGCACAAATAATACATTTTTCAAATATGAAATACACGTGTGTGTGTGTGTGTGCGTATGCAAATTTATATTATAATTTTACAGTTCAAGGTTTTTTTATTCACTTGGTAAAAATGTTTCGAAAATGTATTATCATGATATATAATGTTTTATTTGAATTTCGGATAGATAAGCTAAAACAACCCTATAGATAGTGCATTTTGTGATAAAAATATTATAGGGTCATTCGGTAAAAATTAAAATCACTTTTTTTATTTATGAAAACGAACTTTTAACATAGTGAAAAAATCTTTCAGAACTCATTATATTAAAATAAAACTACTATTGGTTAAAGTTCTGTTATAATATTTATTTATAATTGATGTTTCGACCAATCTCAATGTCCGTCTTCATCAAGATAAATGATATGCAATGACATTACAGTAAATACCAGAACATAGACACAAGTTACTAGGTAACAAATTAAAAAAAAATGATCTTATTTTATTTATACCTAGTAACTTGTTTCTATGTTCTGTTATGTTCTGTTTTTATGCCATTTATATTATTTATCCTGATGAAGACGGTCGTCAAGTTTCGTCGAAACGTCGATTTTAAATAAATATTAAAACAAAACTTTAACTTAAAGCTGTTTTATTTTAAAAAAACTTTTATTTTTTTTTGCTTTAAAATAAATTTTTACTTCTACCTTTTATTAAATATGAATAATATTTCTATTTTTGATATATATTTTTTTATATCTAATATTATAAAATTCAAATAAACTAATTAAAATTGCTTAATAAGTAATTTTAAGTAAACGTCAAAAATACTTTCGACAAAAATTACTATTAAAAGTGAGTTGAGAATATAGGCCAGTATCTTTAATTGTAAATTGAAACTTTATACTAAATAAAATTATACGTATTTGAAATTGTAGAATTACTAGTACTGTAGCACGTATTTCTCTATACTTCAACTTTAAAGATTACGGCCTAATGTTAGGATTAGGGTTAACGTTAGTTTTAAATTGCTATGTTCAGACACGTAGCTCAAATACAAAACAAGTTAATATTGAATTTATTCGTTTAATACAACTAACTTATTCATTGTAACTGACTGAAAATTATATAATGAATGTTCAATTAATAATTCAATAAAAAATTAAATTTATTAATTGATTTATATAAAATAGAAAATAGTATATTTTTTAATTGGCTCTATTTTCTACAAAAACGATCTTAAAGGTACCGAAAAAATACCTGAGATATAATATCTTATGTAGAATTTTTTTTTTTTTTTGAATTTTTTCGTATTTATAATTTGGCCAAAAAAAAACAAAAATTTTTTCTTTTTATAAAAAAAATTTTTTTTCTCTATTTTGCAAAATACAAAAAAATTCAAAAAAATATATATTATTCTACATAGGATATTATATCTCAGGTATTTTTTCGGTACCTTTAAGATAGTTTTTGTAGAAAATAGAGCCAGTTAAAAAATATACTATTGTTTATTTTATATAAATTAATTAATAACATTTAATTTTTTATTGAATTATTAATTCAACATTCATTACGTAATTTTCAGAAGTCAGTTACAATAAATAAGTTGTATTAAACAAATAAATTCAATATTAACTTACGTCATAAGTTTACAGCGTGCATAAACCAGCCTTTAATCTGCTCAGTCTACATATTTAACTATTATTGTCTATGCAATTTCTATGCATTTGGTTCATGGATTTATGTGTAGATAGCGCGCTGAAAAACGCTCCAATTTAATTTCTATTGCAAATTTTTAATTTGATAAATGAAATAGATGTGCGCTTGTATACACATACTACCCACATAACATTGTTGTAATGCGGGCCCGCATATAATACAGGCGTTTTCAAATTTAAATTATTTAGTTTAAATTATCCCTTAATTAACATTTGATTCACTTTTGAGATAAAATTTACAAAAAGCGTTCATTTAATAATTTTTTTTAATTAAATTTTTAAAATTTGATTTGTTATTATTTTTTGTAGAATATATAAAACATATTAAAATAATCATGTATAAATATAAGAATAAAATTATTAAAATTAAGAAAAAAAATAGTTTTTTATAACAATATAAAATATATTAAAATTTTAATTTAAAAATTATTTATTTTTTTTGAAAATTATATTGATTATGAAAAAAAAATGAGGAGGTAAGGAAACAAAAAATAAAACAAACAAGTAATTTTTAAATAAATTAAAAAAAATTATATTTCCGATAGATTATTACATAGTAAACAAATTAAAAATATAGAAATACATTAATAAATTTACCGAAAATATTAAAAAAAAAATCTACAAATCACATAAATTATAGTGAAAATATCAAAAAACTTATTATTTTGATATTAATTTTTACGTTAACGTACTACGCAAATATTTTTTTTTAAATAATTTTATAAAATCTGTTATGTTTTCTGGGATATTTTATATTTTTTTGGGGGAGAGCGATGCAAAGAAAAAGAGGAAATTATAATAGTATAAAAAAATAGAAATTTTAAATCTGTTAACAGTTATAGAAAAATGTTACGAAATATAAAAAAGTAAAAAAAAACAAAAACAAAAACAAAACATAAATTGCTGTATGTAAAGAATGAAAACTTTCTAGTATATAATCTGTAATGGACAAGTACAGTGATATTTAGGATATTTTTTTTTGTTGATTTATTTAAGCTTTTGGAGTGGAAACTTCCTCGGTCGGCACTGGAGCAATTGTTGGGATTTCTGGATATTCCAATTTTGCACCTTCTTCGCATTTGAAAACTGGACAACAGATGGGGAATGGAGCTGTTTTGTTTGTTTTATCTGGAAACAAAAACAATTATTTGTAACATAGTAAAAATCTGTCAAAACTCTATTATTCGTATTTAGAAAAATTACACGAAATATGTCAGAATTCAAATATTAGCATAAATTAAACTAATTATCTGAAAATGAAAAAACTCATATCTATGCTAATATTTGAATTCTAACATATTTATTCATTAGTTGGAGTAGCACTCATCTATTCTTTACTTACATATATTACATAAAATATTTTAGTATTTTTACAGTTTATTTATATATATATATATATATATATATATATATATATATATATATATATAATACTGAAGTATAATGTATAAATTTTCGTAAAATATCTATAAATTTGTAATTTTCAATTATTTCGTTTTTGGTGAGAAATTGGAACTGGAATTATACATAGTAAAACATCTTTTAAAATTTATTATATGGAAATAAAACGGCTTTAGCTTGTAGTTCTGTATTAATATTTATTAATAATCGACATACTCATCGTACATCTTCATCAGGAAAACTGATACAAATTATATATACAGTAAATAAACAGAACATAGAAACAAGTTACTAAGTAACAAAATACAAGTAACTAGATGATAATTTTTTAATAAATTTTCAAATAATGGAAGCCAAATTTAATTTATATCAATTACTAGTCACACACTGATTGATGTTATCTTTTTTCTTATAAATTTTAATTGCTTCTCTTATCAATCTACTGTTAATATTGATAGTACGGCTTCCTTCAATTAAATTACTTTTATTTTGTTACCTAGTAACTTGTTTCTATGTTCTGTTTATTTACTGTAAATATTAATACAGAACTAGAACCTTAAGCCGTTTTATTTTAATATAATTATTTCTAAAAAATTTAACCTACTATGTTAAAAATTTATAAATTTTATGATCTGGTTACTTGTTTTGTTACTTATATTTATGTTCTGTTTATTTACTGTAAATGTCATTTGTATCTTTTTTTCTTGATAAAGATGTACGTTAATTTCTTCGAAACGTCGATTATTAATAAATATAAATACAGAACTATAACCTAGAGCTGTTTTTAATTATTTGTAAGTTTACGTTTAAGATTAGTCATGAATATTTGCGATAAATTTCTTATTTTACGATGTTTAATTATTAGTTTTATGACACATATTTCAAGTTATTGTTTATTGCGTAAACAATGTAAAGTTTTATTTATAAAATTTTGAGTAATTTACTAAACAATAGTATGTTTGAAAATAATTTATAGCAATGTAATCAAATCATCAAAATGGTCACTGCAAATAATCATAAAGTGATCATTTCTTACTGGAACTCTTTTCTTAAATAATCGGTTATTTTTCATTTATTTAGCAAAAACAAAAAAATAATAGTATATTATTTAACGAGCAAATAATGGCACCTATAATGTACGAGGATGTTGTTTAGTCCACGAGCGTAGCGAGGGGAATAAAACATTCGAGTACATTGTAGGCATTATTTGCAAGTCAAATACTATACTTTATCCACAACTGCTTATATATTTTTCATATTGTACTTACTTATTTAAATCTATGATGTTAACAACAACTAACTAACTAACTACAACTGTCATTTTATTACTTTGACTGATAACTGCTGCCATCTGGCGTAGAGATATTTAGTTTGTTGATGTTGCCTAGCAACGAAGCGTGCGTACGGAAATCAAGTTAATAAAGATCGTTTCTTTATTTCCCTTGGTTAATAATGACTAATATTTTATTAACCTTGGTTAATAAAGACTAGTATTTTATTTCCCTTGGGCTATAAAGACTAATATTATTTATCTGATTTTATATATATATATATATATATATATATATATATATATATATATATAATGACCATATAACAAAGCAGTTGTGGATAAAAATAATTATTTTATTAATAATATTGAAGTTTCGATCTGAAATTTAAACTGGAAATTTAAAAAAAAAGTATGGTGTGTTTATTACCTTCGTCGAGTTTGCACTTGTCATTGGCCAATGGCAAAGGTCCACAATCTTCGACAAGTTCCAACAATCTGGGTGGTTTGTCTTCACTTACAACACAAGTGCTTCGGCCGCAGAATGGACTCAAATCCCAGGTTTTACCCGGTTCAACGGTAGCGCAACGGGTACTTGCGAAACACATTCCGGGGAAATCTGAAATTCAGAAATAACAATAATTATTATTATTATTATTATTTCCTGATCAAGATATACGTGGAGTATATCGCAACGTCGATATTTAAATAAAATATATAAAGATAGTTAAAATCTTTCAGAACTAACTGCCAGTTTCATAATAAACTGTCGACTTTAAGCTGGCCAAAAAACAGTCTTTTACTGACAATAACAAATAATTTTACTATTAGAAGTTTGAAAAGTTGACAAAGAAGCATTGTCTTATTGAGAACAAAAATAATTATGCTGGTAGAATTTAAAAACAATGCTTTTTTGCTGACTTAAAGGTTACTTTAATTAAAGCGTTTATTGTGAAACTATAGCTGTTATTATATTATATTAAAAGAAAAACGGCTATAGGTTGTAGTTCTGTATTAATATTTATTAATAATCGACCTACTCAACGTACGTCTTCATCAGGAATACTGATACAAATAACATTTAGAGTAAATAAACAGAACATAGTCACAAGTTACTAGCTAACAAAATAAATAACTAGATCACAGTAATTCATGTTATTCTTTACTTTATAGGTAAATTTCAATCACTGTGATGGCACTGAGTAAAAAATCTATAAATTTTATGATCTAGTTACTTATTTGTTACCTAGTAACTTGTATCTATGTTCTGTTTATTTACTGTAAATGTTTTTTGTATCATTTTTTTCTGATGAAAACGTACGTTGAGTACGTAAAGTACATATAAATAAATATTAATACAGAAATACAACCTAAAGCAGTTTTATCTTATTAATTCTAAAGCTTTTTATTTTAGTAAATTTTTGTATTAAATAATTTTTGTTATTATAAAAAATCTAAATAATTTTAATCGTAATTATAATCTAATTATATATATATATATATATATATATATATATATATATATATATATTTAATTATAATTAATTATATGAACAATATGCATTAATGTATAATATCAACTTTAATGTGATTAAATTTAATTAAATTACTTTTATTGTTATTAGTATTACTCTATTACTATAGATTTTTATAATATAATTTATTTATGTTATTATGATTGTTATAGTATATTGTACAACGAATATGAAAATTTACAGCACGTGCCTTGGCATACACATTTTCGTTAAAAATAATGGTTCGTTAAAATGGAAATTCTTAGACCTCGTAAGTAATTTTGTTGCAATATACATAGAAAGATTTCTTATGCAATCCAAGAATTTTCATTTTGGCGAACCATTAGTTTTAATGAAAATGTTTATGTTTATATATATGAATAACTTTTTTAATTCCATGAATTTGATTTTTGTTAAAGGTAAATAAAATAGTTAAAAATTAAATATTATATTTGTTTATTATTGTACAACTGTAGTTTGATTTATATCGTAAGGTTAGCTATTATCTGATGACATTTTTTAAACATTATTACTGTTCTTTTATTTAAAAAAAATTTCAATGATTTATAAACAATTTGTTCAAGTACAATTACAAGGTTGATATTATTACAAATGAAAATAATGCATTTTTATGTTGATTAAAAAATAATTTGTATTTGGCATATTTGTCATTCATTTACAATTATTGTAGTTATTTTAAATTAAAATTCTTGTTTCTTTGAATCAAATCAAAACAATACGTAAAGTATTGTTTTTTTTTTTTTTTAGAAAAATACGAAAAATTACTAATTTCAATACACTAATGTCCGTATGCAAATTGAAATTGCAATATTAAGCTTATTTCCTAAATTTTTACCAAAAGTCTCTAAAGATTTTAAATTTGTAATTTTAAATTATTTTGTTTTTGATGAGAAATTGGAATTTGAATTATACATAGTAACAAAAATCTTTCAGAACTCATTATATTAAAATAAAACGATTTTAGGTTATAGTTCTGTATTAATATTTATTAATAATCCACATTTCATAGAACTGTGCGTCTTTATTAGGAAAAAAATATTGAAATAACATTTATAGTAAACAAACAGAACATAGAAACAACTAGGTAACAAAAAGAGTAACTAGATTATGAAATTTATAAATTATTAATTAAAGGAAGCTAAGTTTTATTTAAATCAGTTACTAGTCACACTGATTGATGTTATTTTTTTCATTAAAAATTTCTGTTGTTAATTTTGTTCAGCAATAGTAATTTTCAGAAAATGGCAAAATTCATTGACAGAAAGTGATACATTTTTGATTAAATCTGAAAATATGTAATACCATCACTAACTAAAAAATTTACATTTTGGACAAAACGGATTTTGAAAGTCTGCTCCTAAATTAGTGTGTAGTAGTAACTGATTTAAATAAAATATGGCTTCTATTAATTTAAAAATTTATAAATTTTATAATAAATAAAATAGAAACTAGGAAACTCGTGACCTTTAAAGGGTCACGTTTGAAGTCGAAAATAGTAATTAAACATATAAACATAACACAAATAAATAAATAATAATAATAATAATAATAAAATATCAATTGCACCATTATATATTACTCAAAAGCAACACTTCTATCATCAGTAGTGTACATAACTTCACACAGCAGCCATTTTTGACATTTGCATTATAAACATAATTTTTCAAATTTTTGAGAATCAAGATGAAATCGTAGAAAGATGAAATTTGCCTATTCTCAAATAGGGAATGAACCAATTAAAATGACACCATCAAAATCGGTTCAGGGGTTTAGGAGGAGATGCTGAAGAAACATACATACATACATACATACAAAAATTTGACAATTAGAGAGATTAATAAAACTTCCAGGTCCTGAAGAAAGTACAAAAAAAAACCGCCGAAAGCTTGACAAAGAATCTTAAATTTTGTCAAAATCAAAATCAAAATTTTGTACATTTTATATAAATTGCGCGATTTGCAGCCCAATGTGATTTTGTTTTTAGTTTCCAACATGGCTAGTTCGACATGATGTTGAAATTTTGAAATTTTCAATATATATATATATATATATATATATATATATATATATATATATATACCAAAAAATAGCCTACGCATACAGGATGCATCTAATCATATAGGTATCCAATAAGTATTTAACATATTTCTAACAAAAAAAGAGCCTATATATAAAAATACCGTTTTACAGAAAAAAAAAACACGTTATAGTGTAATTTCGTGGCTAGTACACTCATAGCTTGGCTGTGTGATTTCATTGTGAACCCAGGCCTGACCAAGCGTATATCCCGGATATTATTCTATATATACGTTACGAGATTTTTGGGGAGATTGCATCTATGCTAAAACAGTTCAAGCATGAATACCGTTTGTACATGGACACTGAACGTATATTGTCACACGCTGTATATACAGAATACGAAATGCAATTCAATTCCCATGTACTCATTTTATTATTTACTACGATTGCGAGATGAGCTATAATGCTAGCGCTCAAAATTACCTAAACTATATAATTTCATAGCTAATAAAGTTCAACCGTACAGTTATAGTAGTATTAATTAGAATAAGCAGTATGGCATAGATTTTTATTAGTAATATGAGTGTCAAATATTGCATTTTATTTGAAATTAAAATTGTTGAATGGAAAAAAATATAAACACTTTAATAATTTTGTTAAATATTATGATAAATTCCTGTTAAAATACACTATAATTTTTAATTAAAGTACGACGTTTCGATATACTTCACGTATATCATTATCAGGACAATATATACAAATGACCTAAATAATAAACGAACAAATAATTTTAAAAAGTTCAATCATTCATAATCTATATATTCCTCTATATATACCAATATATATATATATATATATATATATATATATATATATATATAAATATATATATATAATATATATAATATATATATTTTATATGTTTAATATTTTTTTAAACTGCAAATTATAGTTTACAATCATTTATTACTTGCTTACTATAGATTTAGTTAGTAAAAATATGCACTCTTATTTTTGACAGTGTCTTAAATCGAACACCAAATAAATAAATAAATATATATATTATATTTCACAATATGCTAGTAACTAGCATATTGTGAAACTAGCAGCTAGTTAATTTTCATTTATTTAAATATATTTCAATAAATATGGAATAGCAAATTCTGAGTGAAAATAGGAAATAAATATTTATTTACACGTATGTAAATAAACAAATTAAATATTCAAAGAAATTTCTTGTTAGATATATTTAAAATTTGAATTTAATTTGTGTATATTTCCTATAAAATTTTATATAAAATACTACAAATTTTACTGTTAATCTAATAAAAACTTTTATTTTTATGAACTGAAAGAAAAAAAACGTATGACTTGCAATTTTTTGAGCATCCTGTATAGGTTTTTGAACTATAATAGTCATCAAAGTTTTTGTTGCATTTTTTTATGTATTTTTAAAAAAATTTAAATCTAGTATCTATTTTTATTTTATTTAAATAATAATATTACTTATGTAGAGATAGAAAGGAGAAAAATACATTATTTGTATACTATAATGGCGTAAAAATATCGCATTTAAAAAAATGTAAATTGTAAGTAGCTTTGAAAAAATGAATAATTTTTTTTCACCGAATATTGAAATATTTGCTGAAAAATGTCACAGAGATTTAATATTATTTATTATTTATCTATTTTTAATTAAGTAGTTAATCATGTTGTTCTAAAAATTAAAAAAAATAAAACTTTCTGTATAATTTTTAATAAAAATCCAAAAACCCTTTTATTGTAATGTAATATTTTTCTAAATACCTATTTTAGAACACGAGCGTATTGTATTCTTCTAAATGTATTAATTTAAAATTTATATTCGTAAAAACATTCAAGTATTAATAAAAATATGTTACTAAAATTCTTAGTAATAAAATATTATATTACGAGAATTTCAAAATTTTATTATAGAAATTTTATAAAAATTCTCGATATATTAAATATGTATAATATCTGTATATATTGCACAATTTTTGTCATAAAAATTCTACTGGTCTATAAATATCATTTTTAATTACAAATTTCTACATCAGAAATTCCAGAAATTAAAATAAAATTTCCATTTTATTGTAAAACTATATTTTACTTGGAAAACTTTAAAACATGAAACAAATTTTATAACTTAGATATATTTAAGTATTATTAAAAATAAATTTTAAAATAAACTATTCTTAACATAGTAATTCTGTATTAATAATATTTATTAATAATCGACGTTTCGACGAATTCAACGTACGTCTTCGCCACTTTCTACCGTACGAAATGCATAATTCAATTTTAATAAATTTAAATAATATCTTAATTAGCAATTGTTTTAAATTTTATATTTGTTTTTGAAAAAAATGTTAAAGCAAAGTTCAACGGCATCTATGTCAAAGTTGATTTTGATTAATTAATTTATTTTAATTACTTGTAATTAATCTGAAAAGTGAAGCGATTTATAATTAATTTAAAACATGTATTTAATTTTAGAATATTTCTATTAATTTTCTTCTACAATATTACAAAAATTGTTGAAAATAATTATTTATAATTATAATTAAATGTATTATTTTGTCAAATTAAAAGTTATTTTCGGCAAGGTTATTATTAATTATAATTATTTTAAAATTAAGTACAATTTTAAGTAGTTTAATTTAACATAATTTATGTCAATTTAACTGCAATTTATATTCAAATGTTCACAAAAAAATATTTGACATACATACACAATCACGCTATGTAGATATACTCAAAAGGATGTGGCACAAACTCTTTCCACTATCTCGAAATTAGTTTTCTCCAAACAGAATTACAGAATTAAATATCTTAAAAATATGAAAAATTATCAAAAAAATTATTTAGCCGTATTGAAAAATGTTTCAAATAAGAATTGTTAGTTATAACTTGTTTAGTAACTTTTGTTAAATAATTTCGAAATATATCTCTGTTGCGAAATATTCGTAAAACACATAAAAGTGCAAGTGACAGCAAATTACCACTTCCGGGTGGCAAATCTTAACCAAAATTGAGATATATTCACCGAAAATATGAAATTTCGCAGATCGACAGACATTACGCTAAAAACAGTTGATTCGTGTTACTATAAACCTATTATAATTCGTGCTTATCTATAAAAATTGCAATATGTTAAATTTGATATAATTTTAATATCTTCCTTATCATATGTCATATAATGGTCAGTAAAAATCTTTCAGTACTCATTATATTAAAATAAAAAGCTTCCAAGTTTATGTTCTGTTTGATTTTGTATTAAAATTCGACGTTTCGATATCAGGAATAAATATGATTTAAAAAATTTATTGATTAAAATCGGTTTCGAATAGAAAAAAAACCGGCTAAATAATGAAAATCGATATTTAAATATAGTTCTCGATATTGGTTAACCGTTAACCAATATTTGTATCGGTTACATGCCCTGGTTAAAATCGAGTTTGTATCGCACCAATAATTATCTTAGAACACTTTCTAGATGAGGAGTTATTACTTTTAAATCCACATAAATATACTGAAATACTTACATTATTGTATGATTTTAGTAAAAATTTCATATATATATATATATATATATATATATATATATATATATATATATATATATATAATTTGTTTAATAAACAAAACATTGTAATATCTTTTAAACCGAATGTCTTAATCAAATATTTATTTTATTATTTCTAAAACTATATAAGCTTTTTAATTTGTTCTACTTACATATACATATTACATTTACAACTTAACTCAGTTAATTTTTTATTGATTGATTTTTTATTATCGACTTTATGATTTCATGCAAAATATTTTATGAATGCTGTAACGTTCGTTATGTTTTTGTTTTACAAATGCTACCGACGAGCATGTAAGTAGATTGAATATTGAAAATTGTAATCAGAATTGCTGTATTATTGGTTTTTTATCAATTAAACGTCCTGAAGAAAGTGGAAATAGCCACCGAAAGCTTGACACAGAATTTTGAATGAGAGTTTGATTCGAACATCTATTTTTTTGGACTACCTATCCCATTGAAATTCAATGCTGTATATATATATATATATATATGTAGGTAGTTTCAGTAATTATACCCATACGTGTATATGAATATAATGAATTCAGTTCGTATTACGTGAGTGAGTGTGTTTATGTGTGGATATATGAAGCGAAAGTTCGTAGAAATTGAACATGCGCGCAACATCGAAAACGTATTAAATTTTAAAAACACACGGAAGAAAGTTCACAGGTCGGTCGACCCAGAATTTATTGCATCTTTTTTTTATGACGTTTTTTTTTTGACTTTACTGATTGCTTTTTCGCAATATCATAATTTCCCCGGTAAATATTTTTATATATCTGTTTGGAATAAGTTGTGCAAGTAATTGGGGTCTGTTATTTTTTTTTCCTGCGAATTTTATGGATGTTAATTTTAATTTTTTT
The DNA here is from genome assembly GCA_963966155.1 of Clivina fossor. Classification (NCBI taxonomy): domain Eukaryota; kingdom Metazoa; phylum Arthropoda; class Insecta; order Coleoptera; family Carabidae; genus Clivina; species Clivina fossor. The sequence continues at coordinate 7,685,377 of OZ014566.1, forward strand.
ATTTACTAGTCTGGATCCTATGCCGTCATCAATTTTTTTTTTAATAGAACTCCCTTAGTTTTTGAACAGAAATAAAAAGTAGATTTTTTCTGAGTTTAGCAATACCCCATGTGTGATATTTAAAATTAATAGTTTTAGAGATATGGAGAATCAAAGGTATTATAACTTTGTTCACGAAATAAAAAATTACTCCTATTATTTTTCGCTTTTGGGAATTTTAACATTTTAAGTTTAATTATGTTCTTCTTCTTCCAAACAGCGATACAAGAACTTTTTATTTACCAATTGCCCATACTGACACACTCCGAAAATCTCCAATATACAGCATGTGTCAACTGTATGAATCCCAATTTTCAGATGTTGATGTTTTTCAACATCCTCAGTCAAAATTTTATAATTACGTCACCAACACAGCTAATTTCTTGTAATGCTCATTTTCCATTTTTTACTAACTTGTATTATTAAACTTGTAATATTAAACTTGTAATATCAAAATAACTAACTTGTAATATTAAATTTTAATGTATTATTTTATGACGATTATTTTTAAAATGTACTTTATAGTTTTTCCAGTTCTGTAATTGGGTGCGAACCTGTAGAACTGAGTAAATTTAAATAAATAAATAAATAAATAATAACAAAAATATGAATATTATTCTTTACTTTATTTACATACTGTATATATGAAAAAGTGTAACTGATATATGGAATATTGAAATGTTAGGATAACGGCTATCGACAAGAGTTACAATAACATTAATGTGTATCAAATTTATTGTAAAGTTGCCAATATTTCGCTTATACTTATAAGCTTTTTCAGGGCAAACACTTAGTTACATTTATACAGAAATATTTTTGTCTTTATCAATTATTATGTTTGCCCTGAAGAAGCTTATAAGTATAAACGAAATATTGGCAACTTTACAATAAATTTGATATACATTAATGTTGTTGTAACTTTTATTAATTCTTGCCAATATCCGTTATCCTAAATTTATATATATATATATATATATATATATATATTTGATTTATTGATTTAAATCAAGGAGATTCTTTCGCAACATTCGCAACAACAGTTAATCTTTACAGACATCCAGACTGCAGAATCCGATTACACATCTAGTTGAGAAAACACCTTAGCAACATTAGCATATCTTGTTTTCTAGGGCATATACAACCTGCCCCCCCCCCCCCGCTCACTTACCACAGTCACTAACACAGACTGTACTCGTCATTTTAAACTGGTTTTGAAAACGGAACACTTTTACTTGCAAGTCTTACTTTCTTGCTATTACAATCACCTCTTCGTATTCCTTTTACGTTTTGGCATTTACGTCTGTGTGTTGTGTGTGTGGTTGTGTGTGTGTGTGTGTGTGTGTGTGTGTGTTGGAACAAATACTCTATAATAAATGTCAACACACCCGTATATTAAAACTGATTCGTCTTTAATTCGTATTTGAATTGTAATTGTTCTAAAGATGATTGTAAATTTTAAACTTGGAGTTTTTTTTTTGTTTTTTTTGTTTTGAAGGTTGACTACTGACCTAGATTTCAATATATTTGTGAGTAATTAGTTTCTGCGAATTCTGATTAAAATATATCAATAATCAATTGTAAAAACAATAACGTAATCAAAAATTAACTGATTCATAATTAAAAAATAAATTTATTACGTTCAAATAATTAAAGAAGATCCATATTGAATAGTATTTTTGAAATTGGAGATAAATTTAAGGATGAGGCTATTTATACATACGGTATGTATACGCAATTGGCTATTTATACATATTAAAAAAAAAAACCTAAACCTAAACCAACCTACTAACCTAACCTACCCTAAATAGCCAATTGCGTAAAAATACTGTATGTATATAAATAGCCAATTGCGGATACATACCGTATGTATAAATAGCCACTTTCTAAATTTAATTTCTTAAGGACCAGTATTTCCAATTTTTTTAATCTGAAGATAAGTAAAAATCATATGCAATTGGCTAAAAATGTAACCTCAGTATAAATGACAAAATTTCCAAAAATAAATTTATTCGAAACTTTGGAAACACTGAATTTAAATAGATAAGTTATGTATTTCTACTGTTGTTGAATAATATATTTATTATTATTTTGAAAATTTGTGAAGAAATGCAATGTGCACCATCCAGGGTGGTCAGAAACTGTATATTTGACGAAAGAAACACGATCAAGTGTATTTAATTTGACATCTCCGACCGGCTATGTTAAAAATTATTAAGTCAACTTAAGTTAATTGACAATTACATTGTTAATTTTTACTTAAATTTTAATTTGATCATTGAAAATGTTTGAAGAAGTTTGCAAAAAATGCAATATACACCGCCAGATTTGTCAGAAATTGTACATTTGACTAAAGAAAGATTAATTATCACAAATCACGAAACAAATATAAATAATATATACATATACATATTATTCTACAATTAATCTCAATTTTATTAGATTGAGATTACTTGATATGTATTTTGATTAATTTTAGTTTAGTTTTGTTTGGAACGCTTGAAGAAAAACTAACATAATATGTCACTTGGAGCAGAATGATTTTTTTATATATCGCTCAAATCGCTTAGTCTCGGTTCTGCCTCGGCCACAAGTAAACACAATAAGGATCGCTTTCTGCTCCTCGTAACATAATATACTATTTATGCAATCATCCCTAAATTACTTTCAAATTTATCCAAACAAAAAGAAATTTAAAAAAAAATTCCATAACCACAAAATTAATCAAGTTAAATACCTATTTCGGAAGTTAAGATTCCATCGTCAGTAACAAATTAATAAAATAAGCATTAACATTGAATAAGCCATTAACGCGAAATAAGCATTAATTAAAATCTTAGTCAATCCAGATTTGAGTTGAATTTACTGGACATACAAATACGACATAGACTCAATACTTCTTTTTTATTACATAGAAAATATTTAATATCTATAAATTTACATAAACTTAACATACATACATACACAATCACGCCATGTACCCAAAAGGGTGTGGCACAAACTCTTAACATAGTAAAAAATATTTCAGAATTTATTATATTAAAATAAAACGGTTTTAGATTTTAGTTCTGTATTAATATAAATATAATAAAAATAATACAAATGACATTTATAGTAAATGAACAGAACATATAAACAAGTTACTTAGTTTGTTACCTAGTAACTTGCTTCTATGTTCTGTTTATTTACTATAAATGTCATTTGTATCAATTTCCCTGATGAAGACGTACTTAGAGTACATCGAAATGTCGATTATTAATAAATATTGATACAGTACTACAACTTAAATCCGTTTACAGAAATATATTTACAGTCACAAATTACAAATGTTATTAACTTTTTTATTTGCATTTAGAGACCGGTATAGTAATAAAAATAGTAACTGTTTAGTATTTTAATTAACAAATACTATTACTAATGCGTTTAGAAAAACAGGCTAATTTAAATCAAAGCAATAATAATTAAATAAATAGTGAAATAGCCTTCGACATTTTTACAATTATCTATATATTTTTTTTAATCTATTATTTAATCCCTAGTCATACATAACCTTCTTGTGTGAAGTGTTTATAATAATCTCAACCAGAACAGCTTCATCTTTTTTTCTAATGACAGTAACAACAAAGAGAGCAATTATTCTTTAGTTCTTAAAAATAACTGTTTAAGTCTTAGAGGTTCTTTCAAGGTTATCGTGATCTTTGTTTTATTTTATCTACGCCAACTCGTGCATTAGTATATGTAGAGTAATGTAATTGAAGAAAAATTATACTTATGAGAAAAAAAAATATTGTCCTTGAAGCTTAGTTTACATTTTATTATGTCTATGTGTTAGAATTGCAATCTAGTTTTCGTGTTTTTTTTTTATATGCATTTGTGACATTCAAATCGTAAAATCTTAAAATAGTTTTATATTTAACTGTTAATGCGTTAATGTAAAATTTAAAAATTACATTAATTTTAAAAAGAAATCTTTTAGAATTCATTATATTTAAAACAAAAAGGCTTTAGGAATAAGTTCTGTTATAAATTTTAATTAAAAACTAACGTTTTAATATACTCTACTTATATCATCAGAAAAAATTATACAAATTTAATAATTTTTCCTGATGATGATATATATATATATATATATATATATATATATATATATATATATATATATATATATATATACGTAGAGTACATCGAAACGTATATATACAGAACTTAATTCTAGACTTTTTATTTTATTATATAAAAATTATACTTTTATAACTTTTGTCCAACACTCTATATATTAAAATTTAAAAATTGTCAAATAAAACTGCTTTAGGTTAAAGTTCTTTATTAATATTTATTTAAAATCAACTTTTCGACGAACTAAACGTTTATTTTCATTAGGAAAAAAGATACAAATAACATTTACAGTAAATAACAGAACATAGAAACAAGTTACTAGATAACAAAATTAATAACAAGATCATACATTTTTTATAGATTTTTAATTAATGGAAGCCAAATATTATTTTAAATTTTTTATGATCTAGTTACCTAGTAACTTATTTCTATGTTCTGTTATTTACTGATAATGTCATTTGTATCATTTATCTTGATGAAGACGGACGTTGAGTTAGTCGAAACGTTGATTATTATTACTAAATATTAATATAGAACTACAATCTAAAGTCGTTTTATTTTAATATAATGAGATTTGAAAGATTTTTTACTATTTTAGATTTATTTTGTTCATTTTGATTCTATGTTGAAATAAATGATTAATTGTCGACGAAATTAATGTATTTTGTAAAAATATTTTATTTAATTTTTCTACATATATATTTTTCTGATAACTACAAGAAATATTTTTGCAAAATAAACTAACTTCTTAGGCCCAATATTTCCTAATGTTGGAATAAATTCATTCTTGATATAAATTTAAATGTAACATAGTAAAAAATCTTTCAGAACTCATTACATTAAAATAAGAAAGTGACTATTTATACATACGGTATGTATACGCAATTGGCTATTTATACATACAGTATTTTTACGCAATTGGCTATTTAGGGTAGGTTAGGTTAGTAGGTTAGTAGGTTGGTTTAGGTTTTTTTTCTTTTTTTAGTATGTATAAATAGCCAATTGCGTATACATACCGTATGTATAAATAGCCTCATTCTTAAAATAAAACGGGTTTAAGTTGTGGTTCTATATTAATTTTTATTAATAATCAACTTTTCATCGTACTCAACATACATCTTCATCAGGAAAAATGAAGAAATATACGTTGAGTACGTCGTACTAAAGCCGTTTTATTTTAAATATAAAAAAAATAGCCAATGAAATATTGTCATTTATTCTGAGGATATATTTTTTAGCCAATCATTTACTTTTTACTTTTACTAATCTTCAGAATAAATAATCCTGAATCCAATAATCAATCATTTATAGTCAAAAATTTGCAAATTAACAATATAAATTTTTAACATGAAATATACTGTGTTGGGCAAAAATTCTGCACATTAAAACCAGCACTGTGTACACTGTAAAAAAATTATGTAATTTATGTAATTTCACATGTTTTGTGAATGTAAATTATTACAGTAGAATTTCAAAATGTTGTTATTTTTACTATAAAAACCTATGTAAAATTACATAAATTTAAAATATATTTTTACAGTGTATTAAATATGTGAAAAAAAAATCCTACCTCTGAGTACATCAGCGGGGATAAGTCTCTTGAAGGTCTTCCGCTTATCGTCAGCCGTGTCTTCTTCAGCAGCTAACGCGGCTGCAACCAGTCCGCAAACGAAGATCACAACAAATTTTCGATTCATGATTTGATTTTGAATGTGGGGGCTGGTCGCTTCGTGCTAATGATGAACTCGACTAAACAATATATTCCGAAATTTGTCTTATGTATGTGTGTGTATGTGAGGAGTGAGTGTTTCGGCTTATATTTGGCTAAGCTCTAGCTCAATGTCCGACTGAGTCTAAACGCGTTACTCTTCCAGCTTTTAATAGGTGGTCCACCACCGGTGTGTTATATGAGTGGGGGAGGTACGTGATTTAAGTCGTCCTCTTACCTCCTCACCCCTACGGTATTGAGAGGTGTTGGGTTAGCCGCCGAAGTAGCTCTCTGTGAAAGGTGGAAGATTGTAAAATTCTTCCATGTTGCGGATTCGATCGGCTAAAGAAATCTCTTGTTCTATTATTATTTCAGTATTAACAGTGTTATAATTATTTTATTGTTAATATGTTTTTGTTTATATATTTAATAAATTTGATTTGAAAAAATTTGTTAATAAAAGAATTTTTATTTGATGAAGAAATCTTTTATTGTTTTATTGTACTTGCAATAACGTTATTGGTTAAAAATTATTTATTAATATAGTTTAAAGATTGGATCTTGAATAAAGATATTTTTAAATTATTTTATACTAATTTTGAATTGTGCACTATACTGACGCTATTTTGACGCTATTTAACTTTATTTTTTAACAAAAAATTTTTTTAGAACTCATTATATTGGAATAAAAATGCTTTAGGATTAAGTTCTCTACTCTAAGTACATCATTATCAGGAAAAATTACATAAACAGAACATAGATACAAGTTACTAGGTAACATAACTTTTCAAAACTGATCATATATTAAAATAAAAAGGCTTTACGATTAAGTTCGGTATAAATTATAATTATTGATTGACGTTTCGACGTATTCTACGTACATCATCATCAGGAAAAATGACATATACAGTAAATAAACAGAGCACACAAACAAGTTACCGGGTAGCACATCTTTCAGAACTCGTTATATTAAAATAAAAAGGATTTAGGATCAAATTTCGTATAAATTTTAATTTCATCATAGTGTCTCATTGTTCTTAGATAAAATTACATAATTTTTTTTTAGAGTGTATATAAAATAGATGAAATTAATTAGCTGTAAATTTATTGAAACGAAAAAAAAATGTAAGTACATCTATTAAAAATTGTTTTAGTGTTAATTTTCTACTAGTTAAATCATCATAAAAATTACGATAAATGGTTTTTTTAATTTACTCAATTTCTTTGAACTAAGCTAGTTAAAGCAATAAGTAATTAAAAAGAATAATTAGTTGATTATTATTGCTAATTTATATGCAAAAAATAATTTTATATCCGAAGAGATACATTTGTTACACATAAAGGTATAGTTGATATTAAAATGAAATAAAAATATTTAATTAAATTAATTTCGCAAATTTGAAGATGCATTTTATGCAAAAATTAATTTACAATTTCCTTCCTTTATAGTCAATAATTAACAAAATAATATTTTATTTAGAAAGTTAATACGAAGAACAAAACAAAGTTTTTCAACAATAAATTTGCAAAAATACCGTTAAAATATTATAGGTAATAATTAACAAGAGAAATACTGCATTTATCTACTTATATATGTATATTTAATCAGCAGGATGTTCTGAAAACTTTTTTATAAGAAATAAATATATATATATATATATATATATATATATCCTGCAATTATCTACTTTCAATCATATATTGGTTAATTAATATGGACTTATATATATATATCTTTGAGAAGTCAAACCTAAATAGTTGTTTAATAAATAACAGAATAACTTTGATTAATTAATTCTAATACATGAAAATGAAATATGTTTATATTAAAATGTCATTCCGAACACATTATATTAAAATAAAATATATACTCTTTGTATATCTTCACCAGCAAAAAATAATACAAATGACGTAAATAATAAACAAACAAAACAGAGAAACAAGTTACTAGGTGACAAGGTAAATTAAAAAAATTATAAATTACACAAAAAAAAATATTAATAATTAATTAAAGGAAGCCAGATTTTAATTAAATCAATGATTTTGCATTGTTTATAAAATTACAAAAAAAATCATTTAGTGGCCACAAAAGTTATATAATTTTATTTTTGACGTGTGTTGCCAACGTTTAGAGAAAAAATATAAAAAAATTATTTTAATTTCTTGGTATTTATGTGCATCAAAGTAGTCTATATATGGGTTTACCCATATGATTTTTATCGCATTTTCATTTATTACTAGATACATATTTCAGAAAATATCAAACATAAATTTGAGTTAAAAAATATATATATACTAAATATGAATCGTTTGATATCACTTTATATACTATCAGACTATTTTGATGATGTACCTATTAAATACGTGCATACGCAATCACGCCATATACCCAAAAGGGTGTGGCACAAACTCTTTCCATTATCCCGAAATCAGTTTCCTCCAAATATTCCTATCCAGACAAGCAACTTACATACATGCTCTTCTATTCCTACTATTTGAAAACCTTCGCTCATGCAAAACACTCTCAATGATATTAATCAAAATTATTCATATTCATTTTTTTAACCAAACGTTTAAAAATAAAAATAAAATACAAGTAATAAATAATTAAAATTAAACTAATTAAATTTTATAATTAAATCGTTATAACAGTTATTTATTTAAACATGTGAACAAATTATGTATATTGTTATTATATTGTTATTATATTGTTATTATATATTATTATTATGTATGATGTTATTAATAGTATAACAAATTTTAAATGGTGTAAACTAGGCTCAAATTTTATCTAAACACAGACACATACACACTGTATACATAAATTTAGCAAAATAATTATAAACCTGAAGTCTATTCTTGTTTAATAATAAGAGAACCGTTTTGATTCATTGTATAGTCTAAATATATTAGTTCAATCTTTCTGGTTCACTGCAATTTGTCAATGCAACTGACAATTAAATATACAACTAGCGGTCTACTATTAACATATACGAGTACTATTCATAATAGTTCAACTTAATTTAGCCTGTAATAAAAGATGCAAAAATTGTAACTGTATTAATCGCAGAAAAAAACTGAAAATTTTCCGATAAAAAACTCTGACGTGTTTTTTTTTATTAACTTCAAATTTATTTGTCAAATTTACATGTTATTTTTTTAAGACCGAAAAAATGACATGCACTATTTAAAAAATATTATAAAACTGTATAATTCCAAAAATATTAAACGACTTTAGGTTGTAGTTCTGCATTAATATTTATTAATAATTAACGTACTTAACGTACATTTTTATCAGGAAAAAATGATCGTTGATTATTAATAAATATTAATACAGAACTACAACCTACAGCCGTTTTATTTTAATAAAATGAGTTTTGAAAGATTTTTTACTATGTATAACTCAATCACCAAAACCGAAATAATTCAAAACTTCAAATTTATAGATATTTTAGGAAAATTTGCACATTATACTAAAATATTTATATATAAATAATCTGTAAAAATTCTAAAATATTTTGTATTATATTTAAAAATATAAATGATAATTATTTTAGTATTTTTAAAGATCATTTATATATATATATATATATATATATATATATATATATATATATATATATATATATTAAACTAGCGTAAATCAATTGCCCAAAGTTTTTATGTAGAATTACAGAGGATTATATAAAAAAATCTAATTTTCAATCTTGTATGTACAATAAACAAGATTAGAAGTATATGGATAAACCCATATATAGACTACTTTGACATTTCTCGGAAAGTTGGCAACACTGTATTTTAATATTATAATTTATGTGGGCATTAGGAGATACTTTTCTGAAAATTTGATCAAAATCGAATAAATAATGTAGCCACAATGAATTTTTAAAAAATTTTGTGATTTTTTCTCGATAAGTTGGCAACACTGTATTTTGTTAAAATTGCATAATTTATTTAGGCACTAAAAAAAACTTTTATGAAAATTTGATTAAAATCGGTTAAATAAAATGGTCATAATAAATTTTTAAAAATTTTACTAATTTTTTTCTCGGAAAGTTGGCAACACTGTATTTTGTTAAAATTACATAAATTATATGAATACTAGGAGAATCTTTTGTGAAAATTTGAGTAAAATCGATTGAATAACATGGCCATAATAAAAATTTTAAAACTTTAGTAATTTTTTTCTCGGAAAGTTGGCAACACTGAATATTAATAAAATTATGTAATTTATAGGAGCATTAGGAAAATCTTTTCTGAAAATTTGATCAAAATCGGATAAATAATGTAGCCACAATGAATTTTTAAAAACTTTAGTAATTTTTTTCTCGGAAAGTTGGCATCACTGGAAAAAACCAAAACCACATGACCATCTTGGGTACTAGGCAAATTTATCCTGAAAATTTCATTATAATCGGATGAACCGTCTAGGAGGAGTTGCGATCACAAAATTTTGTCTGACGACCGAGCGAGCGAGCGAGCGAGCGAGCGAGCGAGCTGACGACGCACATCCATACACCCACATAAACTAAGTTCAGATTCGTCATCTAGAGGCTATATGAAGGATTTCTGTACAAGTTTTTTTTTTTTTTGAAAATGTTACAGACACCGTACCAAACACTATACTACTTTTTCCTTGCAGTCAAAGTAGTAAAAACAATTTTTTTTTCAATATTTATTATTTATGTTTTATACTGTGTCGTTATGGACTAAATTCCTAAATTTGTTATTTTTATTTTCGAAAATAAAATTATTTTGAGTGTGAAATTTACTTTTGAAACACTATAGGTGATATAGTATTCTAAAATCTGTATTATGAAATTATCAGTAAAATATGAGTTTTTTGTTAAATCGATAAACGTCGAAAATTAATGAAATCGCCACATAACTAAAATTAATGTTAGAAATAAAATTTGAAATTTTAATAAAAGATCAAGATAATAATTACATTTTTGAAATAAACATGCCTACTCACACATATTTTCACAATTTTTTTTTATAAAAACAATGAAATTGAGAATTTATATTAAAAATATTAATTTTGCGACGTATTTGTAAAATTATTTTTTTAATTTTCTACATAATTGTAATGACAAAGCCAGTTTTGAAATTAAAATTTGTAAAAAACGACAATTGATCAATATTTTTGGTTACATTAATTTCTATAGCCTGTTTTATATAAAGCCATTGTTAAACTATTTAGAATCTATTATAAAAAGTATATTGTATTACGAGAAGTGGAAAGCGATCTTTATTGTGTTGAGTTAAGATACTTGTGGCTGAGGCGGAGCCGAGGTCAAGCAATCTGCGGGAAATATAAAAAGAACAAAATAAAACTGCTTTATGTTCAAGTTCTGTATTAAAATTTATTATAATCGACGTTTCGACAAAACTCAGTTTTTTCCTGATGAAGACAAGCGTTAAGTTTCAATTTCACACTCATCATACACTAATCACTTAATTACTAGCTAAAATATGATTTCAGAGGCATTTCTTTTTGATCAACCTTTACACATAACTTGAAACAATCGATAAAAATTGATTTCTACCATAAATTTTAAATAATATTTATTTGCATATAAAACTTACAAGGTAAGAACAACAAATATTTTAGAAATTTCAATTAGCATATTGAAGACATGATAATTATAAAAATGCATGGAAAAAATGATTAACTTATACATACACTGTAAAAAAATTGATAGATTGAATAAAAATGTTTACTGCATTGTAAAAAGAAAATAGTGAAGTTTCAGAAAAACAATAATAAAATTTTACCCTAAAAATCTGTAATTTCTTTTTACTATAATTGTTCTGTATTTTTATCTCAGAATTACTATAAAAAATCTGCAATTTTATTTTACTATAAATATTCTGTATTTCTATCTCAAAATTCTGTAATTTTTACATAATTTATAATAATCACATAAAGTAACTAAAAACGACCTAATAAGCTTGTGAAATTGCTTACTTTCTGCAAATTGCATTACATACTTAATATAGAATTACATATTGTTAGTATAACTTCTTAAATTATGTAAAATTACAGCTTGCATATTAATATCTATAATAATTCATCAAAATAATGAGACTTAGTACATATTTCGTGTAATAAAAAAAATAAAATATTTTAAGTGTAATTCATTTATTTCAAAATACATCCTTTATATAAATTTAGAAATGTATGTAATTATAGTAATAATAACTTTACAGAACTAAACAAATTTTAGCCATTTATGTCTAATTCCTGACAGCAAATTTACTAAAGTTCTGTAAATTTACTTACTAAAAGAGACTTTACTAAAAAAACTGTAATATTACATACATATGTACTTTTCCATCCCGTTAGTAATATCATATTGCAAATAATGTTTGTAATAGTTCTGATATTATGTATTTTTAAACAATTATGTAAAATTATAGCAGTTGAGTAATTATATCTAGAAATATTTGGCATCATAGTGTCTCATGATTTGTAGATAAAATTACATATTTTTTTTTAGAGTGTACATATAGTCAGTATGTCTCTTGCATTGTTTAGTAGAGAGCTAGGCTAGTCACTATTAATGCTCTAGTAAATTTCTTCAATATGGAAACAATGAAATAACGACACTAGAAAAAACAAACACACATCGGATTAGCTAATTTCCTTTTGGTTTCAACTTAATTGTAGAATTTGATTGTAATTTATTAGATACGTACAACTTACATACAACATTCTTGTGTAACATAAAAATATTTTTTACAAAATAATTACGCATTAGAATTATCGAAAGATGCATCATTTTTAAATGTATGGATTTAAGTTTTTTAACAAGGTATGACTGTATTTAAGGGGGATATTCCCGTTTATAGCTTCGATTTTTTTGGTGTTTTCAACTTTTTTTTTGAAACTTTTACAATAAATACAGGAAACAACAATTATACCGTTGGAAAGTTTATTTATTAAAGATTTGAGCAGTATTTTTTTTTTTTAAAAAAGTCAAATTTTCACTTAAAAAAATGGCGTTAAAGTAATCAGGTCAAAATTCAGATTTATCAATAGTGGCAGATAAAATTCACGTTCTATATTTCTGAAACAAAAACAAATTAGATATTAGTACTTGTAACACATGTAACTTTCGTTGAAACCTATGAAATATATAATTTTTACATTTATTTTCAAAACGGCGATTTTCTTAAAAAAAAGTTCCTAAAATTGACCCTTTTTTTTTCTTTGGTTAAGGGAAAACAGCATTTGTATATACTCGAACGAGGGGGCTTTTTTGGAAATATTTACATTTTTAGCAAAAGTTTCCAAAGCATCCAAAACCTTACAACCAGCATTAATTCTTCTTTCAATTTCACGATTAGGACAACCATTTATGTTAAATAATAATTTTTAGTGTATACTTTACAATTTTTTGATTTTATACGAATTATAACTCTGACATTACAACTAGATTTACATATCTCCAAAATCTACATAAATTTGTGTTTTTGAAATGTTAAAACATAATAAAATATTTTTCAAACTCTGTATAAGAAAATTTGACATACGGCTACAAAACAATTGAAAAATAGTTATATAAATATTTTTATCCGATTGTATAAAACATTGTTAACTCAATCAATGAGTTAACTAGACAATTAAAGTTAATTACTTTGAGAGTATCTCAGTCATTGGTCAGTTGGCAAATTAACAAAAGAGTTAAGTTAAAAAGCATTTAACGATGCTTTATGTAACATAGCATTATTAAAGCTTCTCAATTGAAAATTTTTAAATAATTATAATATTAATTAATATTTATATACTTATTTTACTGATTGATTATATGACATTATAATGATTTACGGAATTGAAAATATTAAGTAATTATATTCAAAATTTCTCTTAATAAAAAAATCACATGACTTGATTGGAAATTGGAATATAGAAGATTCGCTAATCTTTTTATGTTGAAAGGAAGTGCAGTATAATAAAAAAAAATTACCTTCACTTTTCCAAAATAGGAAATCAGAATGTAGGCTGTACCATCTATACTGTTCGATACAGGTCCGTACTCGCACATTATATTTTATACAGTATGTTATTTAAAAATTAGTTTATATTTTAAATCGAAGTTGTAAAAATAAATCTCCAAACTTAAAATTATAAATAGTATTAAAATAATACAGCTTTAGGTTTTAGTTCTGTATTAATATTTATTAATAATCGACGAACTCAACGTACATTAGGAAAAAAGAAACAAATGAACATTTACTGTAAATTAGCAGAATATATGTAGAAATAAGTTACTGGGTAACAACATAAGTAAGTAGATTATAAAATTTATAGATTTTTAATTAATGGAAAACAAATTTTATTATTTAAATCAGTGCCTTCACAGATTGCTTGGCCTCAGCTATACATCAGCCGTAAGTATCTGGTTTCAACAGAATAAAGCTTTTCGCTTCTTGTAACATAATATGCTATTATTTTATGAAATTAAAAATTATAAGTTGTTCTGTAACTTGAATAAAATTGATTTTTTTTGTTGACATTTTCAAACAAAATTGATTCTTTTTTTGTATTTTGTATAAAAATGATTATCTGCATTAAAAATGACATTTTTACTTAACCTTTATATTTTGGAATGATATTATCTGACCTACATTTCAATTTATTTTAACCTTAAAAAATATTTTATTTTAAACTAAAAAGGTAGAAATTACAAATTTTTTATTATAAACAAATTTTATCTAATTCAATTTTATATATGTATATTTTTTTCAAATTATTTACATAAGTGTTAACGTACTTTATTTAATTGTTCTCTTATTTATACAGGATGTTATTCAGACACTAGAATATAATAGAACAAAGTAATGATTCATATACAGGCTGTCTCACGAAATTTTTAAATGTTGCTACTAGAAAAACAATAATTAATTATTTAAATAACAAAAAAAAATAATTTTCCACGTTTTTAAAACGAACTAAAAAGTATAAAATAATTTCTCCTAGCCCCATACAGATGTCTTGAAAATTTGTGATTGTGAATTTTTAATAGCTATGACAATACTTGTAAGATCTAAAACAAAAAACGTGGAACGCAACGACAGCTACTCCCTACACTTCTTACTATTATCTATTGTACGCGCCCCACCTTTTTTCGTTTTAAATCTCACAAGTATTGTCATAGCTATTAAGAATTTAGAACGCATGCAAAATTGTATTGATTTTCATGGAGAATATTTTGAAAAACAATAAAGCCATTTTCTATGATAAATATTTGTTTTTATTCTCTAATTCGAAATATAAAAGGCAACGTTGTATATATTTAGGGTGGCTTTTAAAACAAATTGCAGACCGGACAGAAAATGATTTTTTGGCATGAAAAAATTAAAAAAAAAAAAACGCATATAACATTTTTTAATCACTGTTCACTGATGCCTCGAACGCAATGAAGTTTTTAAAAAACGTTATATTTTGCTATTTTCTGCCTTTTTTGGAAAAATAATGACAATGTCGTTTCAGATGTTTGTAAATTTTCGTATTAACGAATCTGACATAGAAAACCGAACAAAGTAATCATTTTAATATTTATTAAACTAAAACTAGTATTAAATAAACCACTACTAAATAGCACAAAATATCGTTTTTTAAAAACTTTATTGCATTTGAGGCACCAGTAAATTAGTGATTAAAAAATGTTACATCATTATCATCATTTTCTGCCCAGTCTGCAAATTTTTTTTTAAGACTATCCTAATTTGTATATATATATATATATATATATATATATATATATATATATATATATATATATATATACACAACTGTAAACATTTTTTTTAATGCAGTTTTATTTATTTTTTCATTTACCTCATGAATTTGAAAATGATAGCTGATTTATTTCAGCAACTTTCAATGGGACATCCTGTATAATGAATTTATTTTTATTTTTTTCAATTAAACTGAAACAGAATGTAAAAGATTTATATTTTTGTATATTTTAAATGAAAATAATTAAAACTAACTAACTACTCATGCAGTAAGCACATTGTGTAAATTTTTCCTAAACAAAAAGAAAAATAGTTTAATAGGTGTTTTTTCGGAAAAAATAGCATTTAATGGAAAATCCGACATGCTTCTGTCATTTGTTTATTTAATTGTTAATTAACGTTAAAATTCAAGAACAGATATATGTAGCAATATCCTCGCTATATGACAAATTCTAAACTAAGCGTAACACTATAGGTATTTTTAAATTGACAAACTGTAATAGAAAATTACGTATCATTATTTGCTATTACAAATTTTATTTATAGTTAGTTTTCTATTGGGATTTTTATTTGTACCAAATTTGATAAATTAATTTTATACGCAATTGTTAGTAATATGAGCTCGGTTTTAACTAATATTAATTTTAAGGGGGGGGGGTTACCATCCTGAGTGCTCTGAAAATATGCAAAGTTTGACATTTTTTTTATATAGAAATAATAATACAAATAACACACACACATATGGCGTATTATATTAAGTTATAGTATTTGGTTTTTGCTTAAAGCGCCATTAATTTACTTTAATGTACTAATTAAATCATTAGTTAATTTGACCTTACCGAGGTCAAAACTTAAAATTTATTTTCAGAGTTATTTAAATGCGAAATAAATTTACTGTGTAAGCAAATATAACCAGCGTATATAATAGCGGACCTAAGGGCCGATTATATGACGAATAATTGTCAACAAGCTGTTAAAAAAATTTGAATATTAAGTGACATTGAATTTTTTTATTCAATTATAAAAACAATAAGAGGTTAAGTAATAATATTGAAATACTTATATCACAGGATATGAGTATTTTAATACTTTAATCGAAGCATTACGAATTGTTATTAAAATAAATTTACATAATCAAATTACATTAAATATTATTTAAACATCAGATCATGTAGAATTTTATCATATTTTTATTAGTATGCCATATGGAGACGACATAAGACTGTCTAAACTATAAATATAAATTATATCATTTTCGATTTAAAATTATTTTTACCGACTGTCATATCTTATATCACATATGATTAGGGAGATATTGTCATCATACCAAATTTGATATATCGAGATTTTTACAGATAAGCACGAATTAGGCTTATAGTATAACACGAATCAACTGTTTGTAGTGTGATGTTTGTCTGTCGGTTATTATACAATTTTGTATCGAAGTTTTGGAGGTGAATATTTTAATTTGATCAACTTTTGGTAAAGATCTGCTAACGGGAAGTGGTAATTTATTGTCACTGTCGCTTTTATGTATTTGACGACAAATATTTGGCAACATTTCGAAAAATATTGTTTAACAAATGTTGCTAAACAAGTTATAACTAACAATTTTTATTTGAAATACTTTTCGATACGACTAAATATTTTTTTATTATTTTTGGTATTTTTATGATATTCTGTAAATAGGTGGCATATTTATGTCAAGACAGTTTTGTTTTTAGTTACTATGACTGCAGTAGTTGTTATACAAGTTTTTCTATTCCATAAATTTATTTAATTCAGTTTTCTCCAAACATTCTCTATCTAGACAAGCAACTTTAACTTCATCCTCATTCATAATACTTCTCATACATGTTAAACTGTTAGTAAGTAACAATAAAACTATTTTTAATTTTTTTTAATAAATCCTAGTATTATAAATACCATTAAAAGTTTATGATAATAATTTTATTTGTCAAATGTTTTGAACTAGTTTTTCGAGAAAAAAATTAATTGAATAAAATTTTGAATATGTATATCAGTTGATTCGATTTTTTTTTTATTATTCATAATAAAATATAAAATAAAATAGGTGTGAAATGACATAAGTGACATTTGATTTCTTTGTTAATTGTTTTTCAATTGTTGTCAAGGATAACCTGATTTATATTTATATTAGTTTTCAAATTTGCAAATTTAATTTTATTGTATTTCCGGTTCAGATTTATTTCACTTTTTTTTTATAAATGTAACATTTTTCTACGTATTTTGCATAATATTTAATAATATATTAAAAGTTATTAGGTAACATATAAGTAACTAGATCAGAAGAATTATAGATTGTTAATTAATGGAATCCAAATTTTATTTAATTCAGTGCCTTCACAGTAATTCATACTATTAATAATACTGAACAAATGTTCGTAAGTGTATCGTGAAATTAATATCAAATAATATTTTAATGTTAGGTTTTTTTTCCCCAAAAATTTCACAAGTTACTCAATGACTGGCCAGTTAACTATAGACACATGTTTTGTTCTTTAGGAGCTCATCAGTATGGTGATTTGCTCAATGTTTGAAGACACTGATGCAGTTAACGATAAACACATGTTTCGCTCTTTAGCAGCTCATCAGTATGGTAATTTGATCAGTGTCCGAAGAATCTGCATTAGTGTCTTCGGACTGCAATTTTCAAATTAGATATAAATTGTCGAAATGTAAAATATTACACACTCGTCTGTACATTGTATTGTATAATATCGTGTAAAACATAGTAATTTTGTATATTTTCGATATACAGGTGTAACAGAATAACTATTCCTAATTTTCAGAAATGATAGAGGGCACATAAAGAAACATTTTTTATTAATAAACTAGTGTCTGGAATTTTTTTTTTTTTTATTTCGGCAGTCGATTGTACATCGTTACAACTTGTGTATCGAAAATGGTGGTCGTAACTTCGAACAATTTTTATAAAGTTTAATGCGCTATTATTTCTAATAAAATGTTCCTTAACTTAACTACTCTTTGATGTTTTGATTAAGATTTTTTTTTAACGATATCTATTGTATCTTGGCACCGAGAAATTTCCGGACACTAGTTTATTAATAAAAAATGTTTCTCTAAGTGCACTCTATCATTTCTGAAAATTAGGAATAGTTATTCTGTTACACCCTGTATAATGTTTTATAGAATATTTTACAGATTTTTGTATAGTAAAATGTATCGTGCAAAGCCAGAATAAGATTTAACTACTATAAAAAATATAATACAAATTTATGTAATTTTACATAACTATTAACAGTAAAATAACAGCATTTTGTAATTTTTACTATTATATTTGACATAATATTACAGTTTTTCTTAAAAAATACATGCACAGAACATGGAAATTTACTACATCAATTTTTTTACAGTGCAACACAAATTGAAATTCGAGATATATTGATAAAGACTTGTTTTGCGATGATTTAATTTGTGGAAATGACGTAAAACGAAAAAGTTGTACAAGCAAGACATGAAGCAAAATCCACTGGCTTGTCATAAAGGTGACCTACTGGCCATATTTTTACAACTAGTTTCACCTCACGAACACACAAATACTTCGTCGAATTCGCTTGTGTTGTCTACGTTGCACGTATGTATACTTAAAGCAAAATTCTCGTTTCAAATTTCTACCGCTACTAATATTAAGATTTCAGACAGACAAAATTCGAATGCGCAATCAATTTGTATACAATTGATTTACATGGCCGGCTTATTTAACCTTTACACTACAGATGACTTATTAACGTATTAACGGGGTTGAAAAAACAAGTTTCAAAATTTCACTTGAGTTTATATATATATATATATATATATATATATATATATATATATATATATATATATATATATATATATATATATATATATATATATATATATATATATATAATTTATTTAAATATTTATTTTCTACTTTTTAGTCTTTTTTAACTTTAACTTTAACCAAATTAATTAATTTAATTACTTAATTATAATTTATAATTATAATTTTATTAATTATAATTATACAGGCTGGTCCAGAATTATGTACCGTAATTGCTAGAGCTGATAGTACGTTTAAAAATAAGGGTACCTTTTAATATACACTTTTTTCCAAAACTCAATAATAAGGGAGATACAACCCTGTAAAGGGGTGAAATAAAAACCATTTTTTTTTTAATATCTTCCAGACGCTTTTGAATAACGGGTTCATATTTTACAACAAAATGGAGAACATTTTGAACATCTGCTGTAAAACATTATTTTGGTGACTAATTAATATTACTAATGTATGATTCTTTTGAAAGTTGTAAGTTTTCATTAAGTTTGATTAAAGTGTTAAGTGTTGAAAAATGGTTTTTATTTCACCCCTTTACAGGGTTGTAACTCCCTTATTATTGAGTTTTGGAAAAAAAGTGTATATAAAAAGGTACCTTTATTTTTGAACGTACTATCAGCTTTAGTAATTACGGTACATAATTCTGGACCACTCTGTATAATTATCATTAATTAGTTAATCCAGATCTGAGCTATATGTTTCTAAGTTTCAAGTCTCTAGCTCATACAATCGATTGCAAAATTTGTACCATAAACAAACAAACAGACAAACAGATAAAAACGTGTTAAAATAGCACTAAATTTTGATTAAATCAAAAATCAGCTATCACAAACTACAGCAATGAAAGGGTATATTGTAAAGTAAGCTGACGATTTCAATGCTAGATTGGAGAAAACACATTGGACGTCGTTTCTAATATAAATAATATGAGTCATACTATATATAATATCACTTTTAGTTTTAATATGTCTTGTATACAATACGTCTGATTCATACAAACGCATACAAAACCAATATGTGGAACACGCTTGATTTATTATTTTGTTGGAAATGGAAAGATTTTGTCGCGCTGTTTTGTAACTCTGCAGTCAGATTTTTCAGAAGATTATTTCATTATTTTACTCGGAATTCTTTTAAGAAACGAATATTTTATCTCATTTATTTATGTAATACATTTATGAAATATTATGCCATAGTTGTTTTTTTGACCACTATATTTGATGACGTATGCATTGGTACAAATTACATATAGACAATCTGCAATTGTTTAAAATATATCTATAATTGGTGGGATTTTTATGAACACTGAAAAAAGATAAATTAACGCCGGAATAGGACAATGTAACAACAATTAATAGAAATTCACTACCATTATTTGATATCTACATTAAAATAGCATATTAAACATCAATTTATTAATGGCGTTAATTTGCATAACCTGGCGTGCAAATAACCTAAATTACAATTTTTATTATCTGGCGTTTATTGACATATTAAATCTTCATTTATATATAAAGTGAAGTAACTCGGATGGATAGTTTCCGAGATCACAGTGGGCCAAGGTTGAAAAACATGATTTCGAGGAAAATACGTTTAGTTTTTTTCTATCTGATCTGTATGTTTTATCCGTTTTGATACAGCTCTGTATCGGTCGCTGTAATTTTTCCAAAAGATCAAATTTTTATTCTACACACTATAAGATTTCCGAAAATGCAAAAAAAAATCCGATTCTTCGAAAGTGTTACGATGGTGTTCCTCTTAAATTCAATAAAAAAATTAATTTTTATACGGTTGTTACAACAAATTTTGATAATTAATTTTTTAATTATTTTCTAACAAATAATTTTATACCATTTCATGTCCTCAACAAACACAATTTGAAACAAAGTTTTTATTTTTAATAATTTGCTCTCATCATAATTTTTTTAATTATAAATAAGAAGGTTGTCAATTAAATACATCCTATTTAAAATATATCTACTTAAATTTAATTAATAACAAATTTATAAAAAGAACCTTCAATTTTATTATCAAATACTCGAAAATTATTAATACCACATTTAAACAATTATTATATTATAAACAATTAATACTATATATATATATATATAATATATATAGTGTGTAAGGAAAAAATTGTTAACATAGTAAAAAAATTTTCAAAATTTATTATATTAAAATAAAACGGCTTTATATTTAGTTCTGTATTATTTTTATTAATGATCAACGTACTGAACGTACTCTATATACATCATATCATCAGGAAAAAATATTTAAATAAAAAAATAATTTAGTTTACTACGTTTTTAAAACGTCATGTCAGTGCTATGTAGCAAAAATATTATATGTTATATCAGGATTTTCTTATTCTATTGATAACGGATTCAGTTATAGTTATCGTCAAATTTTAATTATTACAACTAATGGAGTTTCTCAAGTAGAAATTATTCCTACACATAGAATGTTTTTTCAATCACCTCTACCACGATATGTCAATCCAAATAGCGTTGGGGTAACGAGTACAACAAGACCTTCATAGTAAAAAATCTTTCAGAACTCATTACATTAAAAAAAAACTGCTTTAGATTAAAGTTTTGTATTAATATTTATTTAAAATCGACTTTTCGACCAAAATCAAGTCTTCATCTGGATAAATGATACAAAATATATCATAAAGGTATCATTTATCCTCTTCATTTACCTTACATTACGTTCATTTACACTCTAAAAAAAATTATATAATTTTACCTATAAACTATGATGCCCAGTATTTCTAGATATAATTACTCAACTGCTGTAATTTTACATAATTGTTTAAAATTGTTAAATATATTGAGCTTATTTTACCAAACTAATTATTATTATTACTTATTAACAATATTCTTTTATTTATTATTATTTTTTTTTTCACTCTATATTTATATTTATTTGTATTCAATTCGTCGTAAAATTATTAATATTAATAATAATAATTTAAAAAAAATGTGAATAACGTCATTATGTTATTAGGATATTACATGAGCTTGTAATTAAAATCTTTTTTTGTTTCTTCAAACTGTACTTGTACAATAACCTCCAAAGATTTATTATTTAAACAAAAGAATCTATTTTAGCATCTAACAAGTAAAGTTAGTTAGTTGGTTTGTTAATAGAGAGGTTAAAAGGCGCGAGACTTGTATTTTGATGTGACCTCATTTTTGAAAACAAAAGATATTAGATTTATTGTACATATTTTAAACGTATAAATCATATTGTGTTAGTGTGTAGCGTTTTTCAGACAACAATAAACTATATTATGTTGTTAACAGTATGCGAATTTGAAATATATAGGGTATTATACAATGATATAGCAAAAGAATTAGTTACACAGTATTGAAGAAAACGCGAGTGAATCTTGAATCAAATTAAATATAAATTATATCATTTCCTGGAGAATTATTTTTTTTATTATTTCAACTAATAAAAGTAGTTGTAGAATAAATTGGCCAGTATTCACTGATCATATAATGTATATTTGCGTTACATGGCACATGGCGTGGTTGTATGAATATAAGTTCATAATCAATAATTTAAAAAGAAAACATAGAATAAATTTTTAGTGGTTATATTTTTCAAAATAAATTAAAAATATCGAGTTTGTTACTTATCTATTATTTTTTTCTTAAATAAAAATGATGTACAAAAAAATGTTACCACAGAAAGTTATTTTTAAATTACAAATTTATATAATTTTATCTACTAGCTTTACAAATAAATTTTCTAAAATTCTAACTTTACGCAGAAAAAAATTACCACAAAATATACGAAAACTTGATTATTTTTGGAATAACCCGTCCAAAATATCAAATATGAATGTGGCCCGCACGCTGTGAAAAGCATTTGTGTAATTTATCACTGAGGGTCTCACAAAAAAAATGTCAAATAAATTTGACAAGTTTCCAAATTGAATAGGTAACACCTTTGACCTTCTTCACTTTGACTTTTGTGGTCAGTCACCGATACAA
Organism: Clivina fossor; assembly: GCA_963966155.1. Classification (NCBI taxonomy): domain Eukaryota; kingdom Metazoa; phylum Arthropoda; class Insecta; order Coleoptera; family Carabidae; genus Clivina; species Clivina fossor. Next base: position 7,708,835 of record OZ014566.1, read on the forward strand.
TGTGACGTCATCGCAACTAATTCCTCCGCCGATATGTTATACGTAATTATCTTACTAATGTATTATTACTTATTTAAACACAGATTTAACCAGACTGTTATTTTAAGAGAGGTGGTATTAAAGTATAAGTACTTCGGAAATATTAAGGCCCAGTTGCATAAAAGTATTGTTAATTTAATCAATGAATTAACTACACTCTAAAAAGATATTACGAAATTTTATCTACAAACCATGAGACACTATGATGCCCAATATTTCTTATAATTACTCAACTCATAATTGTTTAAAAATACTACAGTTTTTTTAATAAATTTACAGAACTTCAGTAAATTTGCTATCGGGAATTTTCTATAAATAGATAAAATTTGTTTAGTTCTGTAATATTATTGTTTATTTACATAAAGGATGTATTTTGAAATGAATGAATTACACTTAAAATATTTTATTAGTATTATTACACAAAATAAGTACTAAGTCTCATTATTTTCATTGTACTCTCACATATTTATTTTGCCGGAACAGTATTATGTATGAGTAGCTCAGAAGATTTAAATAAATTGCAAAAATTAGAAAATAAAGCAATTAGAATTATTCTCCAATGTGATAGGTATACTAGTATTTAAGATATGTTATGTTATATAGACTAAAATGGTTTGATATTAAACAATTAATAGAAATACAAGTAATTAGATTAATACATAAAGCAAATTTAGGATTAACACCACAATATATTGTAGATAAATTAAGAAGGTTTAAAGATATACGTGATCATAACACGAGGAATAAAAATAAGTACGTATTAAAGCAAAGATATATGTACTACACAAGGACAAAAGACAATGTTTTTCAAAGGTTTGCAATTGTACAATCAACTACCAGAAAATTTAAAGATATTAATTTATAAGGTATTTAAAATAAAACTTAATGAGTATTATGTAAATATGAATGTTAATAGTACATTCTAAATATATTTATGTAGCCTATTGTATAGCGAATTTACTGCTAAATAAATTTATTTTTATTATTATTATTTTAATGAATTATTAAAAATATTAATATGCAAGCTGTAATTTTATATAATTTAAGAAGTTATATCAACAATATGTAATTCTACATTAAGTATATGATGCAATTTGCAGAAAGTAAACAATTTTACATACTTATTAGGTCATTTTTACTTACTTTATATGATTATTATGAATTATGTAAAAATTACATAATTTTGAGTTAGAAATACAGAATATTTATGCTAAAATAAAATTACAGATTTTTATAGTAAAATTATACTACTATTTTTCTGTAATTTTGCTATATTTTTTTTACAGTGTACCCAACAAACATCATAAATTTTAAATTTGTAAATTAAATCGCTTTAGAGCGATATAAATTTAACATAGTAAAAAAATCTTTATATAAAAACTCATTATATAAAATAAAACTGCTTTAGGTTCAAGTTTTGTATTGAAATTTATTTATAATTAACATACATACATACATACATACATACACAATCACGCCATATACCCAAAAGGGTGTGGCACAAACTCTTTTCATTATCCCGAAATCAGTCGCCTCCAAACACTCCTATCCAAACAAGCAACTTTCGCTTCATGCACATTCATAATTCCTCTCATACATGCTCTTCTATTCCTACTACTTGGAAACTTTCGCTCACGCAAAACACTCTCAATCATATCACTCCAGCTACTCATTGGACGTCCACGCAAACGTAAACCATCAAAATCATTCAAATAAATCTTTTTAACCAAACGTTCATTAGACATTCGCTCAACATGTCCGAACCATCTTAACTGACTAACACCAACTTTTGCTACAACATTTTTTTCAATTTCACACTCATCATACACTAGTCTATTTCGTACCCGATCTCTCTCTAATAATTAACGTTTCAACGAAACTCAACACTCGTCTTTATTAGGAAAACTGATTGTTGAGTTTAGTCGAAACAGCAGTTTTTATTCGATATAAATTTATTTATTTTTTCATTAATTAAATATTATTCATTAGTACATTCAAGTCATTCAGTGACCACATTAGATTGTCATCATTTTCGCTAATTGTATTAACCTTCGTAATTTTTCGTACAGATCATTTAAACACATTCAGAATTATTTCTAATGAAATGTAAACATTTATTTATTATATTTTTTCTGTTAGCATATCAAACAAAGAAACTTGGTAAAAAATATTTCTGAAATAAACATATGCTATGTCTGTGTGGGTGAAATCTAAGTGTGTAAAATAGGATACACACTTTCTACATTGAATTACTCTCAAGAAAAAAAAAAAAACGCAGACACACACACACACATATATAAACATTCGCAATTCACATCAAAGTAATATTGTGAATTATGACAATGTGACAGACATTTATATTGTTTTTAAATATGAAAATAACTTATTGTGAATTAATTTTGCATTATTTTCTTCTATGTGCTTATGATAATTCGCGTGTATAATGGTTACAATAGAAAAGAGATAATGATACTGAATGTAAATTTTCTCTGCGCTATTGTTTAAATAATTTTCATGATGAAGTTGTTTTGTTTTTCTGTTATTCAAAATGTCATTAATCATTTATTTTGACAGATTGTCAGTTTGTTGTTGACATTGAACTAATTTTTGTGGTAATTTAGATGTATTATGATAATGTACATTTTTGTGTTATATACAGTTACATATTTTTGTCAATAACGCAAATTTGTCATTTTTTTTTAGTTTTATATATTTCAACTTGCATTTATTCTCACCTCTTTTGTTTATGGAACAGTTCTTTTATTTTTTTTTAGTTTTGATATATTTTTGCATATCCAATATTATAAAATTCAAATAAACTAATTAAAATTGCTTAATAAGTAATTTTAAGTAAACGTCAAAAGTACATTTGACAAAAATCACTTTTAAAAGTGAGGTGAGAATACGGGCCATTATATTTTATTTCAGAATCCATAATATTAAATAAAACTGCATTAGGTTAAAGTTCTGTATAAATATTTATTTATAATCGACGTTTCAACGAACTCAACGTACGTCTTCATCAGGAAAACTAATACAAATGACATTTATACTAAATAAACAGAACATGCAAACAATTTACTGGGTAACAAAATAAGTAATTAGATCATAAAATTTATAGATTTTTAATTAAATGAAGCCAAATTTAATTTCTATCATCATTTACTAGTCACACTGATTGATGTTATCTTTTTCTTTATAAATTTCTATTGCTTCTCTTATCGATCTAAGTACTAGATCACAAAAGTTATAGATTTTTAATGGAAGACAAATTTTATTTAAGTGCCTTCACAGTGATTGATGTTATATTATTATTTATATTATATTATAAATTTTAATTGCAATTGAAATTATTATTTATAAATTGATATGTTTTTCGATTAATCATAAAAAAAATTATATTTTTCCCTACAATTAAAAATAGATTTATTGGTTGTGAGGTTGTTACTATTTTGTAATGTATCGCAATACAAAATAATTTTACCTATATGATAAAAATTGTTGAAAAATAGAGGTTTATTTTTTAATTACGTTTCCTATTCTGTTAAAAATAACGGACGTAAAAATGAATCTTCTTGAAATCCTTAAGAAATCTTGTTGCTATGTGGCAACGAGATTTCTTACAGAATCCAAGAATTATCATTTTAACGATCTGTTATTTTTAACGGAAGTGATTCAGAATATAGGGGTAAATATCAATATATGCTAATATAGTCACATCAAATTAAAACCACAATAAGTATTTTAAATAAAAGTAATGTTAATAATTATTTAACCTAATGGAGTTTTTTTTTTCAGATAGACATTTCTCTATATTTGGAGTTCAGACATCAGAATTGTAAGTAAAACATTAAAATTTCAGTATTTTAATAATTTTATGTTACATTTAATAGTCTTTAGATATTTTGTATATAAATTTTTTAGACACATTGTATATATGATTTTAAGATACATTGCATATTTATACAAAAAAATTCATATAAATATATATCTATAAAATTCTTTAGATACATTGCATATATAATACTAAAAAACACATTGTACGTAATTTTCTTGGACATATCGTATATAATTGCCTTGTACACTGCATCTTTATGAAATAATACAGCTTATGTAAAGAGAGGGTAGAAAAACACATTACTTGTATCTTATACAGGGTGATTTATTAGTAATTGGAAATATTTTAACTGGAGTATCCTGGGCTCAGAATATGAAGATTTAACCCAAATCACTTAGATAAAATGTGGCGCCTTACTGAGCTACAGGGTGTTTTATTTAAAAATTTAAAATCGATTTTTGCCTAGTACTTCAAAACTATTTGACATATCCTTATCATACTTGGCAGGAAGTGTAGGTACCGTACACCATACTAAATTATGTTAAATATAAGTTTTTGTCTACTGCCAGTGGCGTACAACAGGGGCAAGTGAGAGATTGATCCTTCCTAAATTCTACGCCACTGGCGGAATTGTCATTTTAGTACAATTTTTCGATTCTCCAATACTTTCTGTGTAAAAAAACATACTCTTCCTTCGTAACGATAAAGTCACTATTTTTCGAGATATTTAAAGTTAAACATAAGCTGCACCTTTGGGATTTTTTCAAAATTTGCTCAAAAAATCTGAAAAAATTTAGTAAAATAGAGGAAAAAATTAACTACATAATAACTAAGCAACTTTTTTCTCTATCTCATTCTGGTTTGGCAGGAAAAATTATTGAAAATGAAAAATTAAAATGCAAAAAATATTAATTTTCAATAATTTTTCCTGCCAAACCAGAATGAGATAGAGAAAAAACTTGCTTAGTTATTATGTAGCTAATTTTTTTCTCTATTTTACTAAAAATTTTCAGATTTTTTGAGCAAATTTTGAAAAAATCCCAAAGGTGCAGCTTATGTTTAACTTTAAATATCTCGAAAAATAGTGACTTTATCGTTACGAAGGAAGAGTATGTTTTTTACACAAAAAGTATTGGAGAATCGAAAAATTGTACTAAAATGACAATTCCGCCAGTGGCTTAGAATTTAGGAAGAATCAATCTCTCACTTGCCCCTGTTGTACGCCACTGGCAGTAGACAAAAACTTATATTTAACATAATTTTGTATGGTGTACGGTACCTACACTTCCTGCCAAGTATGATAAGGATATATCAAATAGTTTTGAAGTACTAGGCGAAAATCGAAATTTAAATTTTTAAATAAAACACTCTGTAGCTCAGTAAGGCGCCACATTTTATCTAAGTGATTTGGGTTAAATCTTCATATTCTGAGCCCAGGATACTCCAGTCAAAATATTTCCAATTACTAATAAATCACCCTGTATATAAAATTCGTAAAAATATCGCATTTAAAATATATAAATAGTAGGTAGCTTTGAAAAAAAATATTGTTTTTTTTTTTCGTCGAAATATTAGATTACGTCCTCTGAAAAATATCAAAATGGCATGAAAAATGATAATAATATTTCATTGGGTATTCGCTCAAGATGTCCGAACCATCTTAACTTTTTTTTCAATTTCACACTCATCATACACTAATTTATTTCGTACCCGATTCCTCCTAGTTACTACCCAAATACACAAATTCATCTAAAATGATAGACAAAATTGACTTTCTACATTTATTGAAATATCTTTGAAAGTTTCTTGAAATATTTATAATAAACAATGAATAAATATTTTTATAATATTTCGAAATCGAAAGTATCACTATTTAATAATAGTTTGCAAGAAAGTAAAAATCATGTAGCAATACAATATATATAAAATATTTGTCTATGTTTGTAAATAAATAAATATATAATAGAAACTAAACAACAACAACAACAAAAAACCATATGAATAAGAGACAAGGCCATAAAAAATAAAATTGAGGCTATAGTGTTCAACCAAGTACAAAAGAAACTTTTATAAATTTCATGGAAATCCTTAAAACAAAACACTTATTGTCAGAAACAATTAAAAAAATAATCATAAAGGCACGTTATTTAGGGGGGAAAAATGACAGTTAAGTTTCACGAGCGAACACAATACCCACATTTGCTACTTGAAATAATTACGTAAAATTAATCATGCTCCGTACATTATACTGTGTATATGTATACAGTTGGCCTATTAAAATAATAAGTCTATTCAGTTCACATCTGTAAGACCTGTAGTAGCATTAACAGAATATTTTGTCTTTTTTCTATTAATACAAGAATTCCATTTAATTTGAAATTTTATCATGCACTGTAAAAAATCAGTGTAAATTTGCATAAGCATAGTAATATTACTACTTTTGTGTTGTAATTGTATATAACATCAACCAGTATGAAGGCATTGATTTAAATAAAATTTGGCTTTCTTTAATTAATAATTTATAAATTTTTATAATCTAGTTACTTGTATTTTGTTAGCTAGTAACTTATTTCTATGTTCTGTTTATTTACTGTAAATGTTTTTTATATAATTTTTTTTGATGAAGATGTACGTTGAGTACGTTGAAACGTCGATTATTAATAAATATTAATATAGAATTGCAACCTAAAGCCGTTTTATTTTGATAAATCTTATACTTAAAAAAAAATCACCCTGTTATCATTCATTGCATTGATATAGTAAAATATTTTTCGGAACTTATAGTATTCGTATTAATATAAAAACATTTTTTGGATAAAATTTTGCATTAAGTTTGCTTTTACTTGTTAGACATTTGTATGCTATTGTAACGGAAAGTTTAAATATTTTTTGCGGTTTTTTTATAATTTAGCGATAAAATAAACTTATACAATTTTATTGCGATAACTGTATTTAATTGTTTATAATGGCCATTTATGTTTATATTAAGTAATTTTATAATGACATGTTACTGTTTCTGTTAATATTTATGAACTTTTATGGAATTGTTACAAAAAAAAATGGTAGTGCAACTATATTCCAAATTTAAATAAATACAATAATAGCAAGAAGAAATAATAATAGTAATTTTATAATGACATGTTACTGTTTTTGTTAATATTTATGAACTTTTATGGAATTGTTACAAAAAAAAATGATAATGCAACTATATTCCAAATTTAAATAAATGGAATAATAGCAAGGAGAAATAATTTTTTTTTTATACTGCATTGTTATTAATTCAGATACAATACACACCACATTTGTGTTTATATTTTCTTCATATATTATTATCAATCGTTTAATGTTATCAGTGCCGATGTGATCACATTAAACAACATTCACTGTATTGTATTTCTATTATCTGTGCATATTGTAAGTCTGATTTGTGTATTATTTGACAAATTTTCTTATTAGTTCAAGTGTATGTAAAAACATTATTTACTTGTTAAGAAATCTACTCTAAAATTTCATGTGTTAAACTAATATATCGAATATGTAAAGAAATTTAAATATTTATGAAAGATTTATGTAATTCAAATAGAATTTTGCTCTGCAAACATAAACATAATTAGCGTATACATATATTAATTATGATTTTAATTAATTAAGTAGAGCGTAAAAATAATTAATTATTACTTTGTACATTTCAGTTATATACGTCTTCTACCTTTTATATGAGATAATAATAAAATGAATCACAAAATAATTTTATATAACTTTGATGTAAAATTATATATATTATTTAAAAGTGAGAAAATATTGTTAAAAGAAATAATAAATTATATATCATTTTATATCAATTTTCACTAGAGAACACAAATTCAACATTATTTTAAAAAAATATGTATTTTATTAAAAATAAATGTATTTTGTCAAAGATCTTAATTCATGTATTTTACAATTATTTTATTTAGATTGGAATCCAGAAATATTTTTTTTTTATTTTAGTAAAACAATTCAAACAATTTAAACGAAATTTCATTATAAATTAATTCTATGTTATCGGAATATTTATTTTATGATATAATTTTCAGTAAGAAGAAAACATATTAAAAACAAGGTTAATTTACACAATAAATTTATGTTATTTAAGGAATCTGTTGTAACCATGGCAACGACAAATATAACAATATTCTCAGAATTGTTTTTAAACTCAGAAAAATTTCCAAAAACTTAAAAAATACATTACGTAAAATGTCTTCTACCATTGAACTACTTTAGAATATATGGTAACATGATTTTTTTTTGCCAAATAAAAAAATGTTAAGAGATTTGCAGATATAGATAGCAAATGTCTATTATATGAGTTGACAATATATTTTCTATGTAAATAAATGTTAGTAGAGATATTAAAATAGTATAATTATTAGATAGATCTATTAGGCTAGTTTGCATAACCGCTACTTCTATTACAAACAACAGAAAAAAAAAACTTGCTCTATTTTAATACAAATAGAGTCACTTCAAGGTTTTTCAAAACTAAAAATTATGTAATAGTTGCAAAGTTAGAAATATATACGTCTGTATATTGACAGAAGTACATAGTTATGTCTAAAGTAATTTTCTAGCATTTTCTCAATACCGAAATACCCGTTTGTAGCCTCGATTTTTTAGGTGTTTTTCAACATTTTGTTTTTGGGTACTTTTACAACAAATACAATTAACAACAACTATACAGTTGGAAAGTGTATTTATTGAAGTTTTCAGCTGTATTTTGATATTAAAAAAGTCACATTTTTACTTAAAAAAATATCGTTAAAGTGATCAGGTTAAAATTTAGATTTGCCAATGGTGGCAGATAAAACTCCTGTTCTACATTTCTGAAACAAAAACAAATTAGATATTAGTACTTGTAACACATCTACAAAACATATAATTTTTTTAATTTATTTTCAAAATGACGGTCTTCTTAAAAACAGTGTCTAAAATTGACCCTTTTTTTTAGTTTGGGAGTAAAATTTATACATTTTGTAGATTCCAACGAAAGTTACATGTGTTACAAGTACTAACATCTAATTTGTTTTTGTTTCACAAATATAGAACGCTAATTTTATCTGCCATCATTGACAAATCAAAATTTTGACCAGATCAATTTGACGCCAGTTTTTAAAAAAAAAACATATTTTCTTTGGTAATATTTAAACATGTGGATGAACATGCAACCAGCCGAACTTACTTGTTGCGAGTGGTGCATGATCTCTTAGGCGTTGAATTTAGATTTAAATAATTTAATTTTTCTTTGTCAATCATTACTTATTTATTACCTCATATTTATTTAACAAATAAAAGAAACTATTCCCTCAGTAGTGAGTTTCACAATATTAAATCATTCAAAATAAGTAATGTTCTGTCAATCTAGTAGAAACAATTCTACCTGTCTGTCCAACATAAACCTTACCACATTCGCAAAGTGTTCTATTGATAGAAGAATATAAGAGATTATTAATACGTCTAAACCATCCTGACAAATCTACTATTGCACAACATGCGTTAGAAAATCTTCGAAGACACTGTAATAATTACAAGACCCATCAATATTAACAGTAGATTGATAAGAGAAGCAATAGAAATTTATAAAGAAAAAAATAACATCAATCAGTCTGACTAGCAACTGATTTAAATAAAATTTTACTTCCATTAATTAAAAATTTATTAAAATTTTATATTCGTTACTTATTTTGTTACCAAGTAACTTGTTTCTATGTTCCATTATTTGTCTTTCCCTGATAAAAACGTAAGTTGATTATTAATAAATATTAATAAATACAGATTTATAACCCTAAAGCTGTTTTATTTTAATATAATGAATTCTGAAAAAAAATAAAAATAAATTCTGTATTAAAATTTATTTATAATCAACGTTTCAATGAAACTCAACGCTGAAGACAATCGTTGAGTTTCGTCGAAACGTTGATTATATATACATATAAATTTTAATACAGAAATTGAACCAAAGCCGTTTTATTTTAATATAATTAGTTCTGAAATATTTATTACTATGTCAAAGGAACAATAAATTATAAGTTAGCAATACCTATTTAATACTTACAACTCAAATTCGAAATTAAATTTTTTATCTAATAAAAACGAATTATAAACAATTGATAGTATAATGGGTGATCGGTTTACGAAAATAATCCGTTCCAAGACTAAATTCGTAAACCGAAATGTTCGTTAACCGATCATCCTCATAATATTGCCAGATTTTCTAACATTTTTATTTATTTTTTTATAATGGGTTCAGAAAAGTTCCGTTTTCCGAACATATATGTTTGCTGTCCGAACACAAAAATCTTTCGTGAAAGTGTTCGTTGTTCAAATTGTTCGCAGTCTAAACTGTTCGTTAACCGATCACCCACTGTATATACTTACGTTTTTCAAAAATAATTCAATATACCTGCAAACGTCCTTAAGAAATAAGAGACACAATAGTTATTTGAGTGATATAATTTTATTTACATAAATTTTAATTAATATATATTATATAAATTATATTCCCTTACACCCTCTTACTATACAAGTGATTATAACAAATAATTAACATAACATATTTATTTCGAGATAAGTCAAAATAATTTCTATCAAAAATAAAACTACAAATTCACAAATACACGAAATAAAAATATTTCAGTTTCTCTAACTAAAATATTTTTTCACAAAATAAATTTCAAATAAAAACAATTATTTTGACTTATCTGTGATAATCAGTTACACAAAAAAAAAATACGAATTTTTTACATTGTAAATAAATTTTAATTTTAAATTATTTAAACAAAAACATAAAGAATTTTTTTCAATTCCATGTGACCAGTTTTATAAATTTCGAATAACTTTACAAAAAAAACTTTTGTAGTCAATATGACTTACAATTTATAGAAATCTTAACTATAATTGGATAATATAAAGAAGTACCTAAGACAATATATGCAGAATAACTGCACAATAACTGCAGAAAGTTACGGATTTGGATTATATAAAATTGAAATTTGTTAAAGGGTTAAATATATAACTGGTCTGATTAATAATAATAATAATAATAAAAATTACTTTAATATCGAAATATAATATTTATTTCATTCATTTATTTATCTACTGAACACAGATCAAAACCAATTTTTAAAATTGCTACATTTCAGCAATTTCAAAAATACCTTTTTTAGCTACATAAAATAGCAACACAGCCCTTCAGTTGTCGCATTTAGGTTTTTATCTGTAATTTGTTTTAAATATTAGACAAACTTTACATGCAAATACCAAAAATACCAAAATAACAAAATAAAAACACATTTTTCAAAAACATAAAACCACAAAATAAAATTATATTTATTATTTAATACTGATGACGTTCGATAACATTTAAAACAAATTACAATTTTTACGATAATAAATTATATTTAATAATTGAGTTTCATTTGTTATCAGTTGCGTAATGCAAGTCCGTATTCATAAAAAAATTGTTGATATTTAATTTCAATTTGAAATACGAAACACAAACATATTTACAAATATTTTTAATAATTTTCAAACAAAAAGACTTTTAGTTTTTTTAGTACCAATTTTCCATTTCTATAATTTTAAATTGTAATGTTGGTATTCTGTATTATTCTATAGTACTATAAAGCTTACAGAACAATACAGAATGCTAGAGCATAAGTATATTATTACAAAATTTACAATATTTGCTAAAGTTTAACATAATTTTTATACATTACAAATTGTTACTGAAGACCTTAAAAAATTTCGAAAATTATTAATCAAAATATCAAAAAAATAACCTTGTTTGAAAATTATTGTACAAGTCAAAAAAAAAAAATTATTAAATTTCACGAATATTTTTAATAAATAAAAACTGTTTTAGGATCAGATTCTGTTTAATTATTTTATAAAAACGACGCTTCAACGAAACTTAACGCTCGTCTTCTTTAATGTCATTGATAAAAATTTGACGAGCGTTCAGATTCGTCAATGCGTCGTTTTTATAAAATAATTAAACAGAATCTAATCCTAAAACAGTTTTTTATTTAATACAATAAGTTTTGTTCTTATTTTTAATAAATTTATTGAAATTACGATACATATTTTTTATGAACCAGACACAAAATTACAAATTTTTTTTTCAATATTTTGATTTTATGCTTTTTCCATTCACAAACAAAAATAAAATTGTCAACGATAATTTTTTCTTTTAAATATCTTTTGGTCATTTTTTTTTTAACAAACACGTGTAATTGAGATGTCTAATCAGTTTGTTCGAATCGTTCGTGATAGATTTTCTCGCGATGTTTTCGAGTTAAAACCGGTGATATAATATTTGATGTATTTCGGATTCGATTTTCGAAACGTTCCCGGTCCCGGGCATATTGTTCCCAGGGTCCCATACGGGCTGTGTGATAGGCGTAGTCCCATTTTATCATCGGATGGACTTCACAAAGAGCTGGCCCACATTTGAATGTAACCTGTAACACAAATTTAAAGGTTATTTTCAATTATATATGATAGTGTATGATTGAGAGCGTTTTGCGTGAGCGAAAGTTTTCAAGTAGTAGAAATAGAAGAGCATGTATGAGAGGAATTATGAATGTGGATAAAGCTAAAGTTGCTTGTCTGGATAGGGATGTTCGGAGGACTTTGATTTCGGGATAATGGAAAGAGTTTGTGCCACATCCGTTTGGGTATATGGCGTGATTGTGTATGTATAGACAAATTTAATTAGCTAATACTAAAATAATAAAATAAATTAGAAATAGAGAAAGTAGTATATTTAAAAAATTAATAATAAATCTTATAAATACTAATTTAATGGTCGAACTGTTTCCTTTCACAGTGAAAATGTATGTAGAGTAGAATTATCATAATAAAAAATTTAAATAAATTAAAAGTGTTCATGTTTGTTTATTTTCTATTTATTAATAAATCCAACTGTTGAAAATAATTAAATGTTTCTAATTTTATTCATGTGCGAGAATTGAAAATGCACATACGATGATTAAATAGTTGGACATTAATGTTTCTAAATTATAAAAAAAATAGAATCTACATAAGAGATATTATGAATGTAAACGAGATGAAAATCCAGTGCTTTCATAAAAATATTGGAAATATCATTTCGATAGATTGAAAGATTGTATTTTTAAATATCTGACAAGTTAAAATAAATACGTATTCAAAAGTTGGTGTTTGTCAGTTAAAGACGATTCGGTCATCTTGAGTGAATGTTTAATAAACGTTTGGTTAAAAGATTATATGTGAATGATTTTGAAGGTGAAATGTTTTACATGAGCGAATGTTTTCAAGTGGTAGCAATAGAAGTACATGTATGAGATGCATCATGAATGTGGATGAAGCGAAGATTGCTTATCTGTCGGAAACAATTTTTTTACATAGGGAATAGAGTTTGTGCCACACCATTTTGGGTTGGGTTGGAATTTAATGAAAAAAAAAAATGTATAATACAATTACAAGGCAAAATACAGTTTATAATTTTAAATTTAAATTTATTTTACATATTCTTTATTCTAAAGTATGCTGCATTGCATCATTATTATTTATGACTGCTGTTTTTATTTCCTTATAGATAAAAAAAAATAAAATTTATTAGTTATTTCACAGAAAAAACAATAACAAATATTTAATAACCTATTAAATTATTAATACTGTTCCTATCTAATATATGATAAAATTATGCTTTTTAAACCAAAATTATTATAACTAAACAAACAAAATAGCAACAGACTCTAAGGTTCCTTGTTTGCGCCGTAAAATATTATTTTTGGTAATAATACTTTGTATCATTGAACTAATACTGTCTGTGTCTGTTATGATTCGGCACCCACTATAAATCCCTTGCTTTGCTATGAATTAACGACTTATACTAGTAACAATGCGAATAAAAAAGATTTTGGATTAAGTTCTGTGTTCTGTATAATTTTTAATTAAAAATAATAAAGAACTTAATCCTAAAGCTTTTTTATTTTAATGTAATGAGTTTTGAAAGATCTTTTACTATGTCAAGCAAAAATTGTTAATAAAATTATATGATCTCGAACATATAGTTCCATGTACCACTTAGGAATTACGAAAATAGCAGCAAAAATTTTAAAATTTAGTACCAGTATACCAATGTACGTCAACCTTTAATCTATTCTAGACATATTCTACATAATTATCTTTAAATGGTAATAATATGCTTATCAATTCACTGTCTGGACAAAACTCTAGAACAATATTAATTTTTAAATAAAATACGTAACTTTTTTTCTAGACAGAAAATTTCACCTTAGTAACAAAGTTATTTAAAAATTATATTTCCTATTTTTAAATTTTTCGTAATATGCTAATAAAATCTCCGTTGTTTATTTTAAAACTTTCTAACAAAGAATCAAAATATGTTTACTAGTTTATTGTTATATTATTTTTTATAATTATACACGAGAATTCATACGTCATGAACTCGTTAATAAACAATATTAAAAACAGACAATGATTACTGAGAAATCATAAATAAATATTCTTTTATATTATAAATAAACATATATGTATCGGTTTTTGTCAATTAAATACAGGAACGGACTAGGAACAAATAACGGTCCTGTAATTTTTGGACCATGGTTCAAATACTGTCATTTGTAAAATTGCTCGAACACTTAATTAAAATTGTATTAATTCAGTACAATAAACAAAACATTTGTTATTCATATTTATCAGAGAATTTTTAAACATTATAATATTATTATTTCTATTAATTGTTTTACAATAATCAATTCCTTCAAAAACTCCGTTTACATTTATTTGCAAATTTTACTAACAATTTTCTTTGTCAAGTACAGAAAAATGTATATTTAAAAAATTGTTTAAAACTTTAAGAAACAATAACTTCACTATTGCTCGATTTCAACAAAGAATATAAAATTTTAATGTCGATATTAAAAAAAAAATGTTTAAAAATTAATTTCAAACCAGTTTATCATAGCGTTAAATTGTAATATGATCATTTTTGAAGTTAGGTGTCTTTGGAATCATTTCAAAACTTAAAACTTTTGTTACATACATATCTAGGTTTTTCGAAAAAAATCCTAAAAGAAAAAAATTGCAGTCAAAATATTTCAACACATTCATATATAAATTCCCATTGTTTACATTGTGTATTTGTAAGAATTATTTTTGTTGAATGTAACCCATAATTTATACAGCAAGAAACCGAACGTATTATTTTTTTTTGTCACAGCAGCTTTTTTATTGGGTCTGTGATTGCACAAAATGTTTATTATGGTCAAATCCGCCTCTGATAGAAATATATCATACAGTTTTATTAACAATTTCTACTTGTCATTGATCGTGGGTTGTAACCCACCAAGCAAATAATCTATTGTTATAAAACGAAAAAATGAATATTTCGCAAAAACTTAATCTCAGGCTATAACTTTAACTGGAATTTTCTATATCAGCGGTTCAAAACTATGGCTCGGTTGCACAAAGCATTGCTAATTTAATAAATTAATTAGGTAACTAGTTAACAAATTGGTTAATTTATAAAGCATTTTAGATTGCCTTGTACAACAGGACCTATACGTTCTGATAAAAAACTCATTGTCAAAAATATTGATCAAAAATTGTTGAAATTTTGTTTTAAAAAAATAAAATAATTCTCAAAATTTGAGGTTCATTATGGGCAATTTAAGGCCCTAAACTCCAAATTTTGGCCTTCATCGACATCTACTCCAGAGATATTCATTATAAAGTTGGAAATTATTAAGAATTTAAATAGTAAAAGTTGTTATTTATTATAGTTTCAATATATATTTTTCATGATAAACTGAGTAAAACGTCACGAGTATGATTATATAATTTTTATATATCTATAACAATGATGTTTACAAAATTGACTACGTGCATATAGATACGTAATCATTTTTGAGGTTCACCCAATCTAATCAGCGTAAATATTTTTCATAACTAACGGTTGTTTTACTTATCAAAATTTTGCGCGTTCACCTGACAAACAAAAAGGACATTATCGATAAGAAATATGCTAGGCATTTTTTTCGGTTCACACCATTTTTATTAACTACTAAAATAATCTATATGGGAATAACGTTTTTTGTTATTTGTAAGATAAAATTTTGCTCGTGAACAAATGGAAAAAAACCCGCTCTTTTCGACCTTCAAGTAGTGTAGTAAAGGTCATCCAGTTTTCTTTAATTTGTCAATTATTTTTATCTTATTGTTATTTCAACTTTTTGCTATATTATTTATTTTTTTGCTATATTAATTTCGTTTAGCTTATCAACAATATTTATAAAGTTTATCGAAGAGATTTATTAGCAATTATGAAATGTAATATTATTTGGTCCAAATTTGCATTAAATAAATTGGCAATGTTATTATTATATTTTTGCTTATCGCTACTACTTTCACTTTTACATAACAATCGCACAACGAGTTTAAATATACTAAACGGATAAATTAATTATTTTTTCTTATTTACAATATTTAATATCGTAAATTATTTGTTTAAAATTTGCTGATGAAACTTGAAAAAATATGTTCAATGGTATAACTGTTCTTTAAATTATGACTGATATAATTACATTGTTCTCAAAAAAATATACAGTCATTACAGTGACAAAGAAAATGATGTAAATTCTAAAGAAATTGCATATAAATAATTACAAAAATAACGTACTTCTATAAGAAATATTAATACTTTTTTTTTTATTATTTTCAAAAATAAATAGATTTATAATTATTTTTAAATATATTGAAAATTCTCGATTCAACTTATTATCAATTATTTAACCTTTTCCATACGATGCTATTTTAGTTTTATCTTACTTTTAATTGCTACATAAAATCAACTGCAAAACATATTTTCAATTATAATGAAATTTAAATTAAGAAAATATATTCATGCACTGTGTTACATGTAAACAAAAACATTTATACTTATAATTTTTATTTTTATAATACAACAGTGGTGAGATACATTTTTTAAGTAGAGAAAAAATTATTCGTTTGTATAAATTAGTAGATATTTATAATATTATTAATAACTTTGAACAAAAATGTTTATAAGTGTTTCTTTAAAATTAATATAATAATATTCAAATGTTAAATTTTCCCAAAAAAATGTTATATGTTTAAATGTTCAGATTTATGATTTAAATAATTTTTAACAACTATTAAATTTCTTTTAAAAGATAAAATAATCCCATAGAAGACGCAATACTTGCCTTGGTTCCATGAACACTTTGCCACCGTTGAAGGAATATAAAATCCATTTTCGGCGTACCGAAATTTTATTACTGACCAAATTATAAATTAGAATATGTTTGTACAAATTATAAATATACTTATTCGACTAGTAAAATTATTTAGAACATGCGCATTTATGCTATAAGTAGTTTTAAAAACTGCATCAAATAATATCGTCATAAACCACATTTGCCAAGTTACAAATTAATTTTGCACTTATTTATAGAAGAAGATAGTTAAAGATAAGAAGTTAAAATACTTTCCTTTTCGACAAGTCAAGTTAAGCCAAGCAATTTCGAACCAATAACATATGCTACACAACTTTAAAGATCTGGTACACAAAGCAATGTTAAATATTTCGTAAATTAACCAATTCGTTAATTTGTCAATTGACCAATTGATGAATTTATCAATCAATAAGGCGGTTCGAAGACAATTGCTAATCTTACTTGCCTAGTTAACGTATTGGTTAAGTTAACAATACTTTGCACAACCGAGCCAAAGCCTTTTAATTTAATATTTATTATGATATGAAAATAAATAGCGATTATTGTTTAATATGAAATAACATATAAAAATTATAAATTACAGGATGACAACATTGTTTATATTAAGATGAAATAGAGTTAAATGTATTTGGTCTTACTTTTAAACGTAATTTTTGTCAAAATTGTTTTTAACGTTTACTTAAAATTACTTCTTAAGCAATTTTAATTAATTTATTTATTAGTATATTGATAAGAGGTAGAAGTAAAAATTTATTTTAAAGTAAAAATCATAAACAAAGGAGGTGGGAATACAGGGGCCTTTGTTTCTTATTGAAAATATATTACCTTTTTCTTGGTAGTTTCCCTATTTAAATCAGTCTTCTCAACAAAATCGACAATATCAAAATCGGAATCGTCCGTTTCATCGCAATCGGTTTCCGAATCGGATATAGCATCATCATCATCATCGTCACTAAGACAATTTGTCGTCGTAGCACCATCATCGCAGAAAATGATAAAACTGTCTTCGCTATCACATTCGGATGGTATGCGCAATCTACAAATTGCTGGCGAAGAACTTAGTGAGCTGATGGAACTTAAATCGCTAGTTGTTGACGTACTCGATGTGCTCAAGTTCTTCACGAGAAATTCCGTACAAGGTGAAACGGAAATTGACATTCTTTCCGGACTTATCTTGACGCATTTGTCCGCCGATTTGATTGGAATTGGGCAAGATTTGGTCGGATTCAACAGGATCTCCTCAGGAGTAATCGGTGATGGTGGCATAATTTCATTGCATTCCGTTATTTCCATATCGAAATTGATTTTATGCCACGGTTTAAATTTTTTCGATTTGCGATTTTTCGTTTTCGTTTCGAGTTCTTTTTTAAATTTTTTCGGCGATGAACAGAGGGCCTTATTCATTTTTTTCACCGTCATTTTTTGGTTTTGATTCGTACTAGTTGCTTCGCAAGGCGATGAAATCGAAATTGAATCTTGTTTGCAGCGTTTTTTTCTGTTTCTACGGTTTCTATTTCGTATATTCTTTTTTGTCGTTTTTGGCGAACAATTATTAACGGTATTTGATATTGATTCGGGGCTTTTTTGACAAATTGTCGAAGAAGCTTCAGAACAAACTTCTTGCTTATTTACAACAATTTGTGCACTATGTTGCGTTGTTTGACTAGATAATTTTTCAGGTAATGTTTGGTTAACATCAGATTTTTTATTAATATTAAAACTATCATGTTTTGGCTGTTGATTATAATGTACGTGTTTTACATTATTATCATGATTGAAATTAGAAAATGTATGTCTGTCAAAATTAATTGCGTTAGCTATACTTGGCGTTAGTACGTTAGGGTTTTGTTTGTTTACAAAATTTGGGTTGCTAAATGATTTACTCGAAAAGATATTACCGCTCAAAAAATGGTTCTGTACATTTTTAAAAATATAATCAGGTTTTAGAATAAAATCGTTTGTCGTTTCAGGCCTGGCAGCAACCAAACCAATTGTACTAAAATGTCGCATAATAGGTGGCCCCAGATGAAATTTTGTACGTTGATTATTAAAATTGAAATTCATGTTCATGTTTTGTTTATTCAACTGTCCAAAATATGATATCTATTTTAATATTATTTTACACTAAAATTAATAAATATATCTTCTATCACGCTTCAAAATACTTCTTTTAAATGGGAAAACACGCTGCTTTCTGTTACAAGGTCCCTTACAATGATTTTGATCACGAAGCCAAAACTTACATAGAGAAATATCAATATTTTCACCACTATGTAAACACTTTGCACAATTTTTCACTTTAATAACAGAAAACTTGCACAATATAAGATTATTTTTATAAGAAAACTCGTTATTATCCACTAATTTCTCCATTATTACCAATATTATTCGTACTGTATCAATACATTGCACTTTACTCAGATCGCCATTTTGATAGAAATGTGACAAGTATGTTTATGAGGAACGGGGATGAATAATTTACAATTTATTTGTGTGACGTCATATGTTTTATTTTAGGCGCAGAACATCATTTTAATGATGAAATCATTTTTATTTATGTTATAACTATATGCAAGAAAGAAATATTACTAATTTTGTGTTGCATCAGCTTTACAGTAATTCAGTACATGATCGCTAGATGTCTTTAGTGGTATTGTATTTATTCGACTTGAACACTGACCTACATTATTATATTATATTTAATTTATTTATATATAATTTTGCAAAATTTTGTATATTATTATATTTAGAGTAAAACACGAAATGTCATACAAGTAATTTTAATGTCGCAAAAAATTAATAACAAGATATAAGTTTAGTACATGACTGATAGATGACAGTGGTAGTTAAAAAGTTGAACAAGTTCTGAAATGTCATAACAACACGTTTTGTTTTTTTGTTTATATTCGTAAATCAATTGAAAATAATAAATATTTATAATGATATCGTGCTATATTTCACGTTTTTATCGCTAATAAATCTACTAGAAGTTTAAACTACAAACTTGGGTAAGTGTTTTTAAAATACATGTTAAAAATGACAACAATTCATGTTTTGAATACAAAATAAAAGCATCTAAAAACGTAAGAAAGTCAGTTCTCTTCTAAGATCATTTTAAACTTGACTTTTAAGTACATTTACTAAGAAATATGCTAGTGCTGTGTACAAAAGATGAATGCGTAATTTACATTGAAATCTAAGAATTGTTGATTTTGCTTTAAACAAAGTGTATTTTAACATGCTAGTTTCTGTTAAAAATTATTTCTTAGGAATTTTATCTAATTCAACAAAAATAGATTTATTTCCCATCATATACTTTTCAGATAATAATAATATTTTTATATGATTGTTTTCTTACTAATATAATACAAATTAAGATTTACAAACCAAAAAATCAAAAAGTGTAATATAAAGTATATATACATTTCACACTTTTGAAGGCTCTTTATTTTTTCCACTATTACTATAAACAAAAAAATAATGAAATAAAGTACAGTTTTTTTTTTATATTCGTCAGTCGATTACCTATATGTTCCATAGTCCACTTTTGGTATTATTATTATTTTGGGACAATATTTATTTGTTATCTATCTAGTTTAACAATCGTGGATGTTATAATTTTAATAGTTTTGGAAATATATATTCTAATTTGGTTCCAATATCTTTACTGTATAATCCATTCAGTTATTTAGTTCAGAAACTTTAAACATCATTTTCTCGAAAGTAAGATTTTGTAATATGAAACAAACAAGAAATCGACTGACAAATTATAGGGAAATAAAATTGATTTATTCATTTTTTTTTATCATAAAACTAAAGAAAACCAGAGCTTTAAACCGTTAGATTTTTCGTTATATTTATATATATACCTATAACGTTCATCACATAAACTGCCAGGCAAATCTTTTACACACAAATAATTTAAATAAGCTTCCTTTTTCTCAGCAACTGCTTCTTTCACCTGATCATTCCATTTCTAACAATTTTTTTTTTAACATTTCTAAAATTGTAGCAACTACCAATGCAACTACATTCGGAGGGCATTCGATTGTTGCAAAACAAAATACCTCAAAATACACAATTTGGATGGTGGAGTCACAATTGGATGGCAAGCACGCGGGCAGCCTGTGAGTCCGGGCAGCAGTTCCGTGGACAAGTTTGCATGGAGGTACTCCATGGGCAGTTCGTTGGCTGATGAGGAGTGACCCAGCAGACTTGCGATATGATATATGATATAAGTCGTAAGGGTGGTTTGAAATTATGTTATATAAGATATATTACATACTCTCAATCCACCCTAACGACTCATTTTCGTATTAAATTAGTTAAATTAAAATTGTTCAATCAAAAATCAAAATTATAATTTAGATGCTGAAAGCCAAATTTACGGAGCAAAAACTATACGTGAGATTGTTACTAGAAATTTTATTTTTTGTTAATATAATATGAATAATAATAATTATTAATTTAAATAAATTAATAATTATTATTTAATTAAATGTATAATAATTAAAAGTATATAATGTATGATAATAACTTGTTTGTATTTTTTAATTATATAATAATAACATAACATATGTTAACATAATAAATTCTTGTATACTGGCTTTTATTTATTTATAATTAGACAAAATGAAAATTATTAAAATATTTTCTAAAATTTTTGTCATTTAAACTGTTTCAAGATTATTAAAAGCAAAGTTATTAACAAAAAAATACACCTGTTTCAAAGTGATCCCTAGTTTCATTTTCAAATTCAATAACTGAATATTCATTCATCCACAAAAAACAAAAAAATGAAAAAAATGTTTCAACTTGTATTGAACCAAAGTAAACCGATATATATTTTTTCCGGTTCAATTCTGCTTTTTGTCCGGTTTTCGGCTCAGTTCCGGTTCGAAGCCCTAAAAAAAAACCATTATTGAAATATTTCAAATAAATTAATATCCTAATATACATTAGATTAAATATTTCTCTATAGATAAGTGTAAATATGGCACGCATGCATATTGTTTCGCGAAATAAAATTTAATTTAAAATAACATAGCATTTCGATGGTTTTTGCTTTCCATTACTAAAGCAAATATAGTTCTTAGGAAATCTGCAAGCGTGAAGCTTGATGTATTATACTCTATACTCATTTGCTCCCAGAATAGTCAGAAGGTAGGCACTTTGCAAATAAATAAATAAAAATACATAACCGCGCTGTAAAAATCGCAGAATTGTTCAGTCGACTTCTCTTAAAATTATTTTAACTTATAGATTATAACACTCGGACAATGCTACGAGCAGATTCTGTATGAAAATATTTGAACTGACCGTCACCACAAAATACTTTCCAACACAGAAATTATTATTATTGAAACACATCATATTCATATTACATTGACAATTTTATGATACGCATTTAGTATTTAGCAGAATCTTCCATATATGTTTGGAGAAAACTAATTTCTTTATAGTGTAAAGAGGCGAATGCAATAGATAATTGTAACGAGTAGCTGTCGTTTTTCGTTTTAAATCTTACAAGTATTGTCATAGCTATTAAAAATTCACAATCACAAATTTTCAGGACAATCTGTATTGGGTTAGGAATCTGTATGGGGTTAGGAGATATTATTTTACACTTTTTAATCCGTTTTAAAAACGTGGTATATTACATTTTTTTTTATTTAAATAATTATTTTCTGTTTTTTGTCTTGTGTGTGTGTGTGTATGTGTGTTCTGTATTTTCTGTAGTTGTTCTCGGTAGTTCCAGTATTTTGAAACAATATATATTAGGGTGTCCGTAAAATCGATAATTTTACATCGGAAAACATCAGAAATAATATTTTTTGCTTGTTTTTACAAACGTAACAGGTTCCTCTACACAACTGAAATTTTCAGAAAACGCATGTTAATACATACACGATATAAACGATATATATATATATATATATATATATATATATATATATATATATA
This sequence comes from Clivina fossor, assembly GCA_963966155.1. Taxonomy (NCBI): domain Eukaryota; kingdom Metazoa; phylum Arthropoda; class Insecta; order Coleoptera; family Carabidae; genus Clivina; species Clivina fossor. Next base: position 7,731,977 of record OZ014566.1, read on the forward strand.
TATATATATATATATATACATACATATTTACAGTGTGTCTACTTAAGTTGGAATATGGAAAACTTTTTTATTATTGGTTTTGTGAAAAAATTTATTCTTGATAAAAGGTTGTGCATGGTCCAAAACTTAAAATGCAACTATCAGATATCAATTTTTTTACGAGGTTTGTCAAAAAATATCAATTTTACTCAAGAGTATAGTACCTTTATTTTTTACAATACAGAAGAATGTTATAAAGTAAAGTTATTTTGAATTATAAGTTATATTCAAATATGCAATTACAGCCATTTAGCATAAAAATTAAGGTTTGCTGATTATTTACGTTTTACATTATAAATTATTTGTTGGAACCAAATTTTCATACGTTCTTGTAACGAAAGTTTGTGCAAAAAATCACTTACTTGATTTTCATGTCAGTGCATCCTAGATTAAGTTAAATTGTATCAAGCCAGAATAATTAATACGGAATGATTAGTAAACCTGGTACTTTCGTAAAAACAAGCAAAAAAATATTATTTCTGAGGCTTTTTTGATGTAAAATTATCGATTTTAGCCTTACTGGATTTTTTTTTTGTAAATATGGTACAAGATAAAAATTAATATTGCTAATAGTATTAATTCACCCAGTTCTGAGCCATGTTTAAAGTTTCAATTCTCTATCTCATCAGGAAGCTAGTTTAAAATTGATTGCAACATTTGTATCTAACAGACAAACAAACAAACAGACAGACAAAAAAGCGAGTTAATAGAAAGGTGTTTAAAAACACGACAACACAACACAATTTTCACTAATTATACTATCTAATAATAATATTATAATAATATTGAATAATAAGATTCTGTTTTCAAATTATATTTACTATCCTTATTATCAATATATAAAATTGTTGCACAGTATACATATAAAATGGTGTAAAATTATAGTGTTATATATTAAAAAAAAAATAAAAAATTAGTCAATTTCAATTTGGAATGCAAATATTTTATCAATGACTTGCTCAAGTCAAAGAATTACAAATAACAATTAACTGTGTTATCTAGAATTTACTTGAATTGATTATCTCCAGTAGTTATAATTGTAATCGAAAGATATATATTATTATATCTACATAGGTACCTACATATATCGTATATAGATATATTTTATTGCAACTAGCGCGCATAGTACATTCTGTATTTGAATTATAAAGTAGTTCGATTCTTATATTATTATTATAAGGTGATCAGGAAAGAAATGCATTTAAAACGTAGCAACGACATTTGAAAAAATTGCTTTATTCAATTATAAATATAATTTATAACACTAGCATAAATTATTTTCGTAGTTAATTATTGAAAAATTTATTAGAGAACAATTATATATATATATATATATATATATATATATATATATATATATATATATATACAATACCAATATAAAGATAATTATGATATTATAGAAAGGGAAAAATATATATTGGATATTTCGAATTGCACACACTGTAAAAAAAATGTAAAATATATTTATGTAATTTTACTAAGATAATTAACGTAATATTACATTATTTCTGTAAAAATACATTTATTAAATATGTAAATTTACATCAATTTTTAGCAGTGTACAATATTTGAATGTATTTTTTAATAACCTGAATATTATAACAATAAAAATATTTAAAATTTCTGTTATATTAAATAAATAAATATTTTAATTATATATCAAATAAAGTAAAAAGTGTACAGTGTGGAAATTAAGTAAGAAATAAATTCAGTAATTCCGTTGATATTAATTTTTTGGAAAAAATCTCGAATGGGTATAACGATTTTCATTACAGCCAATATTTTCAGTTTCTTATGTCATTTGTTTTTTATGTTATGACGTCATCGACTATATTTTTTATTATTGATTTTGGCAGTACTTTTTATTCTGTTTCCAACCATATAAAATTTTTAATATGTTACATTTGAAAAAAATTGAGAAAAATAGTCTTAAAGTTTAAATAATAAAATTAATTAAATTGGCAAAATTATTTTTCATTGGAATTATCCCATCACTAATATAAACAGATATGATTTACTATCTACATAACAAAATGAAAAGTAAACATTAATTTACATAGAAAGAGAGACAATACATGATATATATATATATATATATATATATATATATATATATATATATATATATAAAATGCGTGTATATAAATCTTATGTCTTTAACAATAGTTATTCGAAATAATTAAAATTCAAATAAAATGCGCTATGGATCTATTTACTCCTGTTAATTCAATTGTATACGATACTCATATGTTATAGGTATAGATGTAGACTTATAAAACCGGAACACCCTGTATACGGGTGTCCATAAAATCAGAGTCAAGTTAATTTACGATCTTATATACCTACGGTTGGTTTATCGCATACTGAAATATATAACTTATTTTTGTTTCAAATAAGAAAAAAAAAAAAGAGAAGAGAAAATCATAATAAAAACGAAAAAGAATCAGAAAAAGAAAACGTATGTACAATAAGAAAAAAATAAAGAACGAAAGCTGTAATGAAAGAAAAAAATGAGCACTGATTTTATGACCACTTTTGATTATAGAATAGCTATAGAATAGATTAATGTAATAGCGGAAATATAATATATAGATATTTATTATTTGTATATTTCAATTTAATATATCAGAAATTGTGGGTAAAAAGGTAAAAAAAATAATAATTTGTGTTATTTTAGTGAAACTGTGAACCATAAAATAGGGTGTCGTGCCAGTTGCGTAAGTTAAATTTTCACAATAACAATAAAAAATTTAACCGAGTGTTTTAATTTTTAATTTACATATTTCCAAAATGATTACGGAAAAGTGTGAGGAAAAGTTTATGTAATTATTATTACAAATTTAACATCACGAATTTAAGCATAATTTATCCATAATATAGTAAAAAGTAACGAAATTGGTAAACGATATGAATTTATTAAATATTAATCTACACAAATCAAATTTAAACCAATAAATATAAACTTGGTCAATTTTAAAATTAAATACTGACTTGATTATTTGTAAAAATTATGTACGATGTATAGCGTATTATAAATATTATATAACGGCTGTACGCATCTGGCACTCGGCCTAACTAGCTTCACTACCTGGGTTTGGCCCGACCCTTATTTTTACGCAAATGGCACTATTTAATGACTCTACGCAACTGGCACTTACGCAACTGGCACTATTTCATAAAATAGGACATTTTTAGCTGATTATGTGATTAACTAGCCGATTTTTAATTTTTTCACTTTCTAGATATTAATCTAGCACGTGAAACCCGAATAATGCAACATCGGACAATCAGTAATCTATTATATTAGGAAATTTATTCTTATTTGTACCTACACACTTTTTTCGATCTATTATGTCTTAAAAATCAAATGTTTTTTTCCCAATGAGATGGGGGAAAAAAAAATAAACTTCAGATTATAAATCGAATTAAACGCATAAATATTGAAGCAAACATGTTTCACGGAGAAACAGCATCAGCGTCCATATAATTTCCTATTTAATTAGCGAAAATGTCAAACAGTAATTACAATAAAAAATTAAGAATGAAAATTACAAACTTTTATGTTCTAATAAACATTTATATGACTTATTATTAACATTACATAAGCTATATATGATCTCTCTCATAGTATATGCGGGTAGAGATTAGATTTTTAACCTAAATTTTTAATTAATTACAAAATTTCACAACAATAATTATGTGTATACGTAAATCGAATTAATATTTATTATAAATAATTAATGAATGTGGATGAAGCGAAAGTTGCTTGTTTGGATAGGAATGTTTGGATTTCTGGATAATGGAAAAAGTTTGTGCTACACTCTTTTGGGTACATGACGTGATTGTGTATGTATAAATAATAATTTCAGATTATTAAAGTTTTATTTTATTATTAAAGTGCCTGGTGTTGCTTAAGTGTTGTAAACTGAATTCTTTTCCAAAACATTTTAATATACAATAAAACTTTTCAACGAAACTCAACGTTTGTCTTCATTTGGAAAACTGATACAAATGACATTTACAGTAAATAAACAGAACATAGAACAAGTTACTAGGTAACAAATAAGTAACTAGATCATACAATTTATAGATTTTTTAATTAATGAAAGCTAAATTTTATTTAACTCAGTGCCCTGTTACATTGATTGATGTTATTGTGTTCTTTATAAATTTCTGTTGCTGAGAGTACATAGAGTTCACGTCTTGTAAAAATTATCAAAAATTCATTAAAAAAATTATCAAATAATTTAATGTTTTCGATAAATAATTAAAACATTTGAGCCCGTATTCCCACCTTTTTTGTTTATGAAAATGTGCTTTTATTTTCCATTTTAAAATAAATTTTTACTTTTATTTCTTATCAAATATGATTAGTATTTCTTTAGTATTTATTTGATACCTATATATTTTTTATATCTAATATTATAAAATTCAAAAAAATTAATTAAAATTGTTTAATAAGTAATACAATAAGTCTCTATACTTACTCGACATTGAGTCAGTTTAAGGGGGTTTTTTGAAATTGTTATTTTTAAAATAGTTTGATACTTATTCGTACTCGTCCTTACTTTCTTTATTTCAATTTCATACTCTACAATTTCGCAGAATTTATTCATCTTTTACTTTTCTTTTCAAGTTAATTAATAACTTCATCGATGTCCCTGCACTACAATCTCAAACTACAATTTCATCTTCCTTCCTCTACAAGAAGTACAAATACTTTTTATCTGTCTATTGCTCATTCTAATCTTCTAACAAAGTCTACCATTTATACTTATATGTCACTTATTTAATAAGTTAAGAATTAACACAGTAAAATTTCAGAACTTATATAAAATAAAACTACTTTAGGTTCAAGTTCTGTATTAATATTTATTTATGATCGACGTTTCGACGAAACTCAGCGTCCGTTTTCATTAGGAAAACTGATGCAAATGACATTGCAGTAATGATTATAAATAAATTTTAATACAGAATTTGAATTTAAAGCAGTTTTAAATTAGAATTAACTATAGATATTAATCGTTTACAAATTGTACATACTTAATATTTTTTAGATAATTTATATATTATACATATTTCTAGTCTATGTTTGTATTGTTTGCGTAATTTAATTGGACTGCTGCCTGTTTGGTGTAAGTAAATAAAAATTAATATAGAAATAAATAAACGTCAAAAAGTCATTTGACAAAAATTACTTTTAAAAGTGAGGTGAAAATACGGGCCAATAATTTTATATCACTTTCAATGTCTGAGTTGAAAACTAATAAAAAAGAACGAACATAATAGGAAATATGTCGGATGAGGAGGGAATAATAAATAATTTGCATAAATTCAGCTGCATTTACAAGGGCGAATTTTCACTAAAGCGCTTTGTGGGGGTATAGTTGCGCGTACAAAAGTTTTAACGATCGCTATTTCTTAGTATTGCGCATTTACCTATACATCTAAAGCATTTATATATTGTACAGGCTGTCCCTAAAAGTATAAATGTGCATGCGAAACAACGTGACCAAACAATAGTCGTAACTTCATAAAATCATTTTCGGTTTCATACGTGTATATATATATATATATATATATATATATATATATATATATATATATATATATATATATATATATCTGTTTCGTTGCATACAGGCTGACTTATAAATATGGGACACGAAAAAAACTGCTACGTCACTAGAATGTGGCATTACGCAATACAGTGGGTGATCGGTTTACGGACATAATCCGTTCCAAGACTATGTTTGTAAACCAAAATATTCGTTAACCGATCATCCTCATAATATTGCCAGATTTTCTATATATTTTTATTCTTATTTTAATTTATTTTTTATAAGGGATTCAGAAAAGTTCATTATACGAACACAAAAACACAAAAATTTTTCGTAAAAGTGTTTGTTGTCCGAATTGTTCGCAGTCCGAACTGTTCGTTAACCGATCACCCACTGTATTAGATGAATCGGATTTGAACTTGTAGGAATCTTTTAATTTTTGTCGCTAAATCAGTCACTGGTACATTTACATGAGCTTTCGAATCGGAATGAGACTTTTATCATTATGCCATTTTTCATACCTAACCTAACTTTAAACGTAATAGATGTCCGATATGAACAAAGTGTATTATTCGATTTAGCAATAGATTGATAAGAGAAGCAATAGAAATTTACAAAGAAAATAATAACATCAATCAGTGTGACTAGTAACTGATTAAAATAAAATTTTGCATCCTTTAATTAAAAATTTATAAAATTTTATAATCTAGTTTTGATGATAATATACATACAGTGTATCTAAACATCGAAATATAATTATTAAAATTCATACAGAGCAAAACCCTAAAGCATTTTAAAATGAAAATGCTTTAGGATTTAGTTCTGTATTAATTTTAATTTAAAATCGACATTTCGACATACTCTAATAATGAATACAATAAATACCACTTTGACTGCATGGAAAAGTGGTATAGTATTTAGTAAGGTGTCTGTAACAATTTCCAAAATTAAATATATATATATATATATATATATATATATATATATATATATATATATATATATATATATTTATTTATTTATGATCGCATCTCTTCCTAGACCATTCATCCAATTTACACGAAATTTTCATGGTATATTTAGTTAGTGCCTAAGATGGGCATGTGAATATTTTGTTGCAGTGTTACCATATTTCCGAGAAAAAATTACTAAAATTTTTAAAAATTCATTATAACCTCGTTATTTATCCGATTTTGATCAAATTTTCAGTATAAATTCTTCTAGCACACATCCATAATAAATGTATAATTTTATTTAATACAGTGTTACCAGTATTTTTGGAATAAAAATTTATTTAATTCTTTAATATTGTAGTTTAAATATATTTTTTTTTTATTTTAATCAAATATTCAGATCAGATTTTTCTAATTGCAATAATAATTCTATAATGTTAAAAAGTTGGCATTATTTGAATATTAATATTATTAATTAAATAATTTAATTATTAAAATAAATAGACTTTAGGATATAGTTCGGTAGTAATACAATAATAATTAAATAAATTAATAAAATTTATTTTTGTTTGAACATGTTAGTTACGCAACAACAGATATTGTTATTTAGGTAAAAATTGGTTAATTTTCGCTCAGTTACAAGCATTCAGCGCGTCGGTATGTTTGCTTTCGTGCATATATTTCGCAATTAAATATATGATATTTTTTTAATATATCGCGTATGACAGACATTTTAAGAATTATTTGCCTATGTGTGAACTGTGAAGTGATTTGAAGTAGGAACAGAAGCACTTCAGCAGGATTTAGCAGTGCTATTAATTCTCAGAGTTTTTCGGGTATGAATCTTTTGATTATTAATAATATTAATAATGATTGTATTTTGATTTCAAATATTAATCGAATGCATAATATAAATCGTTGATTACAATATTTTTTCAAAAAAATTAGTTTGTATTTTCCAGCATAGGTGAAAGTTGATCATAATAAATTTGCGTAATACATGGTAAATAGTTTATAAATGAAACAATATGGCTTCTTATATTGTATAATTTATAATTGTTTTGTATTAATTTTTTTTTTAGTTGCTTTATAGTTACTTGTTTAGTAAAATGGTTACCAAATGTATTTACTTCAAACTTTACAGACTCTTACTTTAGTACATTTTATGGATATAAATCACAGGATTCTTAGTGCGAAAATGATATTTATAATATTAAAACTGATTTTAAAAATTCGTTTTCAACATGTTGAATGTTGTAAAACTACTCCTATATTTTGTCCATGTTTACATAACTACTAGCAGATACTGTTATTTTAAATTTTTTACGTTAAAAACAACTAAAAATTCTTCATGTGGTTTAAATTTTTTTAAACATAACCAAATTAACCTCTTTACCTAACTTATCCTGCAGCGAGCGCCATCATATATGTATATATGTATATATATATATATATATATATATATATATATATATATATATGTATGTACAGTAAATAAACAGAACATGGAAACAAGTTACTAGGTAACAAATTTATAAATTTTTAATTAAAGGAAACCAAAATTGATTAAAATCAGCGTTGTCGCACTAATTGATGTTATTTTTTATTTTTACAAAATACCTTTTTAAATAAACTGGCTTTAGATTGTAGTTCTGTATTAATATTTATTAATAATTGATGTACGTTTTCATCAGGAAAAAATTTACAAATAACATAAATAGTAAATAAACTAAGTAAATAAGTAACTAAATCATGAAATTTATAAATTTTTAATTAAAGAAAGTCAAATTTTATTTAAATCAGTTACTAGTCACACTGATCGATATTATCTATTTTTTATAAATTTTATTTGCTTCTCTTATCAATTTGCTGTGAATATTGATGGGATTTTGTAATTATTATAGTATCTTTGAATTTTACATTATGAAGATTTTCTAACGCATGTTATGCAACAGTAGATTTATCTGGATGGTATAAACATATGACATAAGAACGAAAGAGAACTTTAGATTAGATTTTTAATATGCTCCCTACTGTCATACTCAAAATGCAAAGTAAAGAGTTTTTTTAGGCTAATGAAGAGCTTTTTACTCAATAATGCCTGTTAAAATATTGCTGAGTTTGTGAATGATATTTACAAACTTACTGTTTAATGAAGGAATTAAATTTACTATATTTTGTTAACTTGTTTTTATGTACATTGTTGTATCTTAAACAAAAATAAATTTATTATTATAACAATTTATATTATAACAAATATCTTACCGCATTCGCACAGAGTTCTATTTTTCTGAAACATTATTCAAATCAGAATGACATTTATTCTGAATCATCCTGTATATAAATACATATATGTATATCTAATGTGGCAGTGAAACTGATGTAATATATTCCTTCTCATGCATCCACATAACATTTAAAAAGAATCATTTTTGAATGTTTTTGTTACATACGTATATTTCATTTTCAACTAACCTTTTTTTTTGTTTTTCGTTTTTCATCTTTCAACTATTGTTTTATTTTTTATTTTTTAATTTTAATATGAACATATATCCGCCGGACACTAAAACAGTAGCTCAAGTATGTGACTTTGAATTTGACTTACTTAGTAAACACATAGACTTAGTAGTAACGTAAGCACATATAGTTAGTAGAAGTTACAGAATAGTATAATAGAACAATACCGTAAAATAAATGTATATATGTTAGTAGATAAATTTTCAAATAACACTGGGTAAAATTTCAATTTCAAAACACAATATGAAGAAACAATAAGTTGTTTTTTTTGCCGCGAAAGTAGAAAGTCTCGGGTTCAAACTCCGGCAAGGTCAATGCATTTTACTTCATTTAAAGAAAAAACGAATGATTTAATTAGTTCATCAAAAAAATTATTGTTGATTTAAATGAAAACCAAATATTGTGTCATATATAATTAAGAAAACAAAAATATACTAACATTGCTAGATTTATAGACACATCATGTGATGTACTCGATTGAATTAAAATGGATGAGTTTATCATGACCAGTTATTAGCACAGTTGCCGCGATAACAGAAGGTTCCGGGTTCAAACCTCGGCAAGGTCAATGCATTTTTCTTTATTTAAAAAATTAACTAATGATTTAATTAGTTCATCAAAATAAATTAATGGCGATTTAAGCAAAAAACAAAATACTAAAACATTAATTTTTTAATTTTCTGAAATTTTTAAGGCAGAAAAAGAGGACAACTTTAAAATTTTAAATACGAACCTCCATTTTCAATTGCAGATTCAGATAAAGGATAAAAAAAAACCATGTAGATTTTACCTAAAATGTTTTTTTTTCTGACATTTCTGACATTTTTTCTGTCATTTTTTCGAAATATTTAAAATTTTCTTCCTCTTGATGTCGATTTTTGTCGATTACAGGAAACTGGGAGTTTGTATTTAAAATTTCAAAGTTGCACCCTTTTTCTGCTCTCTCCTGGGGGGCCGGGGGCATAACTTTGACAGGATTAAATGCCCCCCTCTTAACCGTTAAACTTTTGATTAGCAACATTTTTTTTCTCCGTTGTTTATTTCTCGAGATATTTCCATATTTCTAATAAGGATTCAAAAATTTCAGAAAATTAAAAAATCAGTATTATAGTATTTTGTTTTCGCTTAAATCGCCATTAATTTATTTTGATGAACTAATTAAATCATTAGTTAATTTTTATATATTTATATATATATATATATATATATATATATATATATATATATATATATATATATCAATTGTCTCATTTGTGTGTTTTATTAAGTGTGAGTATGAATAGAAAAAGTTTTAAAATTAGAAGGCTTTAGGATTTAGTTCTGTATTAATTTTAATTAAAAATTGATGTAAATATTTTTTTTTCTCATGGTAATTATAATTGTTGAAAAATGCGAGTACCATATTTTTTTTCCATTAAAATTTCAAATTTTTTCATTTACAATTTATATATTTTTAATATTGACAGTCACAGTACATCTTTCAGCTATCGTATATGACTGTATATAAAATTTTTGTAATTTTACCTAATATTGCTTTATAATACAGCGTGTCTGTAAAATATTGTATTATTAGAATAATTACAATATTAAATAATAAATACGGAAATACCAACTTATGAGAATATCAGATTAATGTACGCTGTACTACAAAAAATACTTGGGAAATATTTCTAAAATGTATGAATATTGATTGTACATATGTCAAATTTATTGTGTTTCGACATTGTTTTCCGAAAATTGGACTTGTTACTTCCTTAAAAACATGCTAAAAACATTGGCCCGTATTCTGACCTAATTTTTTCGTGAAAAAGTGCTTTTATCATTAATATCAAAATAACTTTTAGCTTCTGTTTTTTATCAAATATAAAGAGTTTTTCTATTTTTTTATCATGTTTATTATTTTTGATATTATAAAATTTAAGTAAACTATTATAGAGTGCTTAATAAATAATTTTAAATAAATATCAGAAGTACTTTTGGCAAAAAATTACTGTTATAAATAAGGTAAGAATACGGGCTATTATTTTTGATGTAAAATTATCGATTTTAGCCTTAATAGAATTTTTTTTTATAAGGCTACTTTAATATATATATATATATATATATACGAAATATATTTAAAAAATACACATAATTTTTAATACTACTCACATGATCCTTGAAGATTAAAGAGTGCGTGTGTGCGGGTGTTTGTCCGTCAAAAAGTCGGTATAATGTGGGAGAAATATACATACATACACAATCACGCCATGTACCCAAAAGGGTGTGGCACAAACTCTTTTCATCATTCCGAAATTATTCATTATAATTTATATTTTTTTTGAAAATTAGTATTACGAAATTTTTTTTGTACTTGTCTAAAAACTAAAAATGTATTAGCCGGAAGTGCTAATATCACTTCCAGTATAAGTCAAAATCAACAATTATGAAAAAAGTTATATAGAAAAAAGTTTCAGAATGCCATTTTAGGTATAAATTAATTAATTTATTTATACAGTTTAATTTAAAATAAAACGGCTGTTGGTTATAGTTCTGTATCTATATTTATTAATAATTGACGTTTCAACGAACTTAACGTTAGTCTTTATCAGGAAAAAAAATACAAATGATATTTACAGTAAAGAAACAAAATATAGAAACAAGTTACTAGGTAACAAAATAAGTAATTAGATCATAAAATTTATAAATTTTTAAATTAAAATAAGTCAATTTTTTTAAATTAGTGCAATATTGATAATTAAAAATTTATAAATTTTTCTAGCTGCTTATTTTGGTACCTAGTAACTTGTTTCTATGTTCTGTTTATTTCTTGTGTAATTTCATTTGTATCTTTTATTTTTGATGAAGATGTCAATTCTTAATAAATATTAATACAGAACTACAACCTAAAGCCATTTTATTTTAATAATATGAGTTCTGATTTTTTTTTATTATGTTCAGGGTAGTAATAATAAACTATTCAGTTTATAAATCAATTTCGTTCAATAAAAAAATCGTAAATGAACCAGTATATATTTAATAAATTTTTGCACAGTAAAACACAATTTCTGATGGTCATTTTGTGTGTTCTCAGTCATCAGGTACAAGAGAAATTCAAATAGCATTTGTTTCTCTGTTTTTACTACTTTGACTGCAAGGAAAAAGTAGTATAGCGTTTGGTACGGTGTCTGTAACATTTTCAAAAAAAATAAATTGTATAGAAATCCTTCATATAGTCTGTAGATGACGAATCTGAACTTAGTTTATGTGGGTGTATGGATGTGCGTCGTCAGCTCGCTCTGTCGTCAGACAAAATTTTGTGATCGCAACTCCTCCTAGACGGTTCAACAGATTTTAATGAAATTTTCAGGATAAATTTGCCTAGTGTCCAAGATGGTCATGTGGTTTTGGTTTTTTCCAGTGATGCCAACTTTCCGAGAAAAAAATTACTAAAGTTTTTAAAAATTCATTGTGGCTACATTATTTATCCGATTTTGATCAAATTTCCAGAAAAGATTTCCCTAATGCTCCTATTAATTACATAATTTTATTAATATTCAGTGTTGCCAACTTTCCGAGAAAAAAATTACTAAAGTTTTAAAATTTTTATTATGGCCATGTTATTCAACCGATTTTACTCAAATTTTCACAAAAGATTCTCCTAGTATTCATATAATTTATGTAATTTTAACAAAATACAGTGTTGCCAACTTTCCGAGAAAAAAATTAGTAAAATTTTTAAAAATTTATTATGACCATTTTATTTAACCGATTTTAATCAAATTTTCATAAAAGTTTTTTTTAGTGCCTAAATAAATTATGCTATTTTAACAAAATACAGTGTTGCCAACTTATCGAGAAAAAAATCACAAAATTTTTTAAAAATTCATTGTGGCTACATTATTTATTCGATTTTGATCAAATTTTCAGAAAAGTATCTCCTAATGCCCACATAAATTATAATATTATTAAAATACAGTGTTGCCAACTTTCCGAGAAATGTCAAAGTAGTCTATATATGGGTTTATCCATATACTTCTAATCTTGTTTTTTTTGAATTCGATCATTTTGTTGACTGATTGAAATTAGTGAAATTGAAATTAGTTTTTTTTGACTCGCTCTGTGGCCTTAAACAACAGCCTCAATTGTTTCAACACGTATAATTCGAGATTTTTAATTGGTAAACTTATATAAAATTTATATATACTGTAAAAAATATAGCTTAAATTTATGTAATATTATACAGGTTTTAACAGTAAACAATTTTTTACAGCGTATATATATACATTGTAAAAGATATATCTTAAATTTATCTAATTTGGCATAGAAAATAATAACATTTTGTAATTTTACTGTGATAATAATTTTTTTATGAAAAATTACATTTACAAAACATTTAAAATTACATAAATTCTTTACGTTATACAGGGTGATTTATGACGTCGGGGAAAAACTACACCGGACGATTCCTATGAGTAATCTAAATAAAAAACTTCAAATAAACATATGTCCGAAAATGCTTTCGAACGGAACTGTAGCCGTTAGAAGTTTATTACATGTAACATCAATCGCGTTAGCCTTATTTATTATATCAGAAAAAAAAACAAGTCATAAACTTCTGAATAATTGTAAAATTACTAATTGATTTTCTAACATTTTGTTGAAACACTAGTAAACCAATTTACTAGTTATGACTTACTGGGTCCCGACAAAAATGTCTTCGATTTTTAATTATTGTAAATTGTTTATTAAATATTTATTTATGTGTGTACAAAAATTTATAAACTAGTAAATTGGTTTACTAGTTTTTAAACAAAATGTTAGAAAATCAATCAGTAATTTTACAATTATTCACAAGTTTATGACTTTTTTTTTTACTTCCTGATATAATAAATAAGGAATAAGGCTAACGCGATTGATGTTACATGTAATAAACTTCTAACGGCTACAGTTCCGTTAGAAAGCATTTTTGGACATACGTTTATTTGTAGTTTTTTATTTAGATTTCTCATAGGAATCATCCGGTGTAGTTTTTCCCCGACGTCATAAATCACCCTGTATATGATGTTGGCAATGAAAATATATCACGAGACCGTCTGCTTTTAGTTAACGTAGTAACTATCATATATTTATAATGGAGACACCAACGGTAGATTAAGTTACAAAATCATTGAAATATCAATTTTATCGCACAAATTTGTGCAAATATTCCAAGTGACAATATTATATTTGCTATTTTGTACACATATAAATTTAATTCTTGCTTTACTATTTACCCGAGTTTAATCAAATTTTTACAAAATATTCTTTTAGTAGGTACTCACAAACATTATATAATTTTATTGTTGTACTATACAGCGTTGCCAACTAATGATGTGAAAGTTGTCTATATATGGGTTTACCCATATGCTTATAATCGCATTTTCTTCAAATATTGACAATGGAAATATATCACGTGGCCATTTACTTTTAATTAGAATAGTAAAAATTTTTATTTTATCACATATTTATAATGGAGACTCCAACAGTAGATCAAGTCACAAAATCATATTTTGTATAAATATAAATTTCAATAAAATTGAAAGCATATGGGTAAACCCATATATAGACCCCTTCAATATTACCTTATGTATATAAAAGGTCGGTAACACATGAAAAATATTTTAATTAATAAATTTAAAAAAAAACTTTTTTGACAATAACTGTAAAATAATTATACACAATAATATCCGTTACATCACTTTCGGTATATGGTAAATATTCTGTCGATTCAACGTTAGATCAATAATTAAAATGGAAACTGCAAACACGGTCAAGTGTATTGAATTTGACATATCCGACAGGTATATTAAAAATTATTAAGTCAAGTTAAATTAATTGACAATTGCATTGTTTATTTTCGATTGAATTTGGTTATTGAAAATGTGTAGAGAAGTGCAAGAAATGCAATTGTCAGAAATTGTATATTCGACCAAAGAAAGATTAATTCTCACAAATTGTGTAACAAATATATAAATAATATAATATACATATACATTTTATTCTACAACTGTTAGTAATTGGGTAAGGTTACTTGGCATGTATTTTTATTTATACGTACATACACAATCACGCCATGTACTTAAAAGGGTATGGCACAAACTCTTTCCACTATCTCGAAATTAGTTTCCGCCAAATTCTACATTCATATCCAGACTAGCAAATGCAGCTTCATCCATATTTATAATTCCTTTTATACATTATTTTTTTTAGTTTATTAGTTAATTAGTTTATTTGAATTTTTTAATATTACATACATATAAAATCACGCCATGTACCCAAAAGCGTATCCTGAAATCAGCTTTCTCCAAACATTCCTATCCAGACAAATAACTTTAGTTTCATCCACATTCATCTAACCATGCTCTTCTATTCCTACTACTTGGAAACTTTTGATCACGCAAGCCATAGTCTCAATCATACCACTCTAACTACTCATTTTTTTTTTAGTTTAATTTCGTTTAGAACGTTTGAAGAAATAAATCATATATGTATATATATTTGACTCGAAACAGAATGCTTTTTTTATGATTTGCTCAGATTGCATGGCCTCGGCTTTGCCTCAGCCACAAATATTTGAGCTCAACACAATAATCATCGTTTCCTACTTCTTGTAACATAATATACGTATTATTCATTAAATCATGTAACGTAATTCTACCCGATTTTGAGTAAAATACGGCAAGTGAAATAATAAAGTGTAGAAATTAGTGAACGATGAGTTAAATTTCGTATTGACAAGACAAAATGTTTCGCAACGTGTCGATGTCGTATTCAGAGAGAGAGAGAGAAAGAGAGAGAAACAAGAGTGATTAGTATTCTGTTAGCAGTATCATTTAGCGGGCCTTAGTATGGGGGACAAAAACTAGCCCATTGTGCCAGTGCCCGTTGCTCAAACTGCTAAAACGAGATAGGGCCCCCGGATGACTCTCTGGGCCTTTTCGGCTCTCTTCTGGGGGCCATCTCTCTTTCGTGATACGATGCGTGTATTGAGATGCTTCTGAATTCCTGTCTGGGTTACCTACCAGTATAATACACACGTATGTATGTATGTGTACATACTGGGTGTCCCATCATAAACTATGTTTATTGAACCATGCACCCCCCCCACAACCCCCACGTTCTTACTTTTTCTATATTTCTTCTCTTTGTTTATTTAATTATTTTGTACAATTATATTAGATATATTAATTTCATATAGTCATCCAGTAAATATTGAAATCAGTATTTTTTAATGAAAATTTTTTGGTAAATAAAATCATACGTAGTTTTTTAAATGTTTATATTTGATGTCAATAACTAGTAAATCAAAGTTTATAAT
Organism: Clivina fossor; assembly: GCA_963966155.1. Classification (NCBI taxonomy): domain Eukaryota; kingdom Metazoa; phylum Arthropoda; class Insecta; order Coleoptera; family Carabidae; genus Clivina; species Clivina fossor. Next base: position 7,748,389 of record OZ014566.1, read on the forward strand.
TATTTAAATAAATTTTTTTTATATACTTACCACGTTTTTAAAACGGACTAAAAAGTAATAATTTTTTTTAGCCCCATACAGATTTATAACTCCCATACAGATTGTCCTGTAAAATTTGTGATTGTGAATTCTTAATAGCCATGACAATACTTGTAAGATTTAAAACTAAAAACGTGCGGCGCATGCAATAGACAATAGTAAAGAGTGTAGGGAGTATCTGTCGTTGCGCTCCAGGTTTTTATTTTAAATCTTACAAGTATTGTCATAGCTATTAAAACTTTACAATCACAAATTTTCAGGACAATCTGTATGGCGTCAGGAATCTGTATGGAATCTAGGAGAAATTATTTTATACTTTTTAGTCCGTTTTAAAAACGTGGGTATATTAATTATTTTTTTAATTTAAATAATTATTTTCTGCTATGTAGTCTTGCGTGTGTGTTCTGTATTTTCTGTAGTTGTTTTCTGTAGTGTCTGTAATTTGATACACGAATGTACAGAATTCGTGAATATGGCATGAGATAAAAATTAATATTTCTAATATTAATTAATTAGTTAATTGATAATTACAATTAATAATACTTATTACCACTTTTATGCATTTTTATAGAAAATTGTAAAACAATTAGAAAAAGAATGGGTACAGCAACCATAAGATATTTTGTAGAACATATAATTTATGAAGTCTATAATAAAATAATAAATATCTTAAAAATAACTCAGTTTTTTTACAGTACTTACTGTACTGTTGTTTAATTAATTAATAACACATTCTAATCGTGATTTTTATTTACATATATATATATATATATATATATATATATATATATATATATATATATATATTGATTAGTTGAATAAATATAATACTTTTGCTGACAAGCACCAAAACTCTTACTTATATAGGTATATATATATATATATATATATATATATATATATATATATATATATGCATATGTATATAAAATAGTGGGTAGCTTTGAAAAAATGAACGTTTTTTTTTTTCTCGTCGGAATATTGGATTTTGTCGTCTGAAAACTGTCAATGTGATATGAAAATAATGAAACAAGAGATAATTTTGATCGTGATTTGACTGAAACAGGAACAAAACCTTTTCTAGTCAACAAACATAAACACAATAAAAATACTTGTATTATTCCAATACCAATATGAGAATAGCAATTGATGTGTCGACTGGGCAAAATAGGAAAAAATACATAATATCTTTTCCAAGAAATTCTAACAAAATAACAAATATTACATTGCATTATATCTGCAGCAATGTATTATAGTAAATAGTAAAATAAAATTTACAAAAAATATATATATACGAGAGTACCATCTTATATATAGGTGTGTTATAAAGTCCGTAGTATGAGCAGCCTTGCAAAATGCTTGTCTATCAGGTCAAAAATAAGTTATCTTCTAAAAGCTTGACATTTATGAGTTAAAAAACGAACCAATCATATTAAGTACATTTGCATAAATCAATTTTATTGCATATTGTCCAACTTGCAATAATTTTCGATTGTGTTTATTTAGTAGAGAAAATTCCAATAAGAAAATTCGAATAATCAGATTTATTGTTATGATTTCAAAACTGCGCGAGTAATAAGTTTTAAATTTGATGTACGTAGTTTTCTATATCGAAATAGAAAAATTAGCTTTGTAAATATCGTATAACGTAAAATTTAAATTATATATATGTGTGTGACAAAATAAAAAATGAGACAGTAAATCTTTAGTTTATTTTTCAATACTTGATTTTATTGCAGATGTTAAATGTATTGTAGTTTAAAAGTAGAGTGTTTAATTTTGTTACTACAAAGATTGCTGGTTCAAATCATGTTTCTGGTAAAATATAAATGATAGTAAAATAAAAACGACGTTTCGATGAAACTGAACGCTCGTCTTCTTGTATATCTACACTGTAAAAAATTTACATATTTTATAACTGTATTTTTACAGAAAAAATGTAATATTACGTTAATTATCATAGTAAAAATTACAAAATGCTGTTATTTTATTGTCAATAGTTATGTAAAATTATCATAAATATATATTACACTTTTTATAGTGTAGCGTTCAGTTTCGTCGAAATGTCGTTTTTATAAAATAATTAAAAAGAATTTTATCATAAAACAGTTTATATTTTAATACAATGAGTTCTGAAAAATATTTTACTGTGTTATAAATTATGGGTCGGTTGCATAAAATGCATACTTTGTAAGTTAACCATGAAGATTTATAAAGAAAAGGATAATATCAATCACTGTGAAGGCATTGAGTTAAATAAAATTTGGCTTTCATTAATTACAAATCTATAAATTGTATGATCTAGTTACTTATTTATTACCTAGTAACTTGTTTCTATGTTCTGTTATTTACTGTGAATGTCATTTATATCATTTATCCTGATGAAGATTTACATCGATTTTAAATAAATATTAATACAGAACTTTAACTTAAAACACATTTATTTTAATATTCTGAAGATTTTTTATTATGTTGAAAGTTAATTAATTAATTAATTTTTAGAAATAAACTTAAGTTCCATAAAAATTTACCATTTGTTAAGATTTCATCAAAGAGCAAATAATTTAAAGAATTTTACAAGTAAATTTTCAATCATTAATTTTGCGATCGTACATCAATCATACCGACAAAATGCACTTCTCTACAGCCACTCTCGGTAAAAATTATAAAGAAATTCCTTAAAGCAAAATGTAATTTTCGATGGAAACAATATTTCTTCAAAATACATAAAATTATTCTCAAATTAATACAGTATGTTTCATTATAGACGAATTAGTAATGCATATAATATATGTGAACTTATATGTATGTGATCTATGTACGTACTTTTTACATTACGTAGAGGACTTACGTACAGTCACCTCACATAGTTTGTAGATCGGATGGTTATTTTTTCCTAAATTAATCAACCATTATGCATTTTATATAGAGGCTTCTTGTAAAAAAAAATTACTAAAGCATACGTAAAACTATATCAATACTATACAACCACAAATAAGCGTCTTCCGACAGGAACAATATGAGATCGGGACAGGCTTTTATCAGCTTTTAGTGTTTATAAATTTCAATAGAAAACTTTAGACTATTCTACAATCTTTGTTCTATTAGTAGATTAGTACCATTGATTATATAATAATATTATAATATTAATTAGTGTATGATGATTGATGAGTGTGAAATTGAAAAAAAATGTTGTAGCAAAAGTTGGTGTTAGTCAGTTAAGATGGTTCGGATATCTTGAGCAAATGTCTAATGAACGTTTGGTTAAAAAAATGTATATGAATGATTTTGAAGCTACGTATGATTGAGAGAGTGGCTCGCGTGAGCTAAAGTTTCCAAATACTAAGGATAGAAGAGCATGTATGAGAGGAATTTTGAATGTGGATGAAGCTAAAGTTGCTTGTCTGGATAAGAATGTTTGGAGGAAACTGATATCGGAATAGTTGAATGAGTTTGTACCACATCCTTTTGGGTACATGGCGTGATTGTGTATGCATGTATGTATTATAATAAATAAATAATATTATATAAGCAATGGTAGTATTAGTAGGGGACCGATTTTTCTACAATTTTTTACAATATTTTGCGGCCAGCCAGCTACAACAGCTGACTGATGGCAACATAAAAGCAATGGCGGTTATTTACTGTCAGTTGGTAGCAGTGGTAGTTGACATGTCCTCACAAATCTGACCCAAATATTTAGTGAAAATAAACCAGTCCCAAATATTTATTCATAATTTATTTGAAATACAGGCTGGCGCAAAAGTATCTTCAGGAATTTTAATTTCAATAATTCTTTCTGGAATTAATGTTTATTGAGATGTTTTTTTTTAGATTAAAATAAATATTTTTATTTGGAAAACGATTGAAGCATTATTTCTACTTTTTTTAATTTAAAATCATGAAGGTATTTTTGAACCGCACTTTGTAGTTTTTCATAAATTATTACCGTCTAAAGTGGTCTTAAGTAATAGATATTTACAAAGAAAAATATAACATAAATTATAAAGGTATATTGATTTAAATAAAATTTGACTTTCTTTAATTCATAATTTATAAATTGTATAACCTAATTATTTATATTTTGTTATCTAGTAACTTGTTTCTATGTTTTGTTTTTTTATTATTTGTGTTATTTTTATAATTTTTCATGATGATCATATACGTGGAGTATATCGAAACGCCGATTTTTAATTAAAAATTATACATACATATACAATCACGCCATATACCCAAACAGGTAAAAATTATACAAAACTTATTCCTAAAGCTTTTTTAATTTTAGTATAATGAGTTCTGCAAGATTTTTTACTATGTTAAGACCTCTCGTTTATTTCGGTCCGCGTTATTCTGATTGCAGAAAAAAATAGCCTGTTCCTATTTTAAGTATGCAAACTTTGTGAGGCCACTGTACAAACATATGTAGCACATACTTGTGTATAAAGTGACAGCGAAAGAGGCAGGCGAGGGGGAGGGAGGAAAAATCTGTTTTACTACTCAAATAGTATGTACCAGCGCAGCGCGCACTATATAATGAACACTCTGTATGTGTCGGTAATACAGGTTCCCAAACATATCGACTCGGGGCCGCACTTAATGTGTACTATGTAGTGGCCAGCACAAGTCATACTACATAATGTTGTAACGACAAATTTACCGACATTGTTATATTGAGAGAGAGAGAGAGAGAGAGAGAAAGAGAGAACGAAGTATTAGGTGAGGAAGAGAGAAAGAGATAGACTGAGAAAAGTAAGGACTTATTCTAGGAAGAAGTCTGCACAAAATAGAAAGAAAAAAAAATAATAATAAAAATATTTTTGCATTTATTTTACAACTTTTGCTATTAGTAATGTAGTTTTTAGCACTGTTGAGAAAATATAATTTGAAATCTAAGAATGACATCAAAATATTTCTCAAATTAAAGTTGGCAGAAATTTATAATTATCTTTTTTGCCATGCTCGAATGAAAGTACAGGTGTTGTATCTATACTATATATGGTATACAATTTGACGTGTATAATATCGTCAAATATAAATAAAAATTATAGAGAAATCCTTTATAACTTATAGTTCGATTATCGTAAGTTTTATTCTACGTCATTAAGTTGCTGACAAACCTAATAACGCAAAAGGAACCCAGATAATTTCAGGAAGAATAATTATTTAAATAAAAAAAATTTAATATACCACGTTTTTAACACGGACTAAAAAGTATAAAATAATTTCTACCAGCCCCCATACAGATTTATAAACTAATATTTTATTATTTTTTACAATTTTGCATTTTATATAAATACTTTCTAAATTTTCGAAAGAACTTTTCAATTTTTTAGGCAAATTTTTCATAATTTCTTTTAATTACAAAGTAACGCATTCAATTCATCTCAAAATGGTATTTTTCTCAAATATATCAAAAATTTATGAAAATTTTTATGCACTCGCTTTTTTGGAAATTTTTCTCTTTTTCTTCCCCGTCGGATTATTTTACGATCTATGACAAACTTTTAAAGCTTTTAAACATGTTGGCATACATACACATTCATATACATACACAATCACGCCATGTACCCAAAAAGGTGTGGCTCAAACTTTTTCCACTATCCCAAAATTAGTTTCCTCCGAAATATCCCTATCCAGACAAGCAACTTTAGCTTCATCCACATTCATCTAACCTATCTCATACATGCTCTTCTATTTCTACTACTTGGAAAATTAAGCTTACGCAAGTTACTCTCTCAATGGGACGTATACCTTCAAAATCATTCATATAAAAATAGAACGTTACGTAAATGTGTAATACAGTAAGACCCCCGCTTAACGCTTATCCGCTTAGCGCTGTTTCGGTTTAACGCGGTTTATTTTTGGAATAGTGTATTCAGTTGAATTTAGCCACTATAACGGAAATTATAGACGAATTTATTGAAAATGACACTGATTTTGATAGGAGTTCAAAGACAAAACGGAGTGTCATGGATGCCTTGACAACTTCTTACAGAGCGAAAAAGAAAAACACAAATGACATTAGATATTTTCTGGAAAAGAAGGCAGGAAATTCGAAATGCAGAAGAATCTGAATGATCTCAAATATAAATGGTGACTTAGACATTTATATATCCATTTGTTATGTTTCTATATTTGTAAGAAATAAGTCTTTGTTGTCGTATTGATATAAAAAATATATTTAATGAACTTAAGTAACAAAATATCTGAACAATTTTTTAATTTTCTACCCGTTTTCCTTATTTACATGATGAGATGATTTCGTATAACGCTCTACTTTGATGGAACGTATATTCCGCGTTAAGCAGGGTCTTACTATCATAGATTAAATATTCTTTAGATATTTTATATATAAATTTTTTAGACACATTGAATATTTTTGAGATACATTCCATATTTATATATATATAAAAAAAACATATTGTATATAAATTTTTTTTAGATATATTGCATATATATAATTCTTAAAAAACACATTATACACAATTTTTTTAGACACATCGTATATAACTACTTTATACATTGCATCTCCGTGAAATAATACGTGGAAATACGTTACTTGTATACTATAATGACGTAAAAATTTCCCATTAAAATAATATAAATAGTAGATAGCTTTGAAAAAAACTTGAATGTTATTTTTTCGCTGAAATATTGGAGTTCGTTTGCTGAAAACTGTCAAAATGATATGAAAATATCTCTCATACAGCATTCCCGCAGTAAAATCTATTTATTCAGCCGTTAGGGGATACGCTTAACTATAGTTTAGTGAAAAATTAGTCTGGGAAAAATATAAAATCTCAATATTCTTGAGTATTATTATATTAAATTTCACAATGACAATACGAACATTTATTTGTTCAAGGTCTATTACTATAGTTTAGTGTCCGAACGAACTAATAATAATTTTAATTGCAAGAGTTTCCTTTTTATTTTTACGCATATAAATATAAATTTCTTGATTAAATTTTAAACATATATAATAATCGTGTAGCAACAAAAAAAAAATAAGTAAATAATTTCAAGTTAAAAAATTCTTATTTAATATTTCACAATACGCCAGTTTTTTTTTTTTTTTCGCAATCCATTACCATCCATAAATTAATAAGTAAAAATGTAAATTCGCCAAAAATCAAGTTCGAATTCGGAATTTTTAATCAGCCCGTATTTGAACACAACCTCTACTACCTATTTAAGAATACATACCTATCTGTTGCCTTGGTGTGTGTGTATATACAGGACAGTCGAGGGGAAAAAACAGCCCAGGCGCAAAAGAATAAAATAAAAACGACGAATCTGAAAATTAATTACATCCTTATTAATAAATTCATCTGCGTTCGTTGAATAACAAAGACCCTGAAAATACCAAATGTCTCACAATGTGACTGTCGAGATATAAAGGACACCCTATATAATATATAGAAGTTTCATGCAATTATATTGGAACCTATACATTGTGTTCTCCCTCTAGTATATGTGTTATTTTATGACAAAATTATAAGGAGAAATGTACGGATTTATTTAAAACCATTTAATTTGTCGAGAGTACACTTAAAAAATAGTGAAATTAGAGAAAAATAACAATAACATTTTACTATAAAAAGTCTGTTAATTCATTTTACTGTAAATATTCCGTATTTATACCTGAAAATTCTGTAATTTTTACATAAAATGATCTAATAAGTATTTAAAATTGCTTACTTTCTGCAAATTACATCACATACACTGAGAAAAATGGATAGTTACCGTAACGCTATTTATATTTAAAAAGGTGACACAAACACAAGATATTAAAAATAACAAAATAAGTATATTGAAAAATTAACTATAAATATAATAAAAACAAAAATTTAATACCATCAATTTGTATATAGTATTTTACAGTCTTAATTCTTAATATAGTATTAAAATATATATGTGAGTAGATTTTAAAAATGTATAAATTTGTGAATACAGTTAACATACTCGTATATTTCAAATAAATATCTACTTATTATTATACAATTTGTTAAATATCTATTTTTCTCAGTGTAGTTAATGTAGAATTACATATTGTTATGTAATATTATAGTTTGCATATTAGAATCTGTAATAAAAACTTTTTTTGCCATATTTTTTGTATTATAAATATTTTTCCAGGGATAAAATTTTTCTGATTTTTTTGTATACTGGGCCTCGATTTTATAACTATAATTTCTACAAGATTTCAAAATCTACTAGAATTCAGTTTTCCCCCTCCATTTCTTTAGATGTCATGGGGAAGTTTGTTCACTAAAGCGATTTTGTAAATTCTATAAGAAATTTCAAATTTTGTGCGCGAAAATATTAAAACCCATCTATTTATCAATAATTTAATAAATAAAACAAATAATATACATCTAAAAATAAATTACATACCTATTTAATTATTTATAATAATTTTGAAATATTCTAACCACACTTTTTACGAAAGTACAAAACGTCAAACTAGTAAACAGATAGAAATTCAAGGTCACCAATTCTACTGCCTCTGACCAGTAGATTTCAAAATCCACACCTCGACAAGAGTGGGGGAAAACTGAATTCTTGTAGATTTTAAAATCTTGTAGAATTTAACTTATAAAATCGAGGCCCTGATGTCTGTGCAGTAGTACTGTTATCTAACAAGATTTCTTAATGTGTCTTCTATATTACGAGTAGGACACAGTGTACAAAAGGGCGAAAGAAGACATCGTTTTGTTCTATTTAATGTGAACAACATATCGTTGAGATTTTGTATGCCTCTGTCCCCGGGCTCTGTCATTGTGTATGTGTATATGTGTGTTGGTTCGAAGAAATCTTTTTCGATATCAATAATTAATGATTTGCTAGCAATTAAGAAATGTGGAAGCAAAATACTCTGCTGCTGCTACTGCGCTGCAGACTTCGGCAATCAAAGAATATTTTTACTTATAAATACCTTTATCTTTCTTTCGTGTACAATGCTATACACCACATAGTTTTTCTTATTTCTTCTTTTTAAAAATTTCAAAAGAGTATACTCTTACTTGATTTAGTTCGAAGTTTAGATTTTGTAATAGTTTTACAGAAATTAAATTATCCCAGATATGCATAATGCAGCTCTGTGAAATAATACAGAGCTTAGGTGGAGAGAGAGAGAGAGAGAGTAGAAAAATACATTAGGTACTTGTATATCATAATGGTGTAAAAATATCGCATTTATATATATATATACCTATATATATATATATATATATATATATATATATATATATATATATATATATATATATATAAATATTAGATAGCTTTGAAAAAATAAACTTTTTTTGTTGTAGAATTTTATCTTTCGAAAAATGCCAAATTGATATGAAAATTATGAAAATACCGCCCGTATAGTATTCCTGCAGTAAAATCTATTTAATCAGCGGTTAGACGGTGCACTTAGCTACAGTTTAATGTGCGGCAAAATAATATTCGCTACTTTTTACCACACGAAATGCCTAATTTTATTTTAACTTGATTTTTGTTAGCAAGTTTAGATTCTGTGATAATTCACTTTGGAAGGTTTAAAGGCAATAATGGATTATTTAATAAATATATAATTAATTAATTAATTTATTTTTTGGACGTTTCGGTCATTAAATCATGACCATCAGCAGTTACATAATATAAAAAAGAAAATTTTGAAAGTAATACATATTTTTTGTTAGAAGTTTAAATTCTGCGATATTTCACTTTGGAAGGTTTGAAGGCAATAATGGATCATTTAATAAATATATAATTAATTAATTTATATTTATTTTTTAGACGTTTCGGTAATTAAATCATGACCAGCATCAGCTACATAATATGTAAAAGAGAAATTTTAAAGCAATACAATAGTTTATAGAAATTAAATTATCTCAGAAATACATAATGCATTAGAAGCTTTTTTATCTGCACACACACACTCAACTGACATGATACAACATTAATAAAGTTTTTCGGATAAAACACACAAACATTATGGCCCGTATTCTCACCTCACCTTTAAAAGTGATTTTTTGTCAATTACTTTTGACGTTTACTTAAAATTACTCAATCAATTTTAATTAGTTTATTTGAATTTTATAATATTAAGATAGGTATATAAATACATATCAAAAAAATAGAAATACTATTCATATTTGATAAGAGATAGATGTAAAAATTTATTTTAAAGCAAAAAAACAAAAGCACTTTTTCATAAAAGTTTTTCTGAAAGTTTTTTACTATGTTACCACTATAAAAAATAACTGAAATGTTTTCGTTAATATTTCTAAGAAATTATCGAAGTTTTATCTAACTGTAAACACTTAATTTAAAAATGGAAACAGCATAAGTAATTTATATATATATTACATTGAACATACATAGGTACATTTCATAAATATTCTTATAAATACAATAATTATTCTTTATAGAGATAATTGTCATTTAAAAGTATAAATTTGATATTTTAATAATAATAATGGCGATGTTATTAGCAAATCTTCAATCGGCAATAAGTTTCTTTTTTGAAGTTACCGCAGGTTAACTTAACAGTACTTAAGTGTACATTTACAATGAATACTTGTGTAAAGTTATAAGTGCATTTATCTCTTGTTGTTAATCAGAAAAGTCATTTGAATTATAAAGCAATATTTTCATAGTTTATAGTTCACACAAAAATCGTTAAATTTCTTCAAAGCTTCATATATGCGGAACAAATACGATGGATAGTTTTTTTTTTCTTTTTTTTTCTATATTCGATTTGAGAAACTTTTAGTTTACAAACATACGTATATATATATACAGGGTGTTTAGGTTTACGGATAGTACACAAAGAAAAGAGTCCATAAACCTTAAAACGCCTTAGTAAAATACTTTTACTAAAAGTCGTCTCATAAGCGAAATAATAATTAAAACAGTTTGTTTTAGGATAAAATTCTGTTAATTATTTATATAAAATCGACGTTTCGACGAAACTGAACTCTCGTTTTCATCAGCTTAAAATTTATAAAATAAATAAATAAATTTTGACCTGATAAAGACGAGCGTTCAGTTTCGTCGAAACGTCGATTTTATATAAATAATTAACAGAATTTTATTCTAAAATAGTTTTTTTTTATTAATACAATGAGTTCAGCAAAATATTTTACTATGAGATAATAATTCTTTTAGTTTTTACTGGAAATGATTAATTTGTTTTAAACTTTAGTAATCTACTAATTAATCAGTATTATCCACTAGAAGATATGTTCACAATAATAATTATTATGTATATAAAATAATATATATATATATATATATATATATATATATATATATATATATATATATATATATATATATATATAAAATATAATATAAAATAATACGTAGAAATACGTTAAAAAATTATATATTATTCTACATAAGATATTATATCTCAAGTATTTTTTCGGTACAATAATGATCGTTTTTGTAGAAAATAGAGCCAGTTAAAAAATATACTATTTTTTATTTTATATAAATCAATGAATAATATTAAATTTATTATTGAATTATTAATTGAACATTCATTATGTAATTTTCAGAACAGTCAGTTACAATAAATAAGTTGTATTAAACGAATAAATTCAATATTAACTTCAACATGTTTTGTATTTGAGCTAAGTGTCTGAACATAGCAATTAGAACCGTATGAACTAACGTTAAAAACGTGGTATATTAATTTTATTTAAATAATTATTTTCTGCTTTCTAGTTTTGTTTAACTTTAACTTTAACCTAATTATTATTTAATTCTAATTTGAATAATTTTATTTCTTTCTTCCACTACCACAAAGCGCTTCTATATGCGTTTTACTGTGCATGGAATTAATTTTTTTCTCAATGAAAATATTCTATTCGTTACTCATCACAGGTTTTTTTTTTCGCAATTTTACACGGTTTATCCGCGAATTGAATAGGGTATACTTTTTACACTAATACAAGTTTGTTCGAGGGTGTACCGACTAAGAGGTGTGTCTTTTACTCTAAGCATCTAAAAAAAAGGTGTCTTGTGTGTCGCATATACGATACACAATTCATCACAATGGGATAACAATTGAAATCTAAACTTCTGACATCTGGCGTTGGCATGAATATCCATTCACAATTATAGCACAATTCAACATTTGAAGATCCTTTTTCTCCTCATTCCGGCTTCTTTCTCTCGCCTTGGCTCGCTTGTGTTCAACCGCGATGAAGTATTGTGTTAGATGTGAATCAGGTTGCCGTGTTTTCGCTGCGTTTGGACCCTGTCTAGTCGTCGGTTGGTAGAGGGTTCAAAAAAAGAAAAAAGAAAAAGGGAAAGTTCAAATGTGGCCTGATTGAATTTTGTTTGGATTTGATTGACTTAAAAACATATTATATCATTTTTCACACATTTGATTATTTTATTTATGAAAATTGTAAAAGTCATTGTTATTAACATAGTAAAAAGTCTTTCAGAACTCATTATATTAAAATAAAACTGCTTTAGGGTAAAGTTCTGTATTAATATTTATGTAAAATCGATGTTTCGACGAAACTTAATGTCGGTTTTCATCAGGAAAAATTATACAAATAACATTTACAGTAAATAAGAGAACATAGGAATAAGTTACATACATACTTACATACATACACAATCACGCCATGTACCCAAAAGGGTGTGGCACAAACTTTTTTCATCATCCCGAAATCAGTCGCCTCCAAACATTCCTATCCAAACAAGCAACTTTTGCTTCATTCACATTCATAATTCCTCTCATGCATGCTCTTTTATTCCTACTACTTGGAAACTTTCGCTCACGCAAAACACTCTCAATCATACCACTTCAACTACTCATCGGACGTCCACGCAAACGTATACCATCAAAATCATTCAAATAAATCTTTTTAACCAAACGATCAAAATAAGTAACTATAAAATTTGTAGATTTTTAACTAATGGAAGCCAAATTTTATTTAACACAGTGATTGATGTTGTGATCTAGTTACTTATTTTGTTACCTAGTTACTTGTATCTATGTTTTGTTTATTTACTGTAAATATTATTTATATCATTTCTTCCTGATGAAAAAGGACGTTGAGTTCGTCGAAATGTCGATTAATAACTATTAATACAGAACTTTAACCTAAAGCAGTTTTATTTTAGTCATTGTCAATTCTGAAGAAATATTTCAAAAAGTAGATTTTCGCTTTAATACAAACGTAAATTTGAATAATTTTATAAAATCTAAAATTATAATACAATGTGTCACTTATGAATTTATAATTAGTTAGTTTATTAAAAGAAAAAGGCTTTTAGGATTAAGTTCTCTATAAATTTTATTTAAAAATAGACTTAATTATCAGGAAAAAATTATACAAATTACATTTACACTAAATAAACAGAACATAGAAACAAGTTACTAGGTAACAAAATTAGTAACTAGATTATAAAATTTCTAAATTTTTAATTCAAGGAAGTCAAATTTTATTTAAATCAGTTACTAATCCACTGATAAACTATTCTGCAAAAAATTAGTGTAAATTTGCATTGATAATCATGATAATTTTACCATATTTTATTTTGTAATTTTATAAATTATTAATAAATTTACAAAACAATTATATAATTACAATGAAAAATATAGTAAAATTACTATGATTATAATGTAATATACAGTGCATTTTTTTACTGTATATTTATCTATCGGAAATGTAAATTTTCTATGATAATATATTGTGCATAATTTTCTTAGACATATTGTATATAATTTCCTGGTACACTGCATTTCCGTGAAATAATACAGCTTATGTTGAGAAAGAGAAGAGAAAAATACATTACTTGTATACGATAATGGTATAAAAATATCGCATTAAAAAAAAAAATACATAAATAGTAAGTAGTTTTGAAAAAATTAATAATATTTTTTCGCCAAAATATCGAATTTTGTCTTCCGAAAAAAATATTTAAATTTCGATATGTTCCATAATTTCATAAGTTGACATAATATGCAACAACAGTAAAGCAATACAAACGGCTGATAATAAACAAAAAAAAATGCAGTTAAAACTGCGCATGCTTAAACCGATATAATAAAAATGGCGTCATCCAATATGGCGGCCATGGTCACCGCGAACAAGCAACCAACAGAGCCCAGTGAAACAACGAAATTGATCGCACGTACAAAAATAAAACGTTTCCGAATAACGAAATAAGTATAAAACAAAATCCCAAAGTAATTAAATAAACATGGTTGTAGTAGAGAGTTTGGCAATATCATATCCCGAAAAAAAGTCGCAATCAAATATTTTAAATGATAATAGTTGGGGAGAGAGAGAGAGAGAAAGAGAGAATTGCGTTGGGGCGAGTAAAAAACAAGTCAAGTTACTTCTGTTTAAATACGCATGCGCACGCGCATACATACACACACACACACACATACACCAAAACATACAGACTTGACGACGCGAGAGGGACAACGTGTTTCGCTACAGTAGCGACAACTAGTGGCGCGTTTCAAGAACTAACCAAGAAGGAATTCTACCGCAAAAACAATGTAATTATTACATAATAGATTGTAAATCATTTGACGAGCATTTTTTTTCTTCTTCTTCTTCTTACTCGATTTTGTTGCTCGCATCTCTTTTGGGAACTTGGCGAATTTCTACTCACAATCAGTTCGGTTTCTGTTTTTATTTTATTTTCCCAAATTTCTGTCATGTTTCTATTGTATTATTAATTAATTTCGTATATTTTAAATAGAAAATTAATTGAATTTATAGAATTTTTTATGTTGGTATGTCGTGTGTCGATCCGTTTTACACTAGTTTAATATGTAAATTTACAAACGTCACAATTTTTTCTTTTTACATAATATAAATATAATAAAATACGTATATTTTATCTAAGTTTACTTACTTTTTCGGTAAAGATAATATGGAAAATTAATTATTTTACTTAAAATTACAAAAATATATTATTTTTATAGAAAATTTATGTAAATAATATGTACAATTACAGTCCAACATTTCTAAATGATTTAGTCATTACAATGAACTAATTTAAATTAGTTACAAATTGAAAAAATTATTGATTTCGCCAGGATTCGAACTCGGGGTCCTTCATCTTTCGCTGACGATGCTCTAACCAACTAAGCTACAAAGTCACCTTGTAAATTCAATACAAATTTTCAGACATTCATTTTAGTGATTTAAAAATAAGAAAACAAATATTTATATTTAATTTTCTTCTTATTGAGTAAATTTTCTCAATTCGATAAATTAATATAGTAACAACAAAATTTTCTTATTACATCTGAAAATAAAATTTTAACTCCTGCTTTAACACCAAAAGCGAATAGTTTTCAGAAAACTACCAAAAGTAGTTCGGTTGTTAGACAATTTCTAAAAGTAACTTCAGTAAATTACCACTTCCAATCGGCAGATCTTTACCAACTTGGAAGTTTCAATATGAAATTTTATAACAATTCGTTCAGCCGACGGACATTACGTCGAAAACATTTGATTCTGGTTACTATAAGCCTAATTCGGGCTTATCTATAGAAATCTTGATATGTTAAATTTGGTATGGCCTTATCATATGTGATTGAAATATTTACCTCTGAAACTTAAATATGAAATTTTATACAGGGTGATTTATGACGTCGGGGAAAAACTACACCTGATGATTCCTATGAGTAATCTAAATGAAAAACTTCAAATAAACATATGTCCGAAAATGCTTTCTAACGGAACTGTAGCCGTTAGAAATTTATTACATGTAACATCAATCGCGTTAGCCTTATTTATTATATCAGAAAAAAAAAACAAGTCATAAACTTCTGAATAATTGTAAAATTAATGATTGATTTTCTAACATTTTGTTTAAACACTAGTAAACCAATTTACTAGTTTATAAATTTGTGTACACACATAAATAAATATTTAATAAACAATTTACAATAATTGAAAATCGAAGACAATTTTTGTCGAGACCCAGTAAGTCATAACTAGTAAATTGGTTTACTAGTGTTCAAACAAAATGTTAGAAAATCAATTAGTAATTTTATAATTATTTAGAAGTTTATGACTTGTTTTTTTTTCTGATATAATAAATAAGGCTAACGCGATTGATGTTACATGTAATAAACTTCTAACAGCTACAGTTCCGTTAGAAAGCATTTTCGGACATATGTTTATTTGAAGTTTTTTATTTAGGTTACTCATAGGAATCATCCGGTGTAGTTTTTCCCCGACATCATAAATCACCCTGTATAACAATCCGTTTAGCCGAATTTGCTCTACACTTGTCCACAGACATCACGCTAAAAACAGTTGATTCTTGTTACTATAAGCTTAATTTGTGCTTATCTCTAAAAATCTCGATTTAGTATGATTACAATATCTACCTTATCATATGTGATATGAGGGTCGGTAAGAAATTATGTTTATTTTCTAGATGTTTATAAAAGAAAACAGTTACAGGAAATATTAGTACTTTGTCATCGAATTTTTTAACATTCTCTACGCACAAATATAATAGTTGAACATATATTTTCATTATTACAATCTTAATTATCTTGCAAAAATCGAAGTTAAAACGTTATTGTGTTTATACAAAATAATGGCTATTAAATTATTTATGATCTTTTACAAATAATATTTCTTACACTTATCTTTCTTACATTTGTACCTTTCAAATAGGTAAATCAGTGGCGTAACTAGCTTTTTTTTTAGCTTGTTTGTAAAAAAAAATTGCGTCTTGGAATCGTAAATAAAAATCAATTAATAAAAAACATGTACAATTACAAAAAAAAAAACATTGACCCGTATTCTTACCTCATTTATAAAAGTGATTTTTGCCAAAAGTACTTTTGAAGTTCACTTAAAATCATTTATTAAGCATTTTAAAATAGTTTATTTAAATTTTATAATACCAAATATAATAAAAATGATCAAATATAGAAAAATTATTTATATTTGATGACAAACAGAAGCAAAAAGTTATTTTAAAATGAATGATAAAAGCACTTTTTCACGAAAAAGTGAGGTGAGAATACAGGCCATTATTATTTTCTAAAATTACTTTGGCCTATATTCCCACCTCGTTTTGCTATAAAATAAATTTTTACTTCTTTCTGTTATTAAATATGAGTAGTATTTCTATTTCTGATATATCTTTTATATCTAATATAAAATTCAAATAAACGAATTAAAATTGCTTCATAAGTAATTTATTGATTTTTCGCTGCAACAAATTTTGAATTAAAATAAAACAATTATTAATAAATATTAATGCAGAACTTATTAATCTTAAAGCCGTTTTATTTTAATATAATGAGTTCTGAAAGATTTTTTTTTACTGTGTTAAATTTTAAATTATTTAAATATTAAAACTTTATTATGTTTCAAATATTATTACTATAAAACTATTTCTGATATCTATTTAGATACACTGTAAAAAAACAGTATAAATTTACGTTGATAATCATAATAATTTTACTATATTTTTTATTGTAATTTTATATATTTTTTGGTAAATTTACAATAATTTAATTACAACAAAAAATATAGTAAAATTTCTATGATTGTTAATGTAAATTCACATTAATTTTTACAGTGTACGCCAATGAATAATAAAAGTATTGAACTTGAAACTGATTTAATTTTATGTATATATACAATGCAATAAAAATTGCTCTAAATATTGTAAAAACTCATTTAACATGTACAATATTATAAAAATGAAGCGACGTTTGTCGGTCGCTGGTCTAATAGCTTTTCAGTACAGGATTACAATTTCTGACCACCCTGGAAGATATACATTGCATTTCTTTCACTTCTTCACGCATTTTCAGTGATCAAATTCAAATGCGAGTGAAAATAAACAATGCAATTGTCAATTAACTTAACGTAACTTGACTTAGTATTTTTAATATAGCCGTCGGAAATGTTAAATTAAGTACATTTGACCGTATTTTTTTGGTTGAATATGCAGTTTCTAACCAATTTGGCTGGTACACATTGCAATTCTTGTACTTCTTCACACATTTTCAACGATCTAATTAAAATTCAAACAATAATAAACAATGCTATTGCCAATTAACTTAACATAACTTGACTTAATAATTTTTAACGTAGCCATCAGAGATGTTAGATTAAATACGTTTTTTCAAATTCTTGTCTTATTGTTCACTATACAGATATTAAAAAAAAAACAATATGGGTCATAATCTTAAATTTTTTACCATTTTTGATTAAAGAGAATGACAGACTGTCTATAATAGTGTTTACGGGCCGGTATCTAACTCCGGATAAAATGTGGAATAGTTAACTGTAGAATAAATGTAATGTGAAAATTGTGGCAAAAATATATACATTTATTCTATGATTAATTATTCAACATTTTATCCAGAATTAGAAATACTAACTCTCAAAATTAATAAAAATCCTTCATATAGCCCCTAAAAAATATGGTAAAAAATATTTCGGAATTCATTATATTAAAATAAAACGAATTTAGGTTGTAATTCTGTATTAATATTTATTAATAATCAACATTTCGATATATTCTATGTATATATCATCATCAGGAAAAATGATATTTACAATAAATAAATAGAGCATAGAAACAAGTTACTAGGTAACAAAATAAGTAACTAGATCATAAAATTTATAAACTTTTAATTAAGAGAAGCCAAACTTTTTTTTCTTTATGATTTTCTAACAAGCTTATTTAAATAAAGTTTGACTTCCTTTAATTAAAAATTTATAAATTTTATGATATAGTTACTATTGTATTTTGTTAACTAGTAACTGTGTTTTTTTCTAACCACCTAACCACCCTGGATCGGTGCACATTATATTTTTTGCACTTTTTCACTCAGTTTTAGTAATTAAATTCATGCAAAAATAAACAATGCAATTATTACTATATAATTATCAATATGGCCATCAGAGATGTTAGATTAAATATATTTGATTGTGTTTCTTTATACGAATATACAGTTTCTAGCAAATCTAACGATGTACAATATATTTCTTGCACTTCTCTACACATATTCAAGAATAAAATTCAAATCCAAGCAAAAATAAACAATGCAACTGTCAATTAACTGAAGTTGACTTAATAATTTTTAATATGGTCGTCGAAGATGTCAAATTAAATACACTTGATCATGTATCTTTGGTTACATATGCAGTTTGTGACAAATCTGACGGTGCAAATTGCATTTCTTGCACTTTTTCGCACATTTTCAATAATAAAATTAAAATTCAAGGAAAAATGAACAATGCGATTGTCAATTAACTTGACGTACTAATAATTTTTAATATAACAGTCGTAGATGTCAGATTAAATACTCTTGTTGTGGTGCTGCCACCAGTGGTGTATATAGTTACTAACTACTGTATAGTAATGTTCACATTATTATAGTAGTAACATAATGACTTCCTTCTACATAGGCAATATAATAACGTAATAGCAATATTTTAATACGCTTCACGAAAAACAGTATTTTTTTTATATTATATTATATAATTATTTTTATTTAACTAACATATTTTTTTTTTATGTATAATTCAACGTATTTCAAAAATCCAGAATATAATAAGTTCGATTCATATAGATATGTTTAGGTACAGATCTCAAATCTCGACCTTGAAATAAGAAAATTATTCATATTTGCTTTGCTGTCTGTGTTTGCGTGTGTTTATGTGTGAGTTGAAGATGAGGTACAGTCACATTCACACTTTTGGCTAAACACCCTATGGTGTACAGTAGCGTAGATTAGATTTTTTTTATGACTGAGAACAGAGGTAGAATATATGTCTGAACAACAAATGGGTAATTTTTTATTATTAATTTTACAAAAAAAATTATTCTTCATAGAAACAATTTTGCATCACATATAAAACAATAATCAAGAATCAAATTTGTAAAATATTTAGTGTGGTATACATACGCAGGGAAAATTAAAAATATTGATTTATGCTGAAGAGTAAATTTAAATTTAAATACAGGAATTAAAAATTATGTCCAAGTTTAGATTCATAGCTTTCTAATAATTAAGTAATAAATTTGAAGTAAAAAAAAAACTACTAGGTAATTTTTATATTAAATTAAATAAATGAAATAAATAATAATATATTAAGAATTAATAATAATAATAATAATTAGTAATTCAATAAATAATCCAACAAATACTAAATTACTTAATAGTTTTATTTTTTTACTTTAAATTAGGGTGGTCCAAAAAAATCGAAAGTCGGCATTTCGATTCCGTCTTGTAGGATCTTTTAAACCATTAAATTTCAAACTTACTGCTTAATTATTATCGAAATCGGACAATATTTATAGGTCGCGCAAGTCAAAAACGTGTTTTAAAAACGCAATTTAAAAAAAAAATGTTTTCTAGCTAATAATAATGATAATCAGCATTGCTTTATTGGCTATAAGGGTTCTGGACAACACATTACATCATAAAATGTTTTCAGCCTTTAATCCAAAACTTTTATGCATTCTATATTACTTAAAAAATGGTTTTAACATTTACGAATAATAATTGAATATCAGTGTTATAACAAAAAAATTTTATATTTTTAAAGTGCTCTAAAATCGATGTTTTCTTTATTTTTTTAAAATGGATTTTTGAGTTTTAAACCTTCTATCAATATAATACTTGAACATTTTACACACAAAATACCGATTTATTAACATAATTTTACGAATAAAGCTTTATTTTTAAAATAAGGGTAAAACATATGATCGACAAAATTTTTTTGGACTACCCTAATATATATATATATATATATATATATATATATATATATATATATATATATATATATATATATATATATATATATATTCTTCTTATAATGGTGTGCCGACTTTTTAAACCGCACTATGTATCGTGAGATGTTCTATAAAAGTCATATTAATTTGTTATTGAAACATAGAACAGAAATATCTTTAAATGGTAAAGAAATAAAAACAACTCAAAAACCATGACCGGAAATAAACGTTTAACTAACGTAAGAATCATTTTTCTTATACATTTCAATCTCGTTATTAGTAAACAATTATAGAAATTGCCAATACCTGTTTCCAATATAAAACATATCGAACGAAAAAATAAAAAACACTTAAAGTTAATTGGATAATTACTTTATTTATTGTTAAATTACAAATATATGTATAAATATAATTATCTTAATTTCAAAATAATTTTCCTCTATTTGTAATTAATAGTAGGTACAATTACAATTACGATAAACAATAAAGTTTTTTTTTACCACTTTGACTGAAAAGAAAAAATTACTAAAGTTTCAAAAAATTCATTGTGGCTACATTATTTATCCGATTTTAATCAAATTTTCACGAAAAATTTTGCTAGTGCATACATAAATTATATATGTTTAACGGTTCGTTAAAATAAAAATTCTTGGATCCTGTAAGAAATTTGGGTTGCAATATACATAGAAATATTTCTTACGGAATCCAAGTATTTTCATTTTAACGAACAATTAATTTTAATGAAATAGAATAGATTTTTTTAAAACTACGCCACTGGTTTTTTGCAAAGTGTTGCAATATTTATAAGTAGAGATTTTAGCGTCATTTTTTTGTTTTCATCTTCAACTGTTTTTTTTTTATGAATTTTTTGCTTTCGCGCTATGTTTGTTAAGTTATAGCTAGTTCTTATTTATATTAAAAATGAAAGATATATCAAATTAAACTTCATATTAATTCATATTTGACATTTTAGCTAAAGAATATAAAAATTTATTTATTTAACTTTCATAGATTTTTTTTTGTTTTTTTAATAATAATTTTTTGTCGTTAGTTTTTTTTTCTACAATATTTTAATTGACAAACAATTTTTAATATTCATTTAATTTGATTTAAATGTTTATAATTATTTAATAGTTAGCATTTTTGTGCAATTATAATTTTTTTTAATACATTTTAATTAACTCGCTTTATTGACTGTTTGTTTGTTTGTCTGTTCGATACAAATTTTGCAATCGATTTTAAACTAACTTCCTGATGAGCTAGAAACTTGAAATTTTAAATATAGGTGAGAACTGAATCACAATGCATATTTTATTAGTATTATTACACAAAAATATGTACTAAGTCTCATTATTTCGATGAATTATTTACAAATATTAATATGCAAGCTCTAATTTTACATAATTTAAAAAGTTATACCAACAATATGTAATTCTACATTAAGTTATATATGATGCAATTTGCAAAAAGTAAGTAATTTTACATACTTATTAGGACATTTTTACTTACTTTATGTGATTGTTTTGAATTAAGTAAAAATTACAGAATTTTAAGGTAGAAATACAGAATAATTATTACAGATTTTTTTATAGTAATTACCAGAGGCGTAGCAACCGGGGGTGCAAGGAGTGCGATGCACACGGGCCCATGAGCGAGAGGGGCCCACGAGCCAAAGTGCCCAATGGGGCTTTATTTTCATTAATACCATTCATAGGATTAAATACATTTATTATATAAATTAATTTATTATAGTAAGTTAAATACATTTTTATAGATTCTTTTAAGTTTACAAACACAAAAACATACAGTACAAATCAAATTTAAATTTTAGGTTTACAAACATAGTTCATTAACTTTAACTAAACTTAACTTTTCTCGCTTTCATTGAAGCAAAAATACTAATTATTTCACTTACATTTAATTTACGTGCTCTTTCATTTTCAATGCTCAAAATCGCCAAATTTGATAAGCGCTTCTCCCCCATAGAGTTTCTTAAACATGTTTTAATAAGTTTTAATTTTGAAAATATTCTTTCGGCGCTAGAAGTTGATACGGGGAATGTTAAGAACAAAATAAGAGCGGTACAAAGTTTCGGAAATGCCGAACTAAGAATAGAATATTCTGTAAATATTAATTCTCCTAATTCAAATACCGAATTAATATTTTGTAACTGTTTTTTAAAGGTTTTCCTAAAAGATAATATCTGTGTCTTAAAATCTGCGGTTAAATCGTCAGTATATTTGTCTAGTAAAGGTTGGCATAAATCAATTATTTTATCATCAGATAATTGTTTTAAATTTTCTGGGAAAATTACTCCAAATAATGTATTTATTTCCGTAAAACTTGAAAATCTATCTTTTAATTGTGCAATTATAATATCTAACGTAGCGTTAAAAACGTTTATCCTAAATTTGAAAATACAGATTGCATTTTAACAAAAAATATTTTTAATTAATTTTGATTATCATAAAAATAAAACAACTTTTATTTGAAAATTTTTTTTCGAATAAGGCACAAAAAGACACAAATTTAAAAAATTAAAATGACATTTAGAACTTAAAATGAGCCAAAAGAACATTAAAATTTTAAACAATACAAGGAGCAGAGAGGGGCCCCTTAATCCCAGTGGCACACCGGCCCACAAAAGTCTTGCTACGCCCCTGGTAATTACAATTTTTCTGTAATTTCACTATTTTTTATACAGTGCGTAGATTAATTACTATATCGATATTTGAACTGAGAATGTTTGGATAACAAAGTACACTACTACATTATATAATAAATTTTATTACAATAATTTGCAAATTTATAATAAAATAATACTTAGGAAATATATTAAAAAAATTTATGTATAAATAACGGTATATTTTTCCTTTATAATTTAAATATTGGTAACTTTTTTTTCTTGATACTATGACATATATTAGCACATAACGTTTTATTCAAATAAAACTTTTGAATATATTTCACATCGATATTTCTAGGTATATTTGAATATTTATTTCATATAATTTCAACATTTTTATATAAATATATTAATATTTTATTAGAATTATATAATATCATATATTATTTCTGAATATTTTAATCGTTTTTGCAAATCTACCCACTTGTAGATAATAAAGGAGATTTTATTTAGAGCATCGAAAAAATATTTTTAGTATTTTTTAAAAGTTTATTTTTTTGTTATTTATATGTGTATTTAATAACACATCTGCCGCGATTTTAGCAATTAAATATTAAAATAATCTACGCTTACACGCCATAATTAAATAAAAATTAATTTAATTTAATCGATACTATATACCTTCAAAAAAAGAAAGTAACCCAAGTATGCCGGATTCATGCAGACCAATCTTAACTTCAACTTCAATGTAAACCATACAACTACAATATCGTCTATGAGATAAATTTTTATTACTTATTTATGTAACAAGTGTGTAAAGATCTGTTTTATCCGAAGGAATTTTATGAAACCAAGTTTACTCACAAGTTGCATACAAAATTTTATCTACGGCCTCAAAAAAAAATTCTCTGGAAAACCAAGAATAATCAGGGCAATTGATTCTTACAAACGCTGTAAAATTTTATTATGTAATTTTACTATAACAAGCCAAGGGTAACAAAAATGCCGTGTCATATTGTCTAATATACGTTGTAATATTATCTGTAATATTACTTCAATTATTCTGAATTATAATATAATTATAATTTTAGTGCTACACAAGTAATATGAAAAAATACATAATATTATCTGTTGCAGCACAAATATATATAAACTTTTGTAAAAATATACAAAAAAAATATGTAAATCTGCTATTTTATTTTATGTAATATTTTAATTCCGTAATAGTAGTAATGTAGTAAATTTGCATTACAAAGAAAATTTATATGATTTTTACTATGAAAAAATATGTAAATTCACAAACGTTTTTTACCGTGAAGTAATATCACACATCACACTTTTTTTGTCCATATCTAAATTAACGTGTTCTAACTTTTTATAAAATTTGTTTTTTTTTTTTTTAATTTTTGGAACACACTGTACAAATATAAGGAGTTTTAAAAACTTGAGCGGAAGAAGACTACATTTCACATGTCATATTGAAAAATTGCAGATTAGCGTGTTGTTATTATTTTAGAATATAGAGAAATCTAGAAATATAAACAGACAAATTAATTATAAATATTTTGGTTTCCAGCGCTCAATCTATATAGGATTAAACAAATTTACTAAATAAATTTAGACGAGAAAATAAATTTCATAGTAAATCTTTCTTGCATCATGTTGTAATAGCAATTGAAATATTAATGTAATATGTAATGGTGTTTTAAATTTTACGAGATTGATATATATATATATATATATATATATATATATATATATATATATATATATATATATATATATATATATTAGGGTGGTTCTTATTTTGGCAAAGTCGGAAATTTGTTGCTCCCACCCGCCAAAATTTTTCTAAATAATAAAATAAATAAAAAAGAATGTCCATACACTTCCCAGCCCTGTCAGATAATATTAACCCATGCCTGTTAAAGGCTCAAAATTTGCATTTAGCTTAAATGGGGAAATCGCCTTTTTAGACATTTTGGGATATAACTTTTATTATATTTATTTTAAAAATATTTCAAAATAATCACCAAAAAGCTAATGAAATATGCTTTTTAGTAGTCCAAAATTCATGTCATTCCAATGATTATTAACGGAGTGGTGTGGATTTGAAAAATATGATTTTTGACTCAGGAAAAAAGCTATAATGATTAATAATCCTTAATCATTATAGCTTTTTTCAATATTATTTGTATAAGGACTGTTTTTATATTTCATCCAGATTATTTGGTATCTTATCTGCCTCGGCTGCTTTTATCTGGACTTAACACAATAAAGATTATTTTCTGTTCCTAGTAACATAATATACTATTTTTTTTGTATTTTTCAAGAAAAAACAATGTTAAAAGAATCTAATAAATATTAGTGAAAGCTATTGAAAAATACATTAGTATTAGAATCATAAATACCGAAATAAAATAATTTTTAAATAATTTTCGATAAAAATCTCGAAACAATTTTATCATAACTAAAAAATCTTAATTCGAACCATTAGTAGGAAAAAGATAGATGTAGTCGTGCGCGCTCAGGAATAATGAAAAATCTCCGCAAGAGAGAGAGAGAGAGAGATGAAATAATGTCGGCATGAATAAGTATCAAAAAAAAGAGTAAACACAAGGATTTTTTCAACATATTTTTATTTCATTTCTTGAACATAGAAAAACATACGTTCATGTGACAGATATTATTAATTTGGGATCGGTGCAGGTAGTATATACATTGGGAGAGTCTTTATAATGCGCTGGTTTTACACGATACGTTTTTCTATATACACAAATCTATACAATTAAAATAAAACAGGCTTTAGGATTAAATTCTGTATAAAATTTTATTACAAAATCTACATTTTTCTATACTTTATGTATATATCATCATAAAGAAAAATTATTGAAACTATACATTTGCATGGATGTCCAATGAGTAGTTTCAGTGGTATGACTGAGAATGGCTTACGTGAGCGAAAGTTTCTAAGTAGTAAGAATAGAACAGCATGTATGAGAGGAATTACGAATATGAATGAAGCTAAAATTACTTGTCTGGATAAAGATGTTTGGAGGAAACTGATTTCGAGATTATGGAAAGAGTTTGTTCTATATAGAATTGAATATTGGATCTTGTAATACAGAAAACTTTGTTTGTGAAAAAATTATACATTTTTTTGTATATAAAAATACTTGATTATGAGTAAAAAATTAAATTTTTTAAAATACTTTTTTTTTATAATTTGTTTATTATTTATTAATTATACAGAATTTTAAATCAAACTATTTTTTTTGGACGTAGATTCACATAGATTCCAATAGCATACTTTTTTATTTATTATTTTTGCCTTTATATAGGCGGATAAACTGAGCATGAACGAATATAAAATATTCAATACAGATTTCTATATAGAATCGAATATTGAATCGTGTAATATAGAAAATTTTATTTGTAATTTTGAGAATTTTGAGAATTTTTTTGTGTAGAAAAATGTATCGTGTAAAGTCAGCATAAAGAAAGAAATCAGAATAACGAAATGAACGAGAGAAAAAAAAGAAACAAGAATTGAAAAAAAAAAGGAACCAATAAAATTTCAGTTTAGTATGACGCACTAAAAATCATAAAAATCGCGCCGAATGTTATGAGGAAAAAAAAAGAAAATTATTAAAAAAGAAAAAAAAAATTGAAAACAAAAAACTACGAATTCAGAATCGCCGAAATAAAATGTATTATAGAAATATAAATAAATATTTTCAAATAAAATTAAAGAATGACTACATTAGCTAAATTTGACATCTTGGCGTACAGTCAATGCCAAAAAAGTATATATCTGTATTTTTTTTTTAAAGAATTATTTCGAAATTGTGTAAAAGATATTATTCCTTTTCAAATTTTCGGGTATATATAGAACTTTATGCGAATGCGCGAAGGTTTATATTGAACGTAACATCTAAATCATCCAGATAAATCTGCTATTGCACAACATGCGCTAGAAAATTTTTATGATGTAAAATTCGAAGACACTGTAATAATTGCAAGACCAATCGACAATTAACAGTAGATCGATAAGAAAAGTAATAAAAATTTATAAAGAAAAAGATAAAATCTATTTAATTCAATATTTATACATTTTCTAATCTAGTTACTTATTTTATTACCTAGTAACTTGTTTCTATGTTCTGTTTATTTACTGTAAATATAATTTGTATTATTTTTCCTGATGATGATGTACGTTCAGTTTGTCGCAACGTCGATTATTAATAAAAATTAATACGGAACTACAACCTAAAGCCGTTTTATTATTTATTATTATTATATATTATTTGTATTGTATAGACAAATATAACGAAAAATAGCATTTCAATTTACTAAAAATGCATTTTTGCTCTGAGCGTATTAAAATGTTAATATTACGTTACTTTATTGTCTACATTAACTTTAGCTTCATCCACATTTATAATACCTCTCATACATGCTCTTCTATTAATATTACTTAGAAACTTTCGCTCATGCAACCCACTCTCTCTCTCTC
The DNA here is from genome assembly GCA_963966155.1 of Clivina fossor. NCBI lineage: Eukaryota > Metazoa > Arthropoda > Insecta > Coleoptera > Carabidae > Clivina > Clivina fossor. Next base: position 7,776,342 of record OZ014566.1, read on the forward strand.
ATACCACTCATATATCATATTTTTTTTTAACCAAACGTTCATTAGACATTCGCTCAAATTGTCCGAACCATCTTAAACTGACTAACACCAACTTTTGCTACAACATTTTTTTTTCAATTTCACACTCATCATACACTAATCTATTTCGTACCCGATTCCTACTACTTGGAAACTTTCGCTCAAGCAACACACTTCTTATTAACATAATTGTAATGTAAACTGTAGATAAGATAGAAATGGTATGAAGCTAAATTCGAAACAAATTTTTTTATACAAAAATAACAATAAATAAAAAACGGATAAAACGGAAATGATACATAGAAGTTTTCAGTGTATATATTATATATATATATATATATATATATATATATATATATATATATATATATATATATATATATGAGAATAACCTACAATTTAATTGAATCAAATCATATCGGGAGTGCGTTCAAAAAATTTCCGGTAATTTTAGATTTCTTGGAAATAAAATAAGTTGGATTGCGTAAGACCAGAAACCTTAACACACACAAATGATTTTATGATTTTTCTTTTTATTTTTTTAATTGTGATTTTTACGAGGGCGGTACCCACCGCGCAAGCAAATCAAATAAAACGAATTATAGTCGGGACATTCTTTGAACGTGTATGCCTCTCGGATAATTAACAGAAATTATTTAATTAGTTCTTGCTAATTAGGAAAAAATTATTATACCTCTAGTTCTTAGACCAAATAACAACCGAAAAAAAAAACACATATATTTACCGAATAACTATTCTTAATATTTGAACAATTAAAACCGCGTATGATAATAAAAATATTTCGAAGGCGAAATTATATTTGTTATAGCTTATTAATTAGATAATTATTGATGAATTATTTGTTAATTGTAATTATTAATTTTAAATCAGCAGAATATTATTATGATTTTTTATTATTAATTTTTTGTTTCAGATTTTTCGAATTTCTTTGGTGTGTTTCTTGAAAATGTAAGTTAATATAATTTTTATATTATTATTATTATTATTATGCTAGGTAGTTATTTTGAAAATACATTAGAACTTGTATAGAAACTCGTTGCAAAGAGACCTATAAATGTATTCGTAAAACTACTGCACAAACTTGTTTTTCGACAAAAATAAGTTTGCATTTTATTACATAAAGTTAGAGCGAACTTATTTACTGTTTTCTTGCAAAGTGTTAACTTTTATTACTTGCAATATGGTATGTATTATAAACTTACTGCAACATTGGGACAAAAAATTGTTTAAAATCACCTTTTTTTTAGCGTTTACATGTATTTCTCTTCCTCCATTAAATTGATTTAAATTTGGTATATATTAAATATATAAGTATAATTGAATAGAAAACTATTTTATTATTTTTACGAACGTTAAGCATAGTTTACCTAGGTGCTTATTAAAAATACACAGTAAAATTTCTAAACGCATAACAAGTATATTATTGTAAATAATTTCTAATTCTTAATACATAGTGTATGCATCTAAGTACTACATCTTGGCGCCATTTTGAACACTTCTCACCCACACTCACCACTACATTCACACCTAAACACAGACATTCATATACAGTGCGACTCAAGATATTAGAATATAAGTAATATATATCACTTCATAACTTTCATAAATTAAATTCTAGTTTAATTAAAATAAAAAGACTTTAGGTTTATTTAGATATCAACGTTTGTATATCTTCATCAGAAAAAATAATACAAGTGACACTGATTTAGTGTAAAAAATCAGTGTGAATTTACATTAATACATAGTAATTTTATTATATTCTTTACTGTAATTTTATAATTTTTTGGTGAATTTACAAGAATTTATATAAATTAAAATATAGTAAAATTACTATGATTATTAATGTAAACTTACATTGATTTTTTTACAGTGTAAACGTAACGTAACGATAATCAATAACGTTATAATAACGATTAAACTATAATTCTATATTTTAATAACATTATAATAACCGATAACGTTTCGAAAAAAGTTATTTTGTAACATTATTCTCTATGAGGTTTTCTTTTAAGAATATATGTTGTTTGTATTTCAAACATGAAAATTAATTTGATCATAGTTTTTCTTTTATCTACACTCTACAGATAATTCTAAAGTTACAAATACAAATTATTTTTATAACGTTATGCATTTTTTTTTTTAAATATTATTTATAGTTAAATAGGAAAATAGTCAACTGATATAATTTTTATAAATAATAAGTAATACACGAAATTCAGTCAGTTAATATGTTTTTTTTATTATCTTATTATCTTGTTCAGGGCTAGTAGAATATATTTAGAAGATGTTACGTACGTGCAACATTAACTTAACATAAAAGCTAACCAAACGGTAACATTTGCATCAGTGTCTCTGGACGTTGATCAAATCACTATAGTGACGAGCTCCTAAAGAGCGAAACACGTGTCTATGGTTAACTAGCCAAACATTAATGCATAGCTTAACAAGCCGATTTAATGATTAAGTAACTTGTGAAATTTTGGGAGAAAAATCTTAACATTTGAATATTATTAATATTACAGATACACACACTGAGAAAACCGTAACGCTATTTATATTTAAAAAGGTGACACAAACACAAGATATTAAAAATAACAAAATAAGTATATTTAAAAATTAACTATAAATATAATCAAAACAAAAATTTAATACCATCAATTTGTATATATTATTACAGTCTTAATTCTTAATATAGTATTAAAATATCTATGTGAGTAGATTTTAAAAATGTATAAATTTGTGAATACAGTAAACATACTCGTATATTTCAAATAAATATCTACTTATTATTATCCAATTTGTTAAATATCTATTTTTCTCAGTGCATATGAATATTTTTTTGTTCAATGTTATTATTAATAAAATACTTGATCTGTTTAACATTTTTGTAAAACCAATATAATAAAATCTGAATCAGTTAGTATATTCGAAAAAAAGAAAGATGATTTCTGGTTGCGACGTTAAGATACACAAAAAAGTTTTTTTTATTAAAAATTCAAGTACTTTGATTACATGGAAGTAAATATATTTGTACAGCTGTTGAAGATTTTTTTCGGTTTATATACATACATACATACAGACGGAACAGACACACACACACACATACGTTGAAGAAAGATGAAGAAGAAGAAGAAGGACGTTTTAAGAGGAAATCATGACTTAACATTTTCAAATGAACCCGCCACATCGTTCAAAAGAATTCTTCATTTCTTTGCCCTCTTAACCAAAACTAAAATATGTTTGGATTATTACATTTTTTACAAATATTGTGTGTTTGGTTCGATTCCTCTATATAGTCTGGCAAAATGTTGAAAAGTAAATCATATACCCTACATTGATGTATGGTAGTGAATGTTGGGTTTGGTTGCAAAAGCATAAACGGAAAATGACTGCTGTGGAAATGAGATTTTTACGTGGGGTATGTGGTGTAAATAGGAGAGATCGGGTACGAAATAGATTAGTGTATAATGAGTGTGAAATTGAAAAAAATGTTGTAGCAAAAGTTGGTGTTAGTCAGTTAAGATGGTTCGGACATGTTGAGCGAATGTCTAATGAACGTTTGGTTAAAAAGATTTATTTGAATGATTTTGATGGTATACGTTTGCGTGGACGTCCGATGAGTAGTTGGAATGGTATGATTGAGAGTGTTTTGCGTGAGCGAAAGTTTCCAAGTAGTAGGAATAAAAGAGCATGTATGAGAGGAATTATGAATGTGGATGAAGCGAAAGTTGCTTGTTTGGATAGGAATGTTTGGAGGCGACTGATTTCGGGATGTTGAAAAGAGTTTGTGCCACACCCCTTTGGGGTACATGGCGTGATTGTGTATGTATGTATGTATGTATGTATTAAATTTTAAATAAACTTGAAATTAAATAAATAGATTAATCATGAAGAAAATGTAAGGGTTTATTAAAAACTAATAAAAGTCAATAACTACATTTTTCAGAAATTATCTTTAATTGATTACCGATAAATTGATTAATAGATTAGTGTATGATGAGTTTAAAATTGCAAAAGTTGTTGTAAAAGTTGGTGTTAGTCAGTTAAAATGGTTCGGTCATCTTGAGCGAATGTCTAATGAACGTTTGGTTAAAAGAATATATAGGTGAATGAATTTGAAGGTATATATTTGCATGAACGCCCGATGACTAAATGGAGTGGTATGACTGAGAGAGTGGCTTGCGTGACTGAAAGTTTCCAAGTGCTAGAAGTAGAAAAGCATGTATGAGAAGTATAATAAATGTGGATGAAGCTGTGGTAGCTTGTCTGCATATAAATGTTTGGAGAAAACTAATTTCGGGATAGTTGAAAGAGTTTGTGCCACATACTTGAGTGATTGTGTATGTATGCAAAAAAAAATACAATATTAAACATTGAGGTCCATATTACAAGCTCTATTAAAATTGATTTTAACTAATTCCGATTTTTAAAACAACGTAGCTGGACTAAACAAATGAATTAAAACACCCCAGAAACCGAACTTGTAATACCAGCCTAAGTGTCTGTTTATTTGGTAGTTTATAATTTAAAAACTATAATACACCGTGGACCAGTTGCAAAAAAACATTGTTATATTTAATTTAATTATTAATGAGGTGCTTTAAATATTATAGTACACCGAGGGTCAGTTGTACAAAACATTGTTATATTTAATCACTTATCTATGAGGCGCTTCAAAAACTATAATACACTGAGGGCCAATTGCACAAAACATTGTTATATTTAATCAATTAATGAAACGTTTTAAATATATAGTTAATAAACTATACACTGAAATAATATTACTTTAAATCAAACGTTTCTAGTTTTATTTCAAAAGTAAACACACTTTTATATGTAAAATTAGGTTTTTTTAATAAAAATAAATTTTTTCGTAAAAATTAATAATAATAAGTCATCATATGAGGGGAATTATGAATGTGGATGAAGCGAATTGCTTGTTTGGATAGGAATGTTTGAAGGTGACTAATTTCGGGATAAGAGTTTATGGCCATATCCTTATGAGTACATGGCGTGATTGTGTATGTATGAATAACTATTTTGAAACCTTTTTGTAAATTTTCTTACTAATCAATTTAGGATATATATATATATATATATATATATATATATATATATATATATATATATTTGAATTGAAAATTATTCATAATTTTTCCACTTTTGTTCAGAAAACACTGAATAGTTTGTGCCACACCTGCTTAGGTACATGGTGTAATTGTGTATGTATGTTTAAGCATAATTAAAATTGTCGAATGTAATTTATATATCGCAGTCAATTGATTTCTGTAAAATTGAAAATCTTCTTTAACAAAACACCAAAGATGAATTCTGCGAAAGTACACAAATAATACTTATACGGCGATGAGTGGTGTATGATCAATTTAACTAAAGAGAACTATGCGAAGAATGTCTTTAAAGCCATCATCCACTAACTGTCAATACAATTTTACGTGCATATACAATCTACGAAGAAGACAAAATACTTAAACACACCGAACAGATAATTACAACGAAAATACACTAATAAATACACATACAAACACACACACAGAACATACACCAACACACTCAAAAGACAGTAGAAAAAAAAAACCAAAAAAACAAAGAGACGAATTGTCAGTTGAGGTGGAGACTGAAAGAGAAAGAAAGAGAGAGATAAAGAAAGAAAAAAAATGACAGTCGAATTACATCGGTAAAAGAACAGTTGTTATTGGGTGCTTTTCGATAATTATTACTGTGTGATTGTTTTGTGGGTAACTATTTAACAAACTACATACACTGTGTTGCAATATTGTTGTCTGTTTTATATTAAAAGTAATTTGTAATAAATATACAAATTTCATAGTGAAGAATTTATGGACATGATATGGACTACAAGATATTTATTTGAAAAATCACAACAATATTTTAACAAAATAATAATAATAATATTTATTATAGCTTGCGGTAATAGAGAATACATGAATCAATTATAAAAATACAAAACTTGAAAAAACTACAAAAATAAAACGGTGATATTGTTATGTATAAAACTAATATTCAATAATATGTAAACATATAACATATATGTACAAGAAATATATAATCTTAACTAAAATAAATCATTTAAATATGTCTTTTAACTTTCGACAAAAAAATTTATAATTACACTACTTAATATTTTTTGGTAAGGTGTTGTATTTTAGCACTACTTTAAAGTTTGGTGTTCGTTTGTAAATTTCTGGATTTTAATATAAAATTTTCAGCGTTTCATGTTTGATAGGTATGCGTTTCCTGAAAGGTCTTTAATATACATACTAGAAAAATATTCTGGCATTAAACCTAAATTTATTTTATGTATAAAAATGATGCTTTTTCATTTCCATAAATTTATCTATTTCAATCCATTTGCAATGTTGTGAGCATTAATTTGATATTACAATAACGATTACAGCCAAGTAGAATTCTTATCACCCGGTTCTGTAGATATTGTAATCTGTCTTTATCACTAATACTAGATAAATAAATTATAGTTTCAGAGAAACAAAACAGAAAATTGTTCCTTTTTTTTTACAAAATTGAAGTTATTAATATATCTCTAATGCTTATTAATGTTTTTACTACAAAAGTACATAGAATAAAGTTTTTAAATAATATTACATACATATACAATCACGCTATATACCAAAAAATAAGGTGTGGCACAAACCCTTTCCACTATCAGTTTCCTCCAAACATCTCTATCCAGACAAGCAAAATTTAGCATCATCCACATTCATAATTCCTCTCATACATGCTTTCACAAATATCTTTCTACTACTCGTAATCGTAACATAATATACTATTAGATTTTTTTTGGATTTGGTCCACTATAGTTCTAAACCACACACTTATGATTAAATATTCTGAAATTTTATAGATAAAATATATAAAGATGAGGCAAATTTTCGGACTTTATGTATTAAATAACGTACACTGAGAAAAATAGATATTTAACAAATTGGATAATAATAAGAAGATATTTATTTGAAATATACGAGTATGTTAACTGTATTCACAAATTTATACATTTTTAAAATCTACTCACATATATATTTTAATACTATATTAAGAATTAACTGACTAATACTATATACAAATTGATGGTATTAAATTTTTGTTTTTATTATATTTATAGTTAATTTTGTTATTTTTAATATCTTGTGTTTGTGTCATCTTTTTAAATATAAATAGCGTTACGGTAACTATCCATTTTTCTCAGTGTAGTGAAAATGCAAAATGGACAAGCAAAATATGACACTATCTAGATGAAACAAATGAGGAATGAGGAAAAAAAAATCGATACATTTAATTATTTGTCTCCATCTGTTGATGGAAGAGAGAAAGAGAAAGAGAGAGGTATAGAAAGAGATTGAGTAGTACAATACAGTTGAATTCTGAGAACGGTAGAGTGTACACTGTTTGAGCATTCATTAATTACCCGATTAATTGTCTGTAATGAACGGTTTCCTGCAATACGAAACAACTAAAACAATTCCTCTTCAACGCAGTGTTTCTGCTTTTTTTTCTCTCTCTCTTGACTCACTCCTCATATATGTACGTACAGTTGACGAACTTACTCATTTTCAGCTAAATTATCACGTTCTTAATGACAAAAAACCATATTCTTAATTTATTTTCAGGAATTTTTCTCATTTTCTATACCATCTTCATATTAAATATTTATATTTTTAATAACTTTGATATTATATGCGTAATACATTAATACAATCACGCCATATACTCAAAAGGGTGTGTCACAAACTCTTTCTACTATCTCGAAATCAGTTTCCTCCAAGCATCCTTATCGAGACAAACAACCACATTTACAATTCCTCTCATATATACTCTTCTATTCTTACTATTTGGAAGTTTCGCTCACGCAAAATACTCTAAATCACTCTACTCATCGGACGTCTACGTATACGTAATAAAATTATTAAATAGTATACAGAGTGAATTTATCTATCCTTGTCGCAGACGTTTCACCATACATCGTAGATGATATCTTCAGTGCATCTATCTAGCTGTGTGTGTGTGTCTTGATCTAGCGTTGTAGTCTTCATTATAAATATTACTTGTATATTGATATAGCGTTAAAATCTCCAATTTTTTTTGTAGATATGACTAAAAAACAATAGCTGATTGGCCCGGAAGAACAAATTTTATATACAGGAAGTAACGTAATAAATATTATTGATTGTTTTAGAATCTAGCAGACACAATATTATTGTCAAAATAATCTTTTTTTTTTAATTTATTAATAAAAATACTTTACATGTGTTACCGACTTTTTCTGGGTACATACAAATTGCACACTGCGGTTGGGTGTTAATCCTTTACCGAAATTTTGCATAGCTAAATTGCACACCGATCATAAAGAGATTAAGGGATTAAGATTTCAACGTAAAACCAGGTAGAATGGGACTAACGCGTGTCAATAATTTGTACGGTAGATATTTAGGCTGAAAATAGTTCGTCTCTAGAACGTACCACAAACGCCTGTGAATCTTTTCACGCAAAATTTAATTCTTTATTTTATACCAGCCACCCAAATATTTATCAATTTTTGGACACTTTAAAAAACATGCAAATTGATACATAATATCAAAATGCGTAGTGTCAGTATGCTGAAACAGGTATATCGCAGGGCAACAATAACAAAAAAGAATTTTTAGAACACAAAATATTGTTGCATGAACAAAAAATAATTAATAATTTTGAATTTGTAAAATCTGTTTCCATTAAATATGGATCAATAGTATAATACAGTATATGTAATATAAACTGTGTCTTATCAATATATATATATAATGAAGAAAATATTCATTTTTATTGTCTTTATTTTTTTTCAATCATCCTGCATTTATATATATATTTTTTACAAAATACAATATTAATTTCAAATTAACATTTAAAATTGCTGTGTCAAATAATTTTAAAAATATGCTATAGAATAAACGAACGCTCACTGTAAAAATTACCTGCGTAAAGGTCGTCGTTCAGCAGTTGACCGGTGTGCAATTTGGTTATTCAAATTTGGGATTTTTGACCGCGGTGTGCAATTTATCTGCTCCGCTTTTTCTATATAATAATATTGTGATCTATATGCGGGTTTATCCATATGTTTTCAATTTTATTGAAATTTATATTTAGTAAAATATAACAAAAATAATATTGTTAGAATATTTACGTGAATTTGACCATTAAAATTAATATTTCAATGATTTTGTAACTTGATCTACTGTTGAAGTCTCCATTATAAATATATGATAAAATTTTACTGTATTAAAATAATCTATTTACGTGTTTGAAATTTCACTTGGATAACAATAAACTATTTATGCAAATTTAGCAACTATAATTTTAATTCTATGTCGTAAACATTACATAATCTATTGCATCTTCCTCAAGGAATGCTTTCCCTAGTTTGCGCATATCTGTTGCAACAAAATACACTTATATCATTCATAAGATAAACGTTTCGGATCGTATCGAATCGACCTGTATATACCTGTATTACTCAGCCCTTGCATGAAGGGAAAAGGGCAAGTCTTCTTGTTCATTCCTGTTCAGCAACTAAACCCAAACACAATCTACGAAATAATATTTAAAAGATTATTGAATTTCAGATAAATGAATAAAATAAAACAACTGGAATAAATAAAGTTTGTTATAATGGAAATGCGCATAACTAAATACGTCTGTAAGTGGACGTCCAATTAGTACACTCTAAAAAAAAATTATGTAATTTCATGTACAAACAATGAAACAGTATGATGCCTCATTATTTCTAGGTAAAATTACTCAACTTATACTTCTACATAATTGTTTAAAAATACATTTTAGCGGAACTATTACAAATATTATGTAATAGGATATTACCAATGAGATGGAAAAGTACATATATATATATATATATATATATATATATATATATATATATATATATATATATATATAAGTAAGAGTATTTTGTTGCCTATTATGAATACTTTACATTGATTAAAAGTTGTTGGCTTCTCGTCTGGTCTCGATAGCTCAGTGGTCAGAGCAATTGGCTAGCGTCCAACAGGTCCTGGGTTCGATCCCCAGTCGAGGCAATTTCAAATTAATTTCGGTGTGTATTTATTCAACTATATAATACAGAACGTAACAATAAAATAAATACGATCTGTCAAACTCAAACTCCAGAAGAAATGAAATTATTTGTTTAATTTCCGTGGCACTTTGATGTAAAGAGCGCAAAAATGGAAATTTTAATTTGCTTCTAATTCTTGATCAGAACATCCTATATTGATAAATTTGGCATCATTTGATGCATTTTTGAATTCTAAACAACTTTTGTATTTGTACTTTTGTTCTATAATAATTAGGGGAAAATTTATCACCAAATGAAAATTTTAGCATTGTATTCCCTATGTAACAAAAAAAAAGTAGACACCCGGTATATATATATATATATATATGTAATATTACCGGCTTTTTCTTTTAGTAAAATCTCTTTTAGTAAATTTAGAGAACTTCAGTAAATTTTCTGTCAGGAATTTTCCATAAATTTGTTTAGTTCTGTAATATTATTGTTGATATAATTACATACATTTCTAAATTTACACAAAGGATGTATTTTGAAATGAATGAATTACACTTAAAATATTTTTTTAGTATTATTACACAAAATATATGTACTAAGTCACAATATTTTGATGAAAAATTACAAATATTAATATGCGTACTGAAATATTATATAATTTAAAAAGTTATACCAACAATATGTGATTTAATTTGCAGAAATTAAGCAATTTTACATACTTATTAGGTTATTTTTACTTACTTAATATGATTATTATGAACTATGCAAATATTACAGAATTTTGAGATAGAAATACAGAATATATATATGGTAAAATAAAATTACAGATTTTTTTATAGTAAATTTTACTACCATTATGTAATTTTGCTATTATTTTTTTTAGTGTAGTTGGAATGGTACGATTAAAAGAATGGCTTGAATAAGCGAAAGTTTCCAAGTGGTAAGAATGTGAATGAAGCTAAAGTCTAGATAGGAATGTTTGAAGGAAACTGATTTCAAGAGAGTGGAAAGAGTTTTTGCCATACCCTTCTTGGGTACATGGCGTGATTGTGTATGTATGTAATAATTATTTATATAAAATAATTAATAATATTTTAGAAACCACAAAATAAGAAATGTGATTTACAAAAATTAGATACGATCGTTTTCTGTACGCAGAAACTTAAAAATAATCGTAAAAAATAAATAATACAAAAAAAATTCAATCTGAGAAATCGTTTTAGAAGGATTAAGTTAGCAATGTTGGAAAAAAAATGGCACTAAAAACAGTTTGAACAATAGCCGAAGGTCACTGCAGGAATTATTTTGTCTATTTCGCATCATGTATAATAGACCACAAATACAAAAAAAAATACTATAAAATAGCAGAACAAACAAAAACAAAAATCGAACAATTCATTTGAATGATTTGCTGTGATGACACAAACAGAAAACGGACCAACAAATAAACGATGTGTCTCACTGTCATGCTTCGCTAGGACGATTGTAATCCGTTGCAAAATTACGAATATTTCCGGTTAGGTATAAGTTTCTCGGAAGATATTTTTAGGATTCAGTGGACAAATATTTTATTTTAAAACATTATATATATATATATATATATATATATATATATATATATATATATATATATATATAGTGCGATTATTATAAGTTCCTAATAACATAAAAGTTGGTATCTGTATATATTGTAAATATATATGCAGAGAATTTTATATGTTTTGAAATTGTTTAAAAATCAAAATTTAATGAAGTAAATTTATTTATCAATGATATTTTATTATATTTACAAACAAATAAGTACTAATTATGTATATAATTCAATTATGGTAAGTACAGCTGTTTATCATTATGTTGGAGACAAACCTAATAACACAAAAGTATTTGTACTTCATATATTTTTTAAAGGATGCTAATTTATGATCTATTAATAATTCAAATATTACTTATGAAATTTTATATTTTTACCTATAGAAAAATCAATCATTTACCTATTAACAATTAAAAAATGATCTATAGTAAAATAAAAAACCTAAACCAACCTACTAACCTAACCTACCCTAAATAGCCAATTACGTAAAAATACTGTATGTATAAATAGCCAATTGCGTATACATACCGTATGTATAAATAGCCACTTTCTTAATTTTATAGATAAAATTTTATAGATCGATAATTATATCAGTAGGTATTTGATTATTTCCATAGGTCGATAATTATTTTCATAGGTCGATAAACATTTTTATAGGTCAAAAATTAAAACCATAGATTAATTATTTAATACATAGGTAAACTATTATTTTCATAGCTACTACTCCGTAGATCATATGTTTTTTTTTCATAGGTCAAATATTTTTATCCTTTTTTTAAATATATTTGCATAGATTTTGTATAATATCTAAATAGTTTAAAATCAAAATTTAGTGTGGCAAATTTGTTTGTTCACATCACAACGGTTAACGAACAGTTCGGACTGCGAACAATTCGGACAACGAACATTTTTACAAAAAAAAAAAAAAAAAAAATACATATTAGAAAATCTGACAATATTATGAGGATGATCGGTTAACGAACAACGGTTGCAAACAAATAAGTACTAATTATATAATTCGATTATCGTAAGTTCCGCTGTACGTTATTATGTTGGTATCAAACCTAAATACATAAAAGTATCTGTACTTAATATATTTTGTAAATATATTTTCATATAATTTTATATAAGATAGTATTTAAATAGTTTAAAATCAAAATTTAATGTAGTCAATTTGTTTAGCAGTGATATTTTGTTATATTTGCGAATAAATAAGTACTAATTATATTTAATAATATTTTGATATTTGTATTTATTTTTGGTATACTTAGTAGCAGGAATAATAATTTTTGCTAAATTGTACGTATATATTTGTTTTTCTGTTGTTAATTTTACTTGACGTTTGTAAATACATTTTTTCTCGTGTCTTTTTTTTGAAATAATTAAAAAAATCAGTATTTTTCAAGACTAATTCAGTAAATATTTAAATAATTATTGATTTTATTGAAGATGCATTACAAAAATTTTAAAATTATAAAGAATAATACAATAATTATATTATTTTATTTTATTAAACTGTAGCTAAGCATATCCTCTAACCGCTGAATAAGTAGATTTTACTGCGAGAATGTTGTATGAGGGGTATTTTCATCATTTTCTTATCATTTTGACATTTTTCAGAAGACGAAATTCAATATTTCAGCGAAAAAAACATTATTCATTTTTTTTTCAAAGTTATCTACTATTTATATTTTTTTTTAATGCAATATTTTTATGCCATTATTGTATACAAGTAATATACTTTTCTCTTCTTTCTCTCTCTCTACATAAGCTGTATTATATTATATACGATGTGTCTAAGAAAATTATTGACAATGCATCTAAATAAATCATACATAAAAATTAAATAAAAATAAATTATAAAAAATAACAGAATAATTACATTATATAATGCAACTTGCATTACATTTTATGCAAGATATTTATTATGTGATCATATTCAGTGATGATATCATAGATTTAGTTCATTTTTTTGGATGACGTGCAATGGAACTTACGATAACTGGACTATACCTTCGATGACACACGACAATATTTAATGATTATTTCAATTCAAATTGCAGTTTTATCTGTAGTAGTAGAGTGAGAATGCACTAGTAGTTTATACTGCTACTGCAAATGCTGACATAGATTTAGCTACTTTTTTTAGATCGAACTATACATACAAACACATTCATGTCATGTACTTAATAACGGTGTGACATAACTACACTTTATTCGCATAATACCTCTCATACATGCTCTACTATTCATATTGAGAACTGACACAAACTGACACAACAGCTAGTGTTAATAAAATACATACATACATACATACACAATCACGCCATGTACCTAAAAGGGTGTGGCACAAACTCTTTTCATCATTCCGAAATCAGTCGCCTTCAAACATTCCTATTCAAACAAGCGACTTTCGCTTCATCCACATTCATAATTTCTCTCATACATGCTCTTTTATTCCTACTACTTGGAAACTTTCGTTCACGCAAATCACTCAATCATACCACTCCAACTACCCACGCAAACATATACCATCAAAATCATTCAAATAAATCTTTTTAACCAGACGTTCATTAGACATTCGCTCAACATGTCCGAACCATCTTAACTGACTAACACCAACTTTTGCTACAACATTTTTTTCAATAATACTATTATTATAAACAATTATGAGAGGTTAATTAAATATGAATATAAATAAATCATCGTAAGAAAAAATTGTAATAAATAAATGAATAAATATGTCGCTTGAATAATTTTTATAAAATAGTAAAATAAGATCTTATCATAGAAAGACACCGAATTCTATGTTTGAATAATATATCTTGTGCTGGTATATACGGTGGTCGGTGTGCGGTAAAGGGTGAAATCTTAAGGGTCATCAATCGAATAGTTATATAGCATTCATAGGGTGCAACATATCTCCTAGTTTTTTCTTTTTTTTTACCCTTCACACGGACTAAACTTTATTTGGGAATTCGACTTGAGAAACTAGTCTGTGTCTCAGACTTTTTTCTATTAATACAGAACTACAATCTAAATTCTTTACACAATTTTATATAGCTGAGTACATTTATTTCTGAGACACATTGCACGTTCATATGAGTCGTATAGATGCAAAACTCACTATTTGGTAAATTTTATGTTCTAAGATATTTGCAAAAAACTGTTATAGCTGGGTGTAATTGTATTTTGATGATAAAATCTTGCTATTAGAGGGCATTACTTATTTAATAAGTGCCATCTAGTAACAAGATTTTATCATCAAAATACAATTACATCCAGCTATAACAGTTTTTTTGCAAATATCTTGGAACATAAAATTTACCAAATAGTGAGTTTTGCATCTATACGACTCATATATAACATATTCTATATAAAGTTCTTCCGATACATTGCATATATATTTCTTTAAACACATTATATACAATAGTTTTTAGACACATTGTCTGATATTACAAGCTAGGTTTTTTGAGTGTTTTAGTTCATTTGTTTAGTCCAGTTCTTATGACAGTTACGTTGTCATGAAAATGATATTAGTTCAAAACCATTTTAAAATCGCGCTAGTAACACCAGCCATTGTATATTGCTAAATACATTTATTTCTGAAACACATTGCATATATAAACAAGATTAGAAGTATATGGGTAAACCCATATATAGACAGACCATTTTGACATTTCTCGGAAAGTTGGCAACACAATATCTTTAATAAAATTATAATTTATGTGGGCACTAGGAGAAACTTTCCTGAAAATTTGATAAAAATCGAATAAATAATGTAGCCACAATAAATTAAAAAAAATAAATTTTTTTCTCGATAAGTTGGCTACACTGTATTTTGTTAAAATTGCATAATTTATTTAGGCACTAGGAGAACACTAGGAGTTGCGGCCACAAAATTTTGACTTGCGACCGAGCGAGCGAGCTGACGACGCACACACATACACCCACATAAACTAAGTTCAGATTCGTCATCTAGAGACTATATAAAGGATTTCTATACACAATTTTTTTTTTTTTGAAAATGTTACAGACACCGTACCAAACGCTATATCACTTTTCCTTGCAGTCAAAGTGGTAAAAACAGATTGTACATATTTTTTTTAAACCATCGTATATTATTGCCTCGTACACTGCATCTCTGTGAAATAATACAGCTTATGCAAGAGAAGAAAAAGGGGAGAAAAATACGATTTTTGTAAATAAAAAAATATAAATAGTAGTTAGCTCTGAAACAAATAAATATTTTTTTTTGCCGAAATATTAGATTTTGTTTTCTTGAAAATGTCAAAATGAAATGAAAATACCTCTCATACAGCATGTCCGCCATAAAATCTATTTATCTATCGGTTAGAGAGTACGGCTGTCTAGGGTTTAGTGTGCACCAACATAATATTTCTACTGAACGAAATGCGTATTTTTCTGTTCACTTATTATAAGTTTGGAATATTGACTCGAAATTAGTCGTCTCCAAACATTCCAAAAATACGGAATAATCGATATTCTTATAAAAATGTTTTGTAAAAAACCAATTAAACTTCACACTCACAAGCAACGTCGAACAACCAATCATTAATATATAAATAAGTGAAAAACGGAGTCTAGCATTAAAAATTGTTTGTGATTCGGAAAAAGAGCCACCAAAAATCTAAACAGTGACCAAACGCTACACTGTGTTACAACCTTGTGTCGCTCTTTTTTTTTCTCTCTCCTCCTTCTCTATGGTTTATACGTCTCTGCAGAGGAGAGAAGTTTCCTTTGCAGCGTCCAGTCTTTCTCTCTCCCTCTCTCTGACTTGGGCAAGTCATTTTGATATATGTCGATGGTACACTAGTGCCCACTTCGCGCCAGGGTGCTCTGCCCCACGACGGGGCACCCAGGAGACATTCAAACACACTTACATACTTACACACACCATCCTGAACAAGTCACCATTTTTCGTATTGACTCTCCAAATATTCTATAACTATTCGGACATTCATATCGCTACATTGCTTTATATTATCTTATATTATTATTATTATTTTCAAGTATTTCGTGTTTTCAAAACTTCTGTATGTATATAGTATTATTTTTATTCATATAAGTTTTGGAATCATCTGAAATTAATTTCATTAAATTTTTGAATATTTAACATAGTTAAAAATCTTTCAAAACTCATTATATTAAAATAAAACGGCTTTAGGTTGTAGTTTGAAGGAAACTGATTTCAGGCTAGTGGAAAGAGTTTGTGGTGTAACTAGGAGAGATCGGGTACGAAATAGACTAGTGTATGATGAGTGTGAAATTGAAAAAAATGTTGTAGCAAAAGTTGGTGTTAGTCAGTTAAGATGGTTCGGACATGTTGAGCGAATGTCTAATGAACGTTTGGTTAAAAAGATTTATTTGAATGATTTTGATGGTTTACGTTTGCGTGGACGTCCAATGAGTAGTTGGAGTGATATGATTGAGAGTGTTTTGCGTGAGCGAAAGTTTCCAAGTAGTAGGAATAGAAGAGCATGTATGAGAGGAATTATGAATGTGGATGAAGCGAAAGTTGCTTGTTTGGATAGGAGTGTTTGGAGGCGACTGATTTCGGGATAATGAAAAGAGTTTGTGCCACACCCTTTTGGGTATATGGCTTGATTGTGTATGTATGTATGTATGTATGTATGGAAAGAGTTTGTGCCACATTCTTTTGGATATATGGCGTGATTGTATATGTATGTATATTTGTAATAATCGATATTTTGACGTACTAAACATACATCTTCATCAGGAAAAATGATACAAATGATATTTACAGTGAATAAACAGAACAAAGAAACAAGTATCTAGGTTATAAATTTTATAAATTATGAATTAAAGGAAACCAAATTTTATTTAAATCAATTACTAGTTACACTGATTGATATAATCTTTTTACTACTTTGACTGCAAGGAAAAGTAGTAAAGCGTTTGGTACGGTGTCTGTAACATTTTCAAAAAAAAAAAAAAATTGTATAGAAATCCTTCATATAGCCTGTAGATGACGAATCTGAACTTAGTTTATGAGGGTGTATGTGTGTGCGTCGTCAGCTCGCTCGCTCGCTCGCTCGGTCGTAAGTCAAAATTTTGTGGCCGCAACTCCTCCTAGACGGTTCAACCGATTTTAATGAAATTTTCAGGATAAATTTGTCTAGTACCCAAGATGGTCATGTGGTTTTGTTTTTTTCCAGTGATGCCAACTTTCCGAGAAAAAAATTACTAAAGTTTTTAAAAATTCATATTGGCTACGTTATTTATCCGATTTTGATCAAATTTTCAGAAAAGATTTCCCTAATGCTCCCATTAATTACATAATTTTATTAATTTTCAGTGTTGCCAACTTTCCGAGAAAAAAATTACTAAAGTTTTAAAAATTTTATTATGGCCATGTTATTCAACCGATTTTACTCAAATTTTCACAAAAGATTCTCCTAGTATTCATGTAATTTATGTAATTTTAACAAAATACAGTGTTGCCAACTTTCGGAAAAAAAAAATTAGTAAAATTTAAAAAAATTTATTTTGACCATTTTATTTAACCGATTTTAATCAAATATTTATAAAAGTTTTTTCTAGTGCCTAAATAAATTATGCAATTTTAACAAAATTCAGTGTTGCCAACTTATCGAGAAAAAAATCACCAAATTTTTTAAAAATTCATTGTGGCTACATTATTTATTCGATTTGGATCAAATTTTCAGAAAAGTATCTCCTAATGCCCACATAAATTATAATATTATTAAAATACAGTGTTGCCAACTTTCCGAGAAATGTCAAAGTAGTCTATATATGGGTTTATCCATATACTTCTAATCTTGTTCTTTATAAATTTCTATTGCTTCTCTTATCAATCTACTGTTAATATTGATGAGTCTTGCAATTATAAATTTTATGATCTAGTTACTTACTTTGTTATCTAGTAACTTGTTTCTATGTTCTGATTATTTACTGTAAATGTCATTTGTATCAGCTTTCCTGATGAAAACGGACGTTGAGTACGTTTATTATTAATAAATATTAATACAGAACTACAATCGAAAGCCGTTTTATTTTAATATAATGATTTTTGTACTATGTTAATATGAATTGTTAATATTCCGTCTGAGACTTCTCGAATACTAATTTACTCTCATTTGCGTATTATGTTTGAAAACAAACGCGGAAACACATACAATTGTCATAATAAAATGATTTTTTTTTTTCCTAAATTCATAAACAGAAAATTTCTCACATCTTGTGGACTTTAGTAATCCTAAAACAATCACATATCTACTGTTGCAATAAAATTATTTTCTTCTAAATTCATAAACAAAAAGTTTCTCACATTTTGTGAATTTCTTTTTATGACTTACAGTGTATAATAATATTAATTTAAATATTCGTCAAATACAATTCAAAATATTATTTCAAGAATTTTTTTAAGTGTTTTACCAAGAAATCTTGGCCCGTATTCCCACATCTTTTGTTAATGAAAACGTGCTTTTATTTTTTGCTTTAAAATAAATTTTTACTTTTACCATTTATCAAATATGAATAGTATTTCTGTTTTTGATAAATTTTCTTATATTTCATATTATAAATTTCAAATTGCTTAATAAGTAATTTTAAGTAAACATCAAAAGTAATTTTGACAAAAGTCACTTTTAAAAGTGAAGTAATTTTAAAAAGTAATCTTTATATCTTGATAAAATGTTTTATTTTTGTTTTGAGATTGTCTTAATAAGCAAAAATTTACTAGATTAAAATTTTTTGTAATTTTTGTCGAAACATTACTTAAATTAATATATTAATATTTTTAAATACTTTAATTACTATCATAGTAACGAATCTTTCGGAACTCATATTAAAATGATAATGGGGCCAGTTGTAAATCAATATATTAATAAAAAAAAAATATATATTAAAATGAAAAAATATTAAAAAAAAGTTTTTTTAATTAAAAACCGACGTTTCGACTTACTCTACGTCAATCTTCATCAGGAAAAAATTATACAAATGACAACTACAATAATAAATAAACAGAACATAGAAACAAACTACTATAGGTAAGAAAATAAGTAACTAGTTCATAAAATTAATAAATAAACAGTCACACTGATTGATATTATCTTTTTCTTTATAAATTTCTATTGCTTCTTTTATCAATCTTCTATTAAGATTGATAAGTCTTGATGGATCTTGCAATTATTATAATAATTGCAAGAACTATTTGTATAACAACTACTGTAGTTATGCTAAAAAAAAAAACAATGACATAAATATGCCATCTATTTACTAAATCATATGTATCATAAAAATATGAAAAATTATCAAAAAATTATTTAGCCGTATCGAAAAATGTTCCACACAAAAATTGTTAGCTATAACTTGTTTAGCAACTTTTGTTAACTTTGAAATATGTCTCAACTTGTGACATCAGTAAAATTACCACTTCCGACTGACAGATCTTTACTAAAACTTGATCAAATTGAGAGATATTGATATTTTACCTCCGAACCTTAAATATGAAAATTTACAATAATCTGTTCAGCCGAACTTGCTCTACACGTGTCCATAGACAGAACGACAGACGCACATCACGCTAAAAACAAAAACATTTGATTCGTGTTAATAAGCCTATAATTCGTGGTTATCTGTAAAAATCTCGATATATCAAATTTGGTATGATTACAATACCTCTCTTATCAAATGTGATATAAAATTTGGTAAAAAAATGTGTATGTTATAGAGTATATATTAATATATATTATAGTACTATATCAAATACTTAAATTACTTTATTTATTTTAAATATGTTTTATATAAGCTTAATTTTTCGAAATTTATTTTGAAAAATATACAATTTTTTCAGGAAATCATTAAAAATTATCACAAATATTTACGAACCTAATAAAACAATAACAAAATTAAAATTTAATTCATAATAACAAGCAGTATTTATCTCACAGTAAAAACATGGATAGAAAAATTTTGACGCACTCTGAATTGGAGTTAATATTACATTTCACTTATCTTTTCACGATATAAATTGCATTCTCCATTGACAAACTAAAAATGAAGGAATTTGTATGATTATTTGTCAGAAATTTTTATTTAAATAGTAAAAAATGCCAAGTATTTATATTTTCTACATTGACAAAACAAATGCATGCAAATTTATTCATAAATTAAAATTAAAAACATATACAAATAGTAATTACTGTTTTCTATTTGTTGTTTTTTTATTATCGGTAAAGCAGTTAATATTAATTAATTATAGAATTAAAAGATGATATTTTGAGTATTACTGAAAACATTATCGGTTCCCGTAATTCCTAACTAAGTAGAACATAGGGTATAATTCTCGAAAAAGCTGAACATATAGGTTCGTCTTCTCACCTCAATTTTAAAAGTGATTTTTGTCAAAATCACTTTTGACGTTTACTTAAAATTACTTGTTAAGCAATTTTAATTAGTTTATTTGAATTTTATAATATTAAATATAAAAAATATGTATCAAAAATAGAAATACTATTCATATTTGAATAAAGGTAGAAGTAAAAATTTATTTAAAGCAAAAATAAACAAAAAAGGTGGGAATACGAGACCATAGTTTTTTAACAACGAACCAGGGACCTTTGGGGTCCCAGTGCAATACGCTACCACTGGTCTACACTACTGCTGACTTAAAACCTAACCTACATTTAATAGTATTTTTAAATATTTAAATAACTATAAAATTATAAGAATCAGTTCCATAATAATCACTTTAACTAAAGTCGATTTTAAGCAGACAAAAAAGCATCGATTTCAAATTCTGCTTCCAAAATTATAATTGCTATTAATAAAACAAAGCTTTTTTGTCACCAAATAATAAAAATATTAACATAGTAAAAATCTTTCAGAACTCATCATATTAAATCAAAACTGCTTGAAGTTATAGTTCTGTATTAATATTTATTTAAAATCGACGTTTCGACGAACTCAACGCCCGTCTTCATCAGCAAAAAATGATACAAATAACATTTATACTAAATAAATAGATCATAGAAACAAGTTACTAGGTAACAATAAGTAACTAGATCTAGTTTCTTATTGTAACTTGTTTCTGTGTTCTGTTATTTACTGTAATGTCATTTGTGTCATTTATTTTGATGAAGACGGACGTTGAGTTCGTCGAAACGTCGATTATAAATAAATATAAATACAGAACTATAATCTCAAGCAGTATTTATTATGAAACCGGCTGTAAGAAAAACAAAAAACCATTTAAAATTTTATGTATTTTAAATTTTTGTTACATATATTTAAAAAAAAAATGAGAAAAACATGCAATATTCTAAATATTTCTGGCAAATTTATAATTATATTTCAATATTTTTTCTCTAAAAATTTACATATAAAAAAAATTACGTAAAATTACTTACCTCTATGTAGAATTTATCAATAATATTTTTAATTTGTAATTAACATTTTTATATAATATTAATTTTTTTCTAATTTTGTTTAGAAATTACATAAAAGATACAGATCTTATTTTTAAACATTAAGGTATTAGAAAAATATTTCCAGAATTTTTTATTAATTATATAAAATTGTAATTTTATTGAATACTTATGCAAATTTCACCAAATAAATTCAACATTTTAAAAATGTTTATGTCATTTACGCTAAAATAAATTTTAATAATTTAGTACTTGTTTTTAAATATGGACATCCTATTAACAAAAAAAAAGGCAATAACAGAGAATAAAAAAAAAAACAAAAATATATATTATTATTACGTTCGAATTTATTTATATTATTATTATTATTTATTTATAAATATGTACAAAATTATCGAATATTATATTTATAATATAATACAAATAATTACAATAAAATACAAAAAATATATTTGGCTTAGAATGGATCTAAAAAAATTGGATCACAGTAATTTTTCGACAAAAATTAACAATTAAATTTATTTATTAATGAGGTCTATCACTAATGTTATGTACACATGTACATCTTTACTGCAAGCGTTTTATTGGAATAATTTCAAAATAAATCAAGTTAACATGGTAAAAAAAAAATTCTGAATAATAAAAAGACTGTATAGGTTGTAGTTCTGTATTAATATTTATTAATAATCAACGTTTCGATGTACTTAACGTACATAACTACAACCTATAACCTAGTTTAGTTGTGTTTCAATCATTTCTGTGGTTGGCACTTGATAAAACATTTTCAAAAAATTAATAAGACGATAAAGGTTATTATTTATTAAAAAAAAAAAACACTTGGTAGTCAAATTCTAAATTAATATTTGAATTTACAGAATCTACTTTTATTATATTCAATTTCTCAGAATTTAATTTCATATTTAATAAACAACAGATCATCAAATATTTGACAACTATATAGATATACAAGTAGTATATTTTCTGTTAATTATAAATTGATTATAATTGAACTAGAAATTGAATATAAATGCCTAAAAATGTTGACAGACCTCATTAGTCTTAATTTTAATATCACAAACCTTTTAGAAAATTTCGTTTACATCTCATAATCTGCGAGTGAACTCTATCTAACCTATCATTTAAAACTTTAACACTTTTCTCCGGTAGAGAAGGCAGCACATCCCTAGTTTTACTGCCAGTTTTCTCCTCAAACATTTTCACTAACAGTTTCCCAACATTACCGTCCCTTCGCAATCTTTCTAAAGCTTGCACAGTCTTCCTGCGAAATACACACAAATTCTCTAGCAATAAACTATGATACGGTTCGTATTTATGTAATAATCTATAGCCGTGTAACAGGCCAGATTCGT
The DNA here is from genome assembly GCA_963966155.1 of Clivina fossor. NCBI lineage: Eukaryota > Metazoa > Arthropoda > Insecta > Coleoptera > Carabidae > Clivina > Clivina fossor. The sequence goes on from OZ014566.1 coordinate 7,799,889, forward strand.
TGTCCAAAAATACTAATAAGTTATCGCTTCTTCTAGCTAAATTATGTGCCGGAGCGTCCATTATATTCAAATTCCACTGTTTATTGTACAGATTATTAACAACTCTGTCTAGATTAGCAGTTAGATAATCAAATATAACTAAATCGGACCACTGGGCCAACTCTGAAAATTCTGCAAGTCGTTCGCCTGCGCTTGTATTACGTTCTAGAATGTATTTCTGACTTAAATGTCGTTCGGGGGGTCGAAATCCATTAGGGATATTAGCACTAGATAAATCGGAAATGTACTTTGTGATAACTACCGGTTTATTGGAGTTCCACTGGGCGCCAGCGATTTCCGATGGTAGATTTCTCCATGTATTGGAGGATAAATCTACTAGACTTACTGTAGATGGTGCTAAGTTTGGTAGTTCTAGCAGTTGCGCCAAATAGAAGCTAAATAATTCGCCTTGAATTTGATCTAAATTCTGACGATATCTTACGCAACCTTTTGTACCATCTTGGAATGTCACTAAACGGTTTTGCATTCTTCCACAACCTTGCTCCAAGCGTACAGCTACAGATTTATTAACAAATTTAGTCCATTTGTCGTTGTCCTTATCGCCAAAACCTTGCGGTAGGACCTCCTCGATTTTTTTACCCCAATATATACCATCTTCGATCAATCCATTTTCTTCTACAAATTTTACGGCAGGGAAATTAGTCTTTTCGATTTTCAAACTTAATTCTTGCGAAACCAGTGATAAATTTGTTTCCAAATTATTATCTAGGGTTAATACTAAGGGTAGATTTGATTGACTGATGGTTTCATCGTCCTTTTTCGATAAAATCGATGGTATTAATACGCCGATTAAAAGTCCGAATGAAAATGCAATTAACATACTTGCTATGCATAAGTTTCTATAGTTTTGACGGGTGAATTTTTTCGGTGCACTGTCGGGTGTCCAAAGTGGTAGATCACCGCCCATTTTGTGATTAATTATAGCCAGGGTTGTACAATATTCATCGAACCATAATTATATATGGGGTTAATTTGTAGCACACACTTCCACTGTCACTTTAGCACACCATTCATTTATTTTCAAGTTTGAAGAATGAAATTTCAATTAACACATTTTCACACTTATAAATTAATTGTTTGCTCGGCCACTTACAAGAGTGGAAGGTTTATTAAGTCATTTATTTAATTAACACATCTTTAACACTGTAATTAATGTTTGTTTTAACACTTTTTCAGTCTTGTTTTTTTTTGTTATTACAAAGCAGCGAAGTAAATAATGTTTTTATTAATATTATTTATGTAAAATGATCTAAATTATTTTGTGATTATTTAAACTAAAGCACAATTTACACCGCAAAAACTATTATTATATTTTATTCAAAGTATATATTTTACAATTATACACAGGTGATTGTCAAAAAAAATGTTGACATATCCAAAAAAAAATAAATAAAACTAAGTTATTGTCAACTCGAACATCGAAAGAACCAGCAAGCTACAAGAACCTTTCAGACTCTCCAGCTAGTTCAAAGCGTGGTCAGAAATATACTGATCATTTTCTGAACAGCTTAACAATAAGTTAGTTTCTATATTGGAGTGACAAGCCAACGGCGGAGCAGGCGGGCAAGGTAAAAATCTACCTGGAGTGGGGACTGCATGCGTCAAATACTTGGTTAGACAAAGACACAACGTATGAATACTATGCGTGTTGGACAAGGATAGAGATAATCGGGATGTATTTTAAATGGGTTTTGGTTAACTTAAGAATTATTGATAATCAGAATATGATTTTATTCTTGTTCGCTGGATTGATTGATTTTATTGATTTGTATTGGGTGTTTTGAAGAACGGGAAGAAAAAAAAATGCGATGCAAATTTATTTGCTCGTTGTAATTGAAAAATATTATTATATTTGTTTATTTAAATTAATAACTTTGTGCATGAAATATAATAATAAAGAATGTTATTGTGTGTGCGTGCGTGAGTTTGATTGTAATATTTATTTTTCAATTGAAATTCGATGGAAAATTGATTATGAATTGAAATGTCAATTAAAATTTATACTTGAATTAATATATTTTTATACAATATTTATATGTTGTTGAAACATTTACTTAAACGAATTTGTTGATAAAATAATATAAGAGAACTTCAATGTATATGTTCTCATGCAAAGTTTAATTTCTTCACCAGGAAAAAAAAGGAATGTATTTGCCAATGAATGGAGTAAATGATTTAAAATTTATTCTTTGTTGAAGTTATACAACTTTAATCTTAATGTTAATTTAATCAAATTTGTAATCAGATTATAAAAGTGCCATGCCAGAATAAATCTTAATTTGTCTAATTCAAGAAATTGATGTATTTTATAAAATTAAACAAAATATAACAGAACTCATATTAAAATAAAACCGCTTTTGGTTGTAGTTCTGTATTAATATTTATTAATAACCTACGTTTATTTACTGTAAATGTTATTTGTATTAATTTTTCTGATGAAGATGTACGTTGAGTACGCCGAAACGCTGATTATTAATAAATATTATTCAAGTTATAAATCTGTCGATTATTAATAAATATTAATACAGAACTATAACACAAATACGAATATTTTGCAGCAAAGATATATTTCGAAAATTTTTTTTTAGCAAAAAATGCTAAACATGTTATAATTAACAACTTTTATTTGGACCATTTTTCGATACGACTAAATAATTTTTTATATTTTTATGATATAGTAATTTATAGTAATTCTGTAAATAGGTCGACATTTTTTTTTAGTTACTATAACTAAAGTAAGTAGTTGTTTTACAAATTGTTCTATTCTATAAATTTATTTAATACAATTCTGTGGTGGCCACAGCAGATATTTTTTCTTAATATGAAAGAAACGTATTTCTTGTTGTACTTTCTCGCAAAAATAAATAATTTAACCTAACAAATATTGTGAATAATACTTAGAAAAAAGTTTTAAAAAATCGATAAATTTATTGGTATAAAACAAACAGTATTAGTGAAGTTATTTAAGTGAATCGATCAGTAAAAAAATGTAAAAAAAAATGATACTCGTAAGTATTATTGTCTGGTTGAGTAAGTTTGTCTAACTGTTGTTAAAAGACACAAGTTTAAAGATGAACCGTTTAGATAAATATTTGTTAAAACGAATAAAAAAAAAGTTTAGCACTGTCCTAAATATGATTATAATATTTAAAATGCTTATCATTCGAATTAAACACTGCGCCAGTAACGAAATATTAACTGTTTTTTTCTTTCTTTCTCTTTCTTTCTTCATCTTTAAGCCTGGCTTTATTATTATTATTATTACGTTGTTATTATACTTACGCGTACCATTGCAGTTAAGAAGCGTTTAAGTTCACTAATTTTTATATGTTGGTATACATATTTATCTAGGCTTTCTTTCTCTCTGTTTGATTCTATCATCTTTTAACTTTGTAAAGTCTGCAGTAAGATAAAAACCTATATATATATATATTAGGGTGTTCTTAATTTTTTTTTAACATACTTGATAAAACGATCCTAGATTTGATAAAACTAAAGAAAACCAACCTTATTTTACGAATAATAGGGGATAAGTGGTGCCGCAAATGCGATAAAGGTCGCAAAATGGCGTTTTTCACGTATTTTTTCGGGTTTCACACTTTTTAACTTAAAATCACACGTTTCTGATGCAAGAATCAAAAAATTCATTGGTTTCTTTTGAAGGGGGGGGGGTAGAAACTAACAGAGAGTGATTAAATAGAAAACATATCTCGGTTTATAAACTTTCGATTGCGCAAAACTGTTTTAAATTGTTTTGAGCGATTGCGCAATGCTTATTTTTTTCAAACCATAACATTGGCTAAACTCATCGTATTAATGTGAGTGAAATAAATTATAAAACATTGAAATTTTCGATTCTTGCATCTAAACTGTTATTTTAAGTTCAAAATAGTGCAATCAAAAAATATACATGAAAAACACAATTTTTTGACATATATCGCTCTTGCGGCACCACTTACCCACTGTTAAACGTCAAATGCGGTTGGTTTTATCAAATTTAGGATCGTTTTATCAATTTAAAAAAAAAAACAATATAAATATAGATATATATCTACAGACAGGTAGACGGATATCACGCTAAAAACATTTAATTCGTGTCACTATAAGCCTAATTTGTTTTTTCTGTAAAATCTCGATATGTCAAATTTATTATATGTGATATGACGATTGGTAAAAATTACTATATAGCTTTTCTATAATAACACATTTAATAAAGAACTTTATAGTCACCCCCTAATAAAAGCACAACTTTCTAAACAGGATAATAACATAAATATCTGCCATTTAACCCTCTAAATAACGTAATTACAGTGGTATAAACCCCTCTGATTTACGACTGATAAAAAAAAAAACATCCCTTCACAGGAAAAAAAAAATCAGTATAAAGATACTATAACTTATATTTTACCCAAATGTAAAAGAATTTTAAGTTTTACCTGCAAATTCCTAAACCAGGTGAACACCAATCTACGGTCGCCTTACATCAATTCTTGTTAGTAAAATTTTTCTAAGGATATTTCTTCTTATTGAGAAAACGTTGGAGAAAAAAATGTTTCCTCAAATTCCGAAAACGCATTTTGAACAGAAGGAAAAATATTTTTAATGGTATACTACCGAACTATCAGGGGTGGAATAAGTTTACTAGGGGTTTTTTAATTTTATTTTTATGGTTTTCTAGGAAAATTTATTGGTTGTAACTATACAATACAATAAAGAAGTATTATATAAAAATAAAACAGCTTTAGGTTCAAATTCTGTATTAATATTTATTAATATTCTACGTACTCAACGTACGTCCAAGAAAAATGATACAAATGACATTTACAGCAAATAAACAGAACATAGAAACAAGTTACACATTTGGTTGAATGTGTAATAGTTTCTGACCACCACAATTTGCATATTATTATCTGTAATAATTCATAAAAATAATGAGGTATAGTACATATTTTGTGTAATAATACTAATAAAATATTTTAAGTTTTATTGATGTTTTTATTAATTTTTCTTAAAAGTAAACATTCTAAGATTAATCTCCATTGTATGGGTGCAGTCTTGAAATTATTATTATTATTATTATTATCGATTATGATATTTTTATATTTACAGAAGATTTTTATTGATAAGAATTTCTATTTCTTCATAGAAAAATTTCTACAAAAATGTGAGTTTTTCTTTTTCTTATTTTTCTTTTTCATGTGCGCGCGCACAGGTAATAATATTAAATAATAAAAATTCAGTATATGAAGACATAAAAACTTAATAACGGAACTAAATAATGAAATAAAGCTATACGTACAGTTTTATTTGTTAAATGAATAAAAAACAATGAGGTTTATAAATATAAATGTTTGTATATACATGAAATTTGATATCTTAAATTAATGATTAGAAAAAGAATTTTAACTAGAAAATTTATAAGAAAATAATGAGAATTCTAAATAACTAAATATTTATTTATTTAAGCACATATATTATTTATATATTTATATGAGAAAAAAACACTGAATACATGGACATAGGTATATATATTTATTCAAAATTGGAAAAAATATATTTTTAAAATTATTTATTTTATTAAATATCAATGCAATTTTTTAAATAAAATTATAGAAGAAAAAAGTGAAATAAGTGTTTCGATTTTTAGTTATTAATAAAGAATTAATAAAAATCTATTAATTTTAATATTATTAATTAAATTTTTATTATTTTATTATTAAAAAACATCAAAAAATTGAAGTAGTCGATTTATTTGTTTTCAATGTTGTTAACTTTCCGAGAAAAAAATTAATTAAAGTTTTTAAAAATGTATTATGGCTACAATGGTTATTCGTAATTAACCAAATTTTGCACAAAAGTTTCTTCTAGTCCCTACAAAAATTATATAGTTTTTTATACAGCGTTACCAACTTTCCAAAAAAAAATTACTGAATTTTATTAGTTATTTTGTTACCTAGTAACTTGTTTCTATGTTCTGTTTATTTACTGTAAATGTCATTTGTATCAATATAGTAAAAAATCTTTCAGAACTCATTATATAAAATAAAACTGTTTTAGGTTCAAGTTTATATTTAAATTTATATATATCAACGTTTCGACGAAACTCAACGCTCGTCTGATACAAAATGTATCATTTGTATCACTTTTCCCGATAAAGATATACGTTGAGTACGTCTATTATTAATAAATATTAATACAGAACTACAACCTAAAGCCGTTTTATTTCATATAAATCAAATTAAATTATTGGAAAAACGATGGATTGAGATTTTACAATAACAGTCACCGTCTACCTTCATACTAGGATAAAGTGCTTCAAATTCAAATCAAGACTGACAAATTGCTTATAACTTAGACGATATTATATGGGGTGTCTATAAAAAGATATTTTCTTTAAAACTTATACTTATAGTGAACGATGCTAGTGCACATAGAAATCACAAGACATATATATATATATATATATATATATATATTAATATACGCCTTCTTATGCTAACTTTCACTGTATGTGCACCGTATGACTTGAAAAACAGATATCAATCTATAACATAGCACACCGCTACTAACAATAGATTTCTCGACTTCTTTCCCATTGCTCGAAAAGAAAAAAAAAGAAAGAAAAGAGAGCAAAACAAATCTTGAGTTGAGTTGATTTGACTTACTCTTAAACTGGAGTAAACGAATAATTTCTAACTCCCCAATCAATTTATATATTGTCACTTTCTATAGCCACAATGATGTAATGATTTTTAAATACGATATAAAGTTTTTATTTTATTTTCATCTACGCGAAAATATTTGTCGCATTAGATAAATATACAAGACTTGATATACTGAGTGCCTCATTTAAGCTGTTACACTGAGAAAAATTTTGATTTAGATTTAGGGTTTTTAAAATAAAACTGCTTTTGGGTGAACTTCTGTATTATTAATATTTATTTAAAAACGACGTTTCGACGAAACTCAACGTCCGTCTTCAGCAGGATAAATGATATAAATGACAGTCATAATATTTATATCTAAAACACATTGTATATTATAGAATTATAATTATTATTTGAATAACAAGGTAATATTTATTAATTAAAAAATCTGTAAATTGTATGATCTAATTACTTATCTTGTTACCTAGTAACTTGTTTCTATGTTCTGTTATTTACTGTAAATATCATTTATATCATTTATCCTGATGAAAACGTACGTTAAGTTTGGTCGAAACGTCGATTTCAAATAAATATTAATACAGAACTTTAACCTGAAGCAGTTTTATTTTAATATAATGAGTTGTAAAAGATTTTTTACTATATGAGGGTTTTTACTTTTAACTTAAAAGTAAACATGTTTTTTAACTGTAAATTCACGTTTTTCTAACTGAAGTAAAATTTTAATAGAAAAAATTAAATAATAGTAGTATAACTATTTTAAAAGATTTATATAAAATTATATTTATTATTTAATAATAACATTGAACCAAAGTTTTTAAGTGTGTCTGTGTAATCAATATAATAATATTCTAATGTTGCGTTTTTTCCCAAAAATTGCACAAGTTACTCAATTATTGAATCGGCAAATAATGATATATCATTAAAATCAGAAAAATATGCTTTTTAAATTATTTAAAATGATCAACTAGAAAAATAAATACATTTACTTCTAAAGTAAATTTAAACAGCGTTAATTAAATGTTAATTAATTTAATATTTAATCTATTAAATCAGAATATGTACAATAGTTTTTTAGACACATGATTTGATAGACACATTTTATACAAAAATTCTTTAGATACATTGGCCTGTAATACGAGCTCGATTTTAAAAATTGGTTTTAACTAATATCAGTTTTAAGACAACGTAACTGTCATAAGGTCTGGACTAAACAAATGAACTAAAACAGCCAAAAACAGATCTTGTAATATTAGCCATTGTATATATAGCTGAATACTTTGTTTTCTGAGACACACTGCATATATATATATATATATATATATATATATATATATATATATATATATGCATTTATTTCTAAGAAATTTAGAATTATAATAATAATTATTATTTGAATAACAAGATAATATTTAATTAATCTAAAAAGTTTCAGAACTAATTATATTGTATTTGTATATATTTTCCTGATGTTGTATATTGAAACGTCGATTTTTTAAATAAAATGTGTACAGAACTTTTTGGTTTTCGAGATCCTCAATAGATACCGTCTTAAATAGCACACCCGGTATATATATATATAACGTCTGACACATCGTTGAAATTCGCGCCATTATAATATTTGCGATTTTTATCTGTCGCGAAATGTTATTAATATTCCACAACACTTTGTTCGCGATTTTAAAAATATCTATTTTGATGTTTTTATAAATTGATCGACATTAATATTCGCAATGTAAAATTCAAAATATTTATTTGTTATTATTAATATCCACTTCGCTTAGGTGTTTTTATTTTCTTATAAGTTCGTTGTGTTTAAGATAAAAAAAAATATAACATGTATATGGTAAATATATTGTTAGAATTTTTATACAAAGCATACTCATAATTCTCAGATTAAATTTATTTTCATTAGATCCTGTTATTCTTCAAATATAATGTTACATACTTACTTATATAAGTTAAAGATTTGATAAACATAGGTGCCCGTATTCTGGTATTCTCACCTCAATTTTAAAAGTGATTTTTTGTCAAAATTATATTTTATAATATTAGATACAAAAAATATAAATACTACTCATATTTGATAAGAGGTAGAAGTAAAAATTTATTTTAAATCAAAAAATAAAAGCATTTTCTTGTAAACAAAAGAGGTGGGAATACGGGCCATAGTTTTTATAAATAATTTTTTTATTGTTTTCGAATACTTGTATGTGTATTTTCTTAAGTTATAAGTGAGTGTTATAATATTATAATTCACGGTTTCTGATCTATGGTCTAATTATCGTGACACGTTTTTAAAACGGACTAAAAAGTATAAAATAATAGATTCCTGAAAAGTATAAAATAATAGATTCCTGACCCCATACAGATTGTCCTGAAAATATGTGATTGTGAATTTTTAATAGCTATTGACAATACTTGTAAGATTTAAAACGAAAAACGTGGGGCGCAACGACAGCTACTCCCTACACTCCTTACTATAATCTATTGCATGCGTTCCAAGTTTTTCATTTTAAATCGTATTGTAATAGCTATTAAAAATTCACAATCACAAATTTTCAGGACAATTTGTATATGGTCAGGAATCTGTATTAGAAATTATTTTATAGTAGTACTTTTTAGTCCGTTTTAAAATCGTGGTATATTAATTTTTTTTTTATTTAAATACTTATTGTCGTCTAAAGTCGACTTTAATTAAACTGTTATGAAACTAACTGTTAATTGTAGAGGCTGGTATCACGAACTCGGTTTTTAAGTGTTTTAGTTTATTTGTTTAATATACTATCAATTAACTTTTACATTTCTATAATTTTAATGTGAACAGTAGATTTAATGAAACATTTATAGACAAAAATTCGAAATATTTCAAAATCCGCATAAGTTGATTTTTCATGATAATATTCTTTCCTGCAAATGAAAACGAAATATTTTTAGTTTGCTGCTACTAACAGTAGGGGGTAGGCACAATACGTCGCGCGCCAATGTTAGCCAATTTATGAATAATATGCAGGTGCCGCTACATGTATATTGGACAGTGCGATATAAAAATTCTATTTAAAAAAAAAACAATATTTAGCGTCGATTAAACATTATTTACCATCTTTATATTATCTTGCAAACTCGAATACGTGAGTGTGTCATACTTATAAATATTTTTGCATTTCAATATAGACTTTGTTTTAAAACGTATTATATTATTAATGTACCTTTTTCACGACGTTTTATTTTTTTTACACTAAATTTTCGTTTTTTACTACTTTGACTGCAAGGCAAAAGTAGTAGAGGGTTTGGTACGGTGTCTGTTAACATTTTCAAAAAAAAAAAAAAATTGTATAGAAATCCTTCATATAGCCTGTAGTTGACGAATCTGAACTTAGTTTATGTGGGTATATGGATGTGCGTCGTCAGCTCGCTCGCTCGGTCCTCAGACAAAATTTTGTGGCCGCAACTCCTCCTAGACGGTTCAACCGATTTTAATGAAATTTTCAGGATAAATTTGTCTAGTGCCCAAGATGGTCATGTGATTTTTTTTCAGTGATGCCAACTTTCCGAGAAAAAAATTACTAAAGTTTTTAAAAATTCATATTGGCTACGATATTTATCCGATTTTGATCAAATTTTCAGAAAAGATTTCCCTAATGCTCCCATTAATTACATAATTTTATTAATATTCAGTGTTGCCAACTTTCCGAGAAAAAAATTACTAAAGTTTTAAAATTTTTATTATGGCCATGTTATTCAACCGATTTTACTCAAATTTTCACAAAAGATTTTCCTAGTATTCATATAATTTATGTAATTTTAAAAAAATACAGTGTTGCCAACTTTTCAAGAAAAAAATTAATAAAATTTTTAAAAATTTATTATGTCTATTTTATTTAACCGATTTTAATCAAATTTTCATAAAAGTTTTTCCTAGTGCCTAAATAAATTATGCAATTTTAACAAAATACAGTGTTGCCAACTTATCGAGAAAAAATCACAAAATTTTTAAAAATTTATTGTGGCTACATTATTTATTCGATTTTGATCAAATTTTCAGAAAAGTATTTCCTAGTGCCCACATAAATTATAATATTATTAAAATACAGTGTTGCCAACTTTCCGAGAAATGTCAAAGTAGTCTATATATGGGTTTACCCACATACTTCTAATCTTGTTAATTTTCCTTTTCTTACTTACTATACAGGATATATAGGTATTTTTTTTTTTCAAATTATACCAAATTATGCAAAAATAAAAAATACTTAAGGTACATCTTTATCAGGAAAAATGATACCAATGATATTTACAGTAAATAAGCAGAACATAGAAACAAGTTACTAGACGTAACAAAATACCAGTAACTAGATCGTGAAATTTATAAATTTTTAATTAAAGGAGCCCAATTTTATTTAAATCCGTTTGGATGTTATCTTTTTTTTATACATTTCTATTGCTTCTCTTATCAATCTACGATTAATATTAATGGGTCTTGCAATTATTACAATATCTTCGAATTTTACATCATGAAGATACTCTAACGCATGTTGTGCAAATATAATGAGTTTTGAAAGATTTTTTTATTATGTTAAAATTAAAAAATTAAAACCAACACAAGACGAAATAGTTCTCATGTTTGAATGGTCGCCTTGTCATTATTTTAACACGTTTTTATTAACTCGCTTTTTTTTTCGTATATCTGTTCTGTACAAATTTTGCAATCAATTTTAAACTAACTTCCCGATGAGCTAGAGACTTGAAACTTTAAACATAGCTCAGCTAACTGGATGACAATGCAATATTTAATATTAAATTAAAGTTAATTAATTAATTAAATTAATTATAAGTATATAATTATAATTAATAAAATTATTATTAATTAATTAGATTAAGCAGAAAATAATTTTTATACTTTTTAGTTCGTTTTAAAAACTTGGTATATTGAAAATATTTTTTTTTATTTAAATAATAATTATTCAATTTAAAATTTGAGGAAAAGTTTCGCCCAACCAATTCTATAGTTTCGCTTGTTCAACAATTCACCCCTCAAACGGCTTGCTTATTTTAATCATCCGCATCAAACTCGTACCCAAACTCCTCTCGTACAACAGTATTGTCCATTGACAGAAGGAGTAAAATCTCGAGCGTTTGCTGAGGAAGGGGGAGGGGGGACTCAAATCTTGTCGCTTAGTCCATACTCTGCTACCAACTATACTATATCAGAACAACCATAATATAGATAGATTGAGAAATATTTATACAAGAGAGACAGAGAGAGAGAAGTTTGTTTATTTAATTTAAATCAGTGTTTTCACACTGATTGATGTCATCTTTCTTTTATTGTTTTTCGCAATTATTATAGTATCTTCGAATTTTACATCATGAAGATTTTCTAACGTATGTTGTGACAATAGCGGATTTATTTGGATGATTTAGGCACATTGATCTCTTATGTTCTGATAACGTAGTAGAAACAGTCCAATATTAATTATGCCACATTCACACGGAGTTCTATATATATATATATATACCTGAAGATTGAAGAGGAATAATATCTTATACTATTCATTTCACTTTAATTCACTTTAATATTCTTTCTTGATAAAATTTTGCATAATTTATCGGTAACATTTTTTACAAAAGGCAAAGAAGGGTAAATTATTTTTTCATTATCAAGCAATTCTTCAACAATTTTCGGATGTATATAATTGTAAAAAAAAATAGCGGAATTACATAAAAATAATAGTAAAATTTGTAATTTTATTTTACTATAAATATTCTGTATTTCTATCTGAAAATTCTGTAATTTTTACATAATTTATAATAATTATATAAAGTTAGTAAAAATAATCTATTAATAAGTATTTAAAATTGCTTACTTTTTACAAATTGCATGCCTGTAGAATTACATATTGTTGGTATAACTACAGCTTGCATATTAATAGCTGTAATAATTTATCAAAATAATGAGACTTAGTACATATTTTGTGTAATAATATTAATAAAATATTTTAAGTATAATTCTTTAATTTTAAAATACATCCTTTACGTAAATTTAGAAATGTATGTAATTATACCAACAATAATATTACAGAACTAAACAAATTTTACTTATTTATGGAAAATTTTTGATAGGATATTTACTGAAGTTTTGTAAATCTACTAAAAGAAACTTTACTAAAAAATTGTAATATAATGTACATATGTATTTTTACCACGCTTATATTAGCTCACTCTGTTGTCACGGTTAAATCTTGTAACCAATTTTTAGACCACTTTCTATCATCATCTCACTGAAATTTTGCATGTAGTTTTATTTCAGAAGACAACACAATATTTAAAAAAAAAAAATTGAGTGGCATTTAAAACCGATTGCAAAATATGACAAGACGACAAGAGTAAAAAGCAGAAAATAAAATATATAAAAAAAATTTTTACTCTTATATTTAAATGCGTTAAAAAGAGGAAAATAAATTTTTTCCTGGTTATCCAAAAATTTTAGAAAGAAATAAAAGCGTGGAGCGCTTAATCATCATTGCGAAATATACAGTTTCCTGGCGCTTCACGCTTTTATTTTTATCTAATATTTTTGGATAACCAGGAAAAAATTTATTTTCCTCTTTTTAGTGCATTTAAATATAAGCGTGGTTTTTAAAAAGTTTTTTTTATATATTTTATTCCATTTCGTTGGTAATATCATATTACATAATGTTGTAAAATTATAACAGTTGAATAATTATACCTAGAAATACTGGGTATCATAGTATCACATGGTTTGTAGATAAAATTACATAATTTTTGTTTTCGGGTGTATCCATTCTTTTTTAATATGTATATAACAAAACAATCTATATACATTTTTAAAATCTACTCACATATATATATAAATATATATATATATATATATATATATATATATATATATACATGTATATATATATATATATTTCAATACTATATTAAGAATGAAGACTGTAATACTATATACAAATTGATGGTATTAAATTTTTGTTTTTATTATATTTCTAGTTAATTTTTAAACATACTTATTTTGTTATTTTTAATATCTTGTGTTTGTGTCACCTTTTTAAATATAAATAGCGTTACGGTAACTAGCCATTTTTCTCAGTGTGTATTAAGTATGGCCATTAGGTATCTATATTTCTAGTTGATCTAACAGTGTGACTAAGACGCAATACCGTGAGGCGGCCCCAGGTTCTGCTCTCTTCTACTTAACTCGTTGCTAGCTGGTGCTCTTGTGTGCTGCTGGGGCCTCTACGTATTGCAAGCGAGCGAACGCGGTATGCACAACAAGGGTTATAGGAGACTGTGGCATTTAAAATATGACATTCGACGGTTTGAGTTCCCAGACGGCACACCAACACACCAACACACACACACACACACACACACACACACACTGACCAAGAACTGGGACTGTGTGTTCCGATGTGTGGCGTATTGAGGGACCTCTTTTTAATGCGCCATCCGAACGACCATCAGTGACAAATAAAATGTTTCATTATCACGATTATTTTGCATTCAAAACGGAGCGGGGACTGGGGAATATTTTCTGTCTTGATCTATCGTTGCAGTCTCCATTGGTAATTATTCGTATATTGATCTGGCGTTGAAGTCTCCAAGTATTTTATTAAGGCCCAGGTTTCATAATAATAATAATAATTACTTTATTTAGCTTAAATAGGCTATACAATGAACAGTAAAATTGTTATGAAAACTCTTTAACCCTTTTGTCACTAACGGGATACATATGTCCCATTAAAGTTTCAAACACTACTAATGGAAATATATGTCTCATTATTAATTTTTACTGTCCCTATATGTCTCAACAGTATTTTTTAAATAAATATATATATATAAATATATATATATATATATATATATATATATATATATATATATATATACAGTGTGTCCCAGGATTGATGTTACAAGAGGTGTAATGGACTAAAAAATTTTGAATTTCATTTCAAGATTCTGGAATTAAGCCCTGCTTGGCGTGAAACGAATTTTAAGAATTTTTTCGTTTTTTGAAAAACAAAATGGCCGTGACGGTGAAGCAAGAACTATTTTCTTTTCAGGTAAAGTACCCTTTTTGTTTAGGATACGACAAAATTTTATTAAGAAAAGTTGTTTATAATGACAAATCATGGCCGTATACCAAACTTCAGGACGATCTACCTACTTTCATTAAACTGTCTGTTTTAGATTGAACAAAATAAATTGTAGGTATCTATTAATTTTTTAAAATTTTTATTTGTAGACCATTGAACGAAACAAATAGTATTTACAACAAATTTAACTTACGAAGCTTAATAATAAATTTATTAATTAATAAATTAATAGATACCTACAATTTATTTTGTTCAATCTAAAACAGACAGTTTAATGAAAGTAGGTAGATCGTCCTGAAGTTTGGTATACGGCCATGATTTGTCATTATAAACAACTTTTCTTAATAAAATTTTGTCGTATCCTAAACAAAAAGGGTACTTTACCTGAAAAGAAAATAGTTCTTGCTTCACCGTCACGGCCATTTTGTTTTTCAAAAAACGAAAAAATTCTTAAAATTTGTTTCACGCCAAGCAGGGCTTAATTCCAGAATCTTGAAATGAAATTCAAAAAATTTGTAACATCAATCCTGGGACACACTGTATATATATATATATATATATATATATATATATATATATATATATATATATATATATTTTGTAACATTTTCATTACTATTGGGAAAAATAGGTCCAACAAAAACAACTAATGGAATATATATGTCCCGCGAAAATTGTTTCAAATTGGTAGGAAATTTTTTTAATTTTTGTTTTTTGAAAAAGTGCTAATTCTATTAATTTTAAAGGCAAAAATTTATAATAGATATTTAATATCTTTATGTAATTAATCCCTGGTGAAAGGGTTAATGGGAAAAATACATGTAAACGCCAAAAAAAAGAAGTTGATTTTTAATAATTTTTTTGTCTTAATGAAATCATACAAAATAAAATATATATATATATATATATATATATATATATATATATATATATATTCAGCTATAAATAAAATTTTATTTTGAAGAATCGAAGTTCACCCCTCACCAAGTTGGAAGCAGTTGTACACTCTTGTTTTTCTAACCTAAGTTCATATATGTATATAATTTATGAATCATGTAAAATAGGTTGATCTAGAGCGGAATTTCATTAAGAATATGATTCTGTACTCATTGCATTATAATTTTGTTTGCAATAGATGTTACACGTCACGCCAACAAGGGCATCTTTTCTGCGGCCGAGTGTACAACACCTTCCAACTCGAAGAGGGATGATCTTTGACTTTTCAAAAAAATCGTATTTATAGCTGAAAATATATATAATTACATATAATAAACAGTTTTATTTTGTATGATTTCTTTAAGATATAAAAATTTGTTGAAAATTGCTTTGTTCTAGGCGTTTACATATAATTTTCTTCTTCAAATTTACATTTATAATCTAGTACATTTGTAACTTAAAATTTGTACTTATTTTACAATATAATTTATAATAATATTCCTTTATTTTAATTTTGAAATTTCTTAATTCTAAATTTTGATAATTATTAGGTAATTTACACCATTGAAGTGGTCTATATATGGGTTTACCCATATACTTTTAATTTTATTAAATTTTATATTTGTTCAAAATAATAAATATAATATTGTCACTAATATTTACGTAAATTTGACCGATAAAATTAATATTTCAATAATTTTGTTACTTGATCTACTGTTGGAGTCTCCATTGTAAATATATGATAAAACTAATACTACTTTAATTAAAAGTAGATGGTCACGTGATATATTATCATTGCCAACATTTGAAGAAAACGAACATATGGGTAAACCCATATATAGACAAGTTCGACATTATCACATAAATATTAAGAAATAGAAATTAATTTTTTATTTTATTTTTATTTTTTTCCCAGAAAGTTGACATCACTGAAGACACTAAAATTATATAATTTATATGGGCACTAATAAAATCTCTTGTAAAAATTTGATTAATCTCGGATAAATAATAATGCAAGAATTAAATTTATATTTGTACAAAATAACAAATATAATATTGTCGCTTAGAATATTTACATAAATTTGTGCGATAAAATTGTTATATCAATGATTTTGTGACTTGATCTACTATTGGAGTTTCCATTATAAATATATGATAGTTACTACGTTAACTAAAAATAGATGGTCACGTGATATATTTTTATTGCCAACAGTTGAAGAAAACGTGATTAAAAACATATACACTGAGAAAAATAGATATTTAACAAATTGTATAATAATAAGTAGATATTTATTTGAAATATACGAATATGTTTACTGTATTCACAAATTTATACATTTTTAAAATCTACTCACATATATATTTTAATACTATATTAAGAATTAAGACTGTAATACTATATACAAATCGATGGTATTAAATTTTTGTTTTTATTATATTTATAGTTAATTTTTAAATATACTTATTTTGTTATTTTTAATATCTTGTGTTTGTGTCACCTTTTTCAATATAAATAGCGTTACGGTAACTATCCATTTTTCTCAGTGTAGGTAAACCTATATATCTGTAGACTACTTCGACATTATTACATAAAAACTAAGAAATAGAAATAATTTTTATTTCTATATTTCTCTCAGAAAATTGGCAACACTTGTAAGATACTAAAATTACATATATGAGAATCTTTTGTGAAAATTTAATTTAAATCACCGTTTGGTAAACGTAAATTTTTCAGTATCTATATTGTGTGTAATAAAATGTAAGTTTTAGCGGCGACCGTAGAAAAAATAATTTTTGCCACATAATAATTATATAAATTTTAATTAAACACCATTTTGAACGAGAAGAAAGAGAAAATATATGCAAATTTTTAATCCGGATTCACGCAAATATATTGTCCTTATTTCCGGTAAGATTAAAAATATTTAAAACATATAAATTCTAATTTTTTATATTTCATATTTACATTTCTTAATATTTTAATGAAATAGTGAAATATGATGTACACAACACGTTACTTTTTTAGTTAATAATAATTAAGTTAGAAATATACATACATACATACAATCAATCAAATCTGTAGCCATTAGATTTTTTTTTAACTGCGCAGTTAAAACTACTTTAGGGTAAAGTTCTGTATTAATATTTATTTAAAATCGACGTTTCGACGAAACTCAACATCTGTCTTCTAAAAGCTTCATCTTTACTGTTATCTACTGTAAATGTCATTTGTATCATTTATCCTGATGAAGATGAGCGTTGAGTTTCATCGAAATGTCGATTTGAAATAAATATTAATACAGAACTTGAACCTAATGCAGTGTTATTTCAAAATGAATAATGCTATAAGTATTTAGTATATTTTTGTATATCTTTGAAATCAATGTGTCCTTCTCATAGTTATGCGTTCTCCATATCAAGAGTCTTTTTCTTTTTTCCTTCTTTTTTTTCTTCCTCTCTGTATATTTTTTCGAAAAGAAAAATATAATCAATAGAGCATCTTTGCCGAGGTATTTCGAATATGACATTCGGCATTGAGTTCCCAGACAACAGAGGAACTCTTTTGTTAAACAGTGCTGCTCAAACAAATTCTAGTCAAGGACACACCGTTTCGATAAACCATAATATTTATTGGATGGGGTTTTTATGCACGCTGAAAAAAACAAGGTGAATTAACGCCAGAATAGGACAATGTATAACAAACAATTAATGCACATTTAAATAACATATTAAACATCAATTTATAAAATATCTAACCTAACCTACTAAAGTGTATTTATTACATCTAGCGTTAATTTGTATAACTTGACGTGCAAATAGCTTAAATTACAGTTTTTATTATCTGACGTTTATTAACATATTTAAATGTTCATTTATACATATATACCCCATATTTATTTATTTTTATTTTTGATTTATAAATTAGGAAATTGAAAATTGGTGATTTCTCTGAATAAGAATTTTACCATTGTTAGTAAGATTAAAGTGACTTGATATGAGTCGTATAGATGCAAAACTTACTATTTGGTAAATTTTATGTTCTAAGATATTTGCAAAAAACTGTTATAGCTGAGTGTAATTATATTTTGATGATAAAATTTTGTTATTAGATGGCATTACTTATTTAATAAGTGCCATTTAGTAACAAGATTTTATCATCAAAATACAATTACACCCAGCTATAACAGTTTTTTTGCAAATATCTTAGAACATAAAATTTACCAAATAGTGACTTTTGCATCTATTATTTTTATTTATTTTTAGCTTAGTTTAGTTTGCAGAAACTCGGAACCGACTGCTGTTTTTATGTTTCATTCTGATTGCTTGGCCTTGGCTATGCCTCGGATGCAAATATCTGGGCTAAACATAAGATACTATTTCATGTAGTTTAAATAACTTATGTTATTGTAAATATCATCTAATTTTATAGACAAAATTGATTTGGGAATGTAATAAAATTATTTTCAGTATCTTGAACATCTCATAGTATCTTCAGACTTTCAACGACCAGTATCCACTGAATTCAGCGTACCAGCCCAAAAAACTCTATAAATTTATATAACCCCATATTTTAATTAAAATTGTAACACGTAAATAATTTTTTTTAGACACATTGTTTGTAATTGCGTCGTACACTGCATCTCCGTGAAATAATACAACTTATGCAGAGAGAGAGAGAGAGAGAGAGGAGAGAGAAATACGTTGTTTGTATACTATAATGGAGTAAAATTATCGCATTAAAAAAATATAAATAGTAGATAGCTTAAAAAAATGAACGTTTTTTTTTCGTTGAAATATTGAATTTTGTCTTCTGATTCGCCACTTTCTACCGTACCAAGTGCTTAATTTAATTTTAAATAAGTATTTTAATATCGATTTGTAAAAAAAATAATCCAAAAACCAAAAAAATGTCCGACAACGTGTCATCTATATAACCATATAAATGTTTATTCTACATCTTCGAATTGTAGACAAACCAATAGAAAAAAAAAGATAACAACATACTATTAATCAATGTATCGAACAAGGACACGTATACAAGTGACCAGGGTTCAAATATTTATTTTTGACTTGGTCATAGTACTAGAAAAAGATATTCTTATACCATTCGTTCTATGTATCAAACAAGGACAGATGTATATTATAACAATAACCAGTGCTTCAAATATTTATCTACATACAGCAAGTACATATAAAAGAGGAAAGCATTATTGTAAAATCACGTAGATTAGATAAGGACGAAAATAATATCAACAGGCTACAAATGTTTATCTCTGCTAGGTTTTTTTTTTTTTTTTGGATAACAAAATGATAAAATAAGACGAACGCTACTATAGTGTGTGTTAGAAAGAGATGAGTGTATATTGGTCGAGTATTTCCGAAGGAGACAGATACATGGATTGTTACATATGTTAGACAAGGATCGATCAACAAGTGTACAAGAGTTCTACAAGATCATGACGGAGATGGAATGCTTTAATAAAGTGAATAGGAATGATTGGTCGATGGTGTAGGTTGAAGAAAGATGGATTTAGTTTTGAGATGAGGAAAAAAAAGAGAGTAGATTTTTATTTGTTAAGGACTATATCTATTTGCTTAATTTAAATTATGTGACATAGAAACCTAAAATTTATTCATGTGTATACAGTGTGTCTCTGAGCTGGTATTACATTAAGACAAATAATGAAACATAACTCTTATGTAATTATAGTGATATTTGAGTAATTTGTTTTAAGTTTCCAAGTAATAGGAATTATTTTGCTAAAGTTTTTTGTCTGGATAGGGATATTTGGAGGAAACTGATATCGGGATAGTGGAAAGAGTTTGTGCCACAACCTTTTGGGTACATGTCGCACTGAGAAAAATAGATATTTAACAAATTGGATAATAATAAGTAGATATTTATTTGAAATATACGAGTATGTTTACTGTATTCACAAATTTATACATTTTTAAAATCTACTCACATATATATTTTAATACTATATTAAGAATTAAGACGACTGTAATACTATATACAAATTGATGGTATTAAATTTTTGTTTTTATTATATTTATAGTTAATTTTTAAATATACTTATTTTGTTATTTTTAATATCTTGAGTTTGTGTCACCTTTTTAAATATAAATAGCGTTACGGTAACTATCCATTTTTCTCAGTGCGTAATTGTGTATATATGTATGTTTGTATATATGTATATATGTTTGTATGTATGTATATATGCATAGAAAAATGGATGTAATTTTATGAATTTTTTTTGCAAAGAATTCTATGCGCTATATGTCACTTATATAATTTGATGAATTATACATCAAATTATACATTTTCAAATTATGTATAAACAGAAACACACAAAAAATGATTTTTTCGAAAACAGTAAATTTAACTGCTCGTACAATTAAAAGAAAATTAATTTCAAAACAAATGACAGTAGAAATTTGAAAAACAGTTTAAGGCCGTTGGATACGATGCATAATTTTGTATAAAATAATATAGAAAATTATGCCTCAAATTATGCATAGAAAAATTAATATAGTTTTTATACAAAGAATTCTATGTACTGTATGCCACTTGTGATAGATCAAATTTAAGCGTCAAATGATAATATCAAAATGAATTATTTGTTTGCATTGCTAGCGAGTGACATTAATAAAAATTAACAAATATATTAATTATATAATAATTATTTAAATTTATAAAAAACATTTTTAATATACCACGTTTTTAACACGGATTAAAAAATATAAAATAATTTTTCTAGTCCCATAGAGATTTATAACCCCATACAGAAAAACGTGGGGCGCATTCAATAGTAAGGAGTGTAGGGAGTAGCTATCGTTGCCCCACCTTTTTTCTGTATGGGGGCTAAGAGAAATTATTTTATACTTTTTAGTCATTGTTAAAAACGTGGTATATTAAATTTTTTTATTAAAATTAAATTATATTAAAATTGATATATTTGTTCTTTTTGTTTTTGAACTCATAAACAAATTTTTTAATTAAAATTAGCTAATATTAGTTATAATAATGTTTTTAATATTATAATACTTTTTAATGTGACAAAATACTTGTCTTTAATTTGAACAAATAAAAATTTTCAAAATACATACACAATCACGCCATGTACCCAAAAGGGTGTGGCACAAATTTTTTCTATTATCCTGAAATCAGTTTCCTCCAAACATCCCTATCCGGCCAAGCAACTTTAGCTTCATCCACGTTCATCTAACCTATCTCATACATGTTCTTCTATTACTACTACAATCTTTCGCTCACGCAAGCCACTCTCTCAATCATACCACTCCAACTATTCATCGGACGTCCACGCAAACGTATAGCTTCAAAATCATTCATATAAATTTTTTTAACAAAACGTTTATTAGACATTTGCTCAAGATGTCCGAACCATCTTAACTGACTAAAAATAATAATAATAATAATAATAACAATTTTCAAAATAATTATTATATAATTTATTTGAGTATCTGTCATAAAATATGGTACACAATGTATATACCTATAATATAGAGACCTGGGCTATAGTATTAAAATGATGCTGTTAGTTTTAATGACAGCCTTACCCGCAATAAACAAATTAAAATTTTATTAAGTTGAAATAATTTGAAAATGTTTTCGGTGTAACCAAGATGCATTAGAAATAATATGGCTTTAATAATTTCACTCTAAAATTAAAATATCAAATTGAGAAATTTATGTGACAGATCCATATAAAAAAGAAATCTAGTAGTAGGCATACATGTTCAACCATTTAAAGAACTGTTAAGTTATTACTCTAGATTTTTAACTATTCCGAGTAAAAATTCGAATAAAAAATTTTATTACTTCTTTTTTTAATCTTTTGAAAATTCACATACTTTTTACTACTTGAAAAACAAAAGAATTTTTAATAAAAGAAGTCACTTGAGAAACATTTTTTGACTAAAATAAAACTGCTTTAGATTAAAGTTCTGTATTAATATTTATTTAAAATCGATGTTTCGACGAAACTCAACGTCTGTTTTCATCAGGATAAATGATATAAATGACATTACAGTAAATATAAGAACATAGAAACAAGTTACTAGGTAACAAATAAGTAACTACATAATAAATTATTATAGATTTTTAAATGGATGTATGTGTGTATTAAATAAGCAACTTCTATATATTTACTTATTTAATTATTTTTTTCGATTTGCAATTACCCACAAACTGTTGAGTAATGAATTCTTAAAATTTTGATTATTGAAAAAAATGTAATGTAATGATTCAAAAACTTACTAACATAAGTAATTAATACCATTACTTACTAAGAAACACATATATAATGACTATATTATTTATCACAAACAGAATAATATATTAGTTAATTTAATAATACACTCAGACAACTCTAATTAATTAATTGAAGAAAATTTGTACTGAATAATAAACTCATTATTTACAAATTCAAACTCCAAAATAGACATCAACTTACCAACATGATGTATCTACTTAAAAAAATAAAAAATTGTACAAAACGAAAGTAAAAAAAAAAACCTTTAAAAAAATGAGACCCACGTCTTGGGGCATTAATTTAAACATCATATTCCAGCGACAACTTTGTCAATGCTCGCCTGCAACAGAAAAAAAATCGAAATATAAAAAAAAAACAAACCTAGAGATGTACCTATGCCACATAGTACCACACTGAATATATATATATATATATATATATATATATATATATATATATATATATATATATATATATATATATATATTAAGTAAATCAATTCACGAGAAATTCTTCGGTTTTCGGATTGGGGGCTGCACAAAGGTGTATCCCGTTTTTTGTCCGGGGGGGGGGGGTAAATTATCCGGTGGCCGAAACGGCAGGGCGCCGCCTGAACGACATGAGACATCGGTGGGCCCTTTCGTCCTCTCTTCTAAAAAGTTAGACTCCAATACTATAAGGGACATCTAATCTCGTTGTTCAATCTAAAAAAAATGATCATTTCTAAATGAACAAGATTTGGAAGCTGTGTGAGTGTGTGTTTGTGTGTTTGTATGCGTTGTAAGCTATTTGTTGTCACATGTGGGATTATTTACTTATTTAGAACACTAATTATATTAGGAATTAGTAGGTAAATTTTCTAGGTATTTTAATAATAAAAATTAAAATTTTGTAAATAGTTTTATAACGTTGAATTGTATAGATTTTTTTTTAGGCTGGTATCTACCCTCGTTGCAGACGTTTCGTTATACATTGTAGATGGCATCCTCAGTCACTGAGGATGCCATCTACGATGTATGCTGAAACGTCTGCGACAAGGATAAATCAACTACGACATAACAACCTAGAAAATTCTATAAATTTGATTAGAAAATCTAGTTATGAATTATTTTTAATAGCAAACTATCTATAATAAAAATACAAAATAGTAGTAAATAATTATTTAAATAAAAAAAATTAATATAGCACGTTTTTGACACGGACTAAAAAGTATAAAATAATTTCGATTAGCCCCATACAGATTTATTTTAGTCCGTGTCAAAAACATGCTATATTAATTTTATAAATATTAAAAACGTGGTATATTAAAATTTTCTTTACGGATTTACTTTTTCGAATGGTTCTAAAATAAAAATTACGGACGCAGTCCAGAAAAATGTAAAGTTGTTTTAAAAGAAATTGCCGCTTGTTCTTGATAAAAGATTTACAACATACGACATTCATCTGTTTAAAACAAAACATCATCTATTGGTGATCTTCCTCCTTTTGTATTGTTTCTAATTTTTCTATTTTATTTTCCTAAATTTTGTCATTTTTAAATTTAAAGTTATCGACATATTGATATTATCGATATATCGATATTTTAATATATCAGTATTTTGATATCTGTGCAAATTTAAGATTGATGAAATTCTAATTTAATGTAAAAATATTTAAGATTCTTCCCACATGCGAATGAGGCAAATAAAAACTAAATCTTAAAAACAAAAAAAAAACAACATATTACATTAAAATATAAAATTAATATAAAAATTGAAACATTTTAAAATTTTATTTTTTAATTTATATATACTATTATACTATGTATGTAAAAAATGATACAAATAATATTTATTTTTATCTTTTTTCTTGATGAAGATGTACGTTGAGTTCGTCAAAGCGTCAATTATTAATAAATATTAATACAACTACAATATAATTCGTTTTATTTTAATACAATGAGTTCTCAAATATTTTTTTACTATGTTAACAAAAATATTATTTAATAAAAATAGAACTTTATTTATAATAAAAATACACTGTTCGTATTTCCTAATAAATAAAATTCATTAGTTTTTTTTTATTTTATTAAAGTATTATTGTATGTTAAAACAAAAGAACAACGCACGCACAGCACACTATATACCTATTTCTTGAAAATGTAAACTCGTTCAAAGTGTAACATAATATATGTATTGTCGCTATTTGACGCAAGAACCACTGTATTTAAAGATCATTAAAGAATATTTGAAATATTTTTAAATAGTTTCCATTGAAAAACATCTAAAAAGCCATAGCAATAAGAGAAGCGATGAAGGTTCATTTTTAAGTTCCAGAAGAAGCGAAAACAAAAACAGAAAAAAAAAACCTACTCATTCTTGATGCGCGCTATATATGTAAGTTGACAATCCTATCTAATTTGTTCTTGAAAATCATCTTTAGCTATTTTGTTTCTCAGTTTTTAACATTAACACGTTTTTATTAACGTGTCTGTTTGTCTGTTCGTTACAAATTTTTGCAATCGATTTTAAATTAACTTTCCAATGAGCTAGAAACTTGAAAGTTCAAACATAGCTTAGAACTAGAATGACAATGCAATATTAACTAATTTATTAATTAATTAATAATGTTGGAAATATTAAATTAAAATTAATTAAATAACTTAATTAACTATAATTATTAATTTAAATTAATTAATTAGATTAAAGTTAAAGTTAAACAAGACTAATAAGCAGATAATAATTATTTAAATTAAAATAAAATTAATATACCACGTTTTTAACACCGATTAAACATTATAAAATAATTTCCTCTAGCCCCATACAGATTTATAACCCCATAGAAAAAACATGGGGCGCATGCAACAGATAATAGTAAGGAGTGTAGGGAGTAACTGTCATTGCCCCACGTTTTCTGTATACATACATACATACATTCATACACAATCACGCCATGTACCCAAAAGGGTGTGGCACAAACTCTTTTCATTATCCCGAAATCAGTCGCCTCCAAACACTCCTATCCAAACAAGCAACTTTCGCTTCATCCGCATTCATAATTCCTCTCATACATGCTCTTCTATTCCTACTACTTGGAAACTTTCGCTCACGCAAAACACTCTCAATCATATCACTCCAACTACTCATCGAACGTCCACGCAAACATATACCATCAAAATCATTCAAATAAATCTTTTTAACCAAACGTTCATTAGACATTCGCTCAACATGTCCGAACCATCTTAACTGACTAACACCAACTTTTGCTACAACATTTCTTTCAATTTCACACTCATCATACACTAATCTATTTCGTACCCGATCTCTCCTATTTACACCACATACGCCACGTAAAAATCTCATTTCCACAGCAGTCATTTTATAAATCTGTATAGAGCTGAAAGAAATTATTTTATATTTTTTAGTCCGTGCTAAAAACGTAGTATATTAAATAATTATTTATTGAGCCATTCTGTGATACTGAATTTTACGAAATAGTTTCAAATAACGAATTATATTTTAGGGCTAAACTTTACTTTATCTACTGTTACTTTTTGCACATTTTTTTGAATATAAATTGCAAAATTTTAGTGCGGAAATACTATTTACAATGTTAAAACTTATTTTGAAAACTCGTTTTTAACGTAGGTTATACACGTAAGATGAATTGGTCGTACTTAACATATATGGTGGCGCTTATTGCAGGATAGGTTAGGTAAAGAGATTAATTTGGTTATGTTTAGAAAAATTTAAGCTACGTGAAGAATTTTTAGTTGTTTTTAACGTAAAAAAATAAAAATAAGACCTTTTGCTAGTAGTTATATGGAAAAATACGGTATTATGAATGTAGGTGAAACTAAAGGTGCTTGTCTGGATAGGGATGTTTGGAGGAAACTGATATTGAGATAATGGAAAGAGTTTATGCCATATCCCTTTATACATGGCGTGATTGTGTATGTATGTATGTAGGTATATTGGATAAAATAGAAATATTAAAAAAAAAATCTACGTAAAAATAAATTAGTTCTGGGTGAGAAATTTTCGATAACGTACACTGAGAAAAATAGATATTTAACAAATTGGATAATAATAAGTAGATATTTATTTGAAATATACGAGTATGTTTACTGTATTCACAAATTTATACATTTTTAAAATCTACTCACATATTTATTTTAATACTATATTAAGAATTAAGACTGTAATACTATATACAAATTGATGGTATTAAATTTTTGTTTTTATTATATTTATAGTTAATTTTTCAATATACTTATTTTGTTATTTTTAATATCTTGTGTTTGTGTCACCTTTTTAAATATAAATAGCGTTACGGTAACTATCCATTTTTCTCAGTGTATTCTTTATAATATGTATATATTTCCAATTTTACAAAAAAATAGATTTTTGCAACATTAACTAGTGCATTTTCAGTGCGCACCAAACTACTTCAATATAGGAAAAAAGCATGCGAAACATTTGCGAAAAATTAAAAATAAATTCAAAACAAAAGCGCAGCGCGGCAACAATGTCAAAATCAAAAAAGAGCGCAGAGAAGTTGGCCAACATCAGAAAAGAAAGAAGAAACAAAGAAACTGAAATAACAACATTACAAAACAATTTAGTTCGGAGAACTGAAAAGTATATATATATATATATATATATATATATATATATATATATATATATATATATATATATATATATATATGTTAATGCGACATTACCGTCTTTTGTCAGTTTGCTTGTGCCCAAATCCAATATGGCGGCCCACCCCGATCGGAATGGGTGCGCTTCTGCGCAGTAGCTGCTGAGGCTGCGCGATATAATTTCGAGGAAGCAGGTCGCGCGCAGTGCAGCACCAGCGCATGCGCACCACAAGCACACACACACACACACCGGCGTTTCTTTTGTCTTCTTGGGCGCTGCGCGCTTTCGCTCGTTTTTTTGTTTTTTTGCTAGGATAATTCTTCGCATACTCCAGACTCATTAGTTCGTAATAAACATTTGGTTAGGTGGTTTAAGCGGGAAAAACATTCTGTTTCGTTTCTTTCACAGGGCATCGTGATGATATTTTTGTAGCTTTTTCATACTCGACCAAACTTTTTCGGTTGTTTTATTATACGAATGTACGCTTTTTTTTCTCCTTCTTCTCCTTCTACTTCTTTTTTTAATTCTGTCTTTATTTTACTTTATTTCGATTATACAAAGTTAATTTCCTGCACTGAGAAAAATGGATAGTTACCGTAACGCTATTTATATTTAAAAAGGTGACACAAACACAAGATATTAAAAATAACAAAATAAGTATATTGAAAAATTAACTAGAAATATAATAAAAACAAAAATTTAATACCATCAATTTGTATATAGTATTACAGTCTTAATTCGAAATATAGTATTAAAATATATATGTGAGTAGATTTTAAAAATGTATAAATTTGTGAATACAGTAAACATATTCGTATATTTCAAATAAATATCTACTTATTATTATCCAATTTGTTAAATATCTATTTTTCTCAGTGTGATGTAATTATTGTTGCTAACATTTTAGATTGTAGTTCTTTATTAATATTGATTAATAATCGACGTATACTATAAAAAATGTAATACATATTTATGTAATTTTACATAACTATTAACAGTAAAATAGCAGCATCTTGTAATTTTTACTATAATAATTGATGTAATATTAAATTTTTGCAGTAATAATACATTTATAAAATATGTAAATTTTGTACAGTGTACTCAATATATATATCTTCATCAGGAAAAATAATACAAATGATTTATATATATACACTAGATAAGCAGAACATAGAAACAAGCTACTAGGTAACAAAATACAAGTATAATATAATGTAATATAGGACATTTGAACAAATAAATGTTCGTATAGTCTTGTGAAATTTAATGTAATAACACCCAAAAAATATTGAGATTTTAAATTTTTTATCCCCAAATATTTCACAAAGATAATCAGCCATTGAATCGGCTGTTAGGCTATGCATCAATGACTGGCCAGTTTTAACCGTAGACACGTGTTTCGGTCTTTAGGACCTCATCAGTACGGTGCTCTGATCAGTTGCTGAAAGGCAACTGATACCGGTGTTAGTTCTGGCTGCCTTTTTATGGCAAGTACTTTAAACCAATATCTTTGTGAAATATTTGGGGATAACAAATTTAAAATCTCAATATTTTTTGAGTGTTATTACATTAAAATACAAGTAACTAGATCATAAATTTTTAATTAAAGGATGTCAAATTTGATTTAAATCAGTGACTTTATTATAGAAATAATACATGTTTATCCAAAATTTATTGATATCTTTAAGAATTAGTACTACAAATTTGAAACATTGAAGAAGACCAATCAATATTAACAGCAGATTGATAAAAGAAGCAATCGATATTTATAAAGAAAAAGATAACATCAATTAATGTGACTAGTAACTGATTTCAATAAAATTTGGTTTCCTTTAATTAAAAATTTCATGATCTAGTTACTTACTTTGTTAGCTAGTAATGTGTTTCTATGTTCTGTTTATTTACTGTATATGTCAACGTATGTTCAGTTCGTTAAAATCGATTATTAATCAATATTAATACAGAACTACAACCTAAAATCGTTTTATTTCAATGTATTTATTTTGATCGAATCATCTAATATTTTCCACACTACCAACATTACATCTGCAAGAATCTCTTCTTCATATTCTCCAATGATCTATCTGTGTCACAAGACACCATTCATACTTTACCCATAATGCCCCCATAAAATCGAACTTAAACACCTTTACTTTAAAACGCACCGATTTGACAAGAAAAAGAAAGCAAAAACGAGTTTATACAATTTAAGTTTTTAATCTTTCTAAGTCCCCCATTCATCCGCTCACATCCAAGGTGCCAAATTTCAGACCTGAATTTGGCTGAAAAGACATTTCAGTTCCCTCTGGAATATAATCCCATGAATGTATTGTTCGAAATTTGAAAAGATTTGCACAAAAAGAATTAAAACTCGAATTTACCTGAACTATATAGATACACTCTTAAAAAAAATATGTAATTTTATCTACAAACTGTGAGACAACTATGTCGTCCAGTATTTCTATAGATATAATTACTCAACTGCTGTAATTTTAGCATAATTTTTTAAAAATACATAATAACTATTACAAACATTATACAGGGTGTAACAGAATAACTATTCCTAATTTTCAGAAATTATAGAGGGCACATAAAGAAACATTTTTTCTTAATAAACTAGTGTCCGGAATTTTTTTATTTTTTTTCGGTAGTCGATTGTAAAAAACACAACTTTATGTTATAACCCGAGAATTAACGGAGATTTATAATATCCGTTAAGACCATTTCATTCTACTCAAAAAAGTGCCTTAAGAATGTGAAAATTATTTTCATCTAATTTAAACAACCATCGAGATATCGCCATTTATCAAAATACGTAAAAAGCGAACTTTTCGCCATAAGTCGAAAACAAAAGATGATAGCTAATTTTTGTTTTTATAATTGAGTTTCTCTCAAAAAAAGCGATCGAGGATACGCGGTCCATTTTTCCATATCTCTTATAGTTTCCGAGTTCCCCTATGAAAACGTCCAAATTTGCCCACCCTGTACAGCGTTACAAATTGTGTATCGAAAATGGTGGTCGTAACTTCGAACAATTTTTATAAAGTTTAATGCACTATTATTTCTAATAAAATGTTCTTTAACCTAACTACTCTTTGACGTTGTAATAATTAAAATTGTTTGATATCTAGTGTATTTTGACACCGAGAAATTTTCGGACACTAGTTTATTAATAAAAAATGTTTCTCTAAGTGCACTCTATCATTTCTGAAAATTAGGAATAGTTATTCTGTTACAGCCTGTATGTAATATGATATTATCAACGGAATGGAAAAGTACATAATGTATGTAATATTACATTTTTTTTTTGTAAAGTCTCTTTTAGTAAAACAGAACTTCGGTAAATTTGCTGTCAGGAATTTTCCATAAATAGGTACTTAAAATTGGTTTAGTTCTGTAATATTATTGTTGGTATAATTGTATTTTGAACTGAATGAATTACACTTAAAATATTTTATTAGTATTATTATACAAAATGTATTAATTCTCATTATTTTGATGAATTATTACAGGTATTAATATGCAAGCTGAA
Source organism: Clivina fossor (assembly GCA_963966155.1). Lineage (NCBI taxonomy): Eukaryota > Metazoa > Arthropoda > Insecta > Coleoptera > Carabidae > Clivina > Clivina fossor. The sequence goes on from OZ014566.1 coordinate 7,831,107, forward strand.
ATTTTACATAATTTCATACATATATACATAAATACATACACAATCACGCCATGTACCCAAAAGGGTGTGGCACAAACTCTTTTCGTCATCCCGAAATCAGTCGTCTCCAAACATATTCCTATCCAAACAAGCAACTTTCGCTTTATCCATATTCATAATTTCTCTCATACATGCTCTTTTATTCCTACTACTTGGAAACTTTCGCTCATGCAAAACACTTTCAATCATACCACTCCAACTACTCATCGGACGTCCACGCAAACGTATACCATCAAAATCATTCAAATAAATCTTTTTAACTAACGTTCATTAGACATTCGCTCAACATGTCCGAACCATTTTATCTGACTAACACCAACTTTTGCTACAACATTTTTTTCAATTTCACACTCATCATACACTAATCTATATAAGTAATTTAATAATAATATGTAATTCTACATTAAGTATATGATGTAATTTTGCAGAAAATAAGCAATTTTACATACTTATTAGATCATTTTTACTTATTTTATGTGATTATTATGAATTATGTAAAAATTACAGAATTTTGAGATAGAAATATACAATATTTATGGTAAAATGAAATTACAGATTTTTTATAGTAAAATTTTTCCACTATTTTTCTGTAATTTCGCATATTTTTTTTACAGTGTAGGTAGAACGAATGTCGGAATTTTTTTGTTTGTTTCTCTGTATGTGTGTGACCGGAAGCAAATGACATTTGAAGAAAAACGAATAATATTGAATACGTCGTGGATAGTTCTAGGTCGTACAGAGCTGTATTAGAATAATTTTGTGTTAAACGATTGTATTGTGTTCATTCAGGTAGATTTACTTATAAGTATAAATTATTTTATTGGAACTACATGTGTGGTCATTATCAGTTCCCATAATTTCTAGATGGAACATTAGGGGGTGTATTATGCTTGAGAAGCTGTACATATAGGCCCGTATTTCCAGATTTCCACCTCTTTTGTTTAGGAAAAAGTGCTTTTATTTTTTGCTATAAAATAAACTTTTACTGTTATTTCTTATCAAATATGAATAGAGATAAATTTTTTTATATTGAATATTATAAATTACACAGGGTGATTTATGACGTCGGGAAAAAACTACACCGGATGATTCCTATGAGTAATCTAAATAAAAAACTTCAAATAAACATAGGTCCGAAAATGCTTTCTAACGGAACTGTAGCCGTTAGAAGTTTATTACATGTAACATCAATCGCGTTAGCCTTATTTATTATACAGAACATTTATTTCAGAATTCATTTTATTAAAATAAAAACTGTTTTAGGATTAGATTCTGTTTAATTATTTTTATAAAAACGACGTTTCGACGAAACTAAACACTCGTCTTTATATGGTCAAAATTTATCAATGACATTAAAATAAATAACAAATATTAGCAGCAGATTAATAAAAGAAGCAATAGAGATTTATAAAGTAAAGAATAACATGAATCACTGTGAAGCGGCACTGAGTTAAATAAATATTGGCTTTTATTAATTAAAAATCTATTATTCTTATGATCTAGTTACTTATATGTTACCTAGTAACTGCACTGTTTGAAAAAAAAATACTTTTATTAGTGCTTATATAAGTCCATTTCCTAAAAAGGGTAAATATGATTACCTTAAATAGGTAAATTCAAAATGAGCACTTTATTATCTCAGAAAAAGGTAAAAAATATATACTCTTTTTAAGGCAATTAAATCATTTTTTTTTGTGTAATATGAATACCATACGCATGTTGAACCATACACTGAGAAAAATAGATATTTAACACATTGGATAATAATAAGTAGATATTTATTTGAAATATACGAGTATGTTTACTGTATTCAGAAATTTATACAATTTTAAAATCTACTCACATATATATTTTAATACTATATTAAGAATTAAGACTGTAATACTATATACAAATTGATGGTATTAAATTTTTGTTTTTATTATATTTATAGTTAATTTTTAAATATACTTATTTTGTTATTTTTAATATCTTGTGTTTGTGACACCTTTTTAAATATAAATAGTGTTACGGTAACTATCCATTTTTCTCAGTGTATGCAGTAAACAAGAAAATTTAAAAAATACCCAAAAAAGTGTAAATTTTACTGTTTTACTCTAAAACAAAATGAGTGAGCAGTTATTTACCCTTATTTTTTGTATAAGTCAAATATTTTAAAATACGCAAAAGCAGGGCAATTTTTTGCAATAATAAGACTACAAATTCAATTGCCCTCGAAGATTTTGACTGTTTTACCCTACTATTTTGAACAGTGTGTTATTTACGTTAATGTCATTAATAAATTGTCATTTTTATAAAATAATTAAACAGAATCTAATCCTAAAACAGTTTTTTTTTTATTATTTTAATACCCTGCATAATGAAAGCGGCAGGAAAAGTAATGAGTTGCAGGAAAAGTAAATTTTGTTTACATAAAATCCATAAGCAATGCGGCTCTTATATTTTTTCGAAAATAATACCCTACAATCATGCTTTCAATTCGTTAAACATTAAATCAATTCAAAATAATTATATCCAGAAGCAAAAAAAAACTAATATAATAATCTAATAAACTTACAAACTAGATGATAACAGTGTTTCCTTAATAAAATTATCTCATACAATTTTTCGTTCGCCTTGCGTTGCTCGTCTGACGCAAAAGAGCAAAAAAAGAATCAAACAAAAAATAAAAAAGTATAATGAACGGGTGTTGAACGTACAGTCGGAAAGTCTGTTTAGCAGGACAGACAGACAAACCGACATAAAGCTGTTATTTGTGTGTGTGCGTCGTGTTGTTTGCGGTTGGCTCCCAACCACGTGCGCCCATGCTCTAATTACAGGGTTCAGGAAGTGGGAGGGACTCAGCAGCTACCTTTCGCACACACCCATCCGCGCGAGCGCTGCTCAAAGTATCTTCTTTTTTTTTAATTTTAGTTTTGTTTTTTTTTTTGTTTTTGGCCACACCGTGTTGAAAGAATCGTTTAATTTGTTGGTACAGTGTAGTGCTGGAAATCGAATCCGGATAATTTTAGATCCAAAATTATCCGGATTTCAAATTCAGATATCCTAATCTCGGCTCTGAATCGCATTTCCGGATTTCAGATCAGAGTCTATCCGGAATCTACGTGTTTATATGTTTATATAAATTTTGTCACGTATTACACAAATACGAATTGTATGTTTTTAAAAATATAATCTATATACGCAAGCTGTATTATTGAAAAAATAGTACGCGGGTTAGGTTATGAAAGATATATTTTCTGTTTAAAATATCATGCGTTTAAAGAAATAACACATTTTTAAATGTTTGTTAAATTCAATGAATATTGAAAAGCCCTTACAAGCTGTATTATTTCATCGAAGTGCGAAATAATTATGCAACGGCAATTATACATACATACATACACAATCACGTTATGTACCCAAAAGGGAGTGGCACAAACTCTTTTTAACATTCCGAAATCAGTCGCCTCCAAACATTCCTATCCAAACAAGCAACTTTCGCTTCATCCACATTCATAATTTCTCTCATACATGCTCTTTTATTCCTACTACTTGGAAACTTTCGCTCACGCAAAACACTCTCAATCATACCACTCCAACTACTCATCGGACGTCCATGCAAACGTATACCATCAAAAATCATTCAAATAAATCTTTTTAACCAAACGTTTATTAGACATTCGCTCAACATGTCCGAACCATCTTAACTGACTAACACCAACATTTGCTACAACATTTTTTTCAATTTCACACTCATCATTCAATTATATATCGGCTTTATTTAAATTTATAACTATGGAATAGCGAAGTTAGATTTATTTCTTGTATTGTATTGGTGCAAATCGATTTGAGTTTGACAAATTATTTCTTATATTACGCGAATGAACAAAATAATAAAGTATGAATAAATACATAAGTACATAAAAAATTCAGTATATATTCATTCTTGAAGGTGTCTTTACAAGATTGTAGTTTGCCAAGCAAAAATGTATTCCTAACGGCCTTTTTTTTATAGTTTAAATACTTCTTCTGTAGAATGAGAGTTTCTAAAATATAAATAATCTATTTTCCAATTTACAAATTATATTTGCATTAAGAAAAAAACAATTTACAAAATATTAGTCGTGAGATCACTTTATTGGTACTATTTTATTTTTTAGTTTTTTTTGTTATATTTTTCTACACAATTATTTTCTAAGCCAAACAAAGTTTAAAAATATATATTTTCTATAATAAAGTTGTAAAAAAAAGTCTAGAAGCTCGTTAATTTGTAGAGCCTCATTTCAAAGAAAATTTGTAAATAATAAATTTTTGATCGAAAGAAATTCATAATTATATTTTTGTTCCAAATTGCAATAATTTCTGTGCTGTAAAATACGATGTATAAACCAATTTATAATTCCGATTTAAAAATTATATTCTACAAAAATTGTCAGATCAATAAATAATTTTTTTAAAGTTTTCGTTTTGTTAAAAAAGGAATTAAAATATTAAATTGCATGATTAAAATATTTTTGTTATAAGATATAATATCGGAATCGGAAAGACTTTTTGGTTTAAATTAAATAAGAAAACAAAAAAGTCTTACAGATGATATTTTTTTATTATATTTTTTAAACAATAATAACAATTTACAAAAATATTAATCTAAATATCAATTTTTCAATTAATATTATGTCCAATAGCTAATATTTTTTTGTTTTAAATTCTCTTAAATTGTTATATCATTTTGTGGACAAATATCAAAAGTATAAAATGAAATTACTTAACAAAATACTCATTTACGGCACTATTAAGTACAAATTTGTTTTATAAAATTCGAATATTACAATATAATTACAAAATTTATTTTGTTAATAAAATCGACCTTAAGTAATTTATATATTAACTTAATAATTATGAACCTTACTTAACAAATTAAAGACACATTTAATATGTTGTAACTATTTAGAAATAATGTTTTAATAAATAAATTTATTTAATAAACAAATAAATTATTATTAGATATTAACACAAGCATGAAACATTACAATATTATTTTTCACTGATGTTTATAACAAAAACAAACATTTCAAAATACGGTCCTGAAAAACACCCTTTTCGAAAATTATCAGATAACAAAAAAGATCTAATTCTTTAAAGATTAATACGCTAAAGTTGACGTAAATCCGTCAATTTTAAATGACATTTATCTCCTAAGATGATGATGCACATTTTTATAACACTTTTTTTTATTACTTAGGACATATTTTATTTACACAGTTTATATCTTCAGAAGTTTACTAAATTTTATCAACATATATTAATAAGTAAAATAATATATTTCTAAATTTCTTTCAAAAAATATACTTTAAATTTGACGATTTTATTAAAGCTCTATCTATTAGTCATTTATAAAACTAAAATGGACCAAACTTTTATTGAATTAGTTAGATTAAATAATAAAAAAATATTATTGACTAAAAATTACGAAACCTTTGATTAGAAATATGACCTCAATTTTTTGAAAAACAAATATTTATATTTTAGTGTAAAAATGTTATCTATGAAGTTCTAAAAATGAATCATAGATGTAGCCTATAGCACAACAAAATATTAAAAATATTTTTAATAAAATAAACTGATATATAATATTTGTTTAAACTTCAATAAATAAAAATTATTAAATTATTACTCCTATTTATTTTTAAAATATCATGTTATTAATTCTACTCGCCATCACTACGCGACGCTAGTGTCCCATTTAGTGATTGTAGTTTGTTTGAATGGTGTTTGACGTTTGAATTTAAAAATGATTTATAGATGTTTAATTTATAAATAGTAATTATTTTTTTATATTTATATTTATACCAAGCATTAATTACTACACAAATATACGCATACGAATAATTTAGAATTTTCATATTCGGTAAGTTTAAAAATATTTACAACTGTCAGTTGAAATAGTGGCCTATGTAAAAAAAAGAAAAAATATACAGCTTTCTGTTGGTATTTGTCTATATTTACCCTAACTCATGCAAATGCCGTATGAATTAAATAACAATCTCGGAATCAACTTTCAGATTTCAGACACACATACATAAATATAAAATATGGCTACACCACAACATATAAGAGAATGGTTATTAAAAATGGAATATTTGGATCCGAATCCATCAGAAAAAGCATTGGAAACGTATGTAACTAATCTATTTTTTTCTTCTTCTAATCTAAAATATTTTACATTTATCTTCAGATTTAGTAGAGGTGCAGTAGGTTTATTATTCCAACAACTTGTCGAGAAAATAAAGCCCCGCCAAGAAGTAACATTAGCGAAGAAAGAGCTGATAGTGCAAAAGTTACATCAAAGCAAAATAAAATCGCGAAGTGATCAAATTATCGATGATGATTTGAAAGAAATTAAATTAAACAATGAGAAAATAAGATTGGAAAAAAATGCGCAGGAATTAATTGAGAGAAATGATAAAAATGAAACAAACCTGCAAATGTTAAGAACGAAAATCAAAACAAAAGATGCTAAAATACAATTAATGAAACCAAAAAAACACGAAAATGAGTTAAATACGACGTTGATAAAAGCAAAACGTGCTCAATTACATCAACAAATTGCTAAATGTAAATCGTTATATAAATTGAGTCAGATTACGGAACGACCAAATATAACTGAAAATTCAGAAAAAGTTAATGTAAGTATATTTATTTCCAATATTATAGTTGATTATTAAAAAAAAACATTTGTTTTTAGCAAAAAATAAATGACGTATTAAATAAATTGAGAGATGAGATTCACGAATTTGACTTTAAAGTGGAAAATCAAATATCCGATCATCCACCAAATTTTTTACACGTAACACATCATATTAGTACTTCGTTCTTATTAAGTTCGCGCACAAAACCATTATCAACAATTAAAAAACGTTCCAAAACTCCTAAGGCGACTTCTACTCGCCTAAATTTATTTAATAACGATAACAATTTGAATGATACGAACCCTGAGATTAAGGTAATATTTGAGAAATTATGTTGTAATAATGAAAGTTTACGGAAATTTATTAGCGAAGAAATTTGGAAATTTAATTGCGGAACTGTTTTAAAAATATTGATTGATTTGAAAATGAAAAATAATAAAAATCTTATCGAATTAATTACGAGCAAACATAACAGGTAGCTTAAACGAAATTTATATAATATTAATATAAAAACAGTTTTAGTTTTAAATTTTGTTAATTATTCTTATTAACTAAATCACAGGAATTATAGTTTAATTAAATGGAAGCCAAATTTTATTCAACTCAGTGTCCCCTCACAGTGATTCATGTTGTTCTTTTCTTTATAAATCTCTATTGCTTCTCTTATTAATCTGCTGCTAATAGTGATTAGTGATTGGCAATAGAGATTTATAAACAAAAGAACAGTACAGTGAGGACACTGAGTTGAATAAAATTTGGCTTCCATTTAATTAAAAAACTATAATTCATGTGATTTAGTTACTTGTTATTTACTTAAATGTTATTGATAAATTTCGTTCAATAAAATTAATTAACAGAATTTAAACCTATAACTGTTTTATATTAATACTATAAGTTCTGAAAAATATTTGCCTGTATTATATATTTTTTTTTTAATTTATTGTTATTTATTTTTACAGAAACATGGAAATAAATAAAAAAGAGACTGGAATGGAAAAATTATATACTGTTCATATTGAATACGAGATGAAACGATTTCAAAGTAAAGAAAATCTAAGAAAAATTTCCGATTTATTAAATGTACGTTTGATATTTAATGAACCGAATCTATAATTCGCTTATTTTAAACCAAATTTAGAACGGATATTTTTATTTTATTTTTCAGTAATATTAATTTATTTTTACTATATTTCTTTTCAAACTAATATGATGCAAAATTTAATCAAAATTATTTTAGGTTAAACTCTACTTTACGACCAAACCTGAAGTTGACTGCAGAAAATAAAAATAAATAAATAAAATAAATAAACCAAACCCTGGGTTTGGTTTATTTAAAGTAGAGTTTAACCTTATTTTATTTTCTGGAATGAATTTTGACTGCTAAATTATTAATAAAAACATTTTTAACTTTAATTTTATAAATATATATATATATATATATATATATATATATATATATATATATATATATATATATATATATATATATATATATATATATATATATACACACGTGAAGATTGAAGGGGAATAATATCTTTTACAATCTTCAACATGCGTTACATATTTCATGTGTGAAAAAATTGGAAACTTAAATATTTTTTCTCGATATAATTTTGTTTATTTTATCTGTAACATTGTCCATAAAAGGTTGAATTTCAATACAAAATAAAACAGAACTTAAACCTAAAGCCTTTTTATTTTACAATTTAAATATATTGATAATATAAAAGACTTATTACACAAAGAAAGATCGATATCAAGTTGCTGTTTTTGTTTTTTTTATTATTTATTGATTGAAAAATGCGAATATATCAAAACAATTTACATTATATTCCAGGGCCATTATAAAGATGTGAACGAGAATATATTCCTGCAAGCAACTGAAAACGCATTATATTCATTAATCAAAGATTTACAGAATCAGTTACTGAAATATCGGCAACAATTTCCGGATAATACTGAAAAACTTAATCGTAGCATTGCTGAAAGGAAAAAGCTTCAATCGGAAATTGTAAATATTCAAAAACATTTTGTTTCGTGTAATTATTATTTGTAATTCTTTTTTGTTTTTTAGATAACCTTACAAGCTAAAGTCGAATCACTTTCGAATATTTTAAGTCGGTGTAATAATTTTCTTCTAGAACAAAAGAATAATGTTTCGAAAAAAATTAAAGCGTCGAAGAATTATTACGAATTTCAACTGTTAGAATCGTATTCATCGGAAAATTCTGTTCAAGAATTTTTATCGTTTCACCCACAGCTAACGAAGTCAAACTATATTGACAGGTAAATAATATTGAAATATAATTTGGTTAATTTATTTTATATATATATATTTACAGTTGGCACAAAATTTACGAAAATCCGGAACTGTTACAAATTATCGACAAACCATACCTAACTCCAGAAAATGCGCTTAAAGCTTATTACAACGAAAGAATTTGGAAAGAAAAATTAACTTTAATGCAACAGAAAATTTCGAATGAAAAAACCGAACGTCATGAAATTTTAACTAAACTGATAAATAAAGAACAACTTAATAAAAATTTAAATTGCGATAAGTTGCTTGAATCACTAGAAAATTCGCAAAAGTCATTGGAAATTATTTTGAAAAATAATTATGAAGTTAATAAAGAGATTAATCTTTGGAAGGAATGTACTTTAAATAAGGTCGTTTTCCCAAAATTGCTGTTCAAAGGGAAAGATCTTCAATATTATGTAGAAAAATATGAGAAAGTTTATCAGTTGCTTGAAAAATAAATAGATATAACATTTTCTTTATAAATTGAAATATATTTGATACTTTGTAATAATAACAATATTTTTATAAATATGTAATAATTTAATATAGTTTATTCTGCAATTTGTTTTAATTATTATGCGTTTATATTTAGTCAAATTCAATAACGTATGCCAAATAATTCTTGTTTTTAAATTATATATGTATTCGACATTGTTAGAATTCTAATATTGCGAAATTCATTTTACACATAACATTGAAATATTAACATAATAAAAAAATCTTTCAGAACTCATTGTATTAAAATAAAATAAGCTTTAGGTTGTAGTTCAGTATTAATATTTATTAATCTTGATGAAGACGTACGTTGAGTTCGTTGAAACGTCGATTATTAATAAATATTAATATAGAACTTAAACCAAAAGCCGTTTTATTTTAATAAACCCATTTGAAATGAAATTATTCGTCGATTATTAATAAATATTAAATCAGAACTACAACTTAGTCATTTTATTTTAATTGGAATATTTTTTTTTAAATTTTATTAATTCTTTTTCAAATCTTGTTATTTTGGTTGAAAGTTAATGATTGAGTAACTTGTGAAGTTTTTGGGAAAAATAAAATCTCAATATTTTAGTATTATTATATTAATTTCACGGATACACTTATAAACATTTATTTGTTCAATATTACATATAATTTTATATTTAATATTGTGCAACAACAACAAAAACTATCATACAAAAGAACGTAAACACGATATATCTAATGATTATCTATTTTTGTTATTATTACAATTAAACAAAAGAGGAAACACCTGCATTACTACACCTGTTACTAAAATAATAATTACATTTTTGTTTTATTATTTTTATATACAGTTTGTTTTACATATTGGAATTATTTAATAGTGAATTGTTGATGTAGGAGTAAATTATAGATTGATTTTAACATTAGTTTTAATTTAACTAATATAGTTTTAAAAATCAGTTGCCTAAATACCAAGATCAAACATTTAAACTAAAACGCTAAAAAATCAAGTTTATATAACTAATCAAAATTTATAAATTCAAACAAAAATTTATCTAAACTTTTATTTGTTGTAATCAGATTGTAATAGACAAATTTATATTGCAATTACATTAAATCAAATTTAGTTATATTTTCACAAGAAATTTATCAAATATTTGATGATTCCAGTTAATCAAATTGTATACATATAATGTAGATAAAGCTAGATTTACACAACGTATAACGAATGCTTGTTATGCGTTATAAATATTTGAGTATAAATGATTGTGTACGATATTTGTTTAAGATATTCCTCCTTGTATTCAGTATTCACAGAGATTAGACTTTGTTATGCAAACCGGACATGTATTTGTGTATTTTGAATTAAAATATGTTCACTATTCTGCCAAAATTTCAAATATTCGTTTACGAATAATTGGATATTCTATATAGTGTAATTCCGGCACTCAAATATAATCTGTTTTGGTTGAGAAATGAATTAATTTTTCAAAAGAAACAACGTAAATTGAATTTATCTGTTCTTGATTTCCAAAATTGATTTCAAATAATATTTTTTAATAATTAAATATTTTTGGCGTAGAAAATTGTTTTAAAGTGAATTTTAAATGCATCAATCGCCGTATATATTTATCACAAAGAACTAATTAATCATTAGTTATTTTTTTAAATTCAGAAATCATTATATTAAAATAAAACGGCTTTAGATTGCAGTTTTGTATTAATACGTACTCTACGTTGTCAACGTAATATCTTCATCAGGAAAAATGGTACAAATAACATTTACAGTAAATAACAGAACATAAAAACAAGTTACTAAGTAACGAAATAAATAATTAGATCATAAAATTTTTAATTAGTGGAAGCCAAAGTTTGACAATTTTTAAGTCAAAAACATTTTTTTTTCTGCGGGGTGTAATGGGGATCGGAATGGTTCAAATGGTCCATAATCTTGCATGACCCTGAAGATGAGACTTGAAATTTTTTAGGACGCAAAATTACATTCAATTTCGTTCAAAATCGGCCGAGTTATACCTTTGAAAAATCGAGTGGCGAGTTTTTTTTTGACGAGCGTATTTACATATTTTCATACGAATTTAGTTTGTTCACGTACGAACAATGCGTCTGTGATACCGACTAAATAAACAGGAAATTAGTTAATTGATAAATTACGCACAATATTAATAATTATTACGAAATGATAACAATTAGTACTTTGAATTTTATAATACATCTGCGCTATTTCTTCATTATTATCTTTGATTTAATACTTTTTTCAGAAATATTTCTACACCTGTATGTTAATTTTAAAAATGATAAAAAAATCATATTTATTGAATTTGGTATATATATATCAGATAAATTTGTACAGCGTTTTATTTATAAATAATATTTACCATTCATATAGTATTATTACTGTAGTCAACAAAAATGAAACTTCAAATTTTTATATATTTATTATTTAATTTATTTTACGTTACATATTCAAAAATTACTATATCTTCATGTAAGTATTATTTTATGTATTGAAACATATATAAAATTACTATTTAAACATTTAAAAAAATTACTATTTATTCAAATAAGTATTTTTTATTTAAGGATATAGGATAATTAGAAAAAATATTAATTTTAACATTTATAAAATATATTTTAAAATAAAACGGCGTTAGGTTGTAATTGTGTATTAATATTTATTAATATACGAAGTTTCGACGTACTCAACATACATTTTCATTTGTATCATTTTTCCTGATGAAGATATACGTCGAGTATGTAGAAACATCGATTATTAATAAATATTAATACGGAATTACAACCTGAAGCCGTTTTATTTTAATCACATAAGTTCTGAAAGATTTTTATACTATGTTAAATATATTTTATTTAATAAATTTTTAAATTTTAAGTATTTTTGCTTTCATATTCGCGCTTCTCGAACATAGAACTTTAATATGTAAAATCATACTTTTAACATAGTAAAAAATCTTTTAGAACTCATTAAAATAAGACTTTCGGGTTAAGTTTAGTATATTTTATTTAAAAATCGACCTTTCGATATACTCTATGCATATCATCTTCAGAAAAAATATACAATTAATGATGGTATACGTAGCTTATATCGAAACGTTGATTTTATAATATTATATATTTTTAGATTATTTTCAAGGAAAGTCGTAATAATATTCCGAATATATTTTAATATTTTAAATATTACAAATAATTGATAATTTATATTTAAAATTAATATTTCAAAAGCAATAGTTCTACTAACGAATTTATTTCATTCCACAAAATGATTTGTAGTAGTAATTATTCATTAGCCGAATTACGATTTTTACTTTGAAACTTGTCAGAAAAATTCGATTCGTTAGTCGAAATTCAGTTTGTTAGATACGGCAAAAAACCAAGTGAAAAAAATATTGGTTTACTGTATTTAATTATGATATAATTAAAAAAATTTGTTTGTTATTTGAATTGAAATAATCTAAAATCGAGAGAAATTATTTTAAATAGTACATTTTATATATTTTGAATAACTTACAGAATAAAATTTTCCACTTTTTCATCATTTTTAAGTATATTCATATCAAAAATAAAAATGGTTATTTCATATTTTTATACTTTTTATTATAAAGGAAAATTTCGAATTTTAAAACTGAAATACTGACTATTTTAAATTAATATTTCAGGTTCCGATGATATTCCGAATGCAGTCAGTTTTATATCAGAAGGCTGTGACACAACTCCTTGTCCACTTAAAAAAGGAACGGATGCAAATGCTAACATTACTTTAAGAATACGTAAGATTTTTTTAATTCTTTTATTATATTCCATATTCGCAAAAGTTTTCTTTCACTGAACAAATTGTGGTCAAAAATCAATAAATTGTAATTTTTCTAACAGCACTAAAAATGCAAAAGAACTTTATAATGTTAATCTTAACAGATTAACATTATTAATTATTATTCTTTTACTTTCTTCGATTTTTGGCCGACTATGAACCACTTGAAATAACTTTCTATGATTGTTTTTCTTCTTCTTTCTTCTCTTCCAGTACTCTTTTATTTTTTTCTTCCGTCCATTTTACTCCTGTTTTTATAATCAGAATTTCGACGAAACTGAACGCTCGTTTTTATCAGGAAATGATATTACAGTAAATAACAGATCATAGAAACAAGTTACTAGGTGACAAATAAGTGATTAGATCATAAAATTTTAATTAATGGAAACCAAATTTTATTTAACTCAATGCCTTCACAGTAATTGATATTGTATTTTAATTGCTTCTCTTATCAATCTGCTGTTAATAAACCTAAAGTAGTTTTATTTTATGTAATTAGTTCTGAAAGATTTTTACTATATTAAACCAAAATTTCTTAAATAATTTTTAAGAAATTTATTTATCACAACGATATAAATAATTTAAAATGTTTCTTATTTTATATATTTCTAACTCAGAGTGAGTTTTTAAAGTTGTAAGTGACTTTTTTAAAACTAATAAATGATACAAAAAAATTAGAACTCTTAATACTTTAGCTTCCATAACAAACTCGGTTAGAATTTTGGTTCAAGTGATAACACAAAAAGAATGTTTGAAAATTGGTTTTAAATGTCAGAGTATAGAAAACTAATTATTAATTGAATTAAATTTTTCAGCTTATGACATGGATCAGAGTACTTTTAAAGTACAAGCGAAAACATTCGGATTTTGGGTGCCATTTAATCCTCCAGATAACAATGCCTGCCACAGTTTGACAAATAGCTATTGCCCGTTCGAACAAGGTGAACTCGTTACCTATAATTTACGATTACCTATTGCCAAAATCTATCCAGTAAGTTTTTTTTTACTATATTTTTGAAATATGTATTTGTTTTATATTTTACTGAGATCCGATTGCACAAAACATTGTTAAATGTTCTCTATTCATTTCGTACAACAAAGTTCGATGATGTGACAGGAGTATAAGGCACAAATATGCTTATAAAATCAATTAAAACATTTTAGTTTAAAAGTTTTTATATTTAACATAGTAAAAAATCTTTCAGAACTCATTATATTAAAATAAAACGGCTTTAGGATATTGTTCTGTATTAATTTTTATTAATAATGGACTTACTTAACGTACATCATCAATTTAGAGTACGTCGAAACGTCGATTATTAATAAAAATTAACACAGAGTTATATTCTAAAGCCGTTTTGTTTTTATATTTAAATTGAAGTATATATATTTCTTTTCGTATGTTAATCAATATTGTTAACAATGTAGTTGTTTAGTTAACTTATTAATTAAGTTAATAATGCTTTGTGTAACCGGGCCATAGAATTATATTAAGTTAATTATATAAAAAGTATATTTGGTAAGTGGAAGAAGTATAAGATATTTTTGCAAGAATTCTATCCACTTTATATAACTTTTTAGATCTATAAATTAGTCGAAATTAAAGTAAAAAATCTTTCAGAACTCATTATATTAAAATAAAACTGCTTTAGATTAAAGGTCTGTATTAAAATTAACTCAACATTCGTCTTCAACATGAAAAATGATATAAATAACATTTACAGTATGTAAACAGAATATTTGTTAGTTACGTAGTAATTTGTTCCTATGTTCTGTTTATTTACTGTAAATGTCATTTGTATCAGTTTTCCTGATGAAGACAGACATTGAGTTTGTTGAAACGTTAATTATAAATAAATATTAATGCAGAACTTTAACCTAAAGCAGTTTTATTCTAGTCGAAATTGCATTGTTTTGTAAAGTTTTATGAACGAAAAATCATTATTATCGTTTATTTAATCTGATTCTTCGAAACGTCGATTATTGATGAAAATTAATACAGAACTATATTCTGTAGCCGTTTCATTTTTATATTTAAATTTAACTATATATTTTGTTTGTTACAGACAATAAGTTTAACATTGAAATTAACATTTTTCGATGATAAACAGCAGCCCATAATGTGTTTCCAAGTTGATTGTCAAGTTGTAGATTAATTTTAATTATATTTATTTTAATTTATTTGTAGATGTAACATTTTATAATAAAAAATAATTTTCGATTTATTTAAATAATAACCGTTTTTTTTTTGACAAGCGTCTGCAAATAAGAAACGTTGATTGCCTGAACTACTAAATCTATTATATTTTAATTTTTAAATATTAATTAGAAATACAAAATAATGTTATCAATATTTTTTTAAAATTATACATTCTGACAATTATTATCTTAAGTTTGAACACCTGCGTTTTGAAACAATGAGATAATTAAATTATTTATAATCTAGTCTTATAATTCTTTCTAATTTTTTTATCTACCTACGTTCAATAAATATTACAAAATGAAAAAATCTAATAGTTATTGGTATTTTATTTACACTATTCTATATAATTAACACAGAAGTTGTAACTTCATATTAATAACAGAAACTCAAATTTTTTTTTGATTTTTTTTCCAGCCTTGTAATTGTCAAACTATATTTTTTTAATATATTTTTTAAGACATTTACTTATTTATAATATTTATATAAGAAACATTGGTTGCCTGACTGTTATTGTATTTGTTAAATATTAATAAGAAATAAACAGTAAATAAATAGGACGTTTTGACACACTATATAGACGTTTAGTGTGTCGAATTTTAATATTAAATAAACAGAAATTTATCCTAAAGCTTACTTATTTTAGTATAATGAGTTCGGAAACATTTTGTACAAAGTATTGTTATCAATATCTTTTAAATCAGAACTTGACATTTTAAAGATTGTTATCTTAAATTTGGAACACCTGCGTTTTGAAATAATTAAGATAATTAAATTATATATAATCTAGTCATTCTTACATATAATTCTTTCTAATTATACGTTCAATAAATATAGTATTCCAAAATGAAAAATCTAATAAATTTTGGTATTTTATTTACATTATTTCCTGTAATTTATGCAGATGTTGTTGTAACTCCATGTAAGTAATATGTTTTTTTTATAAATTACAAAAGTATTTTTTTCAAAATTGTTTTTAAATTAAAAGCATAGAAAGAAAAATAATGGCCTGTATTCCCACCTATTTTATTTATGAGAAAGCGCTTTTATCTTCTGCTATAAAATAAATTTTTCTAAGTTATAGTATTTTGTTTTTACTTAAATCGCCATTAGTTTATTTTGATAAACTAATTTAAATCATTAGTCAATTTTTGAACGAAGAAAAATGCATTGCCGCGAAAGCTGAAGGTTCCGGGTTTAAACCCCGGCAAGGTCATTTAAAAATTGACTAATGAATTAATTAGTTTATCAAAGTAAATGAATGGCGATTTATTCATATTCCTTAGTAGATTGTGGCTCAAACTCTATCTGCTATGCTGGAATTAGTTTCCTCCAAACATTTCTATCCAGACAAGTAACTTTAGCTTCATTTACATTCGAAACACCTCTCATACATGCTCTTCTATTTCACTCTTTATCATAGTATTTAAATAAAACTGAAATAATATATTTTTTTAATTATCTTGTAGGTGATGGTATTCCAAATGTTCTGCATTTCGTAGCAAATGGATGCGATACTTTACCGTGTCCTTTAGTAAGAGGCACGATTGCAAATGTTAATATGACTATGCGTGTTCGTAAGTATCACGAAGAAAAAAATTGTATATGCTGTGCACAATTTTTTTTTTTTCGCATTTGAAGAAAAAATATTTAATTTAATCTATTTTTAAAATTTAGTTTATCAATAATAATGACAATAATGGTTCGATCTTGTGGATAAAGTGTCTCTAATCACTTTATATACGAACTAGAATTATTACGAAGAAAATTTCTGAAATATATTACTTTAAGACCAACAGAAAGCTGATCATGACGTATTGCTAAATAGATTTGGCTTTGAATCTTTGGACCAGAGACGAATTAAAACTAGTATATTGTACCAATTACTGCATAATAATGGTGGACTGTGTCCTAGCTTACTTGAAAAACTTAGGCCCGTATTCTCACCTTATTTATAAAAGTGATTTTTGCCAAAAGTGCTTTTGACGTTTACTTAAAATTATTTATTAAGGACTTTATAATAGTTTATTTAAATTTTATAATACCAAATATAATAAAAATCATCAAAAATAGAAAACTATTCATATTTGATCAAAAACAGAAGCAAAAATTGTTTTGAAATTAATGATAAAAGCACTATTTCACGAAAAACTGAGGTGAGAATACGGGCCCTAATTTTTCAGTTCCAAGACTTTCATCTCGTTCTAAGCTAATGTTTTATTGAGATTACTCGAGAACAAATATTTTATATAAGGCACCAATCAACATAATATGTAGAAATTTTAACAAATGCTTATTTGATTAGATATTTTTTATGAAAATTTACATTCATTAATTAATAGCTTAAATAATTAAGTTAGTAAAAAAATATATTTGTATATGTATTAATATTATTGTATATGAACTGATTTGTCAATTTTTTTTAAATGTAATAAAGTCATTATTATTATTATTATTAAAACTATAAAGATTATCACCATAGATATAATTCAAAATTAATCTTTCTTGATACAAATTGGCACATTTCCGAAAAGACTTAGGGTACGTACACACCGAGCGCGCTTCGCATGGCGCTTAGCGTCTTTCTCTATGCTAGGCTTAAAGCAATATAAAACCAACACGTCATTTTATAGTATGCCTGTTCAGACCGGTCGCATGGCGCTTTGCTGTTCACTATTCATTAAGCTCTGCTAAGCGCTAGGTTACGGGCAGTGTTGGTTAATCACGCAGTACTGCCAGACGTTTTATTACAAATATGGAAGAAACGTTGATAGCTGCCGTATTTAATCGGGAAGAATTCTCATATAAGATACAAATTTTTCGTTAAATTTTCTGGCATCACTGTGCAATGTAACAAATTTGTCAATTGTATTCCGATCATTGTTAAATGCATGAGTCCATATTCTTCTTTTAAGTGTTTTGCTTAATTTTAATCTAATATTCTCTGCCAACAACATTTTTCTTAATAATTTAAAAAGAGGCATAACGTAACCGTCAAATTCAACATCAAACTAATGACTAAGCTTTGCGTTAAAAGTCATGTCGATGTGAACAGTTTGTAAGCTATGCACTAAGCAATGCGATACAGCAACACGCTAAACACCATGCGAAGCGCGCTCGGTGTGAACTTAGCCTTATGTCTTTCTCGCCAAACTTTAAAGATTTAATTATGTAACAGCCAGTTTCATAATAAAGTTCTGTTTTATTGGCAATAACAAATAATTTTACGATTAGAAGTTTGAAAAGCATCGTTTTTATTGATAATAATAATTATTATAGTAGAATTTAAAATCGATGCTTTTTTGTCAGTTTAAATTTGACTTTAGTTAAAGTATTTATTATGAAACCAGCTGTAATTAAAATTATTTTTATTTGAATGTTTTCAGCTCATGAAATGCAGACAAGCGAATTTGAGATTCGAGCAAGAGCGCTTGGATTTTGGGTGAATTTTCCGCCACCTAATAACAACACCTGTGTTGGATTAACCAATTCGTATTGCCCACTCGAAGAAGGCGAAGTCATTACCTATAATCTACGTTTACCTGTGGCAAAGGCTTACCCGGTATGTGTATTTATGTATATATTTATAGAATACAATTGAGAAATATCATTCTGCTGTTAATATTAATTGGTCTTGCAATAATTACAGTATCTTCGAATTTCACATTATGAAGATATCCGAACTTTACTTCTAATTATTTCTAGACACTCCATATGTCGATATGTCGTTATTCTAATTCGAAAACATTTAAATTTCTCATCTTTAAACTCATAAAGTTGGCATATTTGTCACTTTACCACTTCTCAATTATTGAGCAACTTCTTATAAATTAATTTTTAAGTTTAAATAACTTTTAGCCCAAGAAATCTTTAGTTTAACAGATATAACTAAGTCTATTTTTTTTAAAAAATATTAATATAAAATTATGAAAAAAATGTTAATACTGAATTTTTTACAGAAATTGGATTTATTATTACAATTTAAATTTTTCGATGAAGACAAGCAAGCCTTTATGTGCTTTCAAGTTCCATGCAAAGTAATTGATGCTCCCACAAAACTTATAAATTAAAATCAATAGACTATGAAATACTTGACAAATGTTATTTTGAAATATGACATATTTACATAAAATAAACAATAAACTTATATATTTTACAAAAAAATATCAACAAAATACCTACATACTTATACAGTAACAAGTTTAAAGTTTATATACTATATATATATATCATAGAGCTGCACTTAGAATGTTTCAAAACGTGTATATCCGTTGTAATAGCACTTGCTAATAACTCGAGCCGCACGAACAAACTAAATAACGTTACAGTTTTATCGCACGGATCAAGTTTTAAACAAGCAATTTATTTTCAAATTCAGCTTCCAAAAAAAACCTGAAAAATTGTAAAATAATCATTTATTGTTACATTTATTTTAATAATTATAATATAGTAAAAAAAATTTTTAGAACTCATTATATTAAAATAAAAAAAGTTTTCGGTTTTAGTTCTGTTAAATTTTTAATTAATATTCGACGTTTCGATATACAGAACTAAAACCAATCCTTTTTTTTTTTAATATACATTAATTCTAAATTATTATTTTGATTCTTAATTATATAAAATTATTAGCAAAAATCAAATAGATTTATACTTTTTTTTGGAAAATATTAACATAATTACAAATAATGTTTAAAATATCCATATAATAATTTACTAAAACTTACATGTTCTGTTTATTTCATTTATATATTATCATTGAATGTATAATCAATAATATTATATAATATTAATTTTTGCGTTTATAAACTAAAACAAATCGTTATGTAAAAATTTCTGGGATTCCGAGTGATATTTGACATATTTTATACAACGGGGCATAGCAATCATTTTACAAAATCCCACAATATTTGTTTCATTTAACGAAATATTTTGAGAACACAAAGTTGAATTTTTTTAAATATTTTTTTTAAACTCAATACTCTAATAAATTAATTGTCACTGTATTTTGATTTCAGAATTAGTAAAATTTGAATGCAAAGTAAAAACATTTGACAGGATATAACTCAGTCACCCAAAGTAGGACAGTTTTTTTAGATCAGACCTAGAAATATTTTATATTAATGAAAAATTAAATATTAACAAATATAATACAGAATATTATAATTCTGATAACATAACTTGCATTCAGAATTATACTTTAGTGATATTATAAATTGAAATAATAAAACGTAGGACATTTAAGTTTCAGTGTAGGACGGAAAACGCGTGCTTGCAATTGTAGGACGCCATGCAACTCGTAGTAGAATCAGACACATTAATAGACAAATTTACGCAATAATATTTTGATAATTTAATATAAACCACATAAGAGATTAAAATTTACTTAAATCAAAAGAAATTTACAGATATTTTTACAACAAAATAAATATGCCACGTTATCATATCACTTAAAATGTATTTATTTTGTTGACAATGCAGTTAAAACTACCTATTATTAACCACTTGCAATTCATTAATTTCGATTTTAAAATATGTAGTATTACAGCTATTATCAGAAAAAATAAATTATGTTCAATAAAAAACACAAGGAACACTAATAAATTTCTTATTAAAAAAAATTAAGCAGGTTTTTCATATTTTAAAATAAAATCACTTTCAGATATTTTAATAAAATGTAAATAATTTTGAGCGTAGTTCTTACTAGTTCAAAATTATTTCATGATGTATAAACGTTACGTAATATTACGTAATTAAATATATATGTCAAAAATCTAAAATAATTTTGAATATAATTTTTAAAATATACGGAAATGCCAAATACATTAACTTATTTTGAAAATTTTGCTCATAATCTTCAAATTTTAATCAAAAATCAATTTAAACACGTTTTATTAAAATAAACACAAGTTACTTGACTTTTATTAGTTTTTAAAAGTTTTAAAAAAATTTAATGTAAGTCAATATTAAATAATTACAATTGTTTAAATTATCTTCAGATAAAATTAATATTTTGGAAATCTTACACTGTTTCACTATTAATTAAATGATATTATTACAAAATTAAATTAATTATGTAAAATTTTTAATAAATTTACAGATTATTTTAGACGTATTATTTTCGAAATCTAAATATATTCAACAAAAATAAAATTAATCTTTATAGTAAATTATTATTGATAGCTTACGAAAAGCAAAATAAAGTTGATATGTGAAAAAACTCTTTACCAAAATTTGGATAGATGTTAGCCGCAAGACAGTCACAACTAAAATGATAATTTTTCAAAAGCCACGTAGAAAATATGAAGTTTGAAAAAATTTTACGATATGTATATCGCCAGGTAACTTCGATATGGTAATGAGTGCAATTTTATCACTTTTATGTTATATACCTTATTTGTCACAATACCTAAACTTTAACTAGTGAAAAAAACCGAAAACGAATTCGTTTTATATATAGTTATATAACGGTAAAAAGAACTTCTTTTTTTTTACTTATTATATTTTTTGGTGCCCTAAATTTTTACAATTTTCGTAATATTGTTATCACTTTATAATTACCTTCGTTTACTTAAATATCTTACAAGCGTTTTTTTAAAAATAATTTCATATTAACGTAAAATAAAATTATATAATTTTTTTATTTTATCATTATTGACATTAAATATTATTTTTAAATACGTATTGATTTTTTCTAGGGCATAAGCTATAAGACATAAATTTAATTAAGGAAATTTGATAATAATATATTTGACTTGAAAAAAAATACTGTTAGTTCAAAGCATTATTTAACGTATATTTCGAAATATGTTTTCTTTTTCCATTATCAATTTTTTATTTCTATATTTGTTATTCGACATTACTACTTAAATTATTTTCAGATGTTAGTTAAGATGGTTCGGTTATCTTGAGCGAATATCGAATGAACGTTTGGTTAAAAGAATATATAATTGAATGATTTTGAAGGTATGCAAACGTATACCTTCGATACGTCCGATGAATAGTTGGAGTGGTATGATTGAGAGAGTGATTTGCGTAAGCGAAAGTTTCCAAATAGTAGGAATAGAAGAGCATGTATGAGAGATATTATGAATGTAGATGAAGCTGGAGTTGCTTGTCTGGCTAAGGAATGTTTGAAGAAAACTAATTTCTGGATAGTGGAAAGAGTATTTATGTATTTTTGACCTATATATTGTTATCTAAAATTAATTTGCAATATTGCAATTAATGTACAAAAAAAACCAAATTGAAATATAATTATTTAAGACATTTATAGAAAAATAATACGGTTTACTTTTGTTTGATTAATTGAAGATTTAAACATTCAAATTCATATGTAGTACTTTTTCTACGACCAAATATGGCTTAATTAGTTCACGAAATATGTCTATATACATACACAATTACACATACGATGCTACCAGAAGACATTTTTGAAACACAAACGTAAATATGTTCTACCAAATTTACATTCAACTACCTTTAAATTGGTAAAATTAAAAAAAAAAAAATTTTAAATGAAAACAAATTATTTAGTCTTTACAAGAATTTGACCAATCCAAACATTTGGTGTTAAAACTAAAAATGTCTCAAGTGTTTGGATTGGTCAAATTTTTGTGCTTGTGCGTAAAACTAAAACTGCAATCAGAATGAGGCTTTAAAACCTATAATTTTGTCTATCTCTTACAGATAATAAATTAAAATATGATTTTACTGTGGCGAAAAGTTTATAAAATAAAATAATTTCCCTTAAACCATAAACAATACGTTATATTTTGCTACTGATTTTAAAAGCTTAGGTTCCGAAATACGTATATAGCTTTTACTAAAATTATTGTTTGTGGTTTGAGGGAAATTATTTTATTTTATTATCTCTTACAGACAAAAAATTACTAGTTTAATAAAAAAAAATTGGTTATTTTTATTTATTATTTATTGGATATCTTAGTTACAATAGTATAAAAGATATTTTTTTATTTTTAAGTTATTTATTGAAATTTTAAAGTTCGATCGGTTCAAATTTGATAAATATCCTAACGTTTTTCGTACGCTCGAAATGAACTCATCTTTATCATAATTTTTTTGTATTTTACAATGTATTGGGGATGGATCTCTATAATCTAGGAAATTTCAGAAATATGTTTTTCGGAAATTCTACAACAATTTCTTGTTTTATAATAGAATTTTCGTATCAAAATTATATATTTTGTGTTTTCTTTGTCTTTCATACAAAATTAAATCAAGTAAACACACAATTACACCATGTACCCAAAAGAATATTGCAAAATATCCCTATCCAGCCAAGGAACTTTAGCTTCATCAATATTCATAATTTCTCTCATACATGCTCTTCTATTTATACTATTTGGAAACTTTCGCTCACGCAAACCAATTTCTCAATCAAAGCGCTCCAACTACTCATCGGTCGTACACCTGCAAACGTATAGCTTCAAAATTATTTCTATAAATTTTTTTTATCCAAACGTTCAATAGACATTTACTCTCAAGATGTCCGAAACATCTTAATAACAAGATTAGAAGTATATGGGTAAACCCATATATAGACTACTTTGACATTTCTCGAAAAGTTGGCAACACTGTATTTTAATAATATTATAATTTATGTGGGCACTAGGAGATACTTTTCTGAAAATTTGATCAAAATCGAATAAATAATGTAGCCACAATGAATTTTTAAAAAATTTTGTGATTTTTTTCTCGATAAGTTGGCAACACTGTATTTTGTTAAAATTGCATAATTTATTTAGGCACTAGGAAAAACTTTTATGAAAATTTGATTAAAATCGGTTAAATAAAATGGTCATAATAAATTTTTTAAAATTTTATTAATTTTTTTCTCGGAAAGTTGGCAACACTGTATTTTGTTAAAATTACATAAATTAAATGAATACTAGGAGAATCTTTTGTGAAAATTTGAGTAAAATCGGTTGAATAACATGGCCATAATAAAAATTTTAAAATTTTAGTAATTTTTTTCTCGGAAAGTTGGCAACACTGAATATTAATAAAATTATGTAATTAATGGGAGCATCAGGGAAATCTTTTCTGAAAATTTGATCAAAATCGGATAAATAACGTAGCCAATATGAATTTTTAGAAACTTTAGTAATTTTTTTCTCGGAAAGTTGGCATCACTGGAAAAAAACAAAATCACATGACCATCTTGGGCACTAGACAAATTTATCCTGAAAATTTCATTAAAATCGGTTGAACCGTCTAGGAGGAGTTGCGATCACAAAATTTGGTCTGACGACCGAGCGAGCGAGCGAGCTGACGACGCACATCCATACACCCACATAAACCAAGTTCAGATTCGTCATCTAGAGGCTATATGAAGGATTTCTATACAATTTTTTTTTTTTTTTGAAAATGTTACAGACACCGTACCAAACGCTATACTACTTTTTCCTTGCAGTCAAAGTAGTAATAAGTAAACAGTTTAACTCAAATATTATATATTTTGCAAATTTGCACAATAAATTTATAATATTATAATTTAAAATAATTTCGAATTGCAGAAGCAAACAAAAAACAAGTAGGAATTTTTTCCGTTTATCTTTTGACCTATATTGTTAATTCTTATAAAAAAATTACGTGGCAAACTATTTATCAAACGTAATATTTTATAATAATTGTTAGTTATATTATCTTTTAAGTCTAAAAACAGGTTAGTCATATGGCATTGACTATATATAACAACGTAATAAAAATAAAACTGTAAAAATTATCAATTTTCTACGATATCTTTTAACTTCACTTGAAAATGAACGGGGAAAAAAAATTACTCAACAAAATATGTTTTTATTCATTACATGCAAATTTTCAGTTATTCCCCAAAACTTGCAATATTTAAGTGAAATTTCACTAAGATTTTTTTAAAATATTAATCAATAGTTTTATTTGTATGACAGCTATTTACATCAATTATTTTGCTGCTATACAATTTCATAAAATATTGATATGGTGTCATAACTTTTAACTTGAATAAATTAAACATTTCTGTCATTTAATATGTCATTCGAATATGGCTAACTTACAAATCTATAAAGTTTAAGAAAAATACTTGAAATTTTAACAATAATAACTTGCTTTCCGTGAACATAATTTTAATACCATTACTTTTTGATATATCCTTATAAATTTGTTTCGATGGTTTGTCGTCATAGTAACAAAACGATATACAAAATGAATGCACTTAAAAATGATATTGAAGCTATAATACAGAGATACGACAAAGAAGAAAGTTTATTAGATAAATTATTAGAAGACAAGTATATTTGTTAATATTATATTAATATTAATACCAATTAACATTAAACTCGTTTCAGAGAAAGTAAGAATAATTCGTCACAAGTATCAGTTGATAATCAAAATAATG
The DNA here is from genome assembly GCA_963966155.1 of Clivina fossor. Lineage (NCBI taxonomy): Eukaryota > Metazoa > Arthropoda > Insecta > Coleoptera > Carabidae > Clivina > Clivina fossor. Next base: position 7,857,030 of record OZ014566.1, read on the forward strand.
TAAATATTACGTTAGAAGACGCTATTAAAAGAAATAAGGAAATATTACAAGTATGTATTAAAATATATACATATTACAAAATTACTAGTATTGTATTTTATATTTCAATTAGAATTTAGAAATAACCAAAGCTAGATTACGTTCGAAAGCGATATTTAGTCCAACAGAAATACAATGGGACGCGATTTGTGAACGATATCAGCAAGCTCCGTCTTTACCTATTACAACATGGCGATGTCATTTATCTTCATAAATATTAATTTATAATATTATATTAGCATATGTATAACAGAAATAGAAATAAATTTTAGATATAAAATATTTTAGAAATCGTATCATAAAATCAATAATGCAGTCCTACCAATTTCTTAAATTAAGTTAATAATATATTTTAAATTTTACGAATTATTGTAATTAATAATAATAATAATGTAATTAATATTTAATAATATTAATATTCTCATATGTATAACAGAAATATAAATAAATTTTAGATATAAAATATTTTAGAAATTACATACAATCATAAAATCGAGTGCACTAATGCAGTTCTATAAATTTCTTAAATTATGTTCATAATGTAATTTAAATTTTACGTATTATTGTAAATAATAATAATAATAATGTAATTAATATTTAATAATATTGAGATGTACAAATATTACAGGGATTAAAAAATCATCTACAGAATTTTATTACATTTGAGTATTTGATACATGTGTCAAACGTCAAATGTTGATATTGATAACCTATAAAATTGCATACTATTTTATATTGTAAAAATGAATAATCTAATAAAAACTAGTACTTCTAATATGAAACTAATTAACTACTTTTATCCAATTTTATTATCTAATAGATGCTGTTCGACTCAAACGCCTACTGAAGCAAAACGTGGTGGATATGCAAAAGCATTTGAAAAATTTGAGAAACAAATTAGCGAAGAAAACGATAGCAATAAAGACAATAAAACATTTTCGTATTTATTAAGAAATTCGAAACTTATGGATGTAGGTACAACAAATACGTTAAAATTATGAATATTTTATCTTTTATTTTGCTGCTAGCTCGGAGAACCAAACGCTAAAATCGTATCGGGACGAATTTTTAAAGTTGTTGAAGACGATTTATATATAGATTTTGGTTGGAAATTTCATTGTGTATGTCCAAGACCAAAAAATAAAGCAAAGTAAATAAATCAACCAAACATGATCTAGTGATGAAATCTAAAAATATATTTTACATTGCAGCAATTTCGTTCGAGGAGCAAAAGTACGATTGTTAATTAAAGATTTGGAATTATCTTCGAAGTTTTTAGGTTTTGAGAAAGATATTACTTTACTAGAATCGGATTGTGTTCTACTTGGTTTGGCATATGAAAACAAATAGTTATTGAAATATTTTTTGTTATTAGAATTATGTTATAAATAAAGGAGCGTATTGAGGAAGCGCATATTGCCTTTTTTTGTGTACAATTTTTTTTTAAGTTTTTACCATACTAATCTAATAAAAAACCAATTCTATTTTAATTTCAGAAATGAATACTAGATGGTGCTGGAATGTAATTGTCATAAATAAATCTATTTTCTATATAAAATATATTAATAAATATGAAATAAATAAATAAAATAGAATGAATAAATAAATTAAAAAAAAAAAAACGCAAAAGAAAATATACATGAATGAATAACTTCAGATTTATCTTCACAGTTAAAAATCAAAGACATTGACGTGTAATCTATGAGAGTTTTATTTTTTTTTTTTGTTGATAATTATAAATAAATTGTATACCAATAATAACAGTTAGTACGATTTGTTTTAAATACTGAAACTTCAACAATTATAACAGAGGCTTCTAGTGAGAAGCCAAACAGCGAATTGTTTGATGCTGTAAAAGAAGGTAACCTTGATAGAGTAACATTAAATTATCAATTACATTAATTTGTTTCCAGAAGCGATGCTAGATGTTTCAAGTGCTAGAAGCACATCTAGAACACAAGAAATCGGAATTAAAACGGATTACATATCGTACGCTGATGTTTAAGATCTGCCCGACGTTTTATTCTGCACATTAGATTCTTTCTCAAAAGAAGCTTTGACACAGACGGTTTTTCATTCAACAATTTTCCAGTCGCAGTCCATACTACGGCTGTAATTTTGCAATGGAAGAACTTAATATAATTCCACTAGGCGCCAGTCGGCATATAGAAAAAGGAGCTAGCATTAACACTAAAGATAGTGATGACAATACTCCATACCTAACCTACTTTGTAGATAAAAAAAGTGATGATCTTTATGTAAAAAATAAATATGGACAAACACCTATATACCTTGTTGCTGCTAAAAATAATCACACAGTAAAATATCTTGAAGGTATTATTCCTATTCTTGAAGGGATAGATGCTATTGTTGGGATAGCCGACGGGGTTGTAGATATACTTCAAAAATTTGGTGTATTGCCAAATGAAGAATCCAAGGACTTTCAGAAGGTTTTTGATGCTTTAGGTAAAAATTATGCTGCTATTGAAGAGGTTGGATATAAAGTAGACAGAAATTTTGCAGAAATGAAAGAGGTCTATTATATGGTTAGTAGGACTTTACTAGCTATAGAAGGAACAAGGCTTGAGATGCGTCAAGGGTTTCAACGTGTTCTTGATAGTATAAGGGAATTAGGGACGATTGATAAAGTATCAGATATCATCACATTTATAGATGATTTCACAGAGAGTGTAAAATTTATAGAAGGGCTTCATTCAAAGGCACGTGTTGATGAACTTGAAAGGAATGATAATATTTTAGATACGTTGAATAAAGATATTACATTAGATGGTAAATTACGTGGTAATTTAAAGAATATTATTCATTATCATGCTTTTCCACAAAATGCAGCAGATAGCACGGGGTTTGCGGCATTTCATGTATTGTATTATGGAACGCAAATTTGTGTTTCAGCAGCATTTTTTGTACTTGAGCAATATTCTTATCTTGCTGATTACTACTATAATAAAGGTGAAATAGATAAATATAATAAAAATTGTAGTCTTCTTCAATTAAGGCTTAAGAATTTTAAAGAATTGCTTTTTGGCCAAGATGGTATAGTCGATAAGGTAATTGATATACTGATCAGGGTACAACAACATCCAGACTTTGACTTCGTTAGGAATGAAAGAGAAGATGTATTTAAACTTCTGCCAGAAAGGATTACATCGCTCGAGCAAATTAAAGACAAGCTTCAAAATATGGAGTTACCTATAACAAAAAACCAACCAGGAAAAATAACGGGAGTACCAGACTTTAGGAAATCAAACGTAACAACACTTATTGGACAATGGAAAGAGGGTAGAGAAGTAAGTTATGCAATACAATATAGAGAAAATAGTACTTACTCACAAATAGGTGAGTGGTCTGATCCAGTTGCAATACACAAAAAAGCAAATCCATTTCTTATAATACCCGCAGCAGGAAAAGAAGGTAGGGAAAGACTCGTTTTTAGGAAATTTAATAATGGCAAGTCGCCAGAATTGGTTGGAGTAATAAAAGATAAAGACGAACCAAGTTTCAGAGATATCAGTAGGGATGTCTATGATGTTGCACTAAGTTCAGATGAAGATAGCGCTAGGGGTGAGATCAAAGTTTTGCTGTACAATGGTGCTGATATAAATGAAACTTTTGATTATGGAAGAAAAGCAATTCATGCTGCTGCACAAAGTAATAACTTTAATATTACACTAGATCTTTTAAGTTTAAACGGGACTGACATCAATGTGCAAGATGCAAATGGTTATACACCGATCTATATAGCTGCTGAAGCTGGATACGTAGATTTTGTAAAATCTTTGATAGATCATGGGGCAGATCTCAATATAAAGACTAATAAAAGAAACCTCGCCCCTTTGCATATCGCTGCATACCATGGTTATTTTACAGTTGTTGAAACTTTAATGCTAAGTAATGAAGCTGATATAAACGCAAAAGACAAAGAAGATTTCACTCCTTTACATAGTGCTACGTTTAGTGATTCTTCTCCTACTATTCGTGCTTTATTAAATAGCAATAATACTGACGTTAACGCAAATTCTAAAGAAGGTTTAACATCTTTGCACCTAGCAGCAATTAAAAACTATGGTGATGCAACTAAAATTTTACTAGAAAGTAATAGAGCTGATGTAAATGCTGAAGCTAAAGGTAATTTGACGGCTCTTCATTTTGCAGCATCAATAGGAAATCTAGAAGTAGCTAAAGTTTTAATTGAGTATAATGAAACTAATGTAAATGCAAAATCAGCCGACAATTTAACACCACTTCATTTTGCTGCTTTTCTTAAAAAAGAAGATATTGCCTTGGAGTTGTTAAAAGCTCAGGGTATTGACGTAAATTCAAAAGGAAAAGGTGGTACTACACCTTTACACATTGTAGCAATAACTGGACAAAATAATGTTACATCAACTTTACTACAAAAGGGAGCATTAACAGAAGAAACAATCAAAGGTAATTTAACAGCTCTACATATTTCTGCTATGCATGATAAGCATAAAATAATTTCTATTTTAATTGATGAGGGTCATGCAAAGATAGAAGCAAAGACTGTTAATGGTTCAACACCTTTACATTTAGCTTCTTTTGCTGGCGCTAGCAATTCAACATTATTGACTTTATTAAAAAGGGGTGCAGATACTAAATTATATGATAACAATGGTTACATTCCTGTTCATGTAGCGATTTTAAACGGTAAAAATGAAACTGTCAACATATTGGTAGAATATGAAAATGATCTTATTAATGTAACTGACAAGAATGGAGAATTCCCTCTCCATTTAGCTGCTAAAACAGGTTATGTAGATATAATAAATTCTTTATTAAATAATAAGGCTGCTTTGAATGCTAGGGACAATTATGGCTTAACTCCTTTGCACTTGGCTGCCCAATACAATCATACAAAAGCAATTGAGCGTTTTGCTAAGGAAAAGGAGGCTGATTTGAATATTAGAAACAATGACGGCAGAGCTCCTTTGCACTTGGCTGCCCAATACAATTGTTCAGATGCAATTAACTGTCTTGCAGAGATAGGAGCTAATTTGAATATTAAAGATAATTATGGCTGGACTCCTCTTCATTTAGCTGTAAAAGGTAAAAACTTAGGTGCAGTTAAATCTATTGCAGCAGAAGAAAAGGCTGACTTGAATATTGGAGATAATAATGGTCTTACTCCCTTGCATTGGGCTGCTAAAGACAATTACTTAAGTGCAATTAAATGCCTTGCAGAGAAGGGGGTTAAGTTAGATATTAAAGCCAATGATGGCAGAACACCTTTACACTTAGCTGTTATAGGCAATCTCTTCTTTGTGATCAAATGTCTTGCAGAGATAGGAGCTGATTTAAATATTCAAGATAATTCTGGCTGGACTCCCCTGCACTTAGCTGTTAAAGGTGGAAACCTAGATGTAGTTAAATTTCTTGCAGCAGAAAAAATGATTAATTTGAATATTAGGGATAAAAATTCTGGCTGGACTCCCCTGCACTTAGCTGTTAAAGGTGGAAACCTAGATGCAGTTAAATTCCTTGCAGCAGAAAAAACGATTAATTTGAATATTAGGGATAAAAATGACATGGCCCCTCTTCACTTAGCTGCTCAAGGTGGTAATTTAGATATAGTTAAGCCCCTAGTGGAAAATGGGGCCGATATTAATGTTAGGGATAAGAGTCCGTGGTTTGGTGGTATCCCTTTAAATTATGCAGCCATTTCTGGGCACGAAGATATAGTTGTGTATCTTGTAGAGAAACGTGCTAACGTTAATGCTAAAGACATATCTAATACCACACCTCTGCATTGTGCTACTGCCTCTACAGAGAATAGCTTACCTATGGTTATATGTTTAGTAGAACATGGAGCTTTCGTTGATGCTAGGGGCATGGATAACAAAACCCCTATTTGGGGAGGTGGAGCGGGAGCAAATTTAGATGTAATTAAATATTTGGTAGAACATGGTGCCTATACTCGTATCCCAAGTGATCAAGGTTATACTCTTGAAGAGTATATTGCTCGTCAAGTCCTTCCTCGAATTTATGATGAAGCTGAAAGAAAGTATTACCGTGAAGTATTGGATTACTTACGTTTACACAGAGTTAGTAGTATTGGAAACAGTGAAGCATATTATAATGAGGGCAATGGTAGTCAAGTGAAGAGTGACGCAAGCATGTTATCTTTTTGGGCTAGTGATTTAGCACGTTGGGTTAAGGGTTTACTTTTTGATGGAAGCGCAACTAATCGTCAGGAACCGGTACTTTGTTATGTTCACAATAATAATACCAATTCTAGCGCTAGGGTTATTTCGACTATACAGAACCAGACTGAAAATCAAAATAGTAGTGTTGTGTTACCAGAAATAAGTAGTACTACTGTAAATAATGCTACAATACTAGCTGATTTGATAACTAGACAACTTACGGGGGTAAAATATGGATCCTCTGTAGAGCCATTTTCCAAAGATATAATTCTAGATGAAAGAATAAAGGTTATTGCAGAGTCTCTTGAGATGGCATTGAACAAATTTGGCAAAGACCAGCCTGAAACTCATTTCAAAAATATTTCTGTGGAAAGAGCTATCAAGAATCGTTGTAAAGAGTCAGTATAAACATAATACCTCTGGCTATACATAATTTCTATTTGTCAGGGGTAAAGTCTTCTACAAATTGTACAACCAGAAATGAATGCTACAATACATTGTTATTAGGTGATCTCACAGTTAAGATATGTAATGCTGTATGTAAGCCTATGATAAGGTGACCCGATTTTAACTTTAGTAAAGCGGGACACCATTGCCAAAGGGGAGGAGAAGTTTCGTGATTAAAAATTTGGTCTATATGGAGCAACAAAAATTTTCATAAAACGCAAACATAGTATTGTAATATATTTTTTTAAAAGTTTAACATAAGTACAATTTAAAAATATAATAAATAAAAAAAAAAGTATAGTATTATTTTATTTTTTGGCATATTTCACATTTGAATAAATTTTTTGTAGTCGATTGCTGTCGTTGTTTAAAAGGTCATGATATTTTTCACAAAAATTTGCTAAATTATATTTCACACATAAAATGGCTTTCAAAGTTTTAACACTTAATTATGATTTTTCTGATGTTTTATTTTTTTAATAAAGATACCTCATTAAAAAGATCATTTTCGGAAATATTACTATATGAGAAATTCTAACAACTGATCAACAATGCGAACTTTGATAAGCAGTTCTCAAAAATTATTTGTTATTATTAAAGTTTAACATTATAAAATTAACAAAAATAATATAAAACTCATATCCTGGCTAAATAGCCACATGGCCGCCGAAAACCGTATATTCTCTTCCCGTTCTCCCGCCGTTCCCTAGCTTGCCGTGCATTCTTTTCAGGGACAAATTGCTAAAAAGCGGGACGTCTGATGGCCTTATCACACTAGCTTCAATATCTCTGACTGATCATGCATTATCCCCGACTTGGTATCACATCTCTGACTTTTTCTAGTGTGATACAGTCAGAGATATTAAGTCATAGGAAATAAATCTCGATTTGTAGTAAGTGATGGCCAAGAAATAAAACACTAGACATAAGATATTAGTTGATTTATTGTTGTAGTGAAATTTAACATGTCGCGCCATTAAACGCACACCTCGCCAGCTTGCTTCACTCTGACACACACACTGTATTACCGACCAGGAACCACCATCATGCCACCTAGCACGCAACTATAACATCGCGGTAAATTCAAATTTAAATGTTTAGCACTATAGTTCGGCCTTCCTGACACAATGATTGCCCCTAATCATCTGTAGGTTAACAACAAAATTCGTATATCATTGGAACACTTAACATAAATGGTTCACACATAACTAATACATGAATTCGGTTGTTAAGACATAAGTACATAAATAATCTAAGTATACATAAATACATAAATTTGTTGATAAAGACATAAGTTCATAAATGATTCATAAAATCTTAAAATACATAAGGTTGGTCATAATTTTTTTTTTTTTTTTTTTTTTAACCATAAGTTATACATAAGATAATAAGTAACATAACTAAAGTAAAATATATTCATAACAATTTGAATTCGATTAAATATGTTCCTTCCAAAGTTTCATGTTTTCCGGAGAACATATTCCTTCGAATGGTTTTTGAGTCAACTGATGTTCTTCAGGATCCGTAATTACATAACGATCATTGTCTAGAACTTTTCTAATTACATAAGGACCACGGTATTTCGGCAATAATTTTTTATTCACTCCTGGAGTAACATCGACATTTTTGATCATAACATAATCTCCAATTTTATATTCATACGGCTGTTTGTGATGTTGATCATAATAATTTTTATTACGATTAGCAGTATATTGTATTTGTTTAGAAGCATCATCCCGCATTTGAATTAAATCACGATCAACGTCTTGTTGGTCTAATAAAGCTTGGCTTAAATCATCTTTAATTTTACCGATCTGGTTTATTCCGAATAAGAGTTGTGCGGGGGTTGTTCCAATCGAACGGTTTATAGTGTTATTTAACGCGTACTCTATATCGCTTAAAGTGGTATTCCATGTGGATAAACTGTTAGATAATTTACTTAACATTGGCGTCAGACTTCGATTTATTCTTTCGATTTGACCATTAGCATGTGGGGTTGCACTAGCAATAGCAATATGCTGAATATTTTCATTGTTTAAGAATTCTTTAAATTTGTCGGACATAAACGAACTACCTCTATCCGAAATAATTTTCCTCGGTTTACTATAATGGTTAAAATAACTTTTTAAATGCGTAATTACTTCATCGACTTTAGTACTAGTTGTGGCATAAAGTTTAACAAATTTAGTAAAAGAATCTATAACCTCAAAAATGTATTTATAACGATGATTCGTTTTTTCTAAGGGACCATAATGATCTACATGAAGACAATAAAATGGTTGTTTTCCTTTATCATGACAATGTAATCTACCTTCACCTTTATTAGCTATTGTAGAATAAGTAATGCATTTCAAACATTGAGAAATATAATTTTGCACTTTTCTCTTAATATCAGGGAACCAATAAACACGCATGAGATATTCTACGGTTTTATTTGTTCCTTGATGAGCGATCTCGTCATGGGCAACATTAATAACATTATTTATCATTGATTTCGGTACATAAAATAATAATTTGTTTTTTGTTTTCCGATAAACTAATCCGTTTTGCAATTCAAAATTTTTATCTTCTCGATGTTCTAAATCGTTCTTAATTTTGACAATATCAAGATCCAAATTCTGTAAGATAGCTAAATTTCGCTCAAAGCTATTTTCCGTAATAACAAGTACTGCAAATTGTCTACTTAACGCATCCGCATGCTGCATACGTTCCGCCGATCTATGTTCCAAAGTATAATTGTAATTCCTCAAAATTAACGACCAACGTAAAATTCGCGGATTGATTTCCTTGCGTTCTAACGTTAGTTTAAGGCTATTACAATCAGTTACGATTTTAAATGGAATTCCTTGTAGATAAATTCTAAAACGTTCTAAAGAATAAATTATTGCTAAAGTTTCTAGCTCAAAACTATGATAGTTTGCTTCAGCTTTTGAAGTACGTTTACTGAAATAACAAACAGGATGAAATTTACCATCGGTTTGTTTTTGCATCAGAACAGATCCATAACCGTGCTTACTCGCGTCACAATGTAACTCGGTATCGGTCGTATGAGAATAAACAGCTAAAACTGGCTCATTAATCAAAATGCGTTTTAGATATTCAAAGCAATTTGAACATTCATTATTCCACTGAAAGTCGGTTTTAGAGTTTAATAAATCATATAACGGTTTGGCTAAAGTTGCGAAATTTTTTATAAATTTACGGAAATACGATATTAATCCTAAAAAACTATGCAATTCGCGAAAACTTCTAGGAATTGAATACTGTGTCACGGCTTCAATGTTTTCTGGATTTGGACGAATTCCGCTGGCATCAATACGATACCCCAAATAATCAACTTGCGTTAACAGAAATGCACATTTAACCCATTTTAGTTCTAAATGATTTCGCGTCAAAGTTAATAATACTTCTTTTAAAATGTTTAAATTATCATCTATAGTTTCAGTCGCTATTAAAATGTCATCTAAATAAATTAATATTTTTTCTTCGTCTAATAATTTACGAAATGCAGCATAAATATAGCGAGTGAAGAATGAAGGACCGTTAGACAATCCGAAAGGTAATCTTACGTATTCATATTGTCCTAAATGCGTGGAGAAAGAAGTAAAAGGTATTGAATTCTCTTTTATTCGAACGTGATAAAACGCGTCTTTTAAATCTAAACGAGTGTAGTATATTTTATCTTTTAATCTATCTATATGATCATCGATTCTTGGCAACGGAAATATGTCGCGTTGTGTCATTTTATTTAGTTCTCGGTAATCGACTGCCATTCTATATTCACCTGATTTCTTAGAAACCAACACAATCGGACTAGCAAACTGTGATTTACTCGGTCGAATTATTTTCCTAGCTAAAAGATCATTTATAATTTCTTTAAGAGCTTCCTTTTCTTGATATGACAAGCGTCTAGGATTGAAATAAAAAGGTTTGAAGTTATTTTTTAAAATTAATTCCATTTCTAAACTCGTTTGTGGTTCGTTTGGTCTTTCAACATCAAAATAATATTTTTTAACTATCTCACAAACTTTACCACCTGATTGAACATCAATTTTCTCATTAATGTTTAAATTTACTGTGTTATTATTTTCTGTCGCAATATGTAGAATCTCATTATCCCACGAATTATCAATAATGTTACCAACAGGTTTTTTGATTATTTCAACAGTACTACTAAAATTTATTTGAATGTCGTTTCGGATAATAAAATCTCTACCTAATAGACAGGAACAACTCATAGTACAATCTGGTACAACATAGAAATTTACTAATAATTCTATATCATTAATCATTACAGTTAACTTTAATTGACCTAATATAATAATTTTGCTACTGTTGACACCTTCAAAATTATGAGATTTTACATTTGTATTCAAATTCACATTTTTGGGCACCTTACTTTCTAATAAAAGGGATATGGGGCTACCTGTATCTAGCGTTGCACATATCTCACTTTGTTCCAGTTGAAGTAACACCGTATAACTCGGAACTGGTAACACAACAGTTGGAGCAGATTCTATAAGATGGAAGGCATTACTTGTTTCACCGGTTTGACGACCATCATTGTCAGCAGGTGCGGAGCCACGTGCTTCTCTGCCATTTTGTTTACAGTCTCTTTTCAAATGTGCGGTGGATCCACAACCATAACAGGATCCTCTGGGCCTTCGTGGTCGGGGACAAGAAGCTGCAACATGACCTAAATTATTACAGTTAAAACATCTTACATGGTTAGTGTCGGTCTTCGATTTTTCTTCGGCAGGCATCTGCTTCTTACTTGTTTCATTTCGATCAATTCCTTGCGATCGACTAATGCTTGGAACGGACGAAGTTCGTTTCCATGAAGAATGGAATGATGCGCGAATCTTTGTATAGATTTCTAACTTGTCCTTAAATTCTCTGAAGTTACGTGCACCATACAAAATACTTTTTCGATTCGGGTCGTCGGTTATACCGTCAATAACATATTGTATAACAGCATCCGTTTCAATACTTCCCCTTGAAGCTAATTCTCGCATATGTAAGAAATATTCTTGCACCGACTCATCGCGTTTCATTTTTCTATCTTGTAACATTTTATGTAATTGTGCGCTAGTTGTTTTTGACGAGAATTCTTCAATAAGTTTTTGTTGTAAGAGTTTCCACGATCGGATGTCCCGTTCACTCTGAATAAATAGTTTAGCTAATCCACTTAGGCGTTTCTTTGCAAAAATAAATTTCTGTAGCTCATTCCAGCCCATCAAAATTGCATTATCCTCAAATTCGGTCACCCATAATTTAACAGGATAGTTATTACCATCGAACAATCGAATTGTGTCTTCAATATCTCTAAAACTTATAGTGGCATTAGTATTGACAAGTTGTTGACTTACGGAACTTCGTATTTCATCTTGATCCTCGTCGATTTCGTCATCGGGGTCTTCAGTGTCGACGTCTTCGTCACTGGGGCGACCTTGTAATAAATCTAAATTGGTCAGATGTTCACACAATCTTTGCGCGATTTCCTTAGGAGTACCCGTATAGTCTATTCGTAAAAGATTACAACTGGCTGTTAAATCACCGACAGAGCAATTTTGAACTGTCCACTCAACCTTCTGTGTGAATTCTTCAGAATCCGAAGCGAATTCAAATCCCGAAAACTTACGTAACCGGTTTCGATTTAAACGATCGCCAGTCACTCCGAATATAAACTTATGTAATGCTTTAATTACCGATGCTGGAGAAGTTTTAATATTATTCGCGATCTCGGGTATATCGATCAATGTTACTGTATTCTGTTCATCCCCCATAATAAATAATCAGAAATAAAACTTATAAAATCGTTGGCAAAACAGCGCGTCACTATCGTGCTCTCTCGCACTCACTAGTATTTATATCTCACTATCCTTTTCTACCACGTGTTTAATCCACAGTTCTAAGGTTCGAGTTAATTTCACTATTTCCCCTAATACACACAAATAAACGTGGTGATTGAATTCTTATAATCCCACTTCTGAAGCTGTAGTAAGTGATGGCCAAGAAATAAAACACTAGACATAAGATATTAGTTGATTTATTGTTGTAGTGAAATTTAACATGTCGCGCCATTAAACGCACACCTCGCCAGCTTGCTTCACTCTGACACACACACTGTATTACCGACCAGGAACCACCATCATGCCACCTAGCACGCAACTATAACATCGCGGTAAATTCAAATTTAAATGTTTAGCACTATAGATTCAATTTCTCTGACTAATTTTCGCTGACTTGCAACTGCGCAGGCTCACTTTTACAAGACTGCCATCACAAATTTAAATTTGTCACTTATTAGGTTATGCTTAGTTTTCGCAAACGTCAAATACATAATGGAGAATTTAGAAAGTAGAATTATCCAAAAAGTTAAATGTAGCAACAGACAGATTTATTTTATCATAATTCAAGTTAATACGTAAATTTTTATTTATTTCTAAAAAAAAACACTTAGATCATAAAGTAGAAACTAGATGTAAGGTATTGGGAACGCTTAAGACTGAGAGAGACAGAAGATCGCCTGAAACAAGCATACTGCGCAAACTCAAGAATTCTTGAGTCAGTGGCGTATCTGAAACTTTTTAAATTACAACATGCACTTAATAAATATATAGTTGATAAATATCACTGAAAGTAATGTCTAATGCCCGATTTCTTCACTATTTATTTAGACCTCGATTTTCTAAACTCCGATTAAAGTTAGCCGGACAATAACCATTTGTCGGATTTCTTCACTCACATGCAGGGTTAACTAATCTACGATTCGAAACTCCAAAAAATACATTTGGCAACGTCGCAAATAAAATTGCAGCTAGCGTCATACGGATTGTAGTGTCATTCTGTTTACGTCAGTTTTCGCTGAGTGATAGTTTTTCCTTTGTCTTGTGTTTTTACATTTTTCATTATTTTCCTGTTTTTCTTCAAAAATTCCTGTCTTTAGTTTGTTCTTTTCCTAATTATATTAATCTTTGATTTTTATAAACAAAACTGTCCTTTTAAGGACAATTTTACCTTATTTTTGCCTTTTTGTTATTTCATAATATTATTCTTTGTTGTTAGTATTCCTTGTTGTTATTATTCCTTGTTGTTGTTATTCTTTGTTGTTATTATTCCTTGTTATTGTTATTCCTTGTTATTATTATTCTTTACTGTTTTTATTCCTTGTTATTCCTTGTTAGTGCAATATTATATTTTGAAGGTAAGTTTCTATTAATTTCTTTATTATTTCATATGATCTTGGCTCGTATTCATTTTGAAATAAATTAAATTAGAAATTATATTTTTCCACAACAAAATTTTGGTTATGAAGATTTTAATTCAAAAAGATAATAATATAAAAAAACACAATGTTCATTGACTGAATAAACAGTAAATAAATTATGCAATAAGCTACAAAACATTCTGTTTTTTTGGCTGTGATTTTGTGAGTTTATGTCACATGTTCAAAGTAATATAATCTGGAAATATATTTGTTGTTTGTATTTTAAGAAATTTTAAATTGTGACTATTAAATTAGATATTATTATTTTAAAATAATATTTCGAGCACAAATAAACCATAATGCATAATTAAATATAATGTGTATATAACATTTCATATGTTTGTTTGCAGTAAAATGGAAAAAAGAGGAGCAAATTTCACTAAAAGTGAAATCAATACACTCGTCGATATTGCATTGAAGTACAAGGATATCATTGAAAATAAAAGAACGGATGGTACGACTTCGCAAGATAAAAATAAAGCTTGGGATTTAATAGCTTCAGAGTTTAATGGAGCTAGCGGAAATTTTTCTCGGACTTCTAAAACAATACGCAATAAATACGATGCAATAAAAAAAGACCTAAGAAAGAAATGTTCTAATCTGAGATTAGAGCAATTGAAAACGGGTGGAGGTCTTTCGGACCATAAGGATTTCTCTTCATATGAAGAGAAAATTTTGGCAGCATGTCAAATCAGTATGGTTGGTTTGAGTTCCAAATTTGATGACGATGGAGCTCAATCTGAAGGTATGTTTCACTTTTTGTTTGAAAATAATTACACTATAAGATTTGAACATATGAAAAAAAAAATATGATATTAAGATATGAAAGTGATATGACAAAATATATATATATATTGTAATTTTTTAGAATCACTGACTACTAGACCAAACAATTCAATAGAATTTTTAGATGCTGACAGAGAAGGTATTCAACACTTATTTATAGTCATAAATATTTTTTTAATATCCTCATGTTTCAGAGTGTGCGATCTATTTACATTCCGTCAACGAAGCGTTTGAATCTATAAACGATGGATATCCAAGTTGCAGTGAGCCAAAATTACCAGGTATGGTACCTATATATGTATATATATATAAATTACATGTGTGTAATATTGAATATCTGATAATTTTACTTTGCAGTCCAATTATATAACGAAGAAGCGTCTTCCGAATTAATTGTTGAAAACGCGAGTTATAGCACGCCAAGTACTAACTCCAGAAAAAGACAAGGTTTGAATTGAATGAATGGTATTTTGTATACTTATATTTGAAATTTGTTATATTTTTAGCATCATCATCATTTGAGAAGTACCCGTTTAAGGAGAATAAAAAAAGAAAGACTTCTGAACGACGTAATGACAGAAGTGAGGTTACTGGAGAAGTAATCGATTTAAAAAAAAAATTATTAAAACTGCAAATAGAGTCAGTTCAAAAAGAAATGGATGACAAAGCCAAAATAGCAGCTTTAACCATTGAAAATTTGTTGTTAGAGCAAGAAATAAAAAAAGCAAAATTAAAAAATTTGCAATAAAAATTATATTATTTTACATAGATTTAATAAATTTTCTGTTTTATACTATAGTAATGTCTTTTAAATAAAAACAAAAATTGAAGTATAAGTTTTATCATTATAATTATCTAATACTATTTGCTATAGTTTGATGAATTAATTGGCAATATGGATCGGATGAAATAATTTGAACAGTAAATGTTTACATTCTTTTTATTGAACGTTTCGGCTAGAAATCCTAGTCATCTTCAGCATGTTATAAAATTTTGAAAGTCAAAGTCACATGTTTAGTTAAATATTTAAATTATTGTACATCGTGTCGACGAATTGTGAAAATATAATATATTATGTCAATGAAATTACATTATTAGATTGAATCAGTAAATTAACATTTGTAGATATGTAGATGATTAAAATTTAACCACATTTTTTATTCTAATCTCGTTAAATCCACATTGCCAATTAATTCATCAAACTATACACAAAAGGATCATCATACAATTTTTTTTAACTATTTTCTATGGTAAATAAATTAATCAATTTTATTTTTAAAACTAATAAAACTTGGAATTTAATATTAATCTTGATTGTTTGGTATAATCAATTTTGCATTATCTAATATTTATAATGTTTTTCAAACTCAATTTTATAGCTTTTATAATACATAATAACATGTTTACTTGGATTAGTTTTTTTATTCACATTTTTTAATGTCCAAATCAAACACAAAACAATTAGAAGTACGATTTGTTCTTTTTCTTCCCATTTTATTGATACTGTTGATAAATAATGTTGAAAATATGTATATTACAAATGGTTAATAATTTATGCTGCCATCGGAACGCTCAGTGTAATCTAGAAAACAAAATGATGGTAAGAATTCGGTAACATAGGAGTATTTTGTAAAATGAATGAAGAATTTCAAGGTTATTCAATTTTTTTTTTCAAAAATTCGTAATCACCAATAATCTTTATCCACACACATATTATATTCAAATATACCTTGTAAAGTAGTCATCGATGAGAGCCTGTCTAACTGCATTGTCTCTCACCACTCTATTAACGACATGATATCCCTCTTGTACATCTTCATCCGGAAGTATTTCTTCTAGAACTGGTGGTTCATCTTCTCCTGCATCTCTCACTATATTATGTAAATAAGCTGTTGCAACGATGATTGCTTGCACAGTTTCCAATTTCAGTCTCATCCCGATACTTAAAACTGGAAAACGACGCTTCCAAACTCCATAAAACCGTTCTATAATATTTCTGGTTCTGATGTGTGCCTCATTGTATCGAATTTCTCCTGGGCTAACTGGGTTTAGTAATGGAGTAAGAAGAAATGATTATTAGGGTAACCTCCATCGCCGAGTAACAGCCCGTTATGATATTCGTTCATCTGTAGTCTAGTATGCAAATTACTGTGCGATAATATTGTTGAATCATGAGCAGATCCCGGCCACCTTGCAACAATATTAATTGCTTTCATTTTTGCATCACAAACAACTTGAACATTCAAAGAAAAATATCCTTTTCTGTTACGAAACACTTCGGCCATATTTCCTCCTGTAAAATTTTAAAAGGAAAATATTAGCTTGCGAACATAAGAAAATTGTGGTTTAAAGGAAAATGATATATAAAAGATATTTGTAGCATACCTGGAGATTGAATTTTAATATGAGTACAATCGATACAACCAATAACACGCGGGAATTGATACATAGTATAGAATTGTTGTTGAGCAAGGCGAATTTCATCTAAAGTATGCGGCATCTTTATGGTTCTTTGTCCGAGCGAAGCAATAATTGTTGAAACTTTTTTAACAACACGACATGCTGTACTTATACAAACACCAGAAAAATCTCCACTCGCTCGCAAAAAATTTCCCGTGGCATAAAATCGCAGCGTCAACAACAGCTGATTCATTGCTGTCAATGCTCTTGACCTAAAAATTACAAAAATTGTTCAAAATTTGCTGCAGGTTTGACTTTATTGATAATAATAAATAAATAAAGTATCATATACGTACTGATTATAGTTTATCAACAATTGTTCCTCGATTCGGGCGAACAATGTTAAAAATGTTGGCTTTGTTAAGCGAAACCGAACAAAAAATTCCAAATCATTCCACGCTTCAAAGTGATTTGTACGAACTCGTAGCACATACGGTCTCGGAATATATATATTTTCTTCGAATTCGTCGTCACTTTCATCATCGGAGAAGACGTTAACGTCCATCAACGCATTCATATTTAAATATCTTATTTAAAATAAATGCAAAACACGAAATGTCAAAATTCGCGTAAGGTTATGAAAGATATGAATAGTTATAGTTCCATCAGCCCTCACTGCTAAATTTGGCGCTGGTGTAGATAAACCACGTTTAAACCCCCAATATTCGTCGGCTAACTATAATCGACGAATAACATCTAGCCGGAGTTTCGTGAGTGCGAAGAAAACCGATTTCAAGGTTTAAACTACGTTTAACTTTAGTCGTGGTTTAACCGAGTGTGAAGAAATCGGGCATAAGTAATGTCTATTAAAGTGTGCACAACAGCCGAGAAAGTGATTAGAGAACATAAAAATATATTTCACAAAAATATAAAATTATTAATAATGAACAAATGTCATTGGCAAATACATTTTCACTTTTAGAAGAGCATGACAAAAATTATTTTTTATTAATTTAAAGTAACGAAGAAAATATATTAATGTCCCACAGACATCAAATTATTAGTGTAATTTTAGAATGTTATATCAATTTACGAATTCATCATATTTGTAAAAATTCATATAAAAAAACTGGCATCAGAAATAAATTTAATAAGTTAATTTTATTCCGTAATGAATAAAAAATAATCGGGTCTATTCACTAAAAAAATTGTAAACTGTAAAATTGCCACTATATTTCGATAAACAATTGTATAAATGATATATGTAAATAAAGCAAATACTAAAAAATATTCTTTTATTCATTTATTTCTTTCTTTCATTTATTAGAAAATGCAGATAATATTTCAATATTCATTATTTATTCGTAACATGTAATATTATTACAGAAATTACTTTTATAAGTTTACAAAAGGGATAAAATGTATTTGTAAATAAAATAGATAAATGTAAAATATTTATAATTTTCTAAATAATTGTCTACAAATTTATTAACATCGAAATTAATTATATTAATTGGTTAAAAATATTATATTTACATACAATATTTTCATCTTTCTATTTCCTCTTTAATATTTAAAGTAATTTATTGTTTTATTTTATTTCTTCTCATTTCAAACCTGCCCCATTCTGAAAATTCTGTACCGCGCGACCATGCTCTCCTTCGCGTTTGCGCAGTTACGTTGATTCAGGCAAAATCATTCTTTCCTTTTCTTTTTCACATTATACTATATATTTGTCTTACTCAGGCATAAGCGTTCCCAAAACTTGCACTATACAACATACCCCTTCTTACATCTAGTCTCTACTATATGATCTAAGAAAAAACACTTAGATCATAAAGTAGAAACTAGATGTAAGAAGGGGTATGTTGTATAGTGCAAGTTTTGGGAACGCTTATGCCTGAGTAAGACAAATATATAGTATAATGTGAAAAAGAAAAGGAAAGAATGATTTTGCCTGAATCAACGTAACTGCGCAAACGCGAAGGAGAGCATGGTCGCGCGGTACAGAATTTTCAGAATGGGGCAGGTTTGAAATGAGAAGAAATAAAATAAAACAATAAATTACTTTAAATATTAAAGAGGAAATAGAAAGATATGAAAATATTGTATGTAAATATAATATTTTTAACCAATTAATATAATTAATTTCGATGTTAATAAATTTGTAGACAATTATTTAGAAAATTATAAATATTTTACATTTATCTATTTTATTTACAAATACATTTTATCCCTTTTGTAAACTTATAAAAGTAATTTCTGTAATAATATTACATGTTACGATTAAATAATGAATATTGAAATATTATCTGCATTTTATAATAAATGAAAGAAAGAAATAAATGAATAAAAGAATATTGTTTAGTATTTGCTTTATTTACATATATCATTTATACAATTGTTTATCGAAATATAGTGGCAATTTTACAGTTTACAATTTTTTTAGTGAATAGACCCGATTATTTTTTATTCATTACGGAATAAAATTAACTTATTAAATTTATTTCTGATGCCAGTTTTTTTATATGAATTTTTACAAATATGATGAATTCGTAAATTGATATAACATTCTAAAATTACACTAATAATTTGATGTCTGTGGGACATTAATATATTTTCTTCGTTACTTCTAATTAATAAAAAATAATTTTTGTCATGCTCTTCTAAAAGTGAAAATGTATTTGCCAATGACTGAAAACATTTGTTCATTATTAATAATTTTATATTTTTGTGAAATATATTTTTATGTTCTCTAATCACTTTTTTAATATTATAGCTTTGACTAGGACTTAGGCATAAATTCGTTTATATTAATAAAATAATAACTTTTCAGAAGTCATAATGTTAAATAAGAAAACCTATTTAAAAATAATAGACATTACTTAGACATTACTTTCAGTGATATTTATCAACTATATATTTATTAAGTGCATGTTGTAATTTAAAAAATTTCAGATACGCCACTGACTCAAGAATTCTTGAGTTTGCGCAGTATGCTTGTTTCAGGCGATCTTCTGTCTCTCTCAGTCTTAAGCGTTCCCAATACCTTACATCTAGTTTCTACTTTATGATCTAAGAAAAAACATTATGAAGGGTTGCCAACTGTAAATGATCATTTTTACTAAAAAATCGTAGTGTGCTACCCAGGGAGGTACTGGTGCTACCGAGTCAGAGATATGAAGTTTGTCAGCGAAACTGTGTCACACATAATCACAGTAATGTGATAAGGCCTTTAGCCTATGAGTCGTTTTAGCAGTATATCAATAGAAAAACCAGCAATCGAATTGTGTGCTACTTGGTTTGGCATATGAAAACAAATAATTGAGGGGTTTCCGAGAAAAACAAGAGATGTCCAAAATTGGCAAAATCGAGATTGTCACGCCATCTAAATTTTTATTGTGGCTTTCGTCGTATGAGTTAACTAGAGTCAGCAGCAGTCAGTTATAAGTAAACAGATATTTAGCTTCAAAAATCAGAGTTCTAGACTGCTCCTGGGCTATGACAGAAAGTTTTTTTCGATTTGTCAAAATGTATGATTTTGACAAATCCTTGGCTGATAGAATCAAGAAAGTTGTGGAAAATAGATGTTTGTGATAATGGCTTTGGTTAATTTCAGTGAAAAATGAATGGCAAGTGACGATGTGAAACTTCGGAGGCTGATGATAATGAAAAACAAGATGATATTGAATATATAACTAAAGAAAATGATAAAAGATGAAATTACAAATGTAAGTGTTTGTAACCTAATTTTATGCATAATGGGTTTTTTTTATGTTTAAACAACTGTTAAGTACTTATTTACTAGTTTATTATAAATGTGCAATTAGTTCATTAAGATAATATGGTCACAATAGAAATATTACCAAATTAATTTTCAGGGCAATATGATAAAATAATTCTTTAAAGCAATATATGTAGAACAAGTCAAGCGATAAGTTTTAGTGTACGCGTTAAAATTTCAAATACTTTGAATAAGAATAATAGAGTTGTTTAAATTTTAGATAAAATCAAATAATTACGTAATAAATAAAAGAACATAATGTCATACTATTTAGTTAGTTTCTGTTAAACTAACAAAGCTCAGTTTTGTCTGATATTCATAACTTAAATTTTCCAGTCTGAATCAGGCGAATCCTATAATAGATGGGGTAGATGATAAATTATTATAGTAGTAGATTATTTCAAGTTTGAATTTTGCGAAATGACCCCCGCTCCTGATTAAATATGCATCTATACCGTCATATATCGTAACATAATGATAATTCATCTGTAACCCACCCGCCCCTAGTGAAATTATAATAATATTTATTCAATTAATAATTAATGTGTGTGTTTGAATACAGTGTGAACTACTACTGCTACTACTATGCGATACGAAACAGTGCCTGCACCAATATCAATGTCAGATGGACAGAGGCTATTGACACCATTGTGTTTTTCTCCGGATGGGGTCAGGAGCAGCAAGCAGATGCAAATCTTGAAGAAAGAATTGATGCATATGGGTGATAGAGGTGTCTGGATACAACGCCGACCAGGGGCGGCACAAACAAATATTGAATGATAAGGTGAGATAATTAAATTAATTAATTTGCTGCATTTTTAAGTAAATATTTATTTGGTTATAGAGAGAGAGAGAGAGAGATGATTAATGTGGAATTTTTCTTTTTTTTGTTACAGAAATTTGAGATGTGGGAGATGAAGAAATAATGAAGAAGAAATTTGGTTTAGAGAAGAATTGTACTTGTATATTATGTACATATATATTTTAGCGATTTATTTTATTATATTTTGTAACAGTACATTATTCTTAAAAAAAGCAATCTACAGTATTGATGATCGAATTAAATTCACATTTAATGAAAATATCAGTAGTTCATGTATTTATCTTTATTACTACCTTTGTTTATACAAAAATAATCTATACTAAATTTCAAAAATAATAAGACAATCTGCGAAACTAAACATAAATAAAATAAAATTCAATTAACAACATTAACAATATAAAGCATATAAAAGATTTTTAATGTTTTTCATTTCTTTCTTAATATATCAAAACATGATTTAATTTTTCTATCAACTTGATCCTTCATTTGCATCATTTTTTCGTAATTTTTCTGAAAAAGTTCGTTCTGCTCTTTTTGTTTCTGGTTCAAATTAGAACAATCCGTTTTAATATTTTCTATTTGTTTATCGGTTTTAGATATTTGTGTTTGTGTTATCACGTTCTTTTTCGCTTAATTTGATTTGTTCTTGGAAAGACTTGGAACGAATATCCGAACTTACTTTAAAGTTTTTTTTGAATTTGCACACGTTCTCGCAATTGTTTGAAAATTAATTGTTCGGTAGTTTGATTTTCCAATACGTCTTCTATCTTCTTTTCACTAAAAGAAGATAGATTGTTCTAATTTGGAACTGAAACAAAAAAAAGCAGAACGAACTGTTTCGGAAAAATTACGAAAAAATCAAACTACCGAACAATTAATTGTACGTATGAAACGATTCATTTCAGCTCTCTTCTTATATTTTTGATATTTTGATTCCATTTGCCCGGTAAATTCGCAAATTTGTTCACCAATCTTGTTATATTCTAATTCGATTTTATGCTTTCCGTGTAATCTTTCGTTTTCACTTTGTTTTTTGCTTCCAGTTCAGCTAGTACTTTTGCTAACGCCTCACATTTAATAAATGCAGAGTTTAAATCTTGAACTTTTAATGATTTCAGTTCCTTGTTTCGTTTTAACCTCCTTTCAAACTTAGTATTTGCTTTCTTTATTTGTTTTGCAAGATAAGCAATTTTCTGTTTTACATTGCTATTCTTTTTTAATATGACATTGTATTTTTTTGTACTATTCGATAACTGAAAAAAATACAATAAATTAAAAATTAAATCAATAATTTTAAAAGGCGTATAAATAAATAACTTACATTTGTTCAGCAAATAGAAAAAAACGTGTCGGACAGCAATAAGTTTGATGCAAATGCGAGTGTAAACCATGTGTAAACCAGAATCAATCTATGCCATATCTATGCCATATCTATGCGCCATATCTAGCCATTAGGCAGTCCAGAATGACGTCACAACATAATTCAATATGGTTGCCTGATGAAAACATTGCCATTAGTTTACATGACAGCTATATGCATTTTACTTGTTTTCGTGTATTTTGTACAGTTTTATTAAAAAATATCTATATATTTTCAAGAAAATAAGCTTTACTTTCATTTTATACATTTAAATTTTTACTTATCATTTAATTTTTAATGGAACACACGGGTTGCACTGATTTAAATCACGATTTAAATCTTACATATTTTGCTAAAAAAAATTATTGATTTAAACCAAAGGTTATTTTACGTCAGTTATCAGGTATTAAAAATCAAGTCATAATGAAAATATTTATTGAAACACATTTATAATCTTTAAATAATATAATTAAATAACAAACACCGTACAACGATTTTTGATAATAAATAAATCTTTGGAAATGAATAAATAGCATATAGTACTATAGATTTTTTATCAGAATATTAAACTTAAGAGTTCAGCTGTTTATATAAAAAAAACCAGTTTGGAGGTTTTTTCGCTGCCCATACCATTGCGAATTTTTAAGTGCACCGACCCAAATGTCTAAAAAATTCTTTCCACGCTTGTATTTATATATTATTGATATTTTATTTGATATTTATGATTTGGAAAAACAGTTTCCAGCTGTGGCTGAAAAGTATTACTGAAAACTTTAGTTTTGTTAACAATTAAAAATTAAATATATTATATTATGTGATTTTGACAGATATCAGAGAAAATTTAAAAATTATTAATTTTACTGATCCTTTTATTATATTGCTAGCTGTAAATTCATCAATTTTGTGTCTACATCTATTTTGTATTTGTTCCAATCTTCTTATATCATTTACATTTTTAAAACAGATTTGTATTCCATATTTTGCGTCGGAATTCATTGCAGATATATATATATATATATATATATATATTAATTAATTAATTATTAATACGTTTATGTATGAAATACCTTTTAAAAAATGCTTGCTATATGCCCATTGATATTTTAACTTATTATCATTTAAATCTACACGTTTAATTACTTTAATTCATTTGATTGATTAAATGTATTTTATGTTTGAAATTTAAAGCTGCGAGAATCGAAAGAAAAAGAAACATTATCTTTTCTTGACATATTTTTGTATTCGGTCACAACACATGTCACATGCATTTTCTGCAAATTGAATAGGTTTCAGTTAAATATACAAATATTTTTAAAAAGATTACATATTATTACTTATTATATTTCATAAATTAAACCAATATAAATTAACACATTTAAAATAATTCACAAAAAAATTGTATTGTACCATATGTCAAATCTCGAATGTTTTCATCAGGCAACCATATTGTATGACGTATGATCACGTGTTCTGGAATGCCTAATATCTATGGAAACTCGAAACGAAACAACAAGTATTTGAATTTAGGGTAATGTAACCGAATTTTAAATGCTAAACAAATGTCACTAAATTCCCCAAGAATCGCATCATGCGCACGCGCGCAACTCAGTTGAGGTTTTATTTGTTTCTATGAAGAGTACTTATGGTTGAAACCTGAAATATCGACCTGCCTGACATATCAAACATAACCTGCACAAATAAATGTCAAAATAATTTATATTGTACTTTATTTGTTGTACTTTTAAAACAAATAAATTAAATATTATGACTGTATAAGACTATAGTGGCATTAGTTTGTTTTAAAAATGAATCGTGGTAAGAAAATTACTTTTGGCAAAATAAGCGCTAATTTTGCACGAAAAAGTATTGGCGACTCAACTACGGAGCCGATTGGAACATTTGGTAAATTTGGAAGTTCAGATACTGGTCAAAAACCGGTAGAAATTGAAAATTTAGAAGATGATCTTGAAGCTAAACAGATGAAAGAGGTTATGGGCATAACTGGTTTCGGAAAAAAAGCTAAATCATTTGATGTTGAAGTATGTAGAAAACCTCATAGTAAATATATATTTTTTTAATAATAATTTATCTTTAATTTGTAGGAAATGTTAGAACAAGTGAAAAAAACAGCGAGGCAAATAACAGGGGCACCTACAGTTAAACAAAACGAATCAACAACATCAGCCAATAAGAATAAGTCTGAAAGCGATGATGATGATGATGATGATGATGAATTAATCGGACCACCAATTCCAAAACCGACCGAAGAAGAAGGTACGAAAACAGCAAAGAGCAAAAAGAAAGAAAAAAAAGATGGAAGTGATTCGGATAGTAATGAAGAAGAGAGTGATGAAGAGAATGAGGAAGATTTAGTAAAGAAAATTCCAGCTAGTCATGAAGTTGCAATGATGCACGGTTTAAAAGCAGTTACCGCTATTTCGTCAGATCCGTCTGGTGCACGACTTGGTAAGGCTAATTATTTTCAAAATTGTTATGTCTCGTTACTTATGTTATAATGGGCATAATTTCAAAAGTAATTGTTAAAAAAATAATTTCGAAAATCATGTTTTATTATTGCCATTACTATTAGCAAACGAAACATTGAAAGTAAACATACGTAATACTTAGTAAACATTAGGGCTTCGAACCGATATATTTTTCGTTCCGGTTCAATTAAAAATCGGATTGCTTCCGGTTTTCGTTCCGGCAAAAATAACGATTTTCTTTTTCGGTTCAGTTCCGAGTGATTAATTTTTAAATTTTTTCAAATCATAATTTAGAACATTTTATACCTACTTTTATAATAAGCATATTACATAAACTGAACAATAATATTTATAATTATTAATTAATGAAAGATATAATAATTAGAAGTATTTAATATATGATAATAATATAATTTATTATTCGAAACTTATATAATTGGTATGTGTGTTTTAATTATATAATAATAATGTTAAGGTAACAAATTCTTCTATATAGAATTTTTATTTATTTATAATTAGAAAAAATGCAAATTACCTCTAATTATTAAAATACTTTTCAATGTATTTTCATTTGAACTATTTAAAGATTATTAAAAGCAAAGTTATTATCCTCAAAGTAATCCCTAATTTCACTTTCAATTTCATTAACTGAGTATTTATCCACAATAAAACAAAAAATGAAAAAAAAATTTTCGGTTCAGTTCCGGTTCGAAGCCCTTGTAAATACTAATTGTATAATATAATATGTAAATTAGTATTTAAGTATGGCTACTCTTATACCAGTCATTGGTTGTCTGGATAACATTGTTTATATAAAAAATTGAATTTAATAATAAAGCTTACAGCATTCGAGCAACGTTGCGTATTAAAAAAATCTAATCTATTTCCCTCAGCAACTGGATCAGTAGACTACGACGTATGCTTCTGGGATTTTGCCGGAATGGACACATCAATGCGCAGTTTCCGAACATTACAGCCATGCGAAAACCATCCAATTAACTGTCTCCAGTATTCCACAACCGGCGACATGATTCTTGTCATCTCGGGCAGTGCTCAAGCAAAAGTTATCGACCGAGACGGCTTCGAGAAACTAGAATGCGTCAAGGGCGACCAATACATCGCCGATATGGCGAAAACGAAGGGTCATATTGCCTCACTGTACAGCGGTTGTTGGCATCCGTTTAATCGCGAAGAATTCATGACTTGCGCTCAAGACGCAACGTGCCGAATATGGAATTTTTACAATGCGAAACAACACAAACACGTGATAAAAACTCGTGCGCAAAACGGACTCAAAACAAATCCAACTGCGTGCGCTTATTCACGCGATGGCAACACGGTGGCGTGCGCGTGCTTAGATGGTTCAATACAAATGTGGGATCATCGGAAAAATTACGTTAATACTTCGATGTTATTGCGTAACGCGCATCAAAATGGTTCGGAGATTTCTTCGTTAACTTATTCGCATTTAGGTAATTATTTAGCGACACGTTGCTGCGACGATACGCTGAAATTATGGGATTTACGTGCGTTTAAAAAACCGGTACACACGGCGACTGATTTATACAGTCGTTACCTAAGTACTGATTGCGCTTTCAGTCCGGACGATTCCATTATTATAACGGGCGAGTCGATGAAGAAAAATACCGAATATGGCCGACTATTATTTTACGATGCAGTTACATTTAGTCTAATCAACGAAATAAACGTGACAAATTCGCATGTGATTAAAACATTCTGGCATCCGAAACTAAATCAAATTTTCGTCGGTTGCGGTAATGGCACGATCAAATGTTATTACGATCATAAAAAGAGTTTACGTGGCGCGAAATTATGCGTGGTGAAAACAGCACGAAAACTAAAACATATGGAAGTGGTCAGTTCACAGCAAATTATCACACCGCACGCTTTACCATTATTCCGACAGGATCGTCGCAAGACGAGTCGGAAACAGATGGAAAAAGATCGATTAGATCCGGTGAAATCACGACGACCGGATCTGCCGATTACTTCTGGTCAAGGTGGACGCGTCGCGTCTTCCGGTGGTACGTTAAGTTCGTACGTGATAAGAAATTTGGGTTTGAGTAAACGAGTTGATGATGATCAAGATCCAAGAGAGGCGATTTTGAAGTATGCGAAGGAAGCGGAAGAAAATCCATATTGGATTGCGCCTGCGTATGCAAAAACGCAACCCAAAGTGATTTTAGATGAGGTAGATGATAGTGCGGGATGTAGTAAGGACTCTGATGAACCGGAACCAAAAAAACCGAAAACTTAATTTTTCAGCCAAATTCTAGAATATTATTGTATATTTTTATTATTAAAAAATAATCAATATTTTCTTGTATTTTTCCTTCCCGATTTTCATTCGAAACTTTATGTAATTTGAAGAAGTTTCATATAAAAATGATTTCAAACTTTTCATTCATAATTTTGCTTAAAAACAATTCGCGGTTGAAATGTAATGTAACCAAGTAATATAATACAACATTCAATTGTTTTATTAAAAAATTTCAATAACATACGTATTTATAATTATTTAAATAAAAAAAATTAATATACCACGTTTTGAACACGGACTAAAAAGTATAAAATAATTTCTACTAGTCCCATACAGAATTATAACTCCTTACCATAAAAAAAAAAACTTTAATTCAATATTTCTAATATTATTAATTAATTAATTAATATTGCATTGTCATCTAGTTCTGGGTTATATTTAAAGTTTCAAGAAATTTGTACCGAACAGACAGGAAAGAAAGCGAGTTAATAAAAACGTGTTTAAAAAAAACCGTTTTAAACAAAAATTTATATAAAGTGTTCAGTTAAATTCTAAGAACAACAACAAAGTATATACACGAAAATGTGCATGTACTTTGTTGTTTAAAAACAAAAGCAGTAACTTAATGTGAAATATAGGTCAAAGTGCTTTTAAATAAAGGAGCTATGAATTACATTTACTTGAAAATTAATTGATAAATAACAACATATAGCTATTTGATTTGATTTTTATTAGTATATATATACAAAAATTTCATTCTGAATTACAATCAAAAGATCACATGAACAAAAAGTCAAAACCATTCCTTTTCGTAGCCCTCGTGCACGTGTTCAAGTAAAGCATTTCTTCTGCTATCACAATAACGGGACTTGTCCTGTACTTTCTGTTTAATATCGATCAAATTCTCCGACGTAATATCGCGTTCTAAATATTCCGATAAGAATTCCGTAGCACGTTCCAAGTCGCGTTGATTGTCTTCGAAAATCGTCGACTGATTCGTTTTCACCAAGTAGTAAGCAAAGACGTACGTGTACATTAATGTTTGCCGGCATTGGCATAGTACGTCGACGGCTTTCTTTAAGAATTGTACTTCGATCCAGCTCATATTGTGCTGTTGCATTTCCTCCATTTTGGTCTTGATAGATGCGTACAATTTGTGCTCGAATTTTAGCGACTGCATATGATTCATGTAGCGATTACAGTAAAATAAATATCTGAAATATAATTGTTGTTCAAGAAGCACTTAAATATTTTTTTTATAAATATTTCTTTTAATTAAAAATTAATAATGCATCACTAACATCATAACTAAATCCATTAACTGTTGTTCAGCAAGCATGTTATGATTTACGAGGTAAATCATTTGAATGAGTTATAACCGTAACATGCGAACAGAACAATATATATATATATATATATATATATATATATATATATATATATATATATATATATATATATATATATATATATATATAAAATAATTCAAAAATTATCTGGAACAGTTTATAAAAGCATATGCAGTTTTATTTAATGCTCGAATGAGTTTTTGTTTTTAATTTACTATGTAAAATAAGTGATTTAATGTTAGTTAAATTTCTCTATGATATAATCAGCTAATAAATTTAACCTTAATATCAGTGATCAACTAGAATAATACCTTTGTAGGGCACTTCTCGATTTTTCCTGTGCATCCCTAGCCGCTTTCGCTTCGTCTTCCTCGTAACGATTACAATTGTACCACGAGGAACCATGCGGTTCCCACGGCCCTAAACACACCCAACAAAAGTCCGCTTTGCAATTCTGATTCTTGCATATCATATGATTACAGCCGCCATCCTTCTCTATTGTTGCCCTACATTTCGGACACTCTTTCGTGTTGGCCGCTATCCAATTTGATGTTTCTGAATCATCGTCGCATTTTTTAATCCACTTCTTCAACAGCTCGCATTTCACCGGTTCGTGCCAATTCTGGCCGCATGCGAAACAGAATACGTGACCGCATCTACATCGGACGGGTCGTGCGTCGCCGTATAATACCTAAATGAAAATATTTAAAAAAAAATTGTTTATTATCTACCGTATTATTATTACGATACAATAAATACTACATTCTGCATTATAAGGCCTAAACGTAATCAACAACTTCAGTATAAGCAATTCTGCTCAAGTAATACTATTTCTACGACCACTTTAAAGAAATAAAACACGGACAATTGAATTGTTAATGGAGTATATACCTTTTTCGATCTAAAAAAATCAACTAACTTTATGAATTTTTTTCTGCAAAACTATAAAAGATATCAAACCGCGATTTTCAGGGAGTGAAAGAATAAACTTTGAACTTCTTTCAAGAATTTTTATTTTTACTTTTTTTGGAAATCGTCCGAGTTCTAACCCTTTCAGAAAAAATTTTTTTTTTCAAAGGTCGCCATTTTATTACGAATTATTATTTGTGAAAAAAAAAATAGATCAAAAACCAGATAATATATCATACTTCAAAAGTATTTTGATTTTTGTTTCAGATGAATAGGGCAAGAGTTATCATTGTTACCGCAAAGCTGTCCGGTTTTGCAGAGCTTCGAAGAAAGGGTTAGAATTTCAGACAATTTCCAACAAAAGTAAAAATAAAAATTCCTGAAAGAAATTCAAAGCCTATTCTTTCACCCCCAGAAAATCGCAGTTTGATATCTTTTATAGTTTCGAAGTAAAAAATTCATAAAGTTAGTCGTTTTTTTAGGTCAAAAAGATATATATCCCTTTAATACAAATATTTTTAATATTTATGAAAAATACTTATACTTATTTTCGAAAATAATACTGTTATCACATTATGTGAAATATAACGATTTATTTGAAATAAAAATTACTTTGAAAGTTTCATTTCAAATAACTTTTATAAATAACATTATCTAATAATACATGATGTCATATATTGTTATATTCAACTTTTTTTTTTTTAATTTATGTATTAGTATATTTATTTATTTTATTTTTTAAAATTGATTATATTTAACCTTCCAATTGTCTCTGGATTAATTTGACCCTAAAGAGAATTTAAAAGTCTTATTATAAATGAACAATAATAATGTAAACATTTCTATAAATTTAAAATAAACATTCATTTTATTTAATAATAATAAAGAAATATTATATTAGAATAAAAGAATTAGAAATATAAGTTTAATGATTTACGGATCAATTTTAACAAAGATCCAAGAAAAAAACGTTAATATTCGAATAAATCAAACTTCACATGAAAATACTTGAACAATATTTAAAAGCTTTTGTGTGCACTTATATTTAATACTTAAGTATATAAGTACCTGTACTTTAAATTCAAGTACTTAATATCTAGCATTTACTTAGTATTCAATAAGAATTTTTTGCACAGCTCCGTTTTTTGCAATTTTCTTGCAGAGTACAACTGTCGTAAAAAATAATACACAATATTCTAGTGGTCATAGAAACAAACAAAAAATGTATATAAATATATGTTATGATCACCTTGACCGCGTAGGTACAATCAGGCGACGGACACCATCTCAATAATCGATTGCACTCAACAAAACTGTTCGTAATTAAATGCTGATATTTAATGCGTACTTTATTGTCCTTAATCAGTCGCATCACGGTCGCATCATCCACTAAAATATTACAGCCGTGCGCGGCACATTCAATCGATTGTCCTACACCCTCTTCGATGATTTTCGTATGCAAATATTCGCGCCAACAATGCACACAGAACCGATGCCCACATTCCAAACTGGACATTAAAGCCGGGGGGAAAAACATAAAACATATCTGACATTCTTCCGTACCCGACGATTTTAGTTTTTTATGAACTGTATCGAAGTTTGTATTTGATTTGAATGGATTTATAACTTTGGCATCGTTAAATAATACCTCTTGATCGCCGTCGTATAAACTCTCCATCAATTTTTCTTTGTCCCATTTGAAATAATTTAATAATATACGTATTGTTGTAGTCGGCATTTCAACTACATTTTTCACTTCTTTTATGCAATCGATCATGTGTTGAACGATATCTTCTGTTGTTAATATCTAAGAGAACATATATTTACCACAAATTTTACAGAAAAATAAATATTATTTCATACCTCAAAAACATATTCATCAATATCACTTTGCTTATCCCGTGTCGTGCATGGTTCTGTAATATCTAACAGAAAATCTACATCATCCCCGCTTGTCTCGTTACCTGAATCAATTTCTTCGATTGTTACATCTTCATCAAAATTCATTTTATTTCACACTTTTATTCTAATTACACTGGAAAAAATTTAAATTAAATAGTTAAAACTTTTTGTTAGCAATGACACTGCGACTTTCATTATTTACTTAAAATTATATTGGACAAATTCCTTCCACTGTTAACTGATAAATGTTAGTAAAATCTTCTTTAAATATTTATAATAATAAAATGATTCATGTTACGAATTAATTTCCCTTCCGAATGAAATGAATGAAATTCAAAATGAAAATTTTTGTTTTTGTATGAAAAGACAGCTGACAGCGCAAACGATTTGCGCATGCAGCTAGTTTCAAATGCATCAAACTTCGTTCTATTTTTGACAGTGAAGATAAATCCTAATTTACAAAAATAATGTTACCTAAAACTACGGCTACATTATTTCGAAGACCAAGTGTAAACGGATTATTAAATTACGCTATAAACAGTAATAAAACACCACTGAGTAAAAAATCACCGAATGGAACATCTGACGTAACTAAAGAATCACTCCAGTGGCGTACCCCGTGGGATCAAAAACAGGGCGAATGGTACAGTAACCTAAAAGCTTTCTCTTCCGATCATAACAACACCGATGTAATAAAATTTTTACAATCAACGATAAATTTGAGTCCCGCGGCAATTAAAAGTTGGTGGCAACGTAAAAAATTGGAAAAGGAGATATGTTTACAACACTATATACCGGATCGAAATCGAATATTAGGCGATGATTTGGCAGCGGCACATTTTATTGTTTTTCGTGGCGGTGCTGTTAAATTCGTCGGAGAAAATGATTGGGTGAAACAAAACGAAGATTTAGAATATGATTTACCGAATAAATTTGTACCCAATAAAATCGTACAGGCTATTGATTGTTCTAATATGAATTTGCATTACGAAGGTCTTGCAAATTTACAAGGATTGTCAAAACTCGAATGGCTTAGTTTAAATAATTGTCAATATATGGATGACTGGTGCATGGATAGAATAAGTGGAATGTTAGAAAACTTAAACTATTTAGATATAAGAAATTGTAAAAATATTAGCTATCGTGGAATCGGTGCTTTCTATAGATTAACAAAACTTGAAACATTATACGTCGATGATATTACTGAATTGAAATCATTAGAACTTACTTGTTTAATGCTACAAGAATTGTTACCTAAACTTGAAATAAAAACATAATTTATTGTAGTTATTTATTATGAAATAAATAGAAATTTACCTAAATATTATGAATATCATTTATCACTAAATCACATTGAAATCAGTCCAAAACTAATCGAAACATGCGCAATGTAGTTTTGTTGTTTGTTCTGAACTAGTTCGGAATTTAGTTTGAAGAAAACTACTATTTAGAGAGATAACAAAAATATTTTTTGTAAATATATTTATTATTTATTAGTGGTGAAATTTTGCTGATTTTGTAAATTATAAAGTGTACAGGCACGTCACTGGAATAAGAAAGTGATAAACAATCATTCTATAAAAATTGCTTTGTATAAAATTTTCCAATGTTACTGATTTAAGTAGATCGTAAATAACTACCTTACCTATATAAAAGTATGTGTAATTTTTGTTTATGGTTTGACGTTTAGTTTTTGTAAACTTAACAAAATACCACGTCAGTATTTTTCATTTCACATTAAATTCATCAACGTACTACTACAAAATTACAGGTTTTTATTACAGTTTACAAAAAAACTACAATTTTTTGTTTAAAAACAGTTATAATTTATTATTACAATAAAATTATTTGTTTAATACGTTAATTTATTATTTTATAACCTTGCATTTGCTAGGTTAGCATTTTTATTTTAACATATTTTACAACAAATTTTCAGATCTGATACGCATTTATTTTTATTGCAGATTGTAGTAAAATGAAGAAAATTGTATTATTAACATTATTAGCAATTTTAAATGGATGCTTTGCTCCTCCGGTAACAAAAAACAAAACTTCCAATCCTGATACAAAAGAAAATGAAATTGAAGGACATGAAGGACAAGAAAGTGGCTTGGTAAGTAAGATATTTTAGTAAGATAACAATAAATATTAATAAAATAATAATTTTAGGAAGATTATATGGAATATCATCGATATTTGAAAGAAGTTGTTGACGCATTAGAAAGTGATCCGAAGTTTCGAGAAAAATTGGAAAAAGCTGAAGAGTCCGATATAAGAGTAAGAATTAATTA
This sequence comes from Clivina fossor, assembly GCA_963966155.1. Classification (NCBI taxonomy): domain Eukaryota; kingdom Metazoa; phylum Arthropoda; class Insecta; order Coleoptera; family Carabidae; genus Clivina; species Clivina fossor. The sequence goes on from OZ014566.1 coordinate 7,891,342, forward strand.
ATTAATTATTGTGATGCAATGAGTGATTTTTTTTTGTTCTTATGTGATTTTTAGTCGGGAAAAATTGCGCATGAGTTGGAATTTGTGAATCACAAAGTTCGTTCACGTTTAGATGAAATTAAACGCTCTGAATTAGAACGATTGCGTCATTTGGCGATTCGACAATATGAAATCGAAAACGGTTTTAATGATTCGAATGGTGGAAAAGTTGGCAATTTCCAACCACCTGACAGACAACATCTCGATCACGAAAATCCTCATACTTTCGAAATAGAAGATTTGAAAAAACTCATTGCTAAATCTACTCAGGTAAGTTCAAGTTACGCGAGTGATTGATTCCATAAAAATGAACCATCAAAAACTGTTCAAAATAGGTGTCTGTTCCATATTAACAATCATTTATTATTAATTTTTTTATCTTTTTTCTTACGTCATAATAATTTTTAAGTCAACTTCTAAATTTATCTTTTGGGGGAATTCCCAAATTTGTAATTTGTGAAATGATATATTTTGATTATAAAAATTTGTAAAAATAAATGTTGAATAATGAAACTTATCTATGTATGGAAGAATAAAAAGAAAATAAATGTTTCTATTTAGGATCTGGCTGAAGCGGATAAAAAACGTCGCGAAGAATTTAAAGAATACGAAATGCAGAAAGAGTTTGAAAAGCAAGAAAAACTGAAAACAGTCGATGAAACACATCGACAAGAAATGGAGAAAGAATATAAGGAACAAGAAGAAAAACATAAGAAACATGCTCCGGTATTTTAAAATTTTAAACAAATGTCTTTTAATGAAATAAAGTTATTTCCCACTGTTCTTTAACCTGTATAACCTTAGGTCACTGATTAGAACTTTATGTTTTGCTACAAATGATGAAAGCTTAACTTTCAAAATACGTATATAGCTTTTTTAAATTATAGTTTGTGGTTTAAGGGAAATTATTTAATTTTATTAACTTTTCGTCACAGTAAGATCATATTTTAATTTATTAAATCTTTTCTAGTTACATCATCCGGGAAGTAAACAACAATTAGAAGAAGTTTGGGAAAAACAAGATCACATGGAACAACAAGATTTTGATCCAAAAACCTTCTTCATGTTACACGGTAAATTATTGGTTTTTTTTTTTAACATACCTACTGTTCATACAATTTTTTTGCACTAACGAGTTGTTAATCGCCGATTTAAATAAGCTTCGGTATTCAAGTAGCATACTAAGAACGACACGTATTTTTTTTATCGGCAACCGTCAAGGTTTAGGATGTAAAAATCATCCCCAAACTTTAGTGTAAAATTGATTTTTATTTTTTTTTCTCGGAAACTATGCATTCTTGAACAAAAGTGTAAATGTACAAATACCTTCTTTTTTAAGAGCTATCCACGGATGGTATTAGTTTTTTTCCTATACAATTTGTAAAGTTACCCCTGACATATATTTTACTCTATATTTAATTGTTTTGTAATATTTTTCAAAATTTTATTTTATATTAAGATAGCCCAATTAAAAATTAAAAAAATACTTCTTACGTAGACACTCGTCTACGTCTATGATTGTATGTATGACCCATTTTGTAGCGTCGCACCATTTTTCTCTCGATACTTTGTATCTTGTGAAATATTACAGCTCGGCTATAAAAGAAAACAAACTTAGAAATTACAGCTGATGCTTTTTACAAAGTGATTTGCAGTTTTCTAATTAAAGTAATACAAATAAACGATTGAATAATTATTATGTTTTGTAGATTTGGATGGGAACGGTGTATGGGATGAAAACGAAGTGAAAGTTTTATTTATAAAGGAATTAGATAAAATGTACAGTGAGGGAGCGCCCGAGGATGATATGCGAGAAAGAATCGAAGAAATGGAACGAATGCGGGAACATGTCTTCTCCGAAGTTGATAAAAATAAAGATGGTCTCATCAGGTAGGCATCCAACAGTCTTTTTTGCACATCCTTAAACGAACAATTTTTATATACATTTGTGTATTTATTTGTTTGTGTGGGTTAAAAGTTTTATCTTGAAAACGATTAACGATTTAAAGTGCGAGGAAGTGATTCAGCTAGCTCTTGACTTCGGAAAATATTAGAAATTTGGTTTTGACAATGAATATTTTGACACATAGCTGTTATAATGTCACTACATATATGTGAACATTACTAAATTTATTTTCGTGGATAACAAAATATATATTTTTCTAAAAGTATAATTTGTAGAAGAAGTCAAGTGATAATTTTTGGTGCATTGCTTTAATTTTTTAAATTCTTTAACCGTTGGAGTGCCACGTGTTTTTGCTGTTTACCTGTCCAAAAGTGCCAAGGAGCGATTTTTGCGATTGTTTTATTCTCTCTCCAAAAATCTATTCTACATTATTTAGTTTATTATATTATTATAGTAATCGTTGTTTATAAGAATAAAAAGGTGTACACCTACCTAGAACGCTAGCACTTTTTTGGGTGAAACAGGAGAAGCGCAAAATCACTGCTGAGAAGCTCAAAATCGCTGCTTGGCACTCAAACGGTTAAATAACAATAATAGAGTTATTTATATAATAATATGAGAAAACAGTAAATTTAAATGGCATGGGCCAAAATATCTTTTTTTAAACTATTTAAGAGGTCAATCTTTTTTGAACAAGCGAAGATCGGTCTTCCTGATATTTATTTTTTGTTTTGTCAACTTCATCAAAACATATCTAAAATTTGTCGTGCTTCTAACGCCAAGATCACGAGACTTGCTTTAATTGTTTTTCAATGCACTCTTTCGATGTATGCATTTACATAACGCTAGAGTGAAATAATAAAATACGGCTTTTTTTACTATTATAGTGTAGTAATAACGTATAGTTTTTTAACAGTTTATTATGCTTGTAAAATATTTGAAAATATTATAGTTTAATTATCTGTTTATAACAGATTTAGTATTAATTTGTTTTATTCAGTTATTATTAGAAATGGATACGTGGAATACATTTTAAAATTTTTTTTTTTAATTTAATTTTTTAATTGTGTACATATTCAGTTTAATTAGTTTTCTAAACAAGTTGATAACGCAATATGTGTTTGAAAAATGTAATTAAAAACTTTCTAAATAATATAAATTGTAAACAATCTATAATCAAACCGATTTTGATTAATCTAATTTTTAAATTTCATTCTTGCTTAATTGGAAAAGGAAATCGGATGTTATCGCCTAGTTTAATAAACAATTTAACACTGTTCAAATTTAATGTTTTGCGAAAATTGCTTTTAAATACGTTTTTATTATTGTTCTTTTTTTTAACAATGGACTCAAAATTTAACATTCTTTTATGGAACTGAACATAAATGTACAATATTATAGTGAAATTGTGATTTATTGTTTTTTATTTCTTTTTTTGAATAAGATATTTGATATTTCGATTATACGTTATATTACATTATATAATAGAGCTCTTGAAAATAATAATAAATATTTAGTACTTTTATCTAAAAGTGATTCTAAAAGAGGACTATGAATACGGACTATTGCATCTGTATCATTAAATTAGACTTACATTAAATATAACTAACATATTTAGACAAATTAAATCCTACACATATAATGAGATTATAAATTTCTTGGTAACATTGTTTACTTTTATTATAATTTCTTTCTAATGAATTTTATGATGAATTTAAAGAAACGCATAAATAATTTGATCAAGGCCGTAAATAGCCACAAAAAATTCAAATTGTTTTTGATATTTTGTCGGTTCGGTTTAAAATAAAATAAAATTGTAACGGTTCAGAAATAGATTTACAAATTCGGCAGTTTAGTTTAGTTCGGTTATTTTTAATTAATAACAATAAGATATATGGAACCACGAAACTCAAATGTACTTCGACTCATACTAATCGGAACTCAAATAATTTTTTTGAAAAAATTTTGTGCTATTTTTCGAACAATAATCGGTACTCAACCGCAAACTATAATCCCTCTATCCTCCACTCATCTACTGTTTGGCATCACCTCAAGCCAACATCACTCCTTAATCAGGTACAGTTTTTCTTTTCTTTTATCGTACAGCATAATTTTTTTTTTTTACGAATTTTTTGTATGTTTAATTTAAAATTGGCCGATTTGAATTTAGTGTTATATATAAATATTTAGGTTAATTTATGGATTTTAGTATTATATTTAGGTATTTAGTGAAGAATTATTCTTAAATAGGTATTTTTAAGACTCATTCACAGTACTTTATCACGAAATTAGTATTGTGTTTTAGCGCAGAGCTAATAATTCTGAACCAAACTACTTACTAACTAATGGAAAAATTGAGGTTATTTAGGTGTTTCAACAAATTTAAAAAAAAATTAATTTAATATACTGAGTTTTAAAAGTTTTTTTTTACTATGTTAAATTATTATTTTGTTTTCACAAGATAGTAGATTGCAGTTACGAGCCAATAGCTAGACTAAAACATAAAACTAAGTTTGAGATAAGTAGGTATGAATGGTATAAATTAGACTTGAAGTTTTCTTTTCATATAAAAAAGTAGCAATAATGTATATTGAATATTTTTTGAAGAAAATGTATTCGAATTATTGCGTAATATTTTTTTTTTTACAGCTACGAAGAATTCTTGGATCAAACAAAGAAACAGGAATTTCAGAAAGATGAAGGCTGGGAAGGGTTAGATCAGCAGAAAGTTTACACGGACGATGAATATCGACAATTCGAGAAACGACGCTTGGAAGAAATCGAACGTTTAGTTCAACAAGGAATGGTAGATTGAACTTTCTTTTTTTTATAAACAATTTGTTGTGTGGCTTTATATAACGTAGATTCAAACAATTTTGACTAAAATCATAATTTTCTGCTTTTTATTTAGAGTTTTTGCGTATTTTTATAATTAGACATTTTTCTGCGATTATTTTTGAATATAAATAGAAATATATTTTTGCTTTTTTGTATTTTGAAATTTTTCAGAGAGTGAAATATAATTTTGGAAATGGTTAAATATTTAAAAAAAATCAAATATTGTATTATAAATCATCCGTGTTGTGTATCACAATTTGTTGAGACGCGAATAACAGTTTAAAATAATTTATTATAATTTCACAATATTCTATCAACAGTACGGTATCACGGTTATCACTTATCAGCATTATTAAAATAACAATAAAGTTTATTCGTATTTTAACTATAAACAGCTAATCGATTTGACCTTGAAGCCAGTAATGTATTCCAAACTTATGACCAAACTCTGTAAACCTAAAATTAATCTATATTTTTTTAATAACAAATAACTTATTTAGAAAGAGAAGTACATTTAAATTCTTTTTGTTTTGAAATTAATAATAATATAATATTATAGTATGTAAATAAGCTTTGATAGTTTTTAAGTAAACAATGCGAAATTATAAAATAGATTTTTGAAAAGTGGTAGAAACTTCTATTAAGAAAAAAAATTCTAAAACTAAAGTGATTTGAATTTGCAATTTGTTTCGTAGCGTTTAGAATTTTGACTGCATGTTTTGTGTTTGTGTTTGTATTATTTTTCTTTACTAAAATTAGTTGCCACCACATCCCGGTGCACCTGTTTACCATGATCCAAACATGGCTCAATACAATCAGGTAAGAATCAATAAAAGAATAAACAAACCGTTTTTGCTGCTAAATTCACGCTAAACTTGTACTTTTGTTTTTTTTTTTGCATGGCTAGCTCGCTTCAGTTACTCTATACTCTGTACCACAATTAGATTTAAGTTTAAATTATTATAAATTAATTTAATCTCTTTGAGATCTATCTATCAAATATTTTTATATTTAGTTTAGTTTCTATATACATATATTTATTTGTTAAATTTAAAACGCATATCATAAATATTTAGAGATGACGTATATTCACCTGGTAATTTAAATACCTTATAAAATTAATAGATTTGTTTAAAAAAATAAGTCCAGTATTTAATTTAATTATGGTACAGTTGAAAATTTCAACTTTAAAAAACATCTTTGGTTAGTTATTTTATGAATAAATCAATTTCATATTTTTACAATAATTTCTGATTTCGTTTGAGTAAGAAAAATAATTCTTAAGTGTCGTATCCAGTTAAATTATTTTTTTAAATTATTTCAAATATAATTTTTGATGTACATTTGAATTATCGAAAATAAAATTTGGTATATTTGTGATAATACGATACATGTTATAGACAGATTAAATTTATTGAAAAATTGAATAAAAAATTCGGATTTAAATTTTAAATGTTAAAGGAATGAATTTATTAGTGTCATGTTTACATTTTGTAATTTGTATAATAAATTGATTATAAAAAAATATTGAACTTTTTCTGATAATTCAACTGTAATTTCTTTTGAATGTTATTGTTATATGTCTAATTAGTTATCAATATTTTTGTTGTTTACTTAAAAAAAAAAAACAATGTTTAGTTCCCACCTCAGGGACATTATCAGGGTCAAATGCCTCCTCAAGGACAATATCCAGGACAAATGCCGCCACCAGGACAATATCATCCTGGTCAAGCTCAATACCATCCTGGACAGATGCCACCACAGGGCGGTCAGTATCATCCTGGACAAATGCCACCACAGCAACAATATCATCCTGGACAAATGCCACCTCAACAACAATATCATCCTGGACAGGTTCCTCAGCAACAATTTCAGCCAGGACAAGTGAGCTAGAACCTTACTTTTATTTAGTTTTTGTCAGTTTTCAATTTGTTTTTTTTTTGTGTTCAGAAAAATATTTGTTTATCAAAAAAGTATTTGAATAATATAAATAATTTTAAGCTATTTTTTTAAATAAAAGTAATATATTTCGAATTAAAAATTTAAATTGAATAGATAAAAATAAATATTTAACTAAATAAAATTTGTGCTTCGTATATTTTTGTTGTATTTGTTTTCGCATTTTAAATTTATTTTTTTCTTATATAATTTATTAACAGAATCCACAACAACAATACCATCAAGGACAAATACCACAACAGCAACAACAATTAAACAATCAACATAATCCTAATCAAGTAAGCTATTCAAGAAAATATTTTATTTTATCATTTCGCATATTTTTAGTTATTTGTGTGTTTTTATTTTATCTATATCTGCTAAATTAGAGTTTAAATATTTTTAATATTGTATTAAAATTTAAAATTAATTTAGGTTTCTCCACAAGGACAAGCTCAAAATAATAATCAACAACCACCACCGCAATTAAACACAAATGAAGTTTATTCCAATCAGGTAAAGTAATAATCAAAGACCAGATTTATTTTACATAAAAAAATAATAAAAGCGCTTTAAAAGAGCAAATCTGTATCAATAAAGTATAAAAATTGGAAAAAAACACGAAATTTAGCATTTGAAAAAGCATAAAATTTAGAAAAATACAAAAGTTATTTAGAAAATTCTTAAGAAGCATACAAAATCATAAAATAAAACGAAAAATATTTTAAAATAATTTATTTTGATTCTAAACAAATTATATAAATAAACCGGAAAATCTGTCTATTTGCCTGTCAGTTTAATAACAATGGAAACGTAAAATGTGAAACCATATCATTAAAATATAAATATTAATTACCTAATTAATTGTTTCATCAAAACCAACAGTATTTCTATTTATTTAATTATTTTTTCTTGAAATTATTTATAAATTTAAAAATAAATACAAAAAGGCATAAATAACATAATATCATATTATTTCTTTTCGTCTATTTCATGTATATTTTTAAGAATTTATTCGTGCTATAACTATGTGCATAATAATCAATATAAAAGAAACAGAACTTTATTATTTCTACAAATCTGGTCTTCAGTAATAATTACATAAACATGTAGGAAATAGGTTATAATAGAATAAATTGTATAAAATTAGATACCGAATCAACAAAATCAGCCGCCTGTACAACAACAACAACAAGTAAATCAAAATAATGCAGTTCCTGGTCAAGAGCAAGCTCAAGCAAAAGTACAACCGCCACCTGTTCAAAAACAAGGCAACGAAAAACAATCGGAAGATAGTAATAAAGTTAATTTGAATGCTGCTCCGCAAGTTAATAAAGTCTAATCACAAACAAATCAACGAAATTATTCCATTCCGTTTGTCTTGTCTTAGATTAATTTATTATATACTAATTCCATATATAATAAATACATTTTTTTTATAATTTAATTCTGATATTTTTTTTATTATTTTGATTTAATCAGATTGTGTATTGTGAGTTTTATTTCGCATTTAATAATATTGTATTATTTTTTTAAAAAAAGTGTGAGTAAAACAAAAAAGTTATTTGTTGTATAATAGTTTAATAAATATAATTTTGAATGCTAAATACTACAATATATAATTTTTTTCCCAATAAAATGCGTATTAATTATTGGATTTGAAAAAAAAAATGTATGAAGGTTAAAATTTGATTATTCGATTAGTAATTAAAAAGTGGTTTACATAGAGATTTAGTAACGAGATTTAATTCCGATATTTTTTTTATTATTTGATTTAATCAGATTGCGTATTGTGAGTTTTATTTTGCATTTAATAATATTGTATTATTTAAAAAAAAGTGTGAATAAAACAAAAAAGTTATTTGTTAATAGCTTAATAAATATAATTTTGAATGCTAAATACTACAAGTTGTAATTTTTTTCCCAATAAAATGCATATTAATTTTTAGATTTAAAAAAAAAAATTATTCGATTAGTAATTAAAAAGTGGTTTACATAGTAACGAGATTTATTTATCGTATTTTTTTTTACATAATACCATCTTTCATGGTATTTTTTAAATATTATTATTTTTTTGAATTTCTAGTAAATTTTCTATAATATTAGACTTGTGCAGGCATCTATCGGCGTCTCTTACCTACTAAATCATAAAAGTTCGTAATGACTGATGATGTCATATCGCTACGAAGCGGCCATTTGGAACTAGTGACGCATGCGTAATAGTTGTCATAGAACTGCGACCGGGATCTCTGACAAAAGTGAAAAAATATTGTTTTAAAATAAATTTGTGGCTTCTAGGCCTTCAAATAATAAATAATGTCTAAACCAGAGCAAGTACTAATTATCGAACCACATACTGAACTAAAATTTAGAGGTGAGTACGATAATTTCTTATATTGACGTAACTATAACCCAGTAAAGATGACTGCGACCAAGCCTGCCTCTATTCTCTACTATCTATTTCAAGATTCGCCGATTTATCTAGTCAAATGAATGAATATTTATTATTAGCGTTATTTGCGGCAACATTAAATGTGTATTTTTGTAATGGATCAATTAACTAGCATCTAATTGGATATGCTGCAGTTGTAACGTATTTCACTTTAAAATATATATATATATATATGTATAGGTATATATATGTATATATATATTACAATTTAAAATGTTTAACATTAATTTATTAGTCGTTATATATTTATTATTGGTATATTTATTACTCAGTAATTTTATCAAATGTTTTGTATTTTTTAACTAAATATTTTGGTTATTGTAAAATGCAATATCATTCTATATGAATTTATTATTTATTTAAAATGTACACTTGTAATTAAAAGTGTTTTCTTTCCCATATATATACTGTAAAGTTTATGGTAACATATAAATCTTTTATATATTTTATTTTTGCTAAAATGTCATGTATTTACACGTAGAATTTGTTTCTGCATTTTAGCACTTGCTTTGGTCAGCTTCTGATTTGATTTCAGTTCGTTTTAACCTTAAAATGTCATTAATAATTACATTTTCGATAATACAATTATAATATTTGACTATATTTAACTTAATAAAATTGTTATTTGTAAATTAAATTTTATCATACATTAGTTTACCAAAATATGTCTGAATATTTATTTTTCCAGTTTAAAATTGAAGGTCTAACATGAAATCTAAAAATCTAGAAATGTGTTTTCATGTTTATAAAATGGTTTCCTGTTTTTTTCTTCTGCTGATTCAAATATTTTCAAATGTCCTTGCAATATCTATTTTGTATTTTGTGTTTTTTCTTTGCAGGCCCCTTTAATGTACCCGTAACATCGTATATGAAATTAACAAATCCTTCCGATAAAAAAGTCTTGTTTAAAATCAAAACAACAGCTCCAAAGAAGTATTGCGTTAGACCTAATTCTGGTGTATTAGATTCCAAATCTGTGACTGAAATAGCAAGTATGTTTATTTTTTCTGTTTAGTAGTGGTCGTGTTATTGAAGTTGTGTGTTCTAGTGTGCGTGTGTCTGTGTGTGAATTTGTAATTGATTTTTCCAATTTTCTGTTCGTAGTATGTCTTCAGCCATTTATATTCGATCCAGCAGAGAAAAACAAACACAAATTTATGGTTCAAACTGTATTTGCACCTGAGGGAGATGTTAATTTAGATGCATTAGTAAGTAATATTTGTTTTTTTATACACGCGATTATTCGTTCCAAATATTTGTTTGTATATATATTAATGAATGAAATTTGTCATTTTAAAAAATTTAATTTTTATAGTTAATAAATGTCACATAAAACAGGGTTGATGATGACAAGGCCGCTTGTTTTAATTGTCGTTTTAAGCACAAGAACTTGACCAATCCAAATACTTAGCGTTAAAACTAAAAATGTGTTTAGTGTTTGGATTGGTTGAATTCTTGTGCTTAAAACTATTTGAATGTAATTTGGACTTTTAAATATATAAAATAAATAACAGTTAATTAGCTTACGTTGAATAAATTAACAAATTGTTATAAATTACTTTAAAATCCGATTATTGACGGTCAATCTTTAGCTTAAACGTATCAGGGATAATAAGGGATTACTACATTATAATCAATTGCCAACATATATTAAAGAGTCAAAGAATTTAAAAACATTTAAATTTGATATTACAATTTTTGACCATAATAAGTTTGATGCCAATTAATAATTATGTTAATATGTTGATAATTAAGTAAATAGTATGCTATAGTAGTAAATTTCCTGTAATTCTTAAATGTTAAAATTTATTACAATGTAATTAACTCTAGCCAAAACATATTAAAAGTTTGATTTGATTTGATATAAGTATACATAAAATAAAATAAATGATGAATGTTTTATTTGAGATAATAATTATTTAATTATTGTTTGTATTAAGTTTGTGTTTGTGTGTTTGTAGTGGAAAGATATTGGTGCTGATCAATTAATGGATTCGAAATTGAAATGCGTATTTGAATTGCCAGCCGAAAGTGGTACAAATGCGACAGCACCACAAGAAAATAATGTCGAAGCAACAGCAGACGAAAAAACTAAACGGGAAGTTAAATCATCGCCTAAGGTAAATATATATTTTTTTTATCATTGAATTTTGCTTATTTGCTACGACAAATTTTGTCTAATTATTTAACTAAAGTCTTAAAACTATTATAGTTTCGAAATTCTCAATGCTTAGCAATTATTTTAAGCACTATCAAAAAATGTTATTTAATTGGTTATTTTTTTAAATAAACCACACATAACAAAAAAAAAACATAAGTAACTAGAATGATCACGAGGGAACTTCCAGAAAGAATTATTTTTTTATATTGTTATAGAGCGAAAATTAGTTTTCATAATAAAAGATTAAAATTATAAAACTATTATTAGTCAAAGGAGTTTAAAATGTCTTTTATTATAGTGAAGAATTTTTTTTCTAGTTATTTATATTTTGATTACGTAGTTTACGTAGTAAATAATACAAATCTATTTGTTAATTCTCTTGGAAAAATAGTGTAAATTATGTTAGAAAATATACAAATAAAAAACTTTTTATGATGATTCAACTTACTAACTTGCATGTATTAACTATAATGTATTTTTTTTTTAATTTCGAAGTTGAATTTCTGTTTATTATAAAATAATTTTAAGTTTGGTCAAAAAAATTAAAGTTTTAATGGATGAAATTTTCTCTCAAAATTTGTTGTATGGTGGGAATTATTTCTCACAATATTTTTTATGGAATTTTACATAAAAATATAAGGTCAATGCATTTTTCTTCATTAAAAAAAAAAAAACTAATGATTTAATTAGTTCATTAAAATAAAGTAATGGCGATTTAAGCAAAAACGAAATACTATAAACCTAATACATATATTTTCATATAAGCATCGGAAAAAATATTCGAAACAACGGAAACCTAAATGGACTAGATGGAGATAAGATTAGATTTCTAACTATGACAGTTTCGAATAATACTACGAAATCTATTAAAAATATGATTGTTTGTATTTAATCTTTTTCATTTACCGCATATATATCGATTTTATAAATATTGAATGAGAGACCTAGCCATATCCTAAAATTTTATTTATTATTAGGCAGGCCACACACCAAAGAAACATGAGACATGAAACGTGAAACAAGAAACATGAAACATGTTTCACAAAATAACAACACATTGTTTTAAATGGGAATCCGCTCATTAGCGAAATGCATTTCATGCGTGGTGATAAGAGAAACAAATGCTCAGTAGAAACATGTTGCATGAAATAGAGCCTGTTCTATATTTTTGTTTCACGTTTCGCGTGGTTTCAGTCACTGCATGAAAATTAATAAATTTCTTGATATTTAAAGAGGCGTAGCTTCTAAACCGAAACTGCGATTAAAAAAATGATGCAAATAAAAGTTGTGAGAAATTTTATTGTCTATAATTTTATTTCTATACAATTTTTTGATAAAATGCATATTTAAGTTTAAATTGCATATAGAAACATTTAAGTTTTAACATTTTTATTTCTGTGCATTAAAATTAATAAATTTCTTGATATTTAAAATCGTGTAGCTTCTAAACCGAAAGTTCTATTAAAAAGTGATACAAATAAAAGTTGTAGGAAATTTTATTGTCTATAATCTTATTTCTATAGATTTTTTTGATAAAATGCATATTTAAGCCCAAATCGCAATAAATATAGAAATATTTAAGTTTAACTTTTTTTTTTAAATCGCTGTTATCCAAACTATCGTCGATGTTCGAGTTTATTTCACGTTTCTAGTTTCTCTGGTGTGTGGCTTAGCTTAGGTTATAATATTTTGCTTAAATCGCCATTAATTTATTTTGATGAACTAATTAAATCATTAGTTAATTTTTCTGCATTTACAGCAAAAAATCAAAATACTATAACCTATAACCTAATATGGTAATTAATAATATTAATTTTTTTATTTATTATATTATGTCATTTTTATTCTATTTATACATGTAAGTAAATAAAACAATAGACAGTTGTTTATTTAAATCATTGATTTAGGCTCAGTATTTTCCATATTGGAATAAATTTATCCTGAGAATAGTTTTAAAACTAGCCGATAAAATGTTGTCATTTATTTGGAGGAAACGTTTTTAGCCAATCACATATGATTTTTTTACTTATCTTAAGACTAGATATTTAAGTAGCAGCAGTTGTATAAGGAATTGTTAAGTATATCGTCAATTAACAGCGTGATTAAGTTGTGTCAGACGATTGCGAAATAGTTACTAGTTTTTATACAACGGCTGGTTATAGTAATATAAAAATAGTCTGATTGTGTTTTTGTTTGTGTGTGCAATAATAGGTAAGCTCCGGTTATAGTACCGGTTTTACACCGTCACAAACCGAAACCGAATTGAAGATAGCGGCGCAAGAAGTTAAAATGTTACGCGAAGAAGAGAGTTCGTTGCGGCAAGAAAATTTGCAATTAAAAGTAAGTTAACTTTCTCACTCACTCACTTATTCAATTTTCAGTTTTTACGTTTCAACTCAATTTATTTCGAATAAATTTTAATTGAATGTTTAGATGAATTAATGAATGTTATAATTTTTGTTATTACTGTGAATGGAAAGTTTTTATACTTATTATTGTTTCGTAAAAGCATTTTTAACTAGTATCACTTGTAAAAGGTGCTACGAATTTAGATCAATATTAATTGAAAATGTTTTTACTATTCATCTATTATTTAGACGTATGTAATTCTTTAACCAATACCGAATTTACTATTAGGTCAAATAAGCTGAAAAGCCCAGGGCCCATGTTAAAAAATTATGTAATAATTAAAAAAAAAAAAAAAACTATTTAAAATCATTAAAGAAAATAAATAAAAATCTAAGGTCCGTATTCTCACCTTACTTTTAAAAGTGATTTATGACAAAACGTTTACTTAAAATTACTTATTAAGCAATTTTAATGAGTTTACTTGAATTTTATAATAGATATTAAAAAAAATATATCAAAAATAGAAGTAAAAATTTATTTTAAGCAAGAAATAAAAGCACTTTTTCATATAAACAAAACTAGAAATAAATGCCGTTTTCAATTAGTTTATGGTTTTAGGCGTTTTAGGATACTATGCATTTATTGCGTATAATTAAGTATATTTCGTAAATAAAATGATTTTCTCAAAGGGCCCAAATTTATATCAATTTAAGGCTTTTTTAAAACATAAATGCGGCTCTGATCTTAATTTCCAGTTTTAAAAAATTATTTATATTTTTGTATAATACCAGTACTAACCGAAAACTTAGAATTCTACGAATAGAAAAAAAATATAATTCTAATGACGTCAATGTTTTATAACTTTACACTCGTATGTTAATTACAGTTTCTACTCAATTTATCCAATAAATTTTAATTAGTAACTTTTTATATAATTCTAATTCAATTTTATTATATTTATTTCTTCAGAATTAGGTTTATTATTAATCTCAGAATTTAGACAAATGTTTAAAAAAAATTATATAATTGAAATGCGCAATTTGTATTGAATAATTTTGTAATATATGCTTATAATTAAAAGTGTTTCCGAAAAGAGTAATGAATACGGGCCACATTAGATTTATTTTTAGAATATGAGGAATATTTTTGTTAAATATAAAAATAATATTAGTCAACTTATTATTTTCAAAAAGAAAAGCTAAAAATAGATGTTTTATTTATTTTTAAGAATTTTTTTAATATTGGATTTATTCCAGAAACACTAATTTTTATTGTAAAAATAATTTCATGAATATTTTATTAACTTAATATTTAAAATTAATGAACATGTTTTGAAAATAATTGTAAGCGAACACAGAAATTAAATACATTAAGAAATTTTTTAGAAACAAACTTTAAAGTCAGTAAATTTTTCCTAGTTTTATCAGAAATACGTAACTAAATAAAATATACGTTGTGTTATTTTTGTATTATCATTGCATATTATTTTAATTATGTATTATTTAAAGTAATTTAATTGTACAGTCTGTCCCTTGGGGAGTTGCTGAAACTAATCAGCTGTTATTTTCAAATGTATGTTGAAAAGAGCAGACTTTTTTCTTTTTAACGTAGCTTTTATTATTTAATAACTGCATAAATTTGAAGATAACAGCTGATTAGGTTTATGGAACAACCTGTCCATGAATAACTTATTAAATTAATTAATCTAAACTAATTATTAATAATTAATAAATAAAATGATTGAAATATTTCTGTTTCATTCTTATTAGAATCTTATGTTGATTTTGAAACGATTTAAAATTTGTATTGGCAGAGTTTTATATAAATACCATTACGTTATTAATTTGTAGAATATCTTAACAAAAAGTGATTAATTATATTTTAATAAAAATTGAACAAGGTTAAAGAATATAAGAAGGTAGTAATTAGTAATCTATTTTGAAAACAACGTTTGTAAGGTTATATATTTTCAATGAAATTATAAAAATTAATGGATTTTTGTTTTATGTACGTACATATTATAGATGATTAGAATTTTGTAATTGTTAGATAAAATTTATGTGCAATGTCAGATTAAAGAATTGTAGGCCCGGAGTATACTAGTTTAATGAAAAAAAATATTGAAAAACAAATAAATTATAACACACAATAATTCAAAAATATAAATAATTTTTATATTTTTTTGTAATTATGTTCGTTCAGTCGTCATTAAACAAAGATCAAACTGATGCTTAATAAATAATCTTGTCATTTCATCGAACTTTGTTGTACGAAATGAATGGATCTTAATCTATTTCGGTAAATCTTTGTTGTATGATAGACTTGTGTTACTCATTTTACAGTAATATATTCGTAATAGAGAAATACAAAAGTGATCCATTTCATCTGGAAAACATATCTAGCGATTTTGAATGCTTTTGCAGTCCTAGTAAATATTACACAGTCTTCAATTTTATTAAAACTACTATAGAAATTTCAAAGTATGCATTAATTTAGTAGAAATATAATATTTGTGTGTTAATGTGTGTGTTGCAGGAAGAGATTTTACGATTAAAACATAGTGTAGGCGCATCGTCCGGTAATGTCCAAACAGCATCGTCAATCAACAAATACAATCCAACAGCTCAGCCGCCAGCATTCTCAATGATGTATATTGCAGCTGCCGTCGCTATTGCATTATTCGGAATCATATTGGGCAAATTTATACTCTGAGCACCCATATCTAACAAATCCACCACCACCCAACCCTCCCTAACCACCCCCGACCCCCATTCAAACAACAAACAAAATAATAATAACAACACACATAAAACAATATTGTTGTACTATTTTTGTTCTTTTAAATATTCTCTTCCTTTTATTCCCGATAAATAAATACAAATTCCTACCTTGAAAAACTAATCAGTGATTTAATTTCCTTTTTTTTCTTTCTTTGTTGAATAAACCTGTTTTAGACGACGCCGCTTAAACAGCTTATTCACAATATGGCAGTTATTTATTTAAATATGTGTTTGTGTTTATTAACAGGTAAATCTAAAAGACAAATTTGTATTTATTTGGTGTAAATTTTTTTTTAATTTAATTGTGATCGTTTAACGAAAAGTGCAAGGAATACTGCAAATTTACTTTCATGGGCAAGAATTGTTGTTGCAGTCTAAAACAGGTTCATATTATTTTATCCAGTATCCTCATTTTTCTTAGAGTCCAGTGAAGTCAAGTCATTTTTAGTGTATTTTAATAATAATAATATTATAAATATATTAATTATTAGCATTGTGGTTCGTCTATGCAAAGTAAAAACCTAAGCCAAGATTAGGAAATATGTACATGGAATATGTTATTTATTATATTACGAATAAAACAAGACTTTTTTTACGGACGAATCTAAATGCAGCAATTTTTATATTATACATAATGATTATATTTTATTTTATAAAACATCGACTTTAAACAAGATAAAAAAAACTTATATACATTGTAAAAAGACTAATTGTTAATTCTTAGCGGCTTATTTGTTTCAAAATACGACAAACTCCTCTTGTATATTCAAATCATACATCTATAATTATATTCTCTCACTCATTTTAAGCCTGTTTTACAACTATACTGTAATTAATTTCATGTTTATTGTATTTTGAACTAACCCCAAATATAAGATTAGAAAATGATCTACTGTGGCGAAATTTAAATAAAAATAATATTATAAAAAATCCCAAAACCACACTTAAACTAAAATAAAGCTAAATACGTATTTCGGAAGCTAAGCTTCCATCTTCAGTAGCTAAATAAAATTTACAAAAAAATCTTACCTTTGATCCGAAGTACATAAACACGCACTTGTCAGTGATCTTTGACAAGTGCTTAAGTGTTTATGTACTTCGGATCACAGGTAAGATTTTTTTGTAAATTTTATTTAGCTACTGAAGATGGAAGCTTAGCTTCCGAAATACGTATTTAGCTTTATTTTAATTTAAGTGTGGTTTGAGATTTTTTATAATATCATTTTTATTTAACCCCAAATAATGTATATGCGACAGTTGAATGTTTTCGTGATTGTTATTTTTTTTTTTTTGAGGAAATATTTTTTTTATTGTAAGTACTTTTCGTTATTATTTTATTATTCTAGTTCATAATTTTTTGGGGCAGAATCTGCAAAAATATATTTTGGTGCATTTTGACGTGAAATTTTTATATAAATTTACGTTGTAATATAATTATCGAAGTATATTGTAAAACAAGTAATTTAAATAATAAAAAAAAACAAGTTATCGAGTTGAGATTTGAGATAATTTAACGTCATTGTTGAACGATTAAAAATAAAAGTTTTGTTGGTTTGTCGTAATAAAAAAAATGGGATGGCAAAAATATATGTCTGCGGTTTGTAAAAAGTACTTTTGAAGCCTTTTTTTTATATATATATCTTAGTGCGTGAGTAGAAACAAAAAAAAAACATACCTATTTCACTCAAATTTAAATAAAGATGCAAATATCAAGAAAACGTTAAAATACCTGCTTCAAATTGTGTTATAATCTTATATAGTTAAAAAATTTATTGTTTCATTCTTCTCAAAACAAGTTTTTCTTCAATAATCTTTTTTTTTTCTGTTTTAACAATAATTTTTCGTTTTTATTTATCTTATAAATTTCATAAATTATTTATAATCTGTTACGAATAACTGGTACATAATTATAATTTATGGTTAAAGTAACATAACCTACAATTTAATAATCGGAGGCCTGTTTTTATAAATACTTTTAATTAAAGTCGACTTTAAGCTGTCGAAAAAGCGTTCTATGTCAACCAAATTACGGTTTTTTGTCAACTTAGGCTTAAATTATTATACAATTATTGTTTACAGTTGAAAAGATGTCTTAAAAGTGACTGTTATTCTAAACAGGTTATAAAAACGTAATCACTGTAATAATTATAATAAAATCAATCAATTTTTTAGGTTTTTACTAATAATAAGAACTAAATTCTTGGATGTCTTGTTATTTGATACAAAAAATATTGAGTAAATTGCTGCTAAACTATAAAAAAAATCTTTAGGTGTACTTGTTAAATTCACAAAAGAAACATAATTCCTATTTTATTTATAAACAATATTTTAAATAATTAATTTCCGACTTTTTGCACATTCTTACTGTAAATATTTCTATTAATTTTGTATTAATCTTTTTGTTTTGTTGAAACTATTTATTTAATTTTAAGAGCGAAAAACTGTACCATCTATTTCCTCATTAACTAATGTAATTATTGATTGTCAGTTATTTATTTGATAATGCTTTTTTGTTTGTGGATTGTTTTGCTATTTCACAAGAGAAAAAAAAAATGAATAAATATTAATAAAAAAAATAAGGTAGGCTTTGGTATATTGTAAAATTATAAAAAAAAACTCGACAGTTTTGATGGAATAAAAATTGATGTTTATTATTAAAAAATCTTGTTAATAGACAATTGTGTTCTTTGAGTGTGCTATATTTTTTTTTCTTCAAATCTTGTAGATTTATTTGAATAATCTTGTAGATATATTGTATAGATTTGTAGCTAGATTATATATAAAAAAAACAATTGTAAGCTTCCTTCGAAATGGAGTAGAATTTTTTATACAAACAGAAAGTATTTTAAATTTTGATTGGGTATTGTAATTATCAGTGTTTTGATAATAATTGGTTATACTTAATTTTTATTGATAATTATTTATTATAAAACAATTTTTATAACGAAATCAATTTTGATTGAAAAGACAGTATATTAAGTTAGCGGTCACTTTAATGTTTGGTTAGTAGAAAATGATCTGTATATAGTCTAAGTGCAAAAGAAAAAGCAAATTAAGCAAGCTGTGACTGCTGTTACTTGATAAATATATCTATATAATTCTATATACTGGAGGTACATACAGAGATATTAAAATATTTGCACAAGTGCAGACATACCTGAAATAATTATAAAGTGCACATTTATGAATTTTTTTGGAGTAGTATATCTCTTGAAATAATGCAAGGGTTGATCAAAAAACAATGCCTATCTCTATATTTCAGTTTATAGTGCGTCAGATTTTTTTTGTAGATTATTGAAGAATTACTATAAATATGAAACTAAAATATATACGAATTTCTAATAAAAACTGGATGTACAATCCTTTGAATGGGTAAAAAAACGCGTGATTTTTACGAATTTTTTGAGAAAGGTAATCGAGCAAAATCAACGTAAATTTTTTCTCATAATATTTATTGACTGATGAATTATGTTTTGTGAATTTTTTAATAATTGTCGAAAAATAATAACCTTCCTCCCCGCGCAGCCAAAGTTGTCAGGTATCACAGCAGATGCCTCAGCTGTGCGAATCCTCAGGAGTTCACATCTTATCTGAAATCAAAAAATAAACAATTTTTCTTAATCTATAGGATATTTTACTCGGAGTAATAGGACAATTTTTTAAAATACGAAAAAATAACAAATGAAAAAACACGACAAATATGAACTTTTCTTCAAAAGTCCGCCATTTATAATTTTTCGACAATATTAAAAAAATTCACAAAACATAAGTTAATTAATATTAAGAAAAAAAGATTTATGTTGATTTCTTTATTAGTTTTCTCAAAAAAATTTCGTAAAAATCACGCGTTTTTTTACCCATTCAAAGGAGAATGCCCCCCTTAATATGGCTTGTGAAACTGGTATGGCAGCAACACAATTGCTGTGAGCATTATTATTGCCATAGTTTTTTATTAAATAGAACATTTCCGGTTATAAGTTATAAGTTAAGATTTAGTTTCATACTTATGGTAAGTTTTTAGTAATTTGAAAAAAGAACTTGCGGATTATAAATTCGCTATCAAATTCCAATATATTGAGCTATGTATATACCGGGTGTCTCATATTCGGTTACATAGTAAGTAATAGAGAAAGCACTTTGTTTAATAATAGAACATTTATTTTTTTACATCATGCTAGAATAAAATATATACATAATAAAAAGTTTTTCAATATAATATAAAACGTATGTAGCTTTAAATCAATTATAATTAAAAAATATAGAAATTATAAAAAAAAAATTAATAAATTATATAATATTTGCAAGTTTTTTTTTTTGCTTAATTTAACCGAAATACTTTTATATGAGACATTCAGTATATGGTTTAAATTTGAAGTTTTAACATTAATTAATAAAAAAGACAATTAAATTAATGTTGTATTTAAAGATTATTTACTTATTTTAGAATAAAAGTACATTTTAACACTGATAAAATTTGAGATTATGTTTGTAGATAAATATAGTAGTTTAATTTTTGTAATTTATAAGAAATAACTAGTTTTTTTTTCTGTACAGAGAAACAAACTTTTTAGAAGGAAATCTCTTACAATATTTAATGAGGAATTATGGGAAAAACTTTGTATAAAAGTTTTGGATTTTCTTTTTTCGATATAATATCAATACTTTTTATAGTAAACTCAAAAAGATATTTTGATGCATTTTTGTTTGTATATCTGCTATGTTGGCTGCCCTGAGCGCGTAAATTTATTCTTTACCTAAAAAAAAAAATAGGACTGTTTTCTAATAATAATAATAATTTTTCATTTCGCATTTGTGATTTTTCTGTATGCAAATTTTCTGTATTGTTACTATTAAATGTACAGTGACTATACTAGTTGAAAAGTGTCATTAAAAAAATAATTAAAATTAATTGGCAAATGTTTTTCTTATTAATTATACCTTTAATACTAATTATAATATTTACATAACTTAATAAATAATGATTTGTTTTAAAACATTTTTAAATGTGAATGAGTGCAAATTAAATTAGCGTTATTTTACATTCATGTGTTACTTATAGTATGTATAATTTTCATCACTTTTGTGAGGCACGGGTTGTACGTATATGACTACATAGACAAAAACATTGAACCGAAAACCGAAAAAAACGGTTATTTTTGCTGGAACAAAAACCGGAACTTCCTTACGCGAAAGAATATTTGGTTTATTTTTTGTGGATGAAAAATTGAAAATGATAACTTTGCTAATAATAATTATAAATTAAAGCAACCAATACAGAGTTGTGTCAGAGCAGATAAAACGTACAGATCGGGCAGTAAAAAGATAACTTCAAACTTTAAACTTTTTTCTCGAAACCATGTTTTTCAATTTTGTCTCAACTTTGCTTAAAAACACAATTATAGGGAATTCAATTCTTTAAAATGATAATATTAGGGTGGTCCTTAATTTTTTTTTCTAAGGGCAAAATGCATTCTTTAGCATCAGAAAATTAGAAAAAAAAACCATATAACATTTTTTAAATTCTGTTAAATGGTTCCGGCAACTCAATGAGGTATTTTAATTTTTTTTTGTACTAACAAATCTGGCATTGAAAGTCGAACAAAATAATCGTTTAAGCATATATTAAGTCGATTTATATTTTGAAATTAAAGCGTGCTAAATTTTAAATACATCTACAAAATAGGCAGGAAATAGCAAAAAATTATGTTTTTTAAATATTTCACTGTGTTTCCGGAATCATGTAACAGTATTATATGGTTTTTTACAGAGCTTCGAACCGGAATTGAACCGAAAACCGAAAAAACCGTTATTTTTGCTGGAACGAAAACCAGAACCGAACCGAAATAAATATATCGATTTATTTCGGTTCGATACATGTTGAAACACTCACGTTAACACAATCTTACTTTTCTCGTCAGTTATCGTTTTTTTCTTCATTTTCTTCATTCTCGTAGCGTAGTCGCAAGTCGCAACTCGTTTTATGCGAATGAGTATTTGGTTTTATTTTTGATGAATACTCAGTTATCTAAACTGAAAATGAACCTAGAGATCACTTTGAGGCAGGCGTATTTTTTGATAATAACTTTGCTTTTAATAATCTTTAAATAGTTTAAATGAAAATACATGGAAAAATATTTGAATAATTAGAAGTAATTTTTATTTTTTCTAATTATAAATAAATAGAAATCCTTTAATTAATTAATAATTATTATTATTCATATTATATTAATGTGTATCAATTTCTGTAGTATGTTTATTATAAAAGTAGGAATAAAATCTTCTAAATTACAAATAAAAATACTCGGAATTGAACTGAAAACCGAATACAAACAAAAAACCGTTATTTTTGCCGGAAATAAAACCGAAATCGAACCGATGTATATATATATATATATATATATATATATATATATATATATATATATATATATTTAATTGAACCAGAACAAAAACAAACGAAAAATATAACGGGGTTCGAAGCCCTGTTAAACTATACCAGTTGTTAATTAAAGTTACTGAAATTTTCTTAATAAACAATGTATATAAACATATATGTATATTATATTTAATAGGGTGTATATTATATATTATGTATTATATATATATATATATATATATATATATATATATATATATATTTAATTGAACCGGAATGAAAACATAAATAAGAAATGTGACGGTTCGAAGCCCTGGTTTTTTCTTATCTTCTCATGTCAAAAAATTGCATTTATAGCCCTTACGATAATTTTTTTTAAGGATCATTCTAATATATATAAAACACTGTAAAAAATCTTTTTTTAACACATAAATGAAAATTGTATTTAAGTTTTAATTAATATTGATTTTAGTGTTAAGATTTTGCGAGACTATGTAATTAGGGGGCATTATGCCTGTTTAGTTTCTAAAAGAAATAAAATAATATTTAATATTATTAGCAAACTATGCGTTAAAGTAAATACTAAACTATAATAATATAAATTAAATGGGGGGAGGTGGTAAGTTTGACAGTAGGGCAGTAGTTTATTTTTAAGAAAATAAATGTGCAGCAAAAGTTCGCCTGTCTGCCTGTGCGGTTTTCTCATAGCGGGTAAATACGTAGGCAATACGGCACAGCAAATCAGTTTTGTCCGCCGTGCGCTGTGAGTGAGAATGCGTTTGCCGCATCATTTTGGTGTATTCTATCCGCAGTTGGTACGGACTATCGCGATTTTCCTAAATAGGTTAACTTAACATTCATATACCACAGTCCGTAAACAAGTTCTCTTCTTTTCTTTACCCTTTTTGATAAATTATTGTCATTAGTATTTTCCATAATTGTTTCTTATTCATGTTGTTTAGCATACGATATTTCAAGAGATGTTTTATTCGGCATTGTGTTAAGCGGCACGTTTTCAAAACAGACACATTTTTAAATAATTTAATTCTAGAAATACCGTAATACATATAATAGAAATAGAAATAAACTGTTACTTTTTAATACGTTTTTATTGTCGCTCTTTTGGTTGGTATAAATTTTGCAATCGATTTTAAACTAACTTTCCGATGAGCTAGAGACTTGAAACTTTAAACATAGCTTCAGCTAACTGGATGACAATACAATATTAACTAATTAATTAATAATAGAAATATTGATTTTTAATCTTGTGTCATATTCAGAAATTTTGTACATTCGTGTATTTAGCAAATATTTTTATTTTAAAATACAGAAATTACAGAAAACATCTACAGAATATACAGAACACACACACAAAACTAAAAAGTAGAAAATAATTATTTAAATAAAAAAAAATTAATATACCACGTTTTTAATACGGACTAAAAAGTATAAATTAATTTCATCTAGTCCCATACAGATTTATAATCCAATACAGATTCCTGACTCCACAAAGATTGTCCTGAAAATTTGTGACTGTGAATTTTTAATAGCTATGACAATACTTGTAAGATTTAAAACAAAGAACATAGGGTGCAACAACAGCTACTCCAAACACTATTTAATTATCTATTGCATACGCTCCACATTTTTCGTTTTAAATGGAACATAGAAGAGGTTAATACGTCTAAACCATCCAGATAAATTTGCTATTGCATAACATGCGTTAGAAAATCTTCATAATGTAAAATACTATATATAAAAAAAACTGAAGAAAGATAACATCAATCAGTATGATTTAAATAAAATTTGGCTTCTTTTAATTAAAAATTTATAAATTTGATTTCCGATCTAATCGGAAGCTTAAAATTGTTAAAAACATTCAACTCAAATACATAATTTACTGTAATATCTACCTAGCAAATTTCATTTCGATATCTCTAAAAACTCCAGAGATATTTACTTGGTTTCACACATTTGCCCATCACTGTATACATTGAGCTTAATTGAACTTAAACATGTACGCTTTTTCATCCGGAAATTTTGTTTGTAAATTCATGTCAGTTTTGCGTGTACTGGATTAAAAAAACTTCCATCGCGTATTTAGTATATGTAGCAGTAAATAAAATACTAGTAAATAGGGTTATAAGTAGTGTGTTTGTATTCGCGCTGTATAAGTTTTTGGTGGAGTTGCCAAATTCATAATACGTGGCTGGTTTACAAATTGAATGTTGTCGAAACTTTTACGTTGAAAGAAATCAGTTCGTTTTATTTTACGCATTTACTATACTAATCGGTTTTAGAAATTATTAGTTTTCGATTTTTTCAAATACTTTTTTGGTGGAGGTGCTACTTGATTTTTTTTTTCACAAAAGTATACTAATTTGTATAGTTTAAATTGCAATTTTTTACGATACAATTTTGATTAAATGAAATTGTTTATATACATTGTTTATTAAGAAAATTTCGGTCACTTTAACTAAAAACTGGTATAGAGTTTAACAGGGCTTTGAACCGTTATATTTTTCGTTTTGGTTTTTGTTCCGGTTCAATTAAAAAAATAAATATCGGTTTTGTTCCGGTTTTCGTTTCGGGAAAAATAACAGTTTTCGGTTTAATTCCGAGTGATTAATTATAATAAACCTATTACATGCACAAATTGGTACAATAATATAATATGATTAATAATAATAATTAATTAATTGAAGGTATTATAATTAGAAGTATATAATATATGATAATAATATAATTTATTAATCGAAACTTATATAATTTGTATTGTGGTTTTTAATTATATAAGTTTTATTTTCAATTTCAATAACTGAGTATTCATCTACAAAAACAAATCAAATATTCTTTCCCGTAAGACGAGTTGCGATTTGGGGATAAACTACAAAAAAAATGGAAAAAAAACGACAACTGACGTGGAAAGATTTTATGATCTTATCTTTTTCTAAATCATTGGTTGGATTCTTTAGCATTATTTTACGAAAATAAACCGTATGTATAAGATAAATATAATAGAGTATCTGTCAGAAAATTGATTATTTGATTTGGCACCTTTTACTATATTTAAAAATTAAACACTTTTTATATAATATTTGTAATATTGTAATTTCTATTTGTATTTTGACTTCTGTAAGCACATTCTAGTGTGTAATATTATTATTATAATTTCAATGGAAACCGGCCGTGAAAGCTTGAAGATTACTATAAACTACTCTAAACTTATAATTTTTTTTTTTTGAATTTGAAATGATTAGCGTAAAAAGTGCCATTGAGGTGGTATTATCCGGCTAGCGTAAAAACCGTCGAAAATATCCGCATGAAGCGGTTGTTCGTTTGTTCGTTCGTTCGGGGTACACCGTACCGGTGGTGCATGCGTCCTTTGGCGGTAGCGTCGCGGCGGCGTCGTTTCGCTAGAGTTTGCGTTTAGTACCCGGCGCGCTATCCCCACGCGAACACCTGGCCGACGGCCGAGACACGCTGCGCTGTGTGTGTGTGCATGTGTGTGTGACGCCGTGCGGGCAGTGCAGTGCATCAGTGTGCAGTGCGGTGCTGGTGCGTCTCTCTAATTCCGGTTTTCCGGTTTCGGTTTTTAAGCGCAGCACATCCCGGGGACCGAGCAGCAGACCAACAGACACCTGATGCTGCTGTTGTTGCTGTCCCGCGCTTTCACAAAAATGCCGCCCGCCGTCGCTTTTTTGCCGCTTTTAAAGTTCCTGCTTTGGTATGTTTATGATAACATATCTACTTTATACACTTAATTACTTGTAAATTTACACAACCTAATTTATTCTCAAGAGTATGAGTATTATGCTGTTATAAAATTAGGAAATACATAGGCCCGTATTCTCACCTCACTTTTAAAAGTGATTTTTATCAAAAGTACTTTTTATGTTTCCTTAAAATTACTTATTATTAGTTTATTTGAATTTTATAATATTAGATATATGAAAAAATATATCAAAAATGGAAATACTATTCATATTTGATAAGTGGTAGAAGTAAAAATTTATTTTAAAGTAAAAAAAGAAAAGGACTTTTTCATAAACTAAGGAGATAGGTATAGGGCCCTTAATTTTTTTTTTGTTTGAGAATTTTGTATACAATTTTTTTTGAGAGCTCAGAAAATTATAGGTATTTTAAGGTATTTAAGGTTAAATGAACCGGTTAGTTAAACTGATTAACCAGTATTTTTGTGAACATTAAACGATAGAACACATTATTAAATTTATCACCACACTGTAAAAAGTTTTTTGTAATTTTACAATAAAAATTATGGGTAAAAAAGATGCCCTGGATTATTATGTAATTTTAGCATAGAACTTAATTTTACATAGCATGTAATATTTAACAAAAAATTATGTAAAACAAATTTACTTTTTATGTAAAATATTTATATATTTTTATGTATTATTACACAAAACAATATGTATTATTGCACATAAATTATAGTTATAATACTAAGAAATTTAAAAATTACAATTACAATTGTAATATATATATATATATATATATATATATATAAAATTAAATAAAATTATGATTATGTACAATTACATAAAATTATAATTAACTTTTACAGAAACATTATGTAATTTTATGTAACATGTAAAAATAAGTAATATATCTGTAACAACTACAAAAATCCATATTTTTTTTGTAAATTTCCTGTAAAAGTATTTTTACAATTAAAAATTTATTTAAATTTACAAAACTTTTTACAGTGCACGTAAACTCTACCAGAAATAATTGGCAACATAATGTGTAATACAAAAATTATTATTTGTGGCAATGTCTGTTTTCTTTCAAAAATCTAACACATAACTTGCAAAAAACAATTATAAATTTTATTAAAAAATAAAGCTATTAAATAAATTATTATTATTGTTAAATTAATAATTTATCGTGTGCGGTACATTAAATACGTCACTTCAATTAGATTACAATAATAATAAATTACACGCATTTATGTAATTAATTTAATTTTATGTTAATTTCAAATATTTGGAATAGATTTCAAAATATATATATATATATATACATATAATTGGGAAAATGAGAAGCTGTATTTATAGAGTATCTCATGGGAAGTAGTTTAAACAAATTAGCTATCATTATTAAATTGATGCTGTTATAGAAAAAAATTAAATTGCCTTGTAAGTTGAAAAGTTGTCACTTTTTATTGAATATAAAATAACATAAAATACGTCTAAATCATTCAGATAAATCTGCTATTGCTGAACTTGCATTAGAACATCTTCAGGATGTAAACTTCAAAGATACTGTAATAATTGCAAGACCTATCAATATTAATAGCAGATTGATAAAACGAGACAACTGAAATTTATAAAGAAAAAGATAACATTAATCACTGTGAAGGGGCATTGAGTTGAATAAAATTTGGTTTCCATTAATTAAAAAAAAATTTATAAAATTTTATGATCTAGTCACTTATTTGTTACCTAGTAACTTGTTTCTATGTACTGTAATGTCGAGACGAGCGTTGAGTTTTGTTGAAACGTTGATTATAAATAAATTTGAATTCAGAACTTGAACTTAAAGCAGTTTTATTTTATATGAGTTCTGAAAGATTTTTGATGTTAAAAAAATTGTTTTTATATTAGTTTATTTTATAAATGAAAAATATTTCAAACAATTACAGTTGACAATCTAACATTACTAAATGATTTGTCATCGCAGTGAACTAATTTTAAATTAGTTACCAATTGAAATTGAATTAAATTATCTACAAACTGAGAAATGTTAGATTGTTAACTGTAATTAGTTTGAAATATTCTGCATATTCAGATTTTTTATATATATTTTTCATTCATAAAATAAGCTGAAATAAAAACAATTTATGAATTTTTTTTAATAGTAAAAAATCTTTCAGAACTCATTATATAAAATAAAACTGCTTTAGGTTCAAGTTCTGTATTAAAATTTATTTATAATCAATGTTTCGACGAAACGTTTAATATTTACCTTATGGTAAATATTAAGAATATTCAATAATAGAAAACCTATTGAAATAAATATTGAAAAAAAAAAATTTCTTATAAAATTAAGAAAGTGGCTATTTATACATACGGTATGTATATGCAATTGGCTATTTATACATATAGTATTTTTACGTAATTGGCTATTTAGGGTAGGTTAGGTTAGTTAGTTAGTTTTTTTAGTATGTATAAATAGCCAATTGCGTATACATACCGTATGCATAAATAGCCTTACCCTAAAATTAATTTTACTAATTTGTTACCTATATGTAACAAATAAGTAACTAGATCATATTTTCTTAGATTTTTATGATCTAGTTACTTATTTTGTTACGTCTAGTAACTTGTTTCTATGTTCTGTTTTATTTACTGTAAATGTCATTTGTATCATTTTTCCTGATAAAGACGGACATTGAGTACTTGATGTATGTCGATTATTAATAAATAATAATACAGAACTTAAATCTAAAGCCGTTTTATTTTATATAATAAAAAGTTTGTACAAGTTTGTTGCCAACTTTTTAGCACACACTGTATAAATATTTTGTTAATTTTATTAAAAACTGCATATTTTGTACTTTTTAATAACGACATATATTTTTTGCTAGGAATGTAAGTGTTTCCAAAGAGGCCCGTTTGAGTATATACAATGCTGTTTTGGTGTCTACATTAATTAATGTATGGTAGCGAATATTGGGTTTGGCTGCAAAAGCGTAAAACGGAAAATGACTGTTGTGGAAATGAGATTTTTAGGTGGAGTATGCGGTGTAACTAGGAGGAATCGGGGGTACAAAATAGATTAGTGTACGATGAGTGTGAAATTGAAAAAAAAAATATAGCAAAAGGTGGTGTTAGTCTGTTAACACGGTTCGGACATCTTGAGCGAATGACTAATAAAGATTTGGTTAAACTTTGAAAATTTGGTATTCCAAGTGGACGTCCGATGAGTAGATGGGAGTGATATGATTGAGAGAGTGGCTTGCGTGGCGAAAATTTTTAAGTAGTAAGAATAGAAGAGCATGTATGAGAGAAATTATGAAGCTAAAGTTGCTTGTCTGGATAATGATGTTTGGAGGAAACTGATATCGGGGTAATAGAAAGAGTTTGTGGCACACCCTTTTGGGTACATGGCGTGATTGTGTATGTATGTATGACAACTGATTAGTTACAACAATTTTCCATGAGTTAAGTACTCGGTATATTTCAATATTTCATAGAAATGTGCGAAAGGAAATGAAATTAAACGATATAAATATCATTACTTAAATAACTTTTTCGATGAAAAAAGTTATGATACTTTTTTTGGCATGTGTCCAAAAATATATCTCACATTTCAGGAAAAAATATATAAAAAAGTAATTTTTACTTCATCGTAAAAATTATCTCTTTAATAAATTATGAAATTATTTCAACTTGTGCTAAATTATATATATATATATATATTTTGAAAATTATTATTACGGGACTTTTAGGTACTGGTCTAACCAGAAGTATTAATATTACTTCCGATATAAGTCAAAATAAACAATTATGAAAAAATTTCAGGTTAACTTTATTTGTAGAAATTTCAAAAACTTATTTACAAAAATAGTTTCAGAATGACATTAAAGGTCCTTATACATAACATTGTAGAAAATTTTTCAGAATTTATTATTTTAGAATAAAACGTCTTTAGGTTCTAATTCTGTAATAATTTATTAATAAATCAACGTTTCGACGAACTAAACTTGCGTCTTCATCAGGAAAAAAGATAGAAATACATTTATAGTAAATAAACAGAACATGGAATAAAAGTCATGAAATTTATTAATTTATAAATTTTAAATCGATTTTATAACATCAAGAATTGCAAAGGTACTGAATTAAATAAAATTTGACTTTTATTTATTTAAAAATTTATAAATTTTATGATTTAGTTACTTATTTTGTTACTTAGTAACTTGTTTCCATCTTCTGTTTATTTACTATAAATGTCATTTTTACTTTTTTTCCTGATGAAAAGTGAAAAATAAAAGTAGTTTTTTTTATAAATAAAAGAAGTAGGAATGCGGGCTTAAGATTTTCCATTTCAACAAGAAAATCTATAGCGTAAAAAATTATACATTTTTCTTTTTTAAAAATAGCAGCATACACGCAAAAGTTTTTTGCATAATAAAAAGAAAACTGTTTGATTTTTCCAACATTATCAAGGGAGTAATTTTAAAGAAAAACTGTATTTTGAAAAAAAAATCTCTGAAATCCAAGATACATATATATTATATCCCAAAGGGCTCAGTGTAATTTTCAAAACTTTTAACTTATTTTCAGACAAAAACATCAACTTCTGTTTCTGTTTCATATTCTTTTCAACTAGTTTTAATTTTATCCATTCATTCTACACAGAAGAAAATCTTTACATGATTTTTTAAATGTTGTATATGGAGGAAAAATTATTCTTTCGATTTATTAAAAAAATAAAATAAAAGCTTTCGGATTTATAATCATACTAAATGAAACATCTAATTGGAGGATAGATTATTAAATTTGGTTAATTCATCTAAAGGAGATAGATTTTAACATGTTTTTATTAACTTGCTTTCTTGTCTGTCTGTTCGGTATAAATTTTGCAATCGAGGTTAAACTGACTTTACTTTAAACATAGCTCAGCTAAACTAGATGACAATGCAATATTAATTACTTAATTAAATATTTAATTAATAATATCAGAAATATTAATTTGTATCTTGTGGCATATTCACGAATTTCGTACATTCGTGTATTTAGCAAAAACAACTACCTACAGAAAATACAGAACACACATACACACCAAATAATTATTTGGTTAAAAAAATTTAATATTTCACGATTTTAAAACGGACTAAAAAGTATAAAATAATTTTTTCTAGTCACATACAGATTCCTGCCCCCCCCCCCCATACAGATAGTCCTGAAAATGTGTGATTGTGAATTTTTGATAGCTGTGACAATACTTGTAAGATTTAAAATGAAAAATGTGAGGGGTGCAACCACAGTTACTCCATAACACTCTTTACTATTATCTATTGCATGTATCCTACGTTTTTCGTTTTAAATCTTACGAATATTGACATAGCTATTAAAAATTTACAATCACAAATTTTCAGAACAATCTGTATGGGGTTATAAATCTGTACCGGGGGCTAGGATAAATTATTTTATACTTTTTAGTCCGTTTTAAAAACGTGAAATATTAATTTTTTTTTAACCAAATAATTATTTATTTCTAGTTTGCGGTATTTATCTATTCTTATTCGTTGATTTATTCCGCAATTTTCGATGATTTATCTAAACTGTAGACTAACATGTAGACTTTTTCAGATTATTCTATTTGTTACGAAATTCGTGTTTGGCACGGAACTGCTAATTCTGAACCAAAACACTTACTGACTTATGAGAAACAATGCAAAAACGCAATTTTAATTTGATCAGTTGTTGTTGTTTTTAGTAATTTATATATTATTTACTATAAAAAGTTAATAATTAAATTGATACGACGAAAAACAGGTATACTAGACTAATTAAAATAAAATTGACAATTGTCACATCAAATTATACACAGTTTTATTTAAATCTGTGTAGTAATACACTCAAGTATTAAATTGTATTATTTTTAAAACAGAATTATGTCATATGTAATTAATTGAAAATCAGATATTATACAAAATATATATATATTATGGCCATTTCACAATGATTGTAAGACGTGAAAAGTATACACATAGATTTGTATACTAAAATTTAACTAGGTTGTCCATAAAAAACTTCGCGGCAATGTTATTCACTCATTATGCAAATGGTATATTAAATGAAATAGCTATTTTATTTTATTTTTGTGTATGTTAAACTTAACCTACCTATTTATGTGTAGTTTTAATTAAAAAAATAAAAAGTTTACAGTTTATTATAGAATATATAGCAGTGTGGAATGTATAAAAAGTAAAATAACAATTTCTACTTTTGAACACATAGCTTATACGCTAGTTGAAACCATCGAAGGGGGTGTTTAGTTTTATTTTTTACCATCATTTGCCGCAGTACAAAAGATCAATATTGTTTGCTGCTTCATTTAAATTGTAGAACAAATTCTTTTTCTCGTATTTACCCCCAAGTATATCTATATAAATAGGAATAATTTAATTCTTTCATACCGTGCGACCAAAAAATTCTACTACATTCAGTGAAACCCAAATAAAATGTAATTTATTTTTCAATTTATATTTAAATTTATAATTTTCTTTCAAATAAATCTGTATTTTTTTAATTAATTTTTTATTATAACTTTAGTCGTAGATAAACAATTATTTTCGAAAAAAAAAAAGAAAATAACAATTTTGTCGTAAATAATAACAACAAAATGAGATGAAATTTTCGAACAATTCTTCTATTTGAAGTTTCTTTTTAAATGTCAATATAAGAAAAATAATATAAAATAAATTTTTTCAATGATGCGTCTATCAAAAAAGATATTATATGGTTGTATGCTGTTGACATTGCTTGATTTGTTTTTCTAGAAAAATATCAATTTTTCTAGAGATAACCGCCGAACAGTTTATAAAATCTTGCTTGTCAAATAGCATTTCAATTTGGGAACTTGTCAAAATTTATACCTATATGAACATTGAACGAAACATCAAATATTTCAAATATATATATATATATATATATATATATATATATATATATATATATATATATATATATATATATATATACAGGTATATATATAATATCAATTTTCTATACTCAATCGTAATATTATTCGAATAAAATCAATCTTTATTATCAAACAGTTTATGATATTGAGATGTCAAAAAATGTAATAAAAACATTGAAAAGAATTAAAAATTAATCATTTGGAACCGAACTGAAAACCGAAAAAATCCGTTATTTTTGCCGGAACAAAAACTTGTACCGAACCGTTATTTTTAATTGAACGAAAACCGGAACAAATATAACGGTTTGACGCTCTGGTATCTTGTATCTGTTTTGTTATATTTCTTATGATTTTATTTGTCAAAATAAAAATACATACATACATACATACACAATCACGCCATGTATCCGAAAGGGTGTGGCACAAACTCTTTTTATCATCCCGAAATTAGTCGCCTCCAAACATTCCTATCCAAACAAGCAACTTTCGCTTCATCCACATTTATAATTCCTCTCATACATGCTCTTTTATTCCTACTACTTGGAAACTTTTGTTCACGTAAAACACTCTCAATCATACCCCTCCAACTACTCATCGGACGTCCACGCAAACGTATACCATCAAAATCATTCAAATAAATCTTTTTAACCAAACGTTCATTAGACATTCGCTCAACATGTCCGAACCATTTTAACTGACTAACACCAACTTTAGCTACAATATTTTTTTCAATTTCACACTCATCATACACTAATCTATTTACAATATAAATAATTAATAAATATCTTTTTTCTTTTGTTACAGATTCTATCAAGGCATGAAAATAATAAATTAGTGTTTATCAAAAAAAAATTAAAATAAAATAGTGTATATATTATAATTAATAATTCATCTATAAGCAAAAATATTAGTGCAGAACATTTTTCTAAATTCTCTCTCTCTCTCTTTGCAATTCGTATACAAATTCTTTCTAGTGCATATAAGATAAGTGGTAGTTAGGTGACTCTCGAGGGGTTTGATCGACGGGGGTTGGGCGGTTGTTGTCATTTAAGTGTGACAAAATACAAAGAGTGTGTTTCCGGCGGGGTGTTCCGGGCGCGGCGGACCCCTGCGCCTCGCCTAATGTTTAATTCGGGGGGTGGTGTGTGGTTATACGTAATCGGCCGGCCTGATCATGACGATGTGGCAGAGCGGCGGTATGGGCGGGCATGGCCAGAACAATCCCTGGATGAAACTGATGGGGATTGTTCACAAGGAGCGCCGCCATCACGACTCATGCGGTGGTCAGACATCGGCCAGCACCGATCGGACGCTAAATCAGTAAGTTTTAACCAATATATTTTCTATAATTATCATCCAAGAAGCAGAACAGCAGCCAGGGTTGGACTGGATAAAAAATTAGGCTCGGGGAAAGTTGCAGAATAGGTCCAGCTTACATCTTAAAATTGTTCAAACACGTTCTGTTCTCATATTTTTTTATTCTAAAAGCTGAATTACATTATATTTTTTTCATCTAGATTCATACTAGGTTTCTAGTTCAAGTTTCCTTCAAGTACAGATAGTCAGTTCTAGTATAATGTAAATCAGAATTTTGCATCCAAGTTTCTTTCAAGTTTCTTAGTATAGAAATATACAACATGCTCTATTTTCCTATTCAAGTTTCATACTAGATACATTATACGCATGCGCACGCAATTGTACCAACCTTATATGTATCCATTTTTGTTTAAATGTGTTTGTCAGTATCTGTCAAATTAAGTACTTTATATTTTTAAGTTGGCGTACTGGCAATACATCGGAAAAAAATCGAAGAAACTCGACAATACACGACCGATTGTGAAAAAAGTATGAAAATTGAATAAAACTTGAACGAAAATTGAACTAGAAACCTAGTATGAATCTAGACGAAAAATGTATAATGTAATTCAGCTTTAATAAACATGAGAAATGAGATTAAAGAAAAATAAAGATGAATTTTAAAAATTACACATATAAAATTAAATATAAGTCTTTATTTAAATCTAAGTGAAAAGACAATTTAATAAATGACACTTTTCGCAAATTTTTTGAATGATATTTTTATTGTCTAATTTTTCCAAAATATTCTTCTCGCATGACATGAGATAAAAGCCTCGAAATTATCCTAACTTAAACAATTTCGCAAGCTCTTTAAAATATATTTTAATTTTGAAAATATTCGTTCTTATGATACTTGAGTGGACTAGCACTAATTTATAAGCAATGAATAAATTAGCGTATGTCAATGTGTGGAGATTTTTGTAAAACTGAAAAACAATAGACAATACAATTTTTACAAGTATTAGGTACTACAGTTTATTATGTTTCAGTTTGTTTGTCATCGGATTCATTATAAATACAATATTTAAGATGTTAATAAATGTGTCCCATTTTCTTGAAAAATCTAATAATTCAGATTTTAATTTGTTTTTTTTCATATATATGTTTAATTTTCTATTAATTAAATTTATCATTAATTCCAAAGTTTTACCGAAAATATTACCACTATTGTCTTTGGGACAGTTATTAGGATCTAACCAATAAACGTTATTATATATACCGCCTTTCACTACATATCAATGTTTTCGGGATAATCTGTTTTTAAATTTTTGCCGGTTATGGCCCATAATAATGAAGGCCCGGTGCCTCGGTGGGCCAGTCCAGCTCTGGCAGCAGTTAAACAAAAATAAGAGTGAGCGAAATTTTGATATAATGTATGCCTAAGGTACTGATATTTGTCGGTCTGCCAATGATAGTGTTAATTTTTTTATGGGAATCTATTTATAGATTTCGTTTTTTTAGTCCACAAACAGTATTTACTCCTTTTTCACGCTAAAACGTTTATTTATTGAAATTGGAGCATATAGTGCTCAACTCAAGCGTTCGTTTTTAAATTTGTAGCGCATAATTTTCCTATATTTTTTTACGTACGTTATTTTTCTATCAGATAAAATAACAAACCAGTAATCAATTACCTATCTGCAGGGGGGAATGCGAGTAAAGAGTGCCTACCAACCCTGGTGCGGTTACCGGGGCGATATTAAATACATGGTGATGCATTGCGGTATTTGCTAAAGTACTACTCTATTGCTTTAGGGAATTTTCGTGTTGTTTAGTTTTGCCAAATATATGTTTTGTTATGTTATACCTAATACTGGTGCTGTGTTGTAATGCATAATGCTGTATGTGTACAACGCGGGAGACAGTTTTCAATTTTATTGCTACGGCTATTTTCGACAATTTATGATTATATGTTGCTTGTGGAAAATATGTCTATTAAATATAATATATACAATGCCTACATTGATATATGGTAGTGAATGTTGGGTTTGGCTGCAAAAGCGTAAAAGCGGAGAATGACTGCTGTGGAAATGAGATTTTTATGTGGGGTATGTGGTGTAACTAGGAGGAATCGAGGGTACGAAATTTATTAGTGTATGATGAGTGAGACATTGTAGCAAAAGTTACGGTGTTAGTCAGTTAAGATGCTGTACGGACATCTTGAGCGAATATCTAATGAAAGTTTGATTAAAAAATTTATATAAATGATTTTGAAGGTATACGTTTGCAGAGCCGTCCGATGAGTAATTGAATTAGTATGCTTGACAGTATTTTGCGTGAGCAAAAGTTTCCAAGTAGCAGCAATAGAAGAGCATGTATGAGAGGAATTATGAATGTGGATGAAGCTAAACTTGCTGACAATTAGTATAATTTTATTTTTTCTACTTTGACCAAAGTACCCCTCTCAGTTGACGGGCAATGTCCTGTTAGGGAATCAGCTGATCAAGCTTACCTTGACTGCTTTTTTTAAACAACAAATTCACAAAGTTTTAATCTCATTAGGGTAAAAAAAAACATTTCTAGTTCGCGACAATTATGGCGCCGTAACGCCCGAGTGTCCACTAGAGCAAGGGTGGGCAATCTTTTTCATAACATGGGCCAGAATAAATTTTCCGCTTTTTCCGCGGGCCGTAGTAGTTAATTGACAAATTCTTGTGACCTGTAAATATGAAATAAATAATAAAACAAGATTAGAAGTATATGGATAAACCCATATATAGACTACTTTGACATTTCTCGAAAAGTTGGCAACACTGTATTTTAATAATATTATAATTTATGTGGGCATTAGGAAATACTTTTCTGAAAATTTGATCAAAATCGAATAAATAATGTAGCCACAATGAATTTTTAAAAAATTTTGTGATTTTTTTCTCGATAAGTTGGCAACACTGTATTTTGTTAAAATTGCATAATTTATTTAAGCACTAAACAAAACTTATGAAAATTTGATTAAAATCGGTTAAATAAAATGGTCATAATAAATTTTTAAAAATTTTACTAATTTTTTTCTCGGAAAGTTGGCAACACTGTATTTCGTTAAAATTACATAAATTATATGAATACTAGGAGAATCTTTTGTGAAAATTTGAGTAAAATCGGTTGAATAACATGGCCATAATAAAAATTTTAAAACTTTAGTAATTTTTTTCTCGGAAAGTTGGCAACAATGAATATTAATAAAATTATGTAATTAATAGGAGCATTAGTGAAATCTTTTCTGAAAATTTGATCAAAATCGGATAAATAATGTAGCCACAATGAATTTTTAAAAACTTTAGTAATTTTTTTCTCGGAAAGTTGGCATCACTGGAAAAAACCAAAACCACATGACCATCTTGGGTACTAGACAAATTTATCCTGAAAATTTCATTATAATCGGTTGAACCGTCTAGGAGGAGTTGCGATCACAAAATTTTGTCTGACGACCGAGCGAGCTGACGACGCACATCCATACACCCACATAAACTAAGTTCAGATTCGTCATCTAGAGGCTATATGAAGGATTTCTATACAATTTTTTTTTTTTTTTGAAAATGTTACAGACACCGTACCAAACGCTTTACTACTTTTCCTTGCAGTCAAAGTAGTAAAAAATGTTAATTACTACATTTATTTCCCTTATCGTCTTCGACAAATTACAAAAAAAAATTTGAAAAAATAACTATTAAGCATAAATCAATAAATATACATGAATAAGTATAATTTCTTCTGAAAATCTCGCGGGCCGGATAGAAACTTTTCGCGGGCCATAGTTGGCCCGCGGGCCGGAGGTTGCCCACCGTTGCACTAGAGTATAGTGGAACAGCTGACGGTCGCAACACATCTACAAGCCTAAACAACACGTCGTTAGTATGACCGACGATTTGTTACGCTGACTCTCGGACTAATAGGTGTGTTTGCATGAAACTGATTTCGGGATAGTGGAAAAAGTTTGTGCCACACTCTTTTGGGTACATGGCGTGATTGTGTATATACGTATGAATGTAAATTTTTAGTTATTATTATTTTAAATTGTCCTGGATAAATTGTAATCAAATTTGATATTTTTGTCGGAACGAAAACCGAAATTGAACCGATATATATATATATATATATATATATATATATATATATATATATATTTAATAGTTGAATAAATACACACCGAAACTAATTTGAAAATTAAATTAAAAATTGTCAAACTGCCTCGACTGGGGATCGAACCCAGGACCTACTTATATATATATATATATATATATATATATATATATATATATATATTAATTGAACAGAAACAAAAAATATGATGGTTTGAAGCCCTGATATTTACATTTATTTCGGAAAAATCTCGAGCGTGCGCGTGGCGCAGACAACCCCATTAACATCAGTGTGTGTGTGTGTGTGGGCAGAGTAGTCCGAACGCTCTCACTGATTCTAGAAGTCAAGCGAGGGGGGGTGGGGGCTATCCATGTCGTTTTTTATTATTTCTTTCATCCGTTTTTCGTACACACAGCCGCGAAAAGAAACTAAAACCAGAATCGAAAGGTTCTTGTCTCTTTCCAATATAGAAACCGATATCTGAGGCATGTCACGTCTGCTTCATATTTCCTCTACTCATATTTGTTTGTACATTTCATTTCGGAAAATTACTATACTGGACTAGTGGCTTAACTGCAGTTTTTCTTTAGGTTGCGTTATTACGAAAGAGAAGACACGAGATATTTGAGATGCATTCTTAGAAACATTTTATCAACATGTTGTTATTGGCGGTTGCAATTAAAACATTCAATTTAATATAAAATACACATTGTATTTAAAAGACACATTGTACATTATTGAGTACATTTATTTGGGAAATATATTGAATAAGCGCATCATGATTATATTGAATAACTTAACCTAACCTAACCTAACCTATAACCATACCTTTAGGTGTGCTTGCGTTGTAATACTGAAACAATCCTAAATGCAAAATTTGTGATAGTCATTTTCACCACCATATCACAAATTGTACTGAGGAATTTTGATGCGCTTATTCAATGTTTTGGGTAACTAAAATGCGCTTTTTCCACTCACCGCATTTATTTCTATGACACATTATATACTGTCATAGAAATAAATGTACTCAATAATGTACAATATGTCTTTTATATGTGTATTTTATATTAAACTGGATGTTTTAATTGAATAAATAAAATAATAATTTTATAATTTGAAATAATGAAAGGCGCGCCCTATAGATTTAATATTCTTTAGACATTTGGTATATAAAGTTTGAAGACATATTATATATATTATTTTGAGACATATTGCATATATATAAGAACATAAAATTATTTAGTTGCATTATATATATATATATATATATATAATATATATATATATATATATATACATAATAAATACATAAAAAGAATTAATAAACACTTACTTTACTTTCGAAAATGGTATGTATACGAAATTGGCTATTTATACATACTAAAAAAAAAAAAAACCTAAACCAACCTACTAACCTAACCTACCCAATTAGCCAATTACGTAAAAATACTGTATGTATAAATAGCCAATTGCGTATACATACCGTATGTATAAATAGCCTCATCCAATAAATAATAAGGTGTACCTTTATTTCTTTATTTTTTGCTTCAAAATAAATTTTTACTTTTATCTGTTATCAATTATGAGTGTAGTATATTTATTTTTGATGTATTTTTTTGTATCTATTATTATAAAATTTAAATGAACTAATTAAAATTGCTTAATAAGTAATTTTAAGTAAACTACAAAAGTAGTTTTGAGGTGAAAATACGGGCTCATATTTTTTCAAATTGAAAAAAATAATCACGAACAGTCCAACCCTGCTCTGTAGTAATTGTGAGCGAAATTAAAATCTAAAGTATTTGCCGCATTACAGAAACTGTTAAATGTACTATATTAGATAGGAAGCGGTAAAGGAGAAGGGCTAAATAAGGGTATACCTACCGGAAATAACCTCTAACCTATAGCTTATTCTCGGCGAAGGCCACGACACTCAGATTTATCATTTTGTCGTAAAGAATTGGCTAAGTCAAGCCGTGCCCGTAATACATCAAAATTATTTTTCATTTTCGCCAATTTTTTCTTTTTTGCTTCCCAATACTACATTATCTAAATGCGTTTGCCAATATTCAAAATCACTTTATTCAATTGCATTCTATATGAATCATATTTATTATATTAAGGGGGTATTCTCGTTTGTAGCATCGATTTTTCAAGTATTTTTCAACATTTTTTTGGGAACTTTTACAGTAAATATAGTGAACAACAATTATATCGTTGGAAAGTGTATTGATTAAAGTTTTCAGTAGTATTTTTCTTCTTTGAAAGTCAAATTTTTACTAAAAAAAATGCCGTTAAAGTGATAATAATAATAATAATAATAATAATAGAAAACTTTATTTAGCAAAAAAGTGCTATATAAACAAAATATAAACAAAAGTATTTAATATATTCAAAATACATAAAGTGCATAGTAAACTACATAAAGTGTATTTCTAGATAATTTTTCTTTTTAATCCTAAACTTATACTACATAATTTTACTTATTTTAGACTATTATTTCTTAAGAACTATACAATATTTAAAACAATGCATTTAGTACATGTAAAATACATAAAATTTAATTAAACTATATTTTCCAAGTAATATTTCTTTATTTGCATTTTTTATTTCATCAGGTAACTTATTATAAAACTATTACTGCTTTAAAAAATATATCAAGTCAAAATTTAGATTTGTCAGATGGTGGCAGATAAAACTCGCGTTCTACTGAAGATATTCTAACGCATGTTGTACAATAGTAGATTTATCGTGATGGTTTAGACGTATTGAACTCATATATTGTGTTAATCTAGTAGAAACAGTTCTACCTGTCTGTTACCTAGTAACTTGTTTCTATGTTCTGTTTATTTACTATAAATATCAAGCCGAAAGTTGAGTCGATTATTAATAAATATTAACACAGAACTAGAATGTAATGTCGTTTTATTTTAATATATAAAATAATATATGTGCATTATTTATGAATATATAAAATTTATAAATCTGTAATTTAATGTTGTATAATTTATAATTTTGTATTTATTTTTTGATTTATGAATATTTGTATATGTATATATTTGTGACAGTATCATTAATTTAATGAGTTATTTATTGGTGGAATTTCATCAAAACCTGTTTTTATAATAATTTATACGAAACTCCTAATTTTATTTTATCTTTTTAAATTAATTTTAGCAAAGCGGTATTTTAATATGGGTTATTATAAATAGATTAATTTTATTTTGCCATTTTTGTAATTTTAACTAGACGAGTTTTAAAAATAAACGGCGGTTGCATTTGATGTTTTTCTAAAAAAAAAAAAAAAACGTAAAAGAAAAATGAAAACAAAATGTAGAAACGTTTAATGGAATGTGAATATATTTTTATCATTGATCAATAGAATAAGAACATGTAATAATTCATTTTGATCACTTAATTGTATTGATGGTTCTATTTTTAGTATTATTATATAATATTTCCAGATAGATAGATTTTTAAATATATATCATGCTTGTTAACACTAATTTTTGATATGTTTAATCATACTAATTTGGACTTTGCAAGATTTTTATAGTTTAGCACGAATTAGGTCTCTCTGTCTGTCTGTGAACACGCGTAATTTGGTTAAACGAATTTAAGTTTAACTAACTAGGAGTAACTAGGTGGAATCAGGGGCACGAAATAGATTAGTGTATGATGAGTGTGAAATTAAAAAAAAATTGTTGTAGCAAAAGTTGGTGTTAGTTAGTTAAGATGGTTCGGACATCTTGAGCGAATGTCTAAAGCTTGAATTACTTTATACTTTTTTCGTCTAGATTCATACTAGGTTTCTAGTTCAAGTTTTGTTCAAGTACAGATAGTCAATTCTAGTATAATGTAAATCAGATTTTTGCATCCAAGTTTCTTTCAAGTTTTCTAGTATATATGTTCATGTTTATTTAAATGTGTTTTTCAGTATCTGTCAAATTAAGTAATATATATTTTTCAATCGGAAACAAAATCGAAGAAACTCGACAATACACCACCGATTGTGAAAAAAGTATGAAAATTGAACAAAACTTGAACGAAAATTGAACTACAAATCTAGTATGAATTTAGACGAAAAAAGTATAATGTAATTCAAGCTTAATGAACGTTTGGTTAAAAAAATTTATATGAATGATTTTGAAGTTATACATTTGCGTGAACGGTTGATGAGTAGCTGGAGTGGTATAATTGAGAGAGAGAGAGTGACTTGCGTGAGCGAAAGTTTTCAAGTAGTAAGTATAGAAGAGTATGTGTATGAGAGGAATTATGAATGTGGATGAAGCTTGTTTGGATAGGGATGTTTAGATAGTGCCACACTCTTTTGGGTACATGGCGTGATTGTGTTTGTATGTATGAATTATAACTTCTCTGTTTGAAAATATTTTGTGGTGGTTATAGAATATTTTTTCCTACAGTCTTGTTAGAGAACAAAATTCAGAATTGCAAATTTAATTCATCTACCCCGCCCCAAAGTATTTTCCAAATGAAGCTTTTAAACAATCGTAACTAAGCCCTATCAAAAAGTCTAAACCAATCATGTGAACTGTTTTTAACTTGGTCGTTTGAGAGCACGCCGAGGTAATTCGAAACCAAAAGCATTTTCCGGACTAAAAACAATAAACGGGAAAAACGACAAAAGTCATTTGATGACTCTAGACAGCCAGATTCCGTAATGCAGCGTTTTCTAAAGCAATGTGCCGAGAAACACACACACACACACACAGTGTGCGTGTGTGTGTGTGTGTATATATATATATAATTGTTCTGTGAGAAATTATCAAAAATTAAGAATCGAAAAAAAAAGATTTTTGGTTGTTTTACATAAAATTAATGCTATAAGCAGGGAACTGAACCGGAATTGAACCGAAAACCGAAAATCGAAAAAAAACTGTAATTTTTGCTGGAACGAAAACCGGAACTGAACCGAGAAAAATATCGGTTTATTTCGGTTCGATACATGTTGAAATTTTTTTTTATTTTTTTATTTTTTTTTATTTAATGAAATTGAAAATGAAACTAGGGATGACTTTAAGAAAGGTGTATTTTTTAATAATAACTTTCCTTTTAATAAATTTTAAATAGTTTAAATGAAAATACATTGGAAAATATTTTAATAATAATAATAATGCAATAATTTTCATTTTTGTTAATTATAAATAAATAAAAATCTTGTATACAAGAATTTATTACGTTAACATATGGTATCTTATTATTATATTATTAAATCATTTATACAAATTATATAAGTTTCGAATAATAAATTATATTATTATCATATATTATATACTTTTAATTATTATACCTTTACATAATTAAAATTATTATTATTCATATTATATTACTGAATCAATTTATGTAGTATGCTTATAATAAAAGTAGGAATAGAATATACTAAATTATGGTAGAAAATAAGTTTTTATTACAAATAAAAACATTGAAAATTTTTTAAAACGGAACTGAACTGAAAACCGAAAAAAACCGTTATTTTTGACTGAACGAAAACCGGAACCGAAACTATATATATATATATATATATATATATATATATATATATATATATATATATATATATATATTAAATGAACTGGAACAAAAACTGGAACGAAAAATACAACGATTCAAAATTTGTAAAGTGTTCTGTCGTAGGATAAGTTTGAGAAACGCTGTCGCAGTAAAAACGCACACACAAGGCA
Organism: Clivina fossor; assembly: GCA_963966155.1. Lineage (NCBI taxonomy): Eukaryota > Metazoa > Arthropoda > Insecta > Coleoptera > Carabidae > Clivina > Clivina fossor. The sequence goes on from OZ014566.1 coordinate 7,935,996, forward strand.
ACTGCTTACTTTTCTTTTAGTTTCGTTTCAAACTAAATCAAATCAAATAAAAGCCAGCAAAAGAGTAAGGGGGGGGGGGGGGTTGAGTGAGCAAGTCTAGCGTGATCTACCGATGGGCTATAAATGACAACATCAATGTCTGTCAACTTAAATTGTTGCCAGAATGTTTCTTCCTAATTTCGCGTTGATTGCCGTTGCGTTTGTCGGGGTAACACAGTACGCCCAATCGAATTAATATGATTGCTCCGTTTGCAGTCGCTGAAGAAACGACAATTTTTTTCTTCCGATTTTAATTGGAACAAATAAATTAATTGATCGTCAAATAAGATATTATCGTTTGTGAGACTTGACAAATTAGAAATATGATATTTAATTATAATATTTAGTATTAGGTTATTTAGAACAAAAATATTGGTTTTACAAGTCATTCTAAATTACCTATATTATATTGCACCCTAAAAAAAAATTAAAAAAGAAAATTCGCAAAATGCAAAGTAAATTTGAAAAAATTACAACTTTGCGCAAACCATCGTAAGTCTGAAATTAATCGAAATTTACCTTAAATTTTTTTGAATTTTACGCTCTCTTGATAATTTTTTTTTGTATACCATACATGTTGTCAAAGTTTGACAATTTTTTAAGTCAAAAACATTTTTTTCTTTGAGGTTTGGCGAGAAGCGTAATATCTTAAATGTTGCATTATTTTGCACGGCCTTAAAAAGGAGGCTTCAAAATTTTTGTTTTAAATTTTTTATCCATTTTCATGTAAAATTAACCAAGTTATGCCTCAAAAACTCGCAAAATGCAGGGTAAATTTGAAATTAAGCGAAATTTACGTCGAATTGTTTGAATTTGTATGCCTTCTTGGTAAATTGAATCGAAATTATTTTTTTTTGTACCATACAAGTTGTCAAAGTTTAACAATTTTTTAAGTCAAAATATGTTTTTTTCTACGGAGTGTGGTGGGGAGCGCAATGGTTCAAATGGTATTTATATCTTACATGATTTTAAAGATGAGACTTCAACTTTTTTTCGACGTAACATTTCACTCAATTTTATTCAAAATTGACCGAATTATACTTATTTGAAAATCGGTAATTTTTCTGATTTTTCGAGTGGCGTGGCGTTTTGTTTTTTTGACGAATGTATAATGGCGTAAAAATATCATATTAAAAAATGTAAATACTAGGTAATCTTTGAAAAATCTTTGATTTTGTTTTCTGAAAAATGTCAAAATAATATGAAAATACTTCTCATACGACATTCCCACAGTAAAATCTATTTATCCAACAGTTAGGGGATACGCTTAGCTATAGTTAATTTATTAATTAATTAACGATCGAGGAGACTTATACTTGTAGCATTGTATTTTTATTAAAATGCAAGCTCGGCCATAATAATATCTTCTTAACGTTGGTATATACGTAATTACAATGAAATTAACAGAGAAACAGCGCTTATTTTATTTAGTATGAAACATAATTTCACAAGAGAAATTTATTTATATTTGTATTACATAATATATAGGTAGAAACATATTCGTATGTTCGCAAAAGTAATTTGAACTTTTCGATATACTTACTAATGACAGTCAGTCGGTAACTTTAAATAAATTATTTTCTCGCAAACTTTTCTGGAAATTTAAAAGTTCTTTACGGAGAAAGTTTTGAATTTATTTTATTTGATACATACGTACACAATCACAGGTACAGTTAATTCATAAAATTTAAACATTTCTTTTATAATAATTAGAATACGTAAAGAATAAAACAGCTTTAGGTTCTAGTTCTGTATTAATTTATTAATAAATTAACGTTTTGACGAACTGAACGTGCGTTTTACATACATATATACATACACAATCACACCATGTACCCAAAAGGGTGTGACACAAATTCTATCTATTATCCCGAAATCAGCCTTCTTCAAACATCCCTATCCAGATAAGCAACTTTAGCTTTATCCACATTCATAATTCCTTTCATACATGCTCTTCTATTTCTATTTCTTGGAAACTTTCGCTCACGCAAGCCATTCTCTCTCAATCATACCACTCCAACTACTCATCGGACGTCCACGAAAACGTATAGCTTTCAAATGATTCATATAAACTTTTTTAATCAAGCGTTCAACCATCTTAACTGACTACCACGGCAACTTTTGCTACAACATTTTTTTTAATTTCACACTCATCATACACAAATCTATTTCATCAGCAAAAAAAAATTGAAATAACATTTATACTCATAGTAAATAAACAGAACATTAAAACAAGTTACTAGGTAACAAAATAACTAACTCGATCGTGAAATTTATAAATGTTTGATTAAAGGAAACTAAATTTTATTTAAATCAGTGTCTTCACACTGGTTGATGTTATCTGTTTCTTCATTGTGAAAGCACTGATTTAAATAAAATTTTGCTTTCTTTAATCAATAATTTATAAATTTTATGATCTAGTTACTTATTTTGTTACCTAGTAACTTGTTTCTATGTTCTGTGTTTATTTACTATAAATATCATTTCTATCTTTTTTTTCTGATGAAGATGCACGTTCAATTGGTCGAAACGTTGATTTATTAATAAATACCTAAAACTTAAAGTGGTGTTATTCTAAAATAATGGGTTCTGAAAGATTTTTCTTTGTTAGAATATGTAAATTTTATTTAATTATTAATTCAAAAATCATTTTCGCTTTAATAATTATAAACTGAAATTATATTAGTCCAATTTATGCTAAATTAGTTATAAATCAAACGCATATTAAAATAAATATATGTAACTTGAAACATAGTTTCAGTCAAGCATTCAATATAGTTAAATGCGCATCTATGTAACAAAATTGTTTATATGACAATAATTTTCGTATCAAGTAAATAACACAATTCAAATGTATGGAAGTGCATGGGGAGACAAAATAGTTTACGTTATTTACAATTGTAGACCTAAGTGGAATACTGACGAACACGTCACATTCTTAGTTTTGAGATACAATGTCGTTTAAAGTTTAAAAATAAAGATAATGTAGACACATTGTATATTCATAAAACATGAAAGAAAGTAGCGAATATTATGTTGGCGCACAATAAACTGTAGCTAAGCATATCCTCTAACCGCTAAATAAATAGGTTTTATTGCGGGAATACTGTGCGAGAGGTATAGTCTTCTTCACGAACAAATTCCTGACTTCTAAATTGGTACCATAAAATATAACAATAGAGGAACCCGCAAAGCGGTTTTCTTCAAAATATTGAAGCTGTAAAATTTTACCTGCTAAATAGCATTACAAGAATGTACATTATCGGACTGTATTACTGGAATCTGTGAAATTGTAATATTTCAGAGACGTACTACTATAATTGCTGCAGATATTTTTAAAATATTTAAGTCAATTGATTTAAAAATTAATGTTATTTTTACATACAATTTTGGAGATTATTATTATAAAAATTATTTGAATAGCAGATTTCCAAGACTTACCTCTGTATACTGAAACGGTTATATCGGTAATGATTGAAATATTGAGTTATTGCCGTTATACTGTTATTATTTTATGTCCACGCCAATTTTCGTGAAATTTCGTTATAGTTGCAAAAGGGCATTTTATCTATTTCCAACAAATTAAGTACCGTTATACCGTTATTATTTCATGTCCTCACCAATTTTCGTAGAATTTCGTTATTATTGCAATAAGGCATTAATGTATTTCAAACAAATTAAGTAGGTACGGTTCTTGTATCTGCATAAGTTGTAAATCACCGGTTTAACATTCGATAATCCTCAACCCATTATGCGTACGCTTGTATGCATCTAAAGTTCACGTACACTTAGAGCTATTTTCGTTTGCTATACTTTTTCTTTTGTGTGGGAGCTGCATTGTTAAATTTATGGATCTTATTTAAACGTTAGGAATTTGTTCTTGAAAACAACTATACTTTCATCATTTTTCAGAAGACGAAGTTCTATATTTTGGCGAAATAAACATTTAATTTTTTCAAAGCAACCTACTATTTACCTAGTGTTGAGCAAATGTGTGGAACCAAGTAAATATCTTTTGAATATTTAGAAATATCGAAATGAAATTTGGTAGGTTGATATTATAGTAAATTATGTATTTGCGTTGAATGCTTTTAACAATTTTGAGCTTTCAGTTTGACCGGAAGCAGTGCCGATTTTAAATTTTATAATGAAACACCCTGTATATTATTTTAATTTTGAATAGAACATTTTATTACGATATTAAGAAAAAGGTTTGCAAAGACTAGTGCTCAGTTTGAACATTTAATACATTAAATTTTGTAGGAATCGCCGTTTCATAAATATATAACATTTTACTTTTAATATATATTTAATAACTTTAATTCTAAATAATACAAAATACACAATGGCTTACAAACATAACATAACCGTAATCGTAATCGTAATGAACATATTGTGTTTGAGTTGCCAACTTGTCGGTCCTGGCGCGAAATTTTTGCAATAAAAATGCTTACAGTTTATTTTCATTTTACGCATTACTTCTGTTTTATTCTACTGTTTTGTATAAATTTAATTTTAGTTATTTAGTGATTGTGTTATGTTTGTTTCATAGACTAATAGATCTCATTAACCTTTGCTTTGAAAGTAGTATTTTTTTCTTTCGGTCAAATTGGACGCTCAAAATTGTTAAAAACATTCAACGCAAATACATAATTTACTGTAATTTTCACCTACCAAATTTCATTTCGATATCTCTAAAAACTCCAGAGATATTTATTTGGTTCCACACATTTGCCCAACACTGTATATAAATTTGACAAATATTTAATGAACTACAGTACATATATGCATTCGTCATTGTTCCAGTAGGAGTTCTCAATTGTCCAATAATTATTATCGGCATTTATCTATCTTCAGTTCAATCTCGTTATCTGTCGCTGTATCTGTGTTGTGTCCCGTTATTCAATTTCAACTCAGTTGTGTTTTATTGTGCAAATTTGCAATAAATTTTCAGTTTAGACAAACGTGCGCTTTAGTTGTGTGTTGTGTGTTGTTTGCGAGAAACAACTGAAAATTTTCATTTGCTTCATGCGATATTAAGCAATTTGTTGTGTTGGGCGTCCGCGGTAATTAAAATCTGCAATTGAATTTCTCACGCGCATACACAGAATCCAACAAATTGTGTTTTGCAGATGAAATATTTTGTAAATTTGAGAAATGCGCCCAGCTGTCTAAGTGATAATTATGCTAGAAATATTTGTATAAAAAATATTACTCCTAGTATATTATTGATTATATTAGTTTATTTTTTTGTAATACACTGTAAAAAGTTTAACTAATTTTACTAGTAATTTATATAATTTTACATAGTAAAAAAATCTTTCAGAACTCATTATATAAAATAAAACTGTTTTAGGTTCTAGTTCTGTAGGAACATTTATTTATTATCGATGTTTCCACGACACTCAACGTTCATCTTCATCAGGATAAACTGATTCAAATGACATTTCAGTAAATAACAGATAATAGAAACCAGATTATTACCTGGTAATTTGTTTCTATGATCTGCTATTTACCCGGTTGTTACCTAGTAACTTGTTTCTATGTTCTGTTATTTACTGATATGTCATTTGAATAAGTTTGTCCTGATGAAGACGAGCGTTGAGTTTCGTCGAAACGTCGATTATAAATTAATTTTAATACAGAACTGTATAACTAAATGTATTAAAATAAAATTGCATTAGGTTAAAGTTTTGTATAAATGTTCTGTATTTAAAATCGATGTTTCGACGAAAAGGACGTTAGAAAAAGTAGTAGGCACTGAATTGAATAAAATTTGACTTCCATTAATTAAACATCTTTAACCTAAAACAGTTTTATTTTATCTTATTCACTGTAAAAAAATATAGCAAAATTTTACTATAAAAAAATGTAATTTTGTTTTACTATAATAATCACATAAAGTAAGTAGAAATGATTTAATAAGTATGTAAAATTGCTTACTTTCTGCAAATTGCATCACATACTTAATATTGGTATAACTTCTTAAATTATGTAAAATTACAACTTTTATATTAATATCTGTAATAATTATAAAATACATCCTTTATGTAAATTTAGAAATATATGTAATTATACCAACAATAATATTACAGAACTAAACAAATTTTACCTATTTATAGAAAATTCTGGACAGCAAATTTACTAAGAGAGAATTTACTAGAAGAAATTGTAATATTACATACATATGTACTTTTCCACCCCTTGGTAATATAACATATTACATAATGTTTGTAATATATTGTAGTTCTGATAACCTAGAAATACTGGGCATCATAGTGTCTTATAGTTTGTAGATAAAATTAAATAATTTTTTTTTGAGCGTTGTGTTTTTTTCGTAATATTTTTTTGCGATAACTCTAAGGAAACTTTTCGTTTTGGTTTCGTGGTGCAACGGCAAAATTCTAAGCTGATAAAGTTCTCAAAACCAAACAGAGCAAATCGGAACAAAAGGTAGTGCAAAATTAATTTCAAGTTCCGCATTGCTCATTTCTCTCTCTCTCTCTCTCTCTCTCTCTCTCTCTCTCCTTAGCAAAACATTAAAACTCATCTTGGACACGAAATTATCGCAGAAGTTTTGCAGAAAGATAATGAGCATTTAGCGTGCCGATAGAAATAAATTGGTCGGACAATACCTCTTTTGTTTTCTCTACGATCATTTGACCAAAAACTTTGCGAACTTTTTGTGTAAACCTTGTCGAGATTATCTTGTTATGTTTTTTGATGAGATTTTCTTTTTTAGAAGTAATTAAGAGAAAGGAAAATAAATTCTGGTATTTTTATAAAAATTATAAAAATGCATTTAGTAAAATTATCAAAAGATTTTTTTTTTAAATAAGTATAATAGTATTGCATAATGTACTACATATACAGAGCTACACAAGCTACTTAATAATGTAGCTAAGCTATATACTTTTTTCAAAAGTAGCTTAGTAATAATAATAATAATAATGACTTTATTGCCGATACTTATACAACCAATTATAGGACAAGATATATTTAAAAAAAATTACAAATCAGTTAATATACAATAATATTAATACATAATACAAATATATTATTTTTACTAACTTAATTATTTAGTGAATGTAAATTTTCTAAAAAAATAGTAGCTGTCAAATTTTAAGCTATTTTGTAAGCAACGTTTTGTTATTTATTAAGCTACTTTTTAATATATCTTTCAGCTACTATATACTGTTTTTTTTTTATTTTGTAAAAGGGCTATAAGGAGAAACTTGAATATGAAATATACCTAAAAATAGTTGAAAATATAGAAAATATTTTTATGTTTTAATATTGTGTTTTTACTTAAATCGTCATGCATTTTTCTTCATTTAAAAATTAACTAATGATTTAATTAGTTTATCAAAATAAATTAACGGCGATTTAAGCAAAAACAAAAGAAAATATTATAACTTAATATATAATACGCCATGTGTAATTAAGAATATATAAAATATTTTTATTTTCTTATATTGTATTTATAGATTAACAATTTTAAATGTATTTTTCTGCTAATTTAAATAATTCATATAAAATACTACGTTAGGAGAAGTAATTATTAACTAAAGAAAAGTGGCTATTAACTAGTAAAAGTAGCTATAAACTACTAAAACTAACTATAAGCTACTGAAAGTTGCTATAAGCTAATAGAAGTTGCTATAAACTAGTAAAAGTAGCTACACTGTAAAAAGTATATTTTAAATTTTTGTAATTGTACATAGATTTTATCAGTGAAAATAATAACATTTTGTAATTTTAGTATAATAATTTACGTAATAATAAATTTTTTTATGAAAAATTACATTCACGAAATATGTAAAATTACATACATTTTTTATAGTGTACTAAAAGTAGTTATAAGCTACCAAAAGCTATTTGCGACAAATCCTGACGCTACAATATACATCAGCTACTTTTATTTTTTTTTGTAGCATAGCTACTAATAAAAGTAGCTAAGCTAATAGCTACTAAAGTAGCTAGCTACTGTCCAGCTCTGCTAACAAATGATAGATTCTTGAGTGATAAATTTCAGTGTAGTCTTAGAAAAATACTTTTTAAATAAATTATCTATTTTTAAAAAAATTAGCATTTTTATGAAACTGTATATTGAAAATCAATATGAAAAACTTTTTTAACTTTGAAAAATTTCACTTTAATACACAAATATTGTGACTGCAGTTTCGACAATATTGTGTAATAAATTGAATTTTCAAAGTTACTAAAGTTTTTTATTTTCATCTATTTTTACTTTGTTACAAAATTCTCTCCATTTTTAGCTAATCATTTAATTATTCTAAAAAACAGATTAAGAATCTGAAATTATATTGATTAGACAGCGGATAGCAAACAAGAAGACATTTATTGTTGGCACAAGATAATTTAGTACAGTATAGCGTGGTTACTTTGTATCTTCTATATTTCAGGCATCAATCAAATCGGAGCTATAATAAAATATTCAATCCTGTAGGCGTATAATTGTACCAAAGCAACATTATTGCAAATCCCTTTCTATTTCGCGTTCTCTATCTCCCACTCCATTGAGAAAGTCTAAGGGTTAATCTAGGAACTTGCCCTCTCTTTGGGCAAGCTGACGGGCCAAATCTAGTATTCATTCGCTTTCGTATTGTAATAAATCCGGTTGCGTACAGGAATAGTAAGAAAATGTTCACAATACATACAAATACAACGGGCGAATTGTAGTTGAAACCGTCATATATCAAACTGACCGAATAGTCAACTACAGTGCTACTTAAACTTTTTTAATTTGGGTTTAATGGAAGCCATTTCTCACTTAAGTATTTTGTTGTCGAGATAGTTGTATACAGATTTAAATAAAAAATTTAATATACCACTTTTTAAAACGGACTAAAAAGTAAAAAATTATTTTTTTTAGACTATTATCTATTGCATGATCACCACATTCTTCTAAGAGAAATTATTTTATACTTTTTAGTTCGTTTTACAAACGTGGTATAGTAAATTTTTTATTCTATTTATATAATTATTTTCTGCTTTTTAATCTTGTGTGTGTGTGTGTGTTCTGTATTTTCAGTAGTTGTTTTCTGTAGTTACTGTATCAGTTGTTTATCTGGATAGGAATGTTTGAAGAAAACTAATTGCGAGATAGTCAAAAGAGTTTGTGCCCCATGTTTTTTGAGTATATGGTGTGATTATGTATGTATGTTAATATTGCATTGTCATCCAGTTATGAACTATGTTTAAAGTTTCAAGTTTCTAGCTCATTTGCGGGATAGTGGAAAGAGTTTGTACCACATTCTTTTGTTGTGTATGTATATTAATATTGCATTGCCTATTCAGTTTTGAGCTATGTTTCTAAGTTTTAAGTCTCTAGCTCATCGGGAAGTTAGTTTAAAATTGATTGCAAAATTTGTACCGAACAGACAAACAAACAGACAGGAAGGAAAGCCAGTTAATACAATTTTTTTAATAAATTAATCGTAGTTTGAATGAAGCTTAAAAGAGATGACAAAACTCACTATTTGCAAATTTTAAGTTTTGAGATATTTGCAAAAAAACTGTTATAGCTAAGTGTAATTGTATTTTGATGATAAAATCTTGTTACTAGATGGCAATACTTATTTAAAATTGTGAATCATTGGTTTTATACATCATTAATTCATACAAAGTAACTGTTTGCTTTCCACCAATAAAATTTTTATTGGTGGAAAGCAAACAGTTACTTTTGCGTCTAAACTATCAAAGCAAGTAGTGAGTTTTGCATCCAACACTAAATTTTAAAGAGTGTTTCTCATATTAAATACTGAGTTTTTTTTCTAACTAACCTAAATATTGTATTCCTTGTAAAATTCTACGTCCAAATCGCGCAAAATCTCATTTTTTACTTTTTGTCGAATAGTGAGTTTTGCATCTATACGCCTCACATACCAATTAAAGATTGATCAGTTATTTAGAAAATATAATTCATAGTTTGTGTTTAAAAAAAAAAGTTTTGTATTCGCAATGCAATAGTTTAAGAAGCACTGTTTTTGGTGGCGTTGTAGCGGTGGCTATAATAAGAACTATTCTTCGTTCCTGCTTGGTTGCAGGTTCCGTTAAGAATAGCTAAGGCACACGACTAACTACGGTTAACGGTGCCACGCACTAGACATGGTTATAAGGTACCAACCATACCATTCGAAACGATAAATTCCAAAATACGGCATGAAATCACGCCATCTATTTTATAATTCATTAATTATTATAATCAGTACAGGTTTTTGTATAATATTATACGAAATAGGGGATATAATACTTTGCCAGCTTTTCTGCTTATATACCTATGCGTATTTGTATTTATTTTCTACCACATTATGTTATTTTGTGTTTGTAATTCTGATTCACGTGAAATAATTTTTTTTTCTTTTCTTTTTTCTTTGTTACTTCAACAGAACCTATAAATTAACATAGTAAAATATTTTTCAGAACTCATTGTATTAAAATAAAATATTGACTACAGACTTGTAGAACTGTTTCTACGAGGTCAATTCGTCTAAATTAACAAGATAAATTTGTTATTGCTGAACATGCTTTAGAATATCTTCATTATGTAAAATATGAAGATACTGTAATAATTACTGGATCAGTCAATATTAGCAGCAAATTAATAAGAGAAGCAATAGAGATCTTGTAAAGAAAATGAATAACATGAATAACTGTGTTATATAATATAATATAATGTAATGTCATTTGTATTATTTATCCTGATGAAAACGGACGTAGAGTTTCGTCGGAACGTCAATTTTAAATAAATATTAATACAAAACTTTAACCTAATTTTATTCGTGAAAATGTGTAAAGAGGTGCAAAAAATGCAATAAACACTGTCAGATTTGTCAGAAATTACGTATACGATTAAAGAAATACGAACAAGTGTATTTAATTTTAATATCTTCGGCGGCCATATTGAAAATTATTAAGTTAAGTTAAAATAAAAATAGGTTTGAGTTCTGCATAATTTTAATTAAATTTCAAAAATAATAATTAATAATAACAAATGACATATAAATAACAAATAAGCAAAACAAACCTAGTAACTTGTTTCTATGTTTTGTTTGTTTATTATTTATATTGTTTTATTTAAATAAAATTTTGCTTCCATTAATATTAAAAATTTATAAAAAATTTTTTATGATTTAGTTATTTAGTTGTTACCAATGTTTCTCGTTTCTATATTCTGTTTTATTTACTGTAAATATCATTTGTGCCAGTTTTCCAGATGAAGACGGACTTAGAGTTCGTCGAAACGTCGATTATTAATAAATATTAATATCGCACTTAAATCTAAAGCCGTTTTATTTTCAAAAATTATAAGTTTTCTTCAAAGTAAACAAGAGTAGAACAATATATTTATTATTGAAAACTATGACGAACTTTTCAGCAATATATATAGCTTTCTTGAACACATTCAGAACTAGAGCAAAGAGTAATAGAAAACTAGTAATAGTTATAGAGCATCTGTTGGTAGTTGTTCGGAAAAAGAGCAGAGCGAACGAGAGACACATCTGGCCACCGATATTTGGCAGACAACCAATGAACAACAAGTGGTAACATTATACGAATACTGAATAGCACACAGTCGAATATAGAGGGCTGAACTGTGAATGCATATCTTTGCGCCATTATCGCATTCTTTACAGCGAAATGCTGCGTAAGAAAAAACGAAGAAAGACAGACTTTCCTCCGCCTTCTGAACAAACATTTCATAATTTATATCTTGTACGCCGAATATTTTTCCTCGCTTCGGCGACAGACAGTTTTTTTTATGAGATAGCCGAGTGCAGAAAAATCGAGATTGCATAGAGCGAGTTATGTATATAATGCTAATGCTTCGTACCATTTTCACTATGCGTTTTCAACAAGTTATCTTTTATTCTTTTCAGTTTCTTATATAAATGCTTTTGCATTATTTGTTTGAGTTTTCAAATGAGAAAAAAAAAATGAGATTACATATGAAAGGTATTAGGATTGGAAATGAAGCAAAAATATAATTTGTGCATTTTTTTAACACGTTTTTATTAACTCGCTTTCTTGTCTGTCGGTAAAAATTTTGCAATCGATATTAAACTAACTTCCCGATTAGCTAGAGACTTGAAACTTGAAACATAGCTCAGAACTAGGATGACAATGCAATATTAACTTATTAATTCATTAATTAATAATTTTAGAAATATTAAAGTAAAGTTAATTAATTTACTTAATCAAATATAATTAATAAAATTATAATTAATTAGGTTAAAATTGAAGTTAGACAAGACTAAAAAGCAGAACATAATTATTTAAATAAAAAAAATTATATACCACGTTATTAAAATAAAACAGCTTTAGATTATAGTTCTGTATTAATAAATATTAATACAGAACTAGACCCTAAAGCCTTTTGTTTTAATGGTAAAGAATCTTTCAGAATTCATTATATTAAGATAAAACAGCTTTAGGTTTAAGTTGTGCTGTATTAATATTTATTAAATTATTAATAATATTAATGTATTAAATAAACAGAACATAGATACAAGTTACTAGTTAACAAAATAAGTAACTAGATTATAAAATTTATAATTAAATTTTTTTATGATCTAGTTATTTATTTGTTACCTAGTAACTTGTTTTTATGTTCTGTTCATTTACTGTAAATGTAATTTGTATCAGTTTTTCTTATGAAGACGTACGTTGAATACGTCGATTATTAATAAATATTAATACAGAACTATAACCTAAAACTATTTTATCTTAATATAATGAGTTTTGAAAGATTTTTTTTTACCATTAAAATAAAAAGTCTTAGGTATTAATTAAGAATTAATATTAATACAGAACTATTAGCTAAAGCTGAAAGATTTTTTACTACGTTACTTATTATTATTTAAACTCGATCTCATATTTTTTAACTAAAACTTATTCTCGCTAAAACAGTTTACAATCGAAAAATGAAAGATTAACAAGATAGAATTTTTAAAGCGCTACGGGAAAAATATAGATAGCTATTGCAAAAATAATCTGCAATAATAAATTAGCTTTCGTAGAAATTGTATCTGAACGAAGAAAAGAGTAAAAAAAAGGGGGCAAGTATACGTTATTCTATTAATAGCTAAAAATATACGAATTGTACGTTTTCAATTTAGGTAGGATTCGATAAAAATACAGGCAAGCCAGGTGACGAATAAATATATAATAGTATCGTTTATTATGAATGAAAAACTGTTAGAAAAACAATAATAGTTATAGTTCGTATAGAAAACAAATACAAAATTGATTTATTTAATCAGACAAATACGTAAATATTGATTTATCTAACTTAAATAGGTGTGCTCGACAATCATAAGAGCTGCAAGTTAAATTAGACATTTTGCTCATTACTTGAACATTATAGTAAGGAAATAAAACGGCTTCAGGTTATAGTTTGGTATTAATATTCAACGTACTCAACGTACGTTTTCATCATGAAAAAAAAAATACAAATAATATTTTTAGTAAATAAACAAAACATAGAAACAAGTTACTAGGCAACAAAATAAGTAACTAGATCATAATACAATTTCTAGATTTTTAATTAATGGAAGCCAAATTTCCAGCAATTAAAAATTTATAAATTTTATTATCTAGTTATTTTAGTAACTATATTCTGTTTATTTACTGTAAATATCATTTACATCTTTTTTCCTGATGAAGACGTACGTAAAATACATAAATTTTTATTTTAATATAATGAGTTTTGAAAGATTTTGTACTATAATGAGTACCTGTCACATTTTTAAATTTAATTATTTACAGAAAATAAATATAAAAATTTATTTATTCAATCAGACACATACGTACATATTGGTTTATCTAACTTAAATGGAGATCACGACAATCATAAGAGCTGCAAGTTAAATTAGATATTTTGCTTATTACTCGAACATTATAATAAAAAAATAAAACGGCTTTAGGTTATAGTTCTGTACTAATATTTATTAATAATCGAGATACGTACGTTTTTATAAGGAAATAATTATTTAAATAAAAAGAATTAATTTACCACGTTTTTAAAATAGACTAAAAAGTATAAAATAATTTTTCTTAGCTTCATACAGATTTATAACTCCATACAGATTGTCCTGACCCCATACAGATTGTCTTGAAAATTTGTGATTGCGAATTTTTAATAGCTATGACAATACTTATAAGATTTAAAATGAAAAACGGCGGGGCGCATACAATAGATAATAGTAAGAAGTCTAGGGAGCATTAAAGTTTTATGCATACTACATGTAAACGTATCATCATTCGAATGATTTCAATTTCATTCGAATCATCCCATCACTAATCATAATAAATTTGTTTAATAATATACTATAGTAAAACCAAAACAATAAATAATAAAGTATAATGAAATAATATATATTATGTAAGAAGTAAAATATAGTGTCAATTTGTCACGATAAATAATAAAAAAAAGATCACTTTTATTTTCTATTTAAGTGAATATTGATGAAATTATAATAGAATAACATAATAATCATAAAAAGAATAAGGCATAGAAAGACGTACCGTAACGTATAACGTAAATACTATAGTTATTTTCTCTCTGTTTTTCCTACACGGAAAACTCTCATTTATTCGTAAAGTCAATAAAATTCTAAGTAATTTACTGACATGACTTTACAACTAAATTTATAGATAGATACGTTGTTATCAATATTTCTTTTATTTTTTGGTTTTGTGCTTGTTAAAATTTTAAGAAAATATTGCTATTTAACACTTTATTTATATTGTTTAAATAGAAGATAATACAGCTTTTGTTTAATAATATATTTATTAATTATAATAAGTAATTGTTATTTATTATTACTGTAAATGTCATTTGTATCATTTTTTCTGATGAAGATATACGTTGAGTAAGTCGATTATTATTAATAAATATTAATACAGAACTTTAACTTAAAGCTATTTTATTTTAATAAAATAGATTCTGAAAGATTTTTTACTATGTTACGTAACTATACGGTAACTAAGAAATTAAAACAATTATAAATTATGCAAAATAGGAAGCCATGCGTTATTTATTTCCTAAACTTCATCACTAGCACATGTGGAAAGATTTTCATAAAATCATTACTAAACTTTTTACTAATTATGCTCGCTTAATAACAGAAGCAACTGAGATACATAAAATTAACATAATAATCTCAATAGCAATGATTTTTAATTTTTATCTTGGTATTTTTATTTTTTTATATATTTTTTAATTGTATCTTTTAAATTGGAAATTTTACTTTTTGGATACAATAGATTAATAATTCTGTTATACACAACCAGGAAATTATTTCAAATCTTATATTAAAAAAAAAACATATTTTGGTATGATTTAATATAATACACATAACATATATTTTATAATTTGTATTAGTTTAAACCTAATTAAAATAAATTCAGATATAACAAAAATAATCAACAATAATCGATAATTTACAATTCCATTATCATTTTGGAAAACAAAGCAAAACAATTTAACCGTATAAAAAGAACTCATCTAATTTACTTGATACATAAAAACAATTTTAAAAAATAACATACGTCTTGAGTAATCCATTAATGTCAAAAAAATATAGAATACTATTTAAATGTAACAAATTATGAAAACTTTTACAGTGAAAACGACCTTTCCACGTTTCGATTAAAGTTATAAACGTTTTGAGATTTTTTTTTAAGCTTTTGTCCGTTATAAAATATTTTTAATAAAACTTGTCAGTTAAACTAGATTTCAAAAGTATTATTTGTTGTCAGATTTTTGAAATATAATACTTATTATATATATATAGAATTTCTTATAAGAAGTTCCTGAAACTAATTAGCTGTCATTTAAATAAATAAAAGAAAAATAAAATAAAAATGCTTTAGATTGTAGTTCTGTGTTAATACTTATTAATAATTGACGAACACAATGTATGTCTTTATCAGAAAAAAATGATATAAGTGAGTTTTACAGTAAATAAAGAGAAATATTTTTTTATGATCTAGTTACATATTTGTTACGTCTAATAACTTGTTTCTATGTTCTGTTTATTTACTGTAAATGTTACTTGTATCAGCTTTCCTGATGAAGATGTACGTTGATTATTAATAAATATTAATACAGAACTTAAAAAACCTAAAGCCGTTTTATTTTAATATAGTTTTTTTTATAAAATAAAACTGCTTTAGGTACAAGTTCTGTATTAAAATTTATTTATAGTCAACGTTTCGACGAAACTCAATGCTTTTAATACAGAATTGGAACCAAAAGCAATTTTGTTTTATATAATGAGTTCTGAAAGTTTTTTTTTACTATGTTACTTGTTTTGTTTATTATATATCAGTTTTTGTTCTGATAAAGATATTAGAGTGTATAGAATATTAAACATGTTTTAATTATTATGAAAGATGTTTCAATATTTTAAATAAACTATTTTAAAGTGTTTAAAATGTAATATGAAATAAATATGAAAATTATATTTGACAAAAATGATTTTTAAAAGTGCGGTGAGAATTCGGATTAATATTTTTCTACACTTTTTACTGAAAAGAAGTAACAAACTAGAAAACTACAAGTAATTGAAAAGTCACATTTCCCAACCTACATTGAAAAGTTGTTCCTCGACTTTTTATCGTTATTTCCAAACAATATACACCCAAATACACCTCGAACCCAAAACCCAGCAACAACCTCTTACCAAACCACAATTCCAGCTCATGGTTCATTCATCTTAACACTTTAGCCGCGGGCGTCTTCTTAATCGTAAATAAGCGACCAACTGTTGGTTGGTTCCTGCTTTTTTTAACCCTCTTCGTAGGGGCTTGTTTGCTGTTTCGATTTTCATTTCGTCTCTCGAATCCAGATGCCCGTCGAGGGGCGCGTGCTAAACACATGCGATGCTGCCCTTGGCCATCAAGGAGTCTGGAGTAGAGCACATAAACTGCACGCCGCGGTCGAAAATTCCAAGTTTAAAGAACGTAATTGCACGTCGGTTTAACTACTAGTCGATTTCAGCGGATTATCGGATTATAAGGGTTTTTGGAATATAATTTCGTTTATACGTATACGTTTGCGTGGACGTCCGATGAGTAGTTGGAGTGGTATGATTGAAAGTGTTTTGCTTGAGCGAAATTTTTCAAATAGTAGGAATAAAAGAGCATGTATGAGAGAACTTATGAATGTGGATGAAGTAAAATTTGCTTGTTTGGATAGGAATATTTGAAGGAGACTGATTACGGGATGATGAAAAGAGTTTGTGCCTTACCCTGTTAGGTACATGGCGTGATTGTGTATGTATGTATATATGTATGTATAATTTCGTTTATTCTATAGCAGATTTTCAAAATTATTTGACACAGAAATTTTAAATGTGAACTTTAATACATTAATATTGTATTGTCTTATCAATAATAAGCAAGATTACAAATTAATATAATCAAATATTTATTATGAAAATAGACAATATCTTAGGTTAGGTTAGGTATATGATTTTATATCAATGGTGTATTATATAAAAAAAAATATATATGGAGAACATAATTTTATTGTTAGCTGTGTAACTTATATAATAATAAATACATATCTTATTATTGACACGCGGTGGTCCGATTCTTACCTGGTCTGATTCTTACCTGGAAATAGCCGGCGTGCAGTTTCGTTATACAAGATTTCGGTAAGAGATTAAAACTCAACCGCCGCGTGCAGTTTATATATACCCATGTTGCCTTTGGCCACCAAGGAGTCTGGAGAGACGGCTTTCGGGTTGACTCGGGAAGGGTAATATATTACCCGCCGGAGCGGGTGAATTACGGCCCGGAGACTAACTGGCTACGTTACGGATAACTGGCTGCTTTCCAAACCAGACCAGATGTGTTTATGGTGTCCGATAGGTAATAGTGAACACACACACAGTACGAGAATTGGAACCGAGATCTACGAAAAAGATACTTATTCTTTTGTTTGTTTCAATGATTGATTTTGCTAGGATTAGGATTAGTTCGGTGAGGTAAAATGTCGGGTTTAATTGGATGAGAATGTTTTACTTAAATGTATATACTGCGCTAAAAAAAAGATAATTTTATCTACAAACTATGAGACACTATGATGCCCAATATTTCTAGATATAATTAATAATATAATAATTAATTAATAATTATTTAATAATATATATCTGAGATATTGTTTTATTTTGACTAAATGATATTGTAATATTATTTATTACTTTTGCCAGTGACTTTTTAGATTATTACTTAACATCTTTTGAACAATTAAATTTTATAAATGTATTAACTACAATTTGTGACTAATTATAAAATTGCATTTGAAATGTTTAATGAATTAGGTATGTTCGTAGAATACCGTACAATGTTTATATTGTATTTATTTTGAACTATATATATATATATATATATATATATATATATATATATATATATCAGATTTAAAATTTCAATTTCTATTACATGGTCATAGAAAAAGTATAGTATTCTACTGAGTAAATCAGAAACTTTTGGAGTCCGAGTTCGATACCTACGACTGCTTGTAAAAATTACTATTATCACAATATTTGCATTTATACATAAAATAATATTATAATCTTAAATAAACATCACATATAATAATATAAATATAATATGAATTTCGTTTTTCAATGTCAAAACTCTAGCAAACTTTCAGCTGAGTCATTGCATCGTAAAACCCAACCTAGTCTTTAACCTTACAATCTTACTTTATCGTGTCAAATAAAAATGGCGTCGATTTCTACTAAAAAAACTAAACGCGCAGTCTTGGTTTCCATATAAACGAAATAGTCGCACGAACTTATGGAAATCTCGGCTTGCTCACGACAGTCAAATACAAAAACATTTTCGTTTACGTGTTTACGTTTGTGCCCTAAGTGAGATTTTAAGCGATAAATATGCGAAGTGGACGGCGTTATGGCGACGAATGGACGGGTCACGTGATGTGTTTGGCTGTGCGGGTTGTAGGTCATTGGCTACACGAAGGGATTATGAGTATTTCGGGGGGCTACGGGGGGCTAATATCGTTTGTTTTGTACGAAGGAAAAATTTGGACTGCGAACAAGTTGATTAGTAAATATGTGTTTAAGTTTGTGTGTGTGTGTAATAAAATTGTTTTAATTGTTTTTGTTGACATGATTTTATGAGTTGTTTTTGAATCGTGGTAAATTAGTTAATTTGCTAAAATATCTTGTTAGTAAATTTGAAAATAATTATCGTTTGACGAGTAACAACGTAAATTCATCAAATATTTGAAATATAATGTTGTGATTATTCTCAAACTGTTCAGTAATGAAAATTTTGTATTAAGTATTAAAAAAAATATATATAAAATACTGAAATATAAAGATGTTTAGAAAATGTCTATTTAAACATTTTAATTGACTAAAGAAATTTAAACTTGAAAGTATATATTCTAAATCCTTTAACATTATTTTGAAGTAGATTTTAATTTGAAAACTTTTTCAATAAGAATTTTAAGACAAATACATAAACTTATAATTGATATATAATGTACCTGGTATTTCTATATATATATATATATATATATATATATATATATATATATATATATATATATTGAGTTATTAATTTTATCTGAAAAATATGAAAATATTAATAGTTTTATAAAAAAAAATATTTATGTAGAATAATTTAGAAGTTTTACTAAAAACGATATTAAAAAATCTGAGTTAAAGTGTAGATTGTTACGAAAGTTGTTTCCAAGATCTAGGCGGGACAAGGTTGAAAAACATAATTTCGAGAAAAACACGTTTAAAGTTTGAAGTTAGTTTTTTACTGCCCGATCTGTATGTTTTACTTGTTCTGACACAATTCTGTATTAGTTGCTGTAACTCCGCCAAAAGTATGAATTTCGGAAAATCGTTTTAACACATTATTCTGCACACTATAAGCTTTCAGAAAATGCAAAAAAATCGTATTTTTGAAAGTGTCAGAGTGGTGTCTTCGCTTAAACAAAAAACTTAAAAATGCTGACAAATACAGCAGTACATTTATTCTCAAGAAAAACAGACCACCACCAATTTACTTCTAACAAATGGTATACCATTTAAATTCAATGCCGCGTTTAACAGAGTGAAAAGCAGCATTTAGGCTAAACGTTTCTAGTAGATGATCATTAAAGCCATTTTGAGCAAATTTCTCCAACTGCATCAAATAAAAGAAATGCGGAAAAACGGCTACACAGTATAATTTCTTAACGAAGAAATTAGCTTTTGTTCTGTGTTCATTGTACAGTGCAGTGCGCAAATGTTAAAAGTGTTAAGTATTTTTACTAATTTAAATGTAAATGTTCTAAATGGAGCGCAGCTATAATTTGTACTTGTGTTGACATTTTTGGGTTTGCCAACCTAGTTATAATGTTGTTTTTATTTTCTTCATCTGGTCTGTTTCTACGTGCGCTATGCACAGAAAATGTGTTTTATACTTAAATCGTTTTATTTGTCGACAGCGGCAAGATTTTTCGCTTAATCCCAAAGTGAAACGACTCGACTGCTGTGATTTTGTTTCGCCCGCTGTTACATTAAATATGATCTTCAAGTATTTAATCTTTCTGGATTTATTGTTTTAATAAATTTACTTGTTTAAGAATGACGTGAGTAATATTTGTAATTGATTTAGAGTTTAATTAAATTCATGTTGACATAATTAATGTTTCGAGTTTGTTATTATTTTTTCGTGAAATGAGTTTTGATATCTACCATCATCAAAACTAATGTTTTTAAATCTTATTACTATTATACTTAAAAGATGAAAAAATATATATTTTATAGTATAATGTCAAATAGCAGTGGATTAACTAGGCAAAAAGTGATAGATTTACTGACAAACTGAATAATAAATTTATTAACTTAGTTACTTATATATTACGTCTAGTAACTTGTTTTTATGTTCTGTATGTTTACTGCAAATGTCATTTGTATCATTTCTTCATGATGAAGATGTACGTTGAGTATGGTCGATTATTAATAAATATTAATACAGAACTTAAACTTAGAGTCGTATTATTTTATAGTAAAGAATCTTTCAGAATTTATTATATTAAAGCAAAACAGATTTAGGATTAAGTTTTGTATAATTTTAATTTAAATTCGACATTTCGATATTTTTATTTAAATTAAAGTTTTCTTCTTATCTGACATAAATTTTGTATTTAATATGATGAATTTGGAAATATATTAAAATAAAAAGGCTTTAGATTATAGTTCTGTTAAAACCGTAAATACTCTGTATAACTTCCGGAATTATTTTTATTTATATTTTAATTGTAGATAAAAGCCGCTTTAAACAGTAATAATTTGTTAATAATTTATGAATAATTATTTAAAAATAAATTATGAATAAATATTTGGGATTTATTTATTTTCACTAAATATTTGGGACATTATATTATACATTATAATTCATCTTTCACTTTTCTTTTTAAGTTAATTAATAATTTTGATGACTCCGCACTACTATCTCAACTACAATTTCTTCTTTCTTCCTCTACAAGAAGTACAAATATCTGCCTATTTCTCATTCTAATCTTTTAACAAAATCTCCTATTTATCATATATATCACTAATTTATTAAGTTAGAATTAACTATAGATATTTTTTCATGTTTTTTTCATTATTTTATTAATCATTTATAAATTGTACATACTTAATGTTTTTTTAGATAATTTATATTTTATAAGTTTATGATTGTATCGTTTGCGGCATTTAATTGGGTTTTTGCCTGTTTGGCGTGCTTAAATAAATAAATAAATTACATGTCTGCAGAATACTATAAACTTTAAATGTATTGTTTAACAGAAGTATAGTTCTACTAATTTCAAGTACCAGTTGATTGAAGATGTAAGTTCACCGAAACAATTAGTAAATAAAAGTGATGAATTTAATCACTTTTACATAGCTAGTTGAACAAGAAGAAGATGAAAACAAAAAATAAAATATAAGGGGAAAAAAATTCTCTTCTTTCGAATAGACGAAAAGCACGATTCGTCAAGATTACCAGAAACTTGAAAGGTCGTCGTTTCAAAAGTGAATAAATTATTCCCAGACCCGATTCGGTTTTTTTTCCTCTTTCTTTTCTCGCTTGATAGTTATCGGGCAGTGTGCGGTGGTTTCTTTCATTAGTAATCGGAAAAGCAAACCTATAACGGTCCGTTAAATTGAAAATTTCGCTTTTCCGCCGTTTATTTAACGGATACCGGGTATAATGTCAGGAACGGAATTAAAATACTGATTCAATTAAAAGAAGGAAATTATTCGATCTTATAAAGTATTAATAGATCTGCTAGATGTAATTAATGTTTCGTTTGGCGTAGATTTACTACGTATTTAGTTAATTATGTATTTATACTCATTTTCGGAAGTAGATTATCTATTCGCTATAATATTTTTTAGAAATGCTACGAACACTGTGTCTGCTAGAAAATATAGGAAAATTTTTTATTATTTATTTATTGAAATTTATTATTACGGAATTTTATAGTGCTTGTCTAAAAACTAAAAATACTTTAGTTGGAAGTCCTGCTATCATTTTCAGTGTAAAATTAAATATTAATGAAAAAAATTTAAGTAAACTTACCTTAATTAGTAAAATTAATTTATACATTAAACGATTAATTTGTTTTAAACTCTTGTATATCCACTATAAAAAGATGTAGGTATTAATCTACTAGGAAATCGTTCAGCGTAAAGCCAACTTGCACACAAGTATGTTTACTTTTGAATTAATAGTAGAGACGTTGGTTTTAAAATAATATTTTTTTCAGTGTATGTACTCAATAAGTATGTAATTATTAATTACATTATTGTTTAAAATGTCAACGTAAAAGGGGGAAGTTAATTAAAATTGGCTTGTATGTTTGTTTGTGTTTGCTTAAATGTTACCTGCATGAGCTGTAACAAGTGGTAATGTTCTCGATATATTTTGCGCTTAACAGTTTTCGATAGCAAAGTTTGCAACAGAATAAACCATATTAGTACATACAAAGTTAAAGTTTCAATTACAGGCTGATAATGTTTATATATATATATATATATATATATATATATACCGGGTGTCTACTTTTTTTTTGTTACATAGGGAATAAAATGCTAAAATTTTCATTTGGTGATAAATTTTCCCCTAATTATTATAGAACAAAAGTACAAATACAAAAGTTGTTTAGAATTCAAAAATGCATCAAATGATGCCAAATTTATCAATATAGGATGTTCTGATCAAGAATTAGAAGCAAATTAAAATTTCCATTTTTGCGCTCTTTACATCAAAGTGCCACGGAAATTAAACAAATAATTTCATTTCTTCTGGAGTTTGAGTTTGACAGATCGTATTTATTTTATTGTTACGTTCTGTATTATTATTATTATTATTATTATTATTATTATTATTATTGAAAATAATGAATAAACTTAATGTAAATGAAAAGCTATTAAGTATAAAAAGTATTAAGTATTTATTATTTATTACAATGAAAGGGTATTTTACTCGGCTGTACACTACGTACTAGCTGTGGTTTTAAATTGTGAATGTCTCCATTATAATTTTAAGTAATTGTTTAATTTATTTATTAACTTCAAGTTATAAAAACAATACATTTGAATTAGATGACTGGCATTATGCCTAATATATTTATTATAATAATTTAAACTTATCCCTGAGGATGCTGTAAGTTGTGCAGTGAAACGTCGGATAAGAGTTTAATAAATAGTAAATAGCTGAACTCCGTAAAACTTTCTTTATTTATTACAATATTCAATATACCTATAAAACAGAAAAATTCATGAATACAAGATATAGGAGAACAAAAACGAAACTAACAATTTAAATTAAATGTTCAAATAAATCGCCATTAACTGCCAAACAATAACCTAATCTGTTATAAAATTCGTGACGTACAGAGCTTAATTGTGTTTGTGTTATATTATTGCACTCTTCAACAATGGCATTTTTCAAATCAACAAGATTTTTGATATGTCGTTTATAAATTTTCTCCTTCAAATATGGCCATAAAAAGAAATCGCACGGTGCTAAATCGGGCGATCTAGCTGGCCAATTAATTGGACCACCTCTACCAATCCATGAATTTGGAAAACATTGATCCAAATATAATTTAATGTTGCAGCTGTAATGTGCCGGACATCCGTCTTGTTGATACCAGACAACATTATCTTGAGTTGCACACTCTTCTAACTGCGGACCAATATGATTTTGCAACATATCCAAATATTTTTCGTTGTTTAAATTATTTTCAATAAAAAATGGCCCAATTATACACCTGCCAAAAATTCCAGCCCATACATTAACTTTTTCTGGATATTGGGTACGTGTTGCTACCATTAAATGAGGATTTGTTTGGCTCCATATTCTAAAGTTTTGTGTATTAGGTTCGCCGTGTAAAGTAAACGTAGACTCGTCAGTAAAACAAATAGATTTCAAGAAGTTTCTGTCTAAATTGGATTTTTCCATAATAATGTTACTAAATTCGCTTCTAGCCATTTTATCCGCTTCAAATATCTCTTGGTGCGTGGAATATTTATAAGAATGATATTTTTCATTTTTTAGTACCTTATGTATTGTTGAAGGATGCAAATTTAATTCAGCACCAAGTTGACGCACACTAACATTTGGGTTTTCCGTTACACACAAAAGTATATTCAATGTATTTTCTTTAATTGCATTTTGATTTAAATTCTCCTCCTGATCTTCTGCGTTGATTTTTCTACAATTTTTACAACGTTTTAACACACTTCCAGTTTCTTCGAATTGTTTAATTATCCTACGAATAGTCATAGCG
The DNA here is from genome assembly GCA_963966155.1 of Clivina fossor. Taxonomy (NCBI): domain Eukaryota; kingdom Metazoa; phylum Arthropoda; class Insecta; order Coleoptera; family Carabidae; genus Clivina; species Clivina fossor. Next base: position 7,960,882 of record OZ014566.1, read on the forward strand.
GAAGGTATGGGACGGTTTTCAAAGAAAGCGCTGAATAAATCTCTTACTCGTCGTATCGAATTTCCAGTAAAATACCATTTTACGCACTGAACTTTTTCATTTACCTTAAGTTTATTCATTATTTTCAATAATAATGATAATAATACAGAACGTAACAATAAAATAAATACGATCTGTCAAACTCAAACTCCAGAAGAAATGAAATTATTTGTTTAATTTCCATGGCACTTTGATGTAAAGAGCGCAAAAATGGAAATTTTAATTTGCTTCTAATTCTTGATCGGAACATCCTATATTGATAAATTTGGCATCATTTGATGCATTTTTGAATTCTAAACAACTTTTGTATTTGTACTTTTGTTCTATAATAATTAGGGGAAAATTTATCACCAAATGAAAATTTTAGCATTGTATTCCCTATGTAACAAAAAAAAAGTAGACACCCGGTATATATATATATATATATATATATATATATTAAAGAATACTTTTAGATAAAAGTACGTCTATTTTAAAGTATTTATTTAAAAAAATGTTAGAAAATAATAGAAAGTATTTTTCTGCAAGCGTATTAAAATATTGATATTACGTTACTATTATGGCCTATGTAGAAAGAGGTAGTTATGCTACTAGTAAAATAATGTACATTATTATACAGAAGTTAGTTATTAATTACCAACAATATGTAATTCTACATTAAGTATGTGATGCAATTTGCAGAAAATTACATAGTTATTAGGTTATTTTTACTTACTTTATGTGATTATTAAGAATGATGTAAAAATTACAGAATTTTGAGGTAGAAATACAGAAATGGTAAAATAAAATTACAGATTTTTTATAGTAAAATTTTACTACTATTGTTCTGTTATTTCACTAATTTTTTTTTACAGTGTAACGAAATAAAATAATAATCGTATCTAGAAATAATTGAAACTAAACAATCGGCGTGAGTGTTTTGTTTCATAGAGTTTAGAATCAAACAAGGAAAACTTGTTTGTAGAATGTTTGGTCCAGTAACTGGTGCTCGTTAGAAAACAAATGTTTAATGGAGCTTGTGAAATGTCAGACAAAGTTTTTACAGTGTTGGAGGAGCTTAAAGCTCGTCGCTTGCTAGGCCCTGGCACTCACACTGCTTGCACTATCTTTATTATAAGTTGAGCTGGGATGAAGTGTAACTTTTACGGTTGATAAGTGGCGTATTTTAAGATTACGCCTGTCTCATTTTTCTAACAAAATACTGTTAGTTTCAATTATTATTATGTAATATATCGGGTGTTTGTTTGGAAGGTTGACATAGAAAATTAACATAAGAAATTGACATATACCAATTCATTCTTTCTCAAGTTAAATTTAGAGAAACTATCGTAAGGAACATTTAGATATTGAAAAATATAAATGATCAAAAATAGAAAACCATTCAAATATGTATCATTATTAAAAAAAAAACAAAAACATTTTAAATAAATTATTAAAAATTATTAATATCAGGGGTTAACATATGTTATCTTATTATTATATAATTAAAACATACATACAAATTATATAAGTTTCGAATAATAACTTATATTATTATCATATATTATTATTATACTTCTTACTATTATACCTTTAATTAATTAGTAATTATTATTCATATTATATTACTGTATCAATTTCTGTAGTATGCTTATTATAAAAGTAGGAATAAAATGTTCTAAATTATGGTAGAAAATAAGTTTTTAATGCAAATAAAAACATTTAAAAAATTTAAAAGTTAATCACTCGGAACTGAACCGAAAATGAAAAAAAAAAAAACAAAAAATATAACAGTTTAAAGCCTTGATTATTAATACTGCTATGAGTGCTATGTATATATTTAAAAATATTAGTAAATAATTATGAAATAGTATTATTATTATTATTAAGTATAGTGCTATTTTAAAATATATTTATTAGTTATTATAAATATTAAAAAATTCTCTATTTTAAAACATAATATACAATATTGTAATAATGAATTTTTAAAGTGCATAGTTTTAAAAAGTAAACTTAAAGTTATAAATTTTTCTATAAAAGATATGAATTATTTATTATTTCAACATTATCGAAAATAAATCTTATTAAATATTTATATACCTTAGAATTTTAAACTACATATATAGAACTATGTTATAGAAAATATATGTTGGTATCACTATAACAAGATAAACTAGTGTGAGAATCGATTATAAAATATAATGCCTTGAAGTTTATAATTCAATAAGTAACTACTTACCTACTCTAATACTTATAGGTATAATATACCTGCAGTATGAATAAATTTAATATAAGATTGAGGAATCTTGTTAGTATCAAAATAACTATGTACATACATACCCAATCACGCCATGTACCCAAAAGGGTATGGCACAAACTCTTTCCACTATCCCGAAATTAATTTTCTTCAAACATTTCTATCCAGACAAGCACTCTATAATAACTTTTATACTATTTACTAAAAGTTTATTTTATTTTTTCATATAAAGTATTTCTTGATAAATGTAAATAAAAATAAACGATAAATATAACAATAAATCCAGGCTAATTTAATTACCGAAATTGCTAATTGCTTTCATGAAAATATAACACAGAAAAATAATTAATTATGTAAAATTGACACTCTGAAACAATTGAAAGCAATTTCAATTATTTTCACAGCTATCGCGATACAACTAACAAATAAATGGAAACAATCGAAAAAAAGAAGATAATAAAAAAAAGAATAACGAAATAAATATATGAGAAATAGTCTTTGCACAACGTGTACAGGTAATAACAGTAAAACTACACTGTCTGAAACAAATGTCTTGTTTTAAAATATCAAACTGCTGGATAATTTATCATATTTTTCTCTCCAAGCTGAAACTGTGAAGTAGATTAATAGGTTTCACTTACATTTTGTTTTTTTAATATATAGTTATACCTTTTTATTTGGTTTTGAAATATTTTGTGTAACATGTTCCTGAAAAAAATTGAAATAGTTTTATATATACAGGGCGTTTTTCAGAATATTTTTTGTAAATAACTATTTTGCAATATATTATTTCAGAATAGGTGACTTGCCATTGGAAGCTTATCTTTAAAAAGCAAATTTTTCAAAAGAATCAATTAAAGTAATTTGATTTAAAATTTATTAGAATTTTATGCTTTTTCTAGTGATACTATACTGAAAAATCCATGTAATATTACATGGTTTTGTTTTTCAGTATACACTAAAAAAAAAGGAAAGTGGCTATTTATACATACGGTACGTATACGCAATTGGCTATTTATACATACAGTATGTTTACGCAATTGGCTATTTAGGGTAGGTTAGGTTAGTAGGTTAGTTTAGATTTTTTTTTTCAGTATGTATCTCCAAACATTCATTAGGCATTCGCTCAAGATGTCCGAACCATCTTAACTGACTAACATGGCAACTTTTGTAACAACATTTTTTTTTCAATTTCACACTCATCATACACTAATCTATTTCGTACCCGATTTCTACTAACTAATAAAAGTACCTATATAAATAATATTTGTGAATATTTTGATTAAAAGAAATAAAATTATACTATCAATAAGTATAATGTAGCAGGCAAGCATACTTGCAGATCTAATTTTAGCTGAATTATATGTTTTACTAGAGACATTTTTCCAAAAAGCTATAATTTTCCAATAACCTCGTAGGTAATAGGTGTATATAAGTAGATAATAACAAAAATGCTATAAATAACTGAATATCGATATATAAAGTGACAAAATTATGTATATATATATTTTCACATTTATAAAGCAGATATAGATCAAGAATAGCTGATGTTAGCTACATAAAACTTCCTATATGTGGCTGATCAAATTTATTGCTTAAACATATATATTTATAAGGTTTGATCAAAAAAAATTTGAACTTGAAAAATTTTGTGCATATAATTTAACAATGTTTTAATGTAATTTTGAATATTGTGGTATAGTGATTATTTTTATGATTAAATCTATTCTTATTTATTTTTTTCTAATTCTAGAAATTGATTTTTTAAAATAAAACGGTTTTAGGTTATAGTTCTGTATTAATATTTATTAATAATCAACGTTTCGACGAACTCAATGTACATTTTTATCAGGAAAAATGATACAATGACATTTACAGTAAATAACAGAACATAGAAACAAGATACTAGGTAACAAGAACAATAACAAAGTAAGATATTTAAAGAGGAAGCCAAATTTTATTTAAATCAGTTACTAGTCACATTGATTGATGTTATTTATTTCTTTATAAATTTCTATTGCTTCTCTTATCAATCTACTGTTAATATTGATGGGTTTTGCAATTATTACAGTGTTTTCGAATTTTACATCATGAAGATATTCTAATGCATGTTTAGCAATAGTAGATTTATCTGGATGATTCAGACGTATTGACCTTTTAATATAATGAGTTCTGAAAGATTTTTTACTATGTTAATTGATTTTTTACTTAAGATAATAATACCTTTCTTTCTTACTAGTAAATAATAAAAACAATTGATCAATCTATCACTTTTTTAAGTAGATTTGGAATCTAACAACAGTTCTAATTTATTTATATTATTTAATAATATTAATTAAATTTTGCAAATTAATGTAACCGTTTTTTTTTTTAGTATTTCGGTTAATGGTTACTGGTTTATTATGAATAATTTTTTATAGTTTAGGTTTCGGTTCTGGTTAGTGAAATTTTCACTAAAATATCGTTAAACTGGTTTGAATTTCTACATATATACATACACAATCATTTCATGTATCCAAAACAGGGTGTGGCACAAACTCGTTTCATTATTCCGAAATCAGTTTCCTCCAAACATCCCTATCCAGACAAGAAACTTTAGCTTCATCTGCATTCACAGTGACACTTTTCTATTTCTATTACTTGGAAACTTTTGCACACGCAAAACACTCTATCTTTATCATACCACTCCAACTATTTATTAATTTAATAATATTCAAATGTTAAGATTTTATTTTTACCTAAAAATTTCACAAGTTATTCAATTATGGAATCGGCTTGTTAGGCTATGCATCAATAACTGGCAAGTTAACCATAAACACGTGTTTCGCTCTTTAGGAGCTCGTCAGTTTGGTGCTGTGATCAGTGTCCGAATAAAACTGATGCATGTATTATTGTCTGGCTGGCTTTTATTCCAAGTAAATTGAAACGATTAATTACTCATTAATTTATTTGTTTGGTTATCAAGCAAATAAAGATACCAAACTTTAGTATATTTTAATTTGAATCATATAATTTTTTAATCCAACCCTGTATCTAACCACATAGATAATAACCAAACATCAGAAGATACATACTGATGTACATAGGTTAGGATATATTGAGCAAATGTAACGCCGATGTTCTAAGTTTTATGTTTGACTAATACCATGGCAAACCTTACATTTCGCACCCAAAGGTAAATTCATTTAAACGTAGATTTCTACTACATGCATATATAAATTTCTGAATTTAAATTGCAAATTGCTCCTAGCACACACACTCTTCACCCTTTTCGAGTTCTTGTGCATTTTATAACATGCACGCTCTCTGGGATCGTTGGACAAACGAGACTACACTCTAAAAAAAATATGTAATTTTATTTACCAATTACGAGACACTATGATGTTCAGTATTTCTAGGTAGAATTATACTCAACTGCTGTAATTGTTTAAAAATACATAATATCAGAACTATTACAAACATTGTGTAATATGATATATTACCAAAGGGATGGAAAAAGTACATATATATATCTAATAAATTTTTTGGTAAAGTCTCTTTTAGTAAATTTACAGAACTTCAATATATTTGTTGTCAAGAGTTTTCCATAAATAGATAAAATTTATTTAGTTCTGTAATATTATATACATTTCTAAATAAAGGATGTATTTTGAAATGAATGAATTACACTTAAAATATTTTATTAGTATTATTACACAAAATATGTAGTAAGTCTCATTATTTTGATGAATTATTACAGATATTAATATGGAAGCTGTAATTTTGCATAATTTAAAAAGTTATACCAAAAATATGTAATTCTACATTAAGTATGTGGTGCAATTTGCAGAAAGTAAGCAATTTCACATACTTATTAGGTCATTTTTATTTACTTTATATGTTTATTATAAATTATATAAAAATTACAGAATTTTGAAGTAGAAATATAGAATATTTATAGTAAAATGAAATTACAGATTTTTTATAATAAAATTTTAGTAATATTTTCTGTAATTTTGCTATTTTCTTTTACAGTGTAAACTATGGACTGTGGGTACTAGGGGCTACTTTATTCACTCGCAATGTTTTCGAATTATTTTTTATCACGGAACTATTTTTAATCGGGGTATAAATCACTCTTGCAGACGTAATTTTTATTAATCATGTTCAAACTACAATACGAGCCTTTTTTTTAAATGTTTTTTTTTTATATTTGATTATTTTAATTGTTTGGTAAATGGAAGATTAAATGTTTTAATGGAATGATAAGTATGTGATAAGTTTAACTTTTTAAATTTGTTTTGTATTTGAATTAAATGTAAATAATAAAATAAAAGGGCTTTAAGTTTTAGTTCTGTATTAATATTTATTAATAATCGATGTATACTTAAGTTAATGTACATCTCCATCAGGATAGATAAAAATGATATTTACAGTAAATAAACAGAACATAGAAACTAGTTACTAGGTAACAAAATAAGTAACTAGATTATAAAATTTATAAATTTTTAATTATTAATTTTCAATTAAATTTGGCTCTTTTAAATTATTTTTTTTTAAATTTTATGATCTAGTTACTTATTTTGTTATCTGGTAACTTGTTTCTATGTTCTGTTTATTTACTGTAAATGTTATTTGTGTCATTTCTTTTTGATGAAGACACTCGTATGTACTCATAAGTAAGTTTGATTATTTATAACTCGTTAACATTAAATAATAGAAAAAAGTATTAGTATTTTTTATTTTTGTTTTACATAAGAAATTTTATAAGATATTTAAAAAAATATAAAATATTAAAAAAAAAATATTTATGAATTTTAATTTTTATTTTTATTATTAAAATTATTACATATTTACACACGGTTAATGACCATGTGTAAGCGATCATCAGTTTAGTGGCGGATGTTTTAGTATTTTAGTATTTTAGTATTAGTATTTTAGTATTTTAGTATTATTTATTTTAGTATTTTATATATTTTATTATGGCAGTTCACCCACCAAATCTTTAATCTGTGAGTCATAACTGCTAGTTAGTAAAGATTTGTGTTTATAGTTTTTTCGGATATTAATATCAATCGGCTATTATTATTAATAACTCCAGTTATCAATCTGATCACAAAAATTTATAATAAACATATAAAGTAAATAAAAATGACCTAATAAGTATGTGAAATTGCTTACTTTCTGCAAATTGCATCACATACTTAATGTAGAATTACATATTGTTGGTATAACTTCTTAAATTATGCAAAATTACAGCTTGCATATTATCTGTAATAATTCATCAAAATAATGAGACTTACTACTTTTTTTTGTAATAATACTAATATAACACTGTAATCATATAATAAAATATATTTGTTACAGAAAAAATAATATCAACTATTATTAAATTATTTTTAAATAAAATATTTATCTGTCCTTTTCTAATACATTGTAAACAAAAACAGCTCTTAAAAAGTGTATATTTGCTGGTAAATATGCTCTGATAATTAATAAATTTAATGAATGTTATATGACTCGTTAGATTTATTTAATATATTTTTATTGTTGATACCTGACCAATCCAGAAATAGTCTATAATTGACAAAAGAATTTTTCTAGTTATAACCTTCACTTGATTCAGTTCGTGTCTGGATTTTAAAGCATAATATTCGTTTATCGTGTATAATAAATTCTAATATTTTAACTCGCAATTATAGTTTTTATTTGATATGTACATAAGTGTCAATTTTGTATATTTTTTAAATGTTTTAAACAGTATTAAAAGTGTAGTAACCTATTTTTTTTAGATTTCTAATATATCTTTGGGATTAAATATTATGTTTAATAAATATTACTATATTACATTACAGTTTTTTAGTGCGTTTAATATAAAGAAAACTTATTTTGTTATATTTATGTGTGTGACAGTTTAAAAATATGTGTATCGAAAAAACTTTAAGACGTGACTGCGAATAAATTAACATTTCATTAAAAGTAAGTAAAATTAAGTATTACTAATATTTTTCCTTATTATTTAATATTAACGAGTTATAAATAATCAAACTTACATATGAGTACATACGTGTTTCTATATAAGGGGTAAATGACTCTTTAAAACAATACATAATTAAAAAAACCAAAAACACTTCAATTTTATTTTTAATAGGGCTATCTTAATATAAAATAAAATTTTGAAAAAATTACAAAACAATTAAATATAGTGTAAAATATATGTCAGGGGTGCAAAAGGGTAACTTTAAAAATCGTACATTTACACTTTTGTTCTAGAATGCATAGTTTCCGAGAAAAAAAATAAAAACCAATTTTACTGTAAATTTTGGGGATGATTTTTACCCAATAAACCTAGACAGTGGTCTATAAAAAAAAATATGTGTCCCTTAGTTTTTAGTACTCTAGTTGAATACCTGAAGTTCATTTAAATCGGCGTTTTACAGCACGATATGTTTGCTTGTAAGATGAGCTTTTAGAAAGTAAAATATATTTTACTTTCTATAATATATAATAATATACACATACAAAATAGTTTTATTAAAAATAATATACCGTATTTTACGGACTATAAGACGCACTTTTTTCTTCGAAAAATTGTCAAAATTCAGGTGCGTCTTATACTCTTTGAATATTATACTTGGTAAAATAGTTATTTTTTTAAAAAATAGCTTAAAAATTAAGGTGCGTCTTATAGTCCGTAAAATTCGGTAATAATTCATAAACACATGGAAATTTTTTATAAATGGAATTTTTCGATTTGGTTTCTTGCATTACTTTCTCATAGATATGGTTCTTACATTAAAATAATTAATATGTATTATAATATATCAGCGTCACTCTATAAGTAGATTAGATTAATTGGTTTTAATAATTTACAGACTCGTACAGAGTATTATATATTTCTATAATTGTTTATTTTTGTAATTGTTCTCGTTTTTTAATTTGTATATAACATACTTTAATAAAGTTATATGGCGTTGCAGACACACTTGATAAAGGCACAAATAGTGCCCTAAGCTTGTGAACATCAAATGATATATACAGTGTGTTGACTTGGATCGTCGTACATAAGGATTTAGCATGTAAATTCAGACATGTGCGATTTCCTGTTTCCCAAATTATTTTACAAAAAAACCTTATGATAAATGTTTTAGGGCATTCTTTTCTGCATATAAATCAATTACTAAAAATTTTTGTGGAACCTTCCTAACGTCAAAAATTGGGTCTAAAGTAGTTAAGAAATTTACTGGAAAATGGCAGTAGCCGTGAAATTGGAACAAAAAATCAAACAAATGCTAATGCACTGCCGACTAATGCCATTTTCAGTCAATTTCTTGACAACTTTAGGGCTAATTCCTGACGTTGGGATGGTTTCAAAAAAAAATTTTATTGATTGATTTACATGTAAAAAAGTGTTTCCTGAAATATTTATCCCAAAGTTTTTTTTGTAAAATAATTTGGGAAGCAGGAAATCGCACATTTCTGATTTTACATGCTAAATCCCTATATACGACGGTCCAAGTCAACACACGGTATATATATATATATATATATATATATATATATATATATATATATACTATTTTTTAGAATTAAATTAGAATTTTCAAAAAATTTATTATAATTTTTTCAAAGTTATTTTTATTTCAATATGAAGTTTCACAAAGTAACGGTCAAAAATGTTATTTTTTTTTTAAATTCATTCGTTTAAGATAGAATTCGCCGAACAATTTAGAGATAAAACATATATGATATAGAACGAATATCGACGTTTCAAAAACTGGTAAAACGATAAATTTTTCGTTTCTTCTTTTTTTCGCTTTGATATAGTGGGAGTAGATATTGTCTTTCGCTATATTATTTACGAACTCTAGATATTTGTTTTGTTTCCTGATGTTTCTTTGACAAACTTCCGTTTTTTCGTTTTTTATTTTTCGCATTTTCTTCCATTGAAGTGCTGCAAAAGAACTAGGATATTAAGTATAAATTTTAAAATAAAATTCGTTTTATTATACGTTCAGATATAGTAAAAAATCTTTCAGAATTCATTATATTAAAACAAAATGACTTTTGATTATAGTTCTGTATTAATGTTTATTAATAATTTGATCTTTTTACATTAATAATATTTCTAATATTAATTAGTTAATATTGCATTGTCATCTGAGTTCTGAGCTATGTTTAAAGTTTCAAGTTGTTAGCTCATTGGGAAATAGTTTAAAATTGATTGCAAAATTTATACCAAAAAAACAAACAGACAGACACAAGAAAACGAGTTAATAAAAACGTGTTAAAATATTTTGTTTTTTTACTAAATTTCTTGAGGATTTTTTGTTTTTATATCACAGAAAATGATAGGTATCATTTAATTTTCAATCATTATGGATACTCTATAATTTGACTATAAATTTTTTTATGTTATATCTCTATGAGAGTTTGCTGGTTGGTTGTTATTTTACGTGCTTCAAGCAGAAAATTTTAAACCAGATAAATATAAAATATTTCATGTAGAAAATATGATTTTATCCATCATCTTCTAGTATATTACATTCGCATAGATACATATACCATACAAAGTCAACATTTTACTAAACTTAAATAAAAGTATATCGTAAACTTTCCATATTAGGTAAATGTTAAATTTATTCTAAACTGCAGATTCACTTAAATTTACATAAGAAATACTTGCTTGGATATGAAATATAATAATTTTCCCTTTCTTCTCTCTCGTATTAGTAAATTATAAATAATAAACGATATTTGTTAGTTTTTAAACTTAAAAATTCGGAATTTCACTCATCTGACAATTCTAAGCTGCATTTTTGTTACTTGTTAGTAATACTAATTACTTTATGTTATTAATAAAAGTATTAACAATGCATAATGCAGAAATTTTTATATAAAAATGTCAATTGAAATTATTTATTTATTTTTCTAAAAATGATATTTATATTGAAACTTTTTACTTTATAATAGAAAGATAAAAAATTCTAATTTTAACATCAGTTTATTATATTCTGCTGTAAGTGTGTTTTTGTTTAGTTGTTCTGTATACTATTGCATATATATATATATATATATATATATATATATATATATATATATATATATATATATAAGAGTGTAATGAGGTCGAAATTTACAGTAAATAAAAAGAACATAAAAACAAGTTATTAGGTAACAAAAGTAACTAGGTACGTAGATTATTAATAAACATTAATACAGAACTATAACCTAGAGCTGTTTTGTTTTAATATAATGAGATCTGAAAGATTTTTTACTATGTTAAAAATGTTTTTCTTAATCTTGGTACTGGTATACTTACTGTCAGATAAACTATTTGATTTAATTTCTTTTAGAATTTAATTATTAATTATTTTATTTTGCAGATTGTAACATAAAATGGACTAGTTTTTTTACTTGTATTTAGTTTTATATTTAGTAAACATTAACAGAGTTAAATAAATGAACAATAACTTAGAAGCTTACACTCATAGTTAAACAAGAGAAACAAATATCAGTTAAGCGTATAAAGTTACCTAGCATTTCTTTTAGATTTCATTTAGATTTGGTATTTTTTTATTTGTAGAAATTTTATTACATCGTTGGAAGTAAGTAAAAAACAAAATAGAATATAGTTAAGATTAACATAGTAAAAAAATATTTCAGAACTTATTATATTAAAATAAAACGGCTTTATGATTATAGTTCTATGTTCATCTTTTCAATGAACTCTACGTACGTCTTCATCAGGAAAAAGATACAAATGATGTTTACAGTAAATAAACAGAACATAGAAACAAGTTACTAGGTAATAAAATAAGTAACTAGATCATAAAATTTATAAATTTTTAATTAAAGGAAGCCAAATTTTATTTAAATAAGTTAATAGTCACATTGATTGATGTTATCTTTTTCTTTATAAATTTATATTGTTCCTCGTATCAATCTGCTGATAATATTGATGGGTTTTGCAATTATTACGGTATCTTCGAATTTTACATCATGAAGATTTTGTAACGCATGTTCTATTTATTTACTATAAATGTTATTAGTATCTTTTTTTGATGAAGACGTACATTGAGTTTGTCGAAACGTCGATTATTAATAAATATTAATACAGAACAACAATCTAAAGCCGTTCTATTTTAATATTTTATATTATTTTCAGTTTCTGAAAAAATAATTAATTATATCTCAGTTATAATATAGATAAAAGATACATTTAAAAACATGGTCACAATTTTTTTGGGGAATACATTACATCAAAAATTATATCGAAAAGTTTTAGTTTTCCAATATTATTTGTTCTTAAGATAAGTAAAATATCAATTGTAATTTGCTAAAAATGTAGCCTCACAATAAATAAATAAAAAATAAAAATATGATCTTACTGTGGTGAAAAGTTAATAAAATAAAATAATTTTTCTTAAACCACAATAATTTTAAAATTCTGAAGATAATTTTATTATAAAATTTGGAAATACTAAGCCTTAGTGAAAATAAGTTTGCAAATAAATCATTTTCAGGATGTCTTTTATTTTGAAAATATCTTATATATTAATCTAATAATTATAAAATACTAATGACATTTTAATGTGTCACTAACCTTATATTTTTACAATACATTCATTTTTAAATCAAAATCTTTTATGTACAGGAAATATATATATATATATATACAAGCATTGTATGCAGGTATATATTATACAAGTTAAAAAATTAAAATAAAGGAAAAATATTTTATAGATACGTATTTCAATGGTTCAGCTTAGATTGCAGGTTTCTATAGAAAAATTGATGGTAACTCATATATTCGGTTCATTGTTTTGTTATTGATTTTGTTTTACACCTTGCTTTCACGATTTTCGACCGATGATGAAAGAAAAACTGGTTATTACAACCTGCCGAGCTGTATGTATGTAAAAACTGCACACATATTTCTTTTCAACACAAATTGCTGATTAGTTTTTATTGGATGAAAAATAAAAATTATTTATTTATTTTACACAGTCATTTTTATAATCTACCATAATTATTTGAAATTGTCTCGTTGAAATTATTTTTATTTCCTACTAATAATAATTATTCTAAAAGCAGGAAATGAAATTGCGCGTATTAATTAATTAATTTTATGGAAAGAACGAAAAAGAAGCAAAAAAACCACTACTGCTACTAAAATTAATTACTTAAACTTGTAGTTTTAAATTAAATTTATTCTCATTCATTAATTACTTCAGTTTTGTGCAAACGCAAACATATCGAAATCAGACGTTGAATTCAATTTTGAGACTTTGCAAATAAAAAGTTGAGTTTGAACAAAAATGGAAATTACTTTGCACACTTTATGATTTGTCAATATTTTCTCTGTTAATCAATTATTATTATTTTAAAGTTTTCTTCGTCGACTTGTGTTTTACAATTTAACCTTATATACAGTTTCGGTTGCATTAGTTACATAAAAAAATTACGTCAAAAGTCTTAGAAAACATGATTTCGCAAACAAACCATTAAACTAGTGAATTAAACAAAAATTATAGATATTTACTTTTTTTAATCGAAATGTATAATTTGACAAATTTGCTCAATTTAATATTAATCATAAAAATATAACTTATATGACTGTATATGACGGAAAATTTGCTTAATTCAATAGTTTTTCAAGTAGTAACCAAAGTTTACAGAAAAAAATCTTTAGTTGATTTTTCTAAATGTTTCAGTTGTTTTATCTAAACGAAATAGTTGTTGTTTTGTATTTATCTATTTACTTAACAATTTTCATTTAATTAATATGTATGTAAATGAAATAATAACTAATGTTTTTATTGGAAAAATCATTTAATTAACTAAAAATTTTTGTGTGTGTTTCCATAAATAAGTAAACAAAAAACATTTTAACATAGTAAAATATTTTTCAGAACTTACTGTATTAAAATTTAAAATTTTTGGATAAAATTCTGTTTAATTATTTTATAAAAACAAGGTTTCGAGGAAAAAATTTATTTATTTTTTATTTTTATTATATTTCTTTTTTTTGATAAATTTTCACCTGATGCAATCAAGCGTTCAGTTTTGTCGAAACGTCGTTTCTATAAAATAATTAAAGAGAATTTAATCCTAAAACAGTTTACGAATCAATGTTTATAAAGACTTTTTAACTTAATTTTTGAATGTATTATATGTCCCTAATTTGGAACAGCCTCTATACGGGAAAATATAAGAAAACAAAGAAAATCTACTATACTCTTTGGCAATGTGTTTGAGAAATCCTCGCTTTTGCGCTGTATAAATATTGTAAGAGGCTTTTTTTTCTTCCTGCAAGAATCTGCCAGTGCTCACTTGCGATTGGCCCGCTTTAAAACAAAAGAAATATTCGTATATAAATCACACTTACATTGGAGACGATCTGAATTCTACTGTGTTTTGTTTTCACGCTCGCTTGAAGAAATTCAATTTTATTATTTAGTATTTTGCTTTTCAGCTTGTTTCAAGCTTATAAGTCATGGTTTTAAATAATTTTTGCTATTCTTATTTAATAATATACTCATTATAAATGCATTTTTTTTTAGTTACTATTATTTATAAATTTATATTCAATTTTTTATCAAGCGTTTTAACCTAACTACTGTATAATAATGTACATTATTGGTTGGAGGCGACTGATTTCGGGATGATGAAAAGAGTTTGTGCCACTTTTTTGGGTACATGGCGTGATTGTGTATGTATGTATGTAATATTAGCTATATTATTAATCAGTTTTAAACTTTAATTAACAGACACCAGTTTTATCCAATTATTTCGTTTCTTCTTATTTTATAAACCGTCAAACCAATACAATTTTTTATCCTACTTCTTTCTCCCCGTATTCCTCCTTGGGCACATAATGCGTGTTTGCGTGTCACTACACTAGCTCCCTCTCCATTCTATACCAAGGCTCAATTTTGATCGTTTGCGTGTTATATCGGCTGCGAATTGGGGAACCTTTAAGCTAAACTACAACACGATGTCCTATTAGGTCAAGTTAGGTCACTATTGGTGTGACGGGGTTGGGAGGGACAAGGTGGGGTGGTTGAAAGAAACGGATTTTGTTAGTTTGTAATCGGATCCGTTGTGCGGTTGAGAGCGGATGTCCGGTTGCAAGTTGTTGGAGAGGGGGGTTTTGTCAACCCTTCGTGTCTTTTATGGTCTACGGTTTGAGAGGCAGGGCTGTCTTGTGTTATACACATTTACCTTTATGGATTTTGGGAAAGTATATTGGAATTTGTGAAGAGAATGTACCAGTTAAATTGCAGTAGAATTTTTATTGAAGTTTTTTCTACAGAAACCTAATAACACATATATGCCGATAGTACATAAACACAAATACGCGTACAGCTAGCATATTTATATATCTAACATACATATATAATTATATATATATATATATATATATATATATATATATATATATATATATATATATATAGTGTGTTCCACGAAAAGCCTAAGCTATTCTATATTTTAAAAAACATATAATATTATTTTAGAAAATTTTGGTCTATAGGAAATTTTGATATGCTCAGTTGCTAATTAAAATATTTTCTATAAGATGCTACTTTTGGTTCGACCGAAAATCTCCATCAGCAAAAAAAGTTACAAATCACATTTAGAGTAAATAACAGAACATAGAAGCAACCTACTAGGTAACAAAATAAATAACTAGATTACAAAGAAAGAAATCAGTGCAAAGGCACCACTGATTTAAATAAAATTTGGTTTTCTTAATTAATTTTATAATTTAGTTACTTATTTTGTTACCTAGTAACTTGTTTCTATGTTCTGTTTATTTCTATTTCTGTTTATTTCTATTTCTGTTTATTATGGGTTCTGAAAGATTTTTTTACTGTATTAATAATAAAGTGAGTTAATACGTAGTATACTTGCATTTAAAAAAATTACAAATGATGAGATTAACCTAAGTTGTATGTAGTACATATTATTAATTATTATTTAATTATTTATTATAAAAATTTATTAAATTTTTGTTTATTCTGAAACATTTATGACCCCAAAACTGTTTCTAAATTCTAGACTTTTGACTAGACTTTAGTCTCTTGTACTTGAGACAGATGGTTGAAATGGTCCTGGGTGTGTGTTTGGTTGGAAGAGACGATGTCCTAAGATGAATTTCTTGTGTGGGTGCGTGAGAAAGTGGTAATAATAGCCAGGGATGAAATTTATTGCGCTCTGACGAGGCTTCTGCAAAAGAGATATGATCGAAAGTGACATTCTTGCTATGGGATATTGGATTTTGAAATTACAAAGGATTTTTTACTGCCCTCTCTTTCTTTCTCTCTTTCTTCCTTCACTATTATTAGAATGTAAGGATTCGCTTTTATTAATACAGATGAATTGAACGGCTTTACAGGTGTCAAACATTTTAAATAATATTATTACAATTTTGAGAATATCGCCGTATTTAAGATTTATATATATATATATATATATATATATATATATATATATATATAGAGTGCTGACGTTTTCTTTATTTTTTTAGGGGATGATAAACCTTAAAACGCCTTAGTAAAAGTCGTCTTATAAGCGAGATCCTGTATATTTATATATATATATATATATATATATATATATATATATATATATATAAATAGTTAGTACTGTACACAAAAGTTAACAGATCTTACATGTTATTCAAAATATTTTATTTATACTACTGTTCTGGTCATTAACTCTAGTTTAATTCATTAAATTTAAAGAATTTGATTATATTTCAATGTAAATCTTTTATTTCATTCATATTTATAATAGAAATCTAAAATAAAAATATAAAAAAAGTATTTTTTTTAATCTATTAATTAATTTAAAAAATACCAAATTATACTCGAAAAATCTTGAATAAAAACCCTGCATATTAAAAATTTGAATCTTACCATTAATTTTTAATATTCCCTGCGTTGATAAGAAACAGTAAATCCGTCCTTAATTAAAGGGGCTAGTAATTAAACTGTAATTTAATTACTAATTCTTTCTCATTGTCGCATAGATTATGACGCGTTTTCGTTGGTTGTGTTTTAAAACAAAAAATTCGTTTACATAGAATCGCTATTTTCGGAAAGTATAAAAATTGTTTTTTATACAAGAAAAAAATACGTTGTTGCTTCTAGAAAAACACCTACAGATGAAACTAGTGCAAAGAAATTGATAAAACGAAGTACTCGACAATGTAAACATAGTAAAAAATTTCACAGCTCAATAGATAGATTTTTTTCCGTAGAATTTTTCAGATAGCAATATATGAAAAAGTAAATTTTATATGCAGGTTTTTTGATGTTTTCAATTTATTATAATCTGATAAATGTATTAAAAAAATAGATTTAAAATAAAAAAGCTTTAGGTTTAAGTTCTGTATAATTTTTAATTAAAATTCCACGTCTCGATATACTCACGTATATTATAACCAGGAAAATATATACTAATGATATAAATAACAAGATTAGAAGTATATGGATAAACCCATATATAGACTACTTTGACATTTCTCAGAAAGTTGGCAACACTGTATTTTAATAATATTATAATTTATGTGGGCATTAGGAGATACTTTTCTGAAAATTTGATCAAAATCGAATAAATAATGTAGCCACAATGAATTTTTTTAAAATTTTGTGATTTTTTTCTCGATAAGTTGGCAACACTGTATTTTGTTAAAATTGCATAATTTATTTAGGCACTAAAAAAAACTTTTATGAAAATTTGATTAAAATCGGTTAAATAAAATGGTCATAATAAATTTTTAAAAATTTTACTAATTTTTTTCTCGGAAAGTTGGCAACACTGTATTTTGTTAAAATTACATAAATTATATGAATACTAGGAGAATCTTTTGAGAAAATTTGAGTAAAATCGGTTGAATAACATGGCCATAATAAAAATTTTAAAACTTTAGTAATTTTTTTCTCGGAAAGTTGGCAACACTGAATATTAATAAAATTATGTAATTAATAGGAGCATTAGGAAAATCTTTTCTGAAAATTTGATCAAAATCGGATAAATAATGTAGCCACAATTAATTTTTAAAAACTTTAGTAATTTTTTTCTCGGAAAGTTGGCATTACTGGAAAAAACCAAAACCACATGACCATCTTGGGCACTAGGCAAATTTATCCTGAAAATTTCATTATAATCGGTTGAACCGTCTAGGAGGAGTTGCGATCACAAAATTTTGTCTGACGACCGAGCGAGCGAGCGAGCGAGCTGACGACGCACATCCATACACCCACATAAACTAAGTTCAGATTCGTCATCTAGAGGCTATATGAAGGATTTCTATACAAGTTTTTTTTTTTTTTTGAAAATGTTACAGACACCGTACCAAACACTATACTACTTTTTCCTTGCAGTCAAAGTAGTAATAAATAAACAAAATATAGAAACAAGTTACTAGGTAACAAAATATAAGTGATTAGCATAGCATAAACTCTTTCAGAACTAATTATATTAAAATAAGACAGCTTTAGGTTACAGATCTGTATAAATATTTATTAATAATCGACGTTTCGACAAACTCAACGTGCTTCTTCATAAGAGAAAAAAATGCAAATGACATTTTCTCTAAATATTCTGTTGAATCTGCAGCAAACCAGCAAAATGTGTGTGTTTGTGTTCGTGTGAGTTTTATTGAACAGTATATCTATTGAAAACTATCTAAACAAGAAATAAACTATGTATAATAACCTAAACACATTGTTCATCGTTAATTCCATTCGACTGTTCTCTACATTGTATAGTTTAATAATAGAATGCATAAATAATGCATATAATACATCACGTATAGGTATATATGTACACAATAATCTTAAAATCAACGGTTGCTGGGTTTATTTTTAGAAGCGATTGTTATAGAATTGACTTTCTAACTGTCCTATTTATTTCTTCTAAATCGATTCTCAAGCATAGATTTGATATTTGAAAAAGCAGCCCCTAGCCTACTTCCTTTTCATAAAATACCGTATTATGATACAGATATCGAATAGTAGGTACATTCATTCTACTAGCTCGTTGAATTGAAAACATCTTGCAAGTTTTTTTTATTTATATTCGTATACTTACACAGATTAATAAATGTAATAATTATTTAAATAAAAAAAAATAATATACCACGTTTTTAAAATGGATTAAAAAGAATAAAATAATTTTTCCTAGAAAAACGTGAGGCGTACTATTATCTATTGCATGCGTTCTACGTTTTTCTAGGAGAAATTATATTATTTAGTCCGTTTTCAAAACGTGGTATATAAATTGTTTTATCTACAACTGCTTTGTTATATGGTCATTATATATATAAAATCAGATAAATAATATTAGTCTTTATAGCCCAAGGGAAATAAAATACTAGTCTTTATTAACCAAGGTTAATAAAATATTAGTCATTATTAACCAAGGGAAATAAAGAAACGATCTTTATTAACTTGATTTCCGTAAGCACGCTTCGTTGCTAGGCAACATCAACAAACTAAATATCTCTACGCCAGATGGCAGCAGTATCAGTCAAAGTAATAAAATGACAGTTGTAGTTAGTTAGTTAGTTAGTTGTTGTTAACATCATAGATTTGAATAAGTAAGTACAATATTAAAAATATATAAGCAGTTGTAGATAAATTATAGTATTTGACTTGCTAATAATGCCTACAATGTACTCGGATGTTTTATTCCCCTCGCTACGCTCGTGGACTAAACAACATCCTCGTACATTATAGGTGCCATTATTTGTTCGTTAAATAATATACTATTATTTTATTTATATAATTATTTTCTGTTATTTAATCTTGTGTGTGCGTTTTGTATTTTCTGTAGTTGTTTTCTGTAGTTTCTGTATGAGTTGTTTGTCTTGATAGAAATGTTTGGAGAAAACTAATTGCGGGATAGTAGAAAGAGTTTGTACCACACCCTTTTGAGTACAATAATTACAATAAAAAATATAGTAAAATCACTATGATTATCATTGTAAATTTACACGGATTTTTTACAGTGTACATTATTATTCTGAATACCCATTAAATGCTATCATAAACAATAACAGTAACAGAATAACAACAAACGAAACGAAACAAACGCGATGGTACTTGTGTGAAAAGTAAAGAAAAACTTTTCATCGTCGCTATAATGTGTCAGTAAAGGTGTCAGCAAAGCGACGCACTGCGTCAACAGGATAACTTATGAATGACGTCGAGCGCTCGACATCAACCGTAGCACCAGCTGTACCATTTCCAGACATGATCCGGGTTCCGTTCCGGAAAGGGGGGGGGAGCTTTTATACCCCATCCCCTCCACAACCATTCTATGTCATTGCATACAATTCGCGCTAGGTATATATATCTTCAAACCGCCACATTCTATTTATGTTGCACATATACACTGTTAGTGTGTTTACGTTTGTGCCGTGCTGAGATTATGAGTGAATGGAATTGGGATTAGGGAAGAATTTCTGGAATGATTGTGGAATATTTTGTGTGTATCGTTGGGAATTATTTATTCAAATACGTCGACGTTTTGATGCGATTTGTAGAAATTTATGGATTGTGTTTATACTGATAGATTTTATCTGTATTTTTAAATTGTATTTTATGAATATACGTGTTTTTTTTTATTGTTTTCATTAATGCATTTTAAATTCGTAAAACTAAAATAAAAAATTATATATTAGGTTATAGTATTTTGGATTTTTGCTTAAATAACCATTAATTTATTTTGATGAACTAATTAAATCATTAGTTAATTTAAATATTAACTAATGATTTTATTAGTTTATCAAAATAAATTAATGGAGATTTAAGCAAAAAACTAAATATTATAACCTAATATAATACGCAATGTATAATTAATAATATATTAATATATATATATATATATACAGTGGCGCAACCAAGGGGGGGGCCGACGGGCCTCGGCCCCCCCCAAGGCTAGCAGAATTAGCACAATTTTTATTCGTTTAGTCATATATTCAGCAGTCACTTCTAATGCTACAATTATTTACCCCAAAATATTGAGCAAACATTCATTATTTTAAACTATTAATTATTCGATTCATGTAAGATAAAGTGGAAATCTGATTAGTTTTTGCTTTTTTTTTGCTTCTCCAAGATAAAATTTTTGGGCCCCCCCAAGACAAAATCCTGGCTGCGCTACTGTATATATATATATATATATGTATATATATATATATATATATATATATATATATATATATATATATTAAGACGGACATATAACATCTGGGCTAAAAAAAATTGATTAATGTTATAAAGAGTGCTTATCTGTAAAATCTCAAAAAGTAATGAATGCAAATTGAAATAATAAATACATTATTTTGGTGACAGCACAGAAAAAATTATATCTTTGAATTATAAAACTGAAATAAAACTGCTGTAGGTTAAAGTAAAATTTTATAGATTTTTAATTAATGGAAACCAGCTATCTTTTTCTTTATAAATCTCTATTGCTTCTCTTATTAATCTGTTGCTAATATTGATTGGTCTAGCAATTATTACTGTATCTTCAAATTTTACATCATGAAGATATTCTAAAGTATGTTCAGGATTAGCAGATTTATCTGGATGATTTAGACAAATTCACCTCTTATATTCTGTCATTCTAGTAGAAACAGTTCTACCTGTCTGACCAATATAAACCTTATCGCATTCACACGGTGTTCTATATATGTATTTAACCGTAGATTGAAGAAGAAGAATATCTTCTACGCTTTTAAACATGCGTTGCAGTTTCATATGTGAAAAATGAATATGAAATTTATAACAACATATTATAAAATGCTGTTATAAATTGCTATTCCATACAATTTGAATATTATTATAGTAATAATGTAAACGACTAGAGTTTGCAGAAATCCGTTAAATTATGCAAATTACAATGATAATCTCATTATTCTAAAGTTAGCGACTAACAAACTATAACTAGATTTGTACATTAATATGGTAATTTATCACAGAGCATTTGAATATACTACAGTTTAAACAATAATTTTTATACTGTTTTTCGAAAATAATTTACAATAATTCCATCATTTATGCAATTTTATTTTAAAATATAAAAAAAATAAAATATATAAAAGCTTGTAGATGTATTTTATTTTTTTGCAATTGGATATAATATAAATAGTAACAAATTTAAATAATAGAAATAACATATTAAAAAGTCGATTAAGAAAATCAGATTGATAAGAGAAGCAATAGAAATTTATAAACTGATTTAAATAAAAGTTGGTTTCAATTAATTAGAAATTTATAAAAATTTTATGTTTTAGGTATTTATTTTGTTACCTAGTAACTTGTTTCTATGTTCTGTTTATTTATTGTAAATATCATTTCTATTATTTTCTCTGATGAAAACAGACGATGAGTTCGTCGAAACGTCGATTATTAATAATTATTAATACAGAGCTGAATAATAGTATTAATTAATCAACTACACATTAGATGTTACCAAAATTTATATATTTAAAATATTTTTATTTCAAACAGGTGCTATTATTTTTGTGGTACTGATACTTGTATAAATGGTAGGGACAATTGTACTATTTATGAATCTCGTATACCCAAAAGGGTGTGGCACAAACTCTTTATACTCTCCCAAAATAAGTTTTCTTTAAACAGCTCTATCTAGACAAGCAACTTTAGCTTTATCCACATTCATAATACCTCTTTCATACATGCTCTTCTATTCTTACTACTTAGAAACTTTCGCTCACGCAAGCCGCTCTCTCAATCATAACACTCTAACTACTCATTGGACGTCCACGCAATCGTATAGTTTCAAAATTATTTATATAAATTCTTTTAATTAAAACGTTCATTACGCATTCGCTCAAGATGTCCAAACCATTTCAACTTACCAACACCAATTTATGCTACTTTGGTTATTTTTATTTCTTGCGATATAAAAGGAGAAATTTAATTTTTATCTGTCAGGAAGTATTTTTAACTTTCAATTAATTTTGCTATATATACGAACATCAGTTCGTGTCGCATCTGAAGTTAAATGCTAGATATAAAATAGATTGAAAAAGATAATAGAAAATTTAATGACTTAACGTAAAAATTTTCGTTAAAACGTTTTTGCGGTTAATTCGGCGCGCTTCTGTTTTGCGTTTCTTTATAATAGCATTCTATATTTTAAGTGTAACCAGTAACCACTCGCATAATTTCGTTTGGAAAGCCTGTTATGGTCATAATATTTAATTAAAATTTTGTTAGGTTATGTTGAGCTAAAATATTTTCGAAATTTTATTTATTTATCGAATTAGTTGTGACTGTATGGTAGGGAAGTCAGTTTTTTTTAAGTCTCCTTAAAATTGTTGTTTAAATTAAGTTATTGTTACTATAATTTTCCAGAAATTTGACAGTACGTTAATTTTATAGTGTCTGAGTTTTTTTTTTGAGGCAGTGGTGTTGTGAAAAAGTAAATTAGTGCAGTTTTTTGTAATATTAAGCACACAATATCTCTGTGTGCCAAAATAAAAGTCATATTTTACTAAATTTACCTGTTAAAACAAAGTATACTTAAGTGAGTGTAGTCGTACAATTAATTATTCGACGATGTCAAAGTGTACAAAGTGTACTAAGGCAGTTGATAGAAGCGGTGACCGACTGTTTTGTACTGGTTCATGCAAGGGAATCTATCACCTGTACTGTGTTGATGTCAGCATGGACAAATTTGTTTCAATGCGAGTTGACAAAAGCATCAACGAATGGAAATGTCCAGCCTGCTTTTCATCTACAAACCACACCAATCTGTCAGAAATGAATGGAAAACTAGATTTGATATTAGAAAGCTTAGTTACTGTTAATACCACTCTAGCTATGTTGACAAAAGAAAATAATGATTTGAAATCAAAGATACAAACATTAGAAACTAAATACGATATACTTGAGTCTAATATGCAAGATATATCAACTAATAATAAACAGCCCGATTTTGATACAGTGTCAATTGAAAATATTGTTCAAGAAATGTCGGATAGAGAGAAAAGAAAATATAATATTATTATTTTTGGTGTACTAGAAGAAGCTACAACCAAAGACATAAAACATATTGAAAGTCAAAAGATTACAAATCTGTTAAATATTCTTGATCCCCAACTATCTAAGATAAATTTCAATTTTTTTCGATTAGGTCAGCTACAAATCGGAAAAGTTCGCCCGATAAAACTTCAGTTTGACTCTGTGGATCATGTGAACATAATTTTCAAGAATTTGAAAAAATTATCAAATTGTGACAATTACAAAAATATAAGATTTACGTCGGACAAAACTCCACAACAAATCAAATATTTTAAACAGCTTAAACAAAAATTAGATAGTAGGATTCTGCAAGGAGAAACAAACATAAAAATAAAATACTTTAATGGTACTCCAAAAATTGTGAAAGTTGATTTAAACTAAAAATGCCCAGCAACAGTGATCATTTAAAAAAATTTAGTTGTTACTATCAGAATGTTAGGGGAGTAAACTCGAAATTAGATGATATTTTTTGTGCAACAGCTGACGTAGACTACGATGTTATCTGTTTCTCAGAAACATGGTTAAAAAATGATGTTTCAAGTTCGGAATTGTTTATTGACAATTATAGTGTTTACCGGTGCGATCGTAACATTGAAGCAACTGGTTTATCTACGGGAGGTGGAGTGTTAATTGCGGTGGCAAATCATATACCTTCTACAAAATTAGACTTGTTTAATATCAATACAGCGTCCAATCACGTTGTAGACGTAGTGGGTGTAAAATTACGTTTAACCAATAAAAACTTTTATTTATTAGTGATATATATACCACCATCAACTAGCACTGCTATAATAGAAACTACAATGGAAGAAATATGTAAATTATGTGAGTTATATGAAAATGATGTGGTTATTTTAGGAGATTTTAACATTAATTCATATATGGATCCTAATTTTAATGATAGCAAATCTATTATTTTATCTAATTTTAGCGAATTCTTAAATTTAAAACAATTTAATTACACTTTAAATGCAAATAATATATAAATATATAATAATATATAATATAGGAAAAACAATGTTATTTTTTTAACATCGCAATTCCTGCGTCCCCGTTAGTTATAGAGAAAAAATATAAGAAACAAAAATTGTTTACAATTAAAAACTACATTATTTACGCTTAAAATAATTGCGATATTGCGTCTCGGTAATTAATTATTAATTAAATAAATATTAACAGTTTTCGGCAATATCAGACAGCCATGGACGAAACGCGAATGTATTTTGTATTTAGATGACAATACACTGACATTTGTGAACAAAATACATTCGCGTTTTGTCCATGGCTGTCTGATATTGCTGAAAACTGATAATATTTATTTAATTAATAATTAATTACTGAGACGTAATATCACAATTATTTTAAGCGTAAATAATGTAGTTTTTAATTCTAAATAATTTTTGTCTCTTATAATTTTTCTCTAAAACTAACGGGGAGGCAGGAATTACGATGTTAAAAAAATAACATTGTTTTTCCTATATTGCATAAACCAAGTATACACCCGGTATACATTGAGAAAGAAAAAAGAAAGAAAAATTGCAATAGAGCAAAAAGGTCGCTTAAATCTGTGAAATGAATGCAAGTCTGAATGAATGTAAAATGTGGGACACATGAAGAAAGATTCAAAACCACAGTCGAGATTTACAGCGTTTTCAGACTTTTCAGAGATTATTCGGAAAAGTTGTTTCAGTAGAATGAATGACATGTAAACGTACAGAGAAATAAATGAAAAGGTATGTTTATTATAATAAGGTCAGGAAAGAGTTGATTTTTCTTTTTCCAGTTAAAGAAATCATCTACTTAGAGGATATTGTTATAAAGTTTTTAGAGGAATGTTTTAATTGTTTTTTATAAAAAAGATAACGTTGAATAAATAAATATTTATAAGTGTATTTGTGAAATTAATATTAATTACATTAATAATAGACGTTTCGACGAACTCAACGTTTGTATTTACCAGGAAAAAAGTTACAAATGATTATTTCTAGTAAATAAAAGAAACATAGAAACAAAAATACTATAATATAATACGCCATGTGTAATTAAGAATATAAAACATAGAAACAAGTTACTAGATAACAAAATAAGTAACTAGATCATAAAAATTTATAAATTTTTAAATTAAAAAAAGCTAAATTTTATTTAAATCCGTGCCATTTCACAGTTTCCTTTATAAATTTCTATTGCATTTTTTGCATATAAAATGCATCGTGTAAAACCAGAATTACAGACTTATTGTTAGTACAGGATTTTGCATGTGTTTAAACTGTATATATTTAAAAGTTATTTTGTTGGGGCGCTACAATCGATACTCGAATGCAATGAAAGAAAGAAAAAAAATTGAGTTTGAAAACATTGAAAGGAAAAAAGCAATGTATCATAACAGCTCGCGCTAAACATATTTCAAAAGGCCTGACTACTGCCTAAACCACCAACAAACCAACCAACCACTCTCTTATTATAGATTTTTCACACAACCAACCGCATAAAAAATGAATCGCTTATATTTTTCCATATCACTTGCAGAACCTATCACTGTTTCTTTCGGATAGATATATTTTTCAGAACTAAATTTATTTTATTTCTTTTATATTCAGATAGATTTTCTTTTCGTAGCTTTAGTAAACTTGAAAAATTTATATACAGAAATATATATATTGACAAAATATAAAGGTCAATTCGTCTAAATCATCCAGATAAATCTGCTATTGCTGAACATACTTTAGAATGTCTTCATGATGTAAAATTTGAAAATACAGTAATAATTACTAATCCAATCAATATTAGCAGCTGATTAATAATAGAAGCTGATTAATAGAGATTTATAAAGGAAAAAAATAACATGAATCACAGTAAAGGCACTGAATGAAATAAAATTTGGCTACTATTAATTAAAAATCTGTAATTCGTATGATCTAGTTACTTATATGTTACCTAGAGACTTGTTGCTATGTACTGTTATTTACTTTAATATCATTGATAAATTTTAACCTAATGAAGACGAGCGTTTAGTTTCGTCGAAACGTTGTTTTTATAAAATAGTTAAACAAAATTTTATCCTAAAACAGTTTTATCTTAATATACTTACAATATCTGTTAAAAAGTTGGGAAAGTCACAAGGGAAAAAAATTTAATTTTGTTTTTTGTAAATTATTATTACAGAACTTTTTTTATGCTTATCTATAAATTAAACTTCTTGTATAAATTAAAATCAATAATTATAATAAAATTTCAGATTAACATATTTTGTTAAAATATTAGGGCTCTATACATATTAGTTGAGTAATATTCATTATTATATGTTTGTTCGATAATATATTATAATACAAAATATACAAAAACATGATAAATATATTATTATTTAAAAAATTAGATTTTTGTAAATTTGATAAATTTCATTTGTGAGACGGTGCGCTCGAGAGAAATAACAATTTCGTATCGTTGAGCTTAACCCTTTTATTCTGCTTGATCTGATTACGTTTAATACAATCTGAAATACTTTGAGGGTCAAAAAAAGGTTTTTCCAATAATATTATTTTTGCTTGTTTCACATCTTTAACTAACTTTATATTCCATTACCTTTTATCGGATTACTGCTAATGGGAGAAAATATTTTTTAATATTTTGTTATTTTATGTAAAATTATTATTATTATTATTATTATTGAAAATTATCTCGAAATAAACAGTACATTACATTTGTTAGTAATTTTGAGTTAATTTAAAAAATGGTTTTTATTTCACCCCTTTACAGGGTTGTATCTCCCTTATTATTGAGTTTTGGAAAAAAGTGTATATAAAAAGCTACCCTTATTTTTGCACGTACTATCAGCTCTAGCAATTACGGTACATAATTCTGGACCATCCTGTATATATTTTTAGCAATTAATTTATTACAATTTAATTTATTAATTTAACTTACAAGGATAACATGTGACTGTTATATAAATCAGATCTTTTGGTCACCACATATTTGTATCAATTGTATGAATATAAAATAATTTATGTAATTTAATTGTATTATTTTGTATTTTTTATATAATATGTATCCGAGGATAGCCATGATTTAATGACCGAAACGTCCAAAAAAATAAATATAAATAAATTATTTATTATTGCCTTCAAAGCTTCAAAATTAAAATTATAATTAAGGATTAAAAATTTTTTTCACATTTTATATTTATGTATACTAAAAAACTTACATGTATCCATTTTGTTTTCATTTGTAGTTTTCCGGCTCGATCTGATGATAAATATAAAATATTTGAAACCGCTTATTAATTAAAAGTTATTTATTTTAAACAGTGTAGTTTTTAGCTTTTATTGGTCTTCAATGAGCCCTTACAGTTTTTTTCATATTTTTTATAAAATCTATTATAGGGTTTGTACATAATTATCAAGCGTTTTTTAAACAATATTTATTATAAAAAAAAAAACAGCAAACAGTAAACAAAACAGTAATTTTTATTAACAAATAACGCGCTTACAAAAACGTCTGATAATTATGCACTAACTCAATACTAATTTATACTTTTTTAAATACATAATCTATTAAAAAAACCAAAGACTTATTCACTCTAGAGTTATCTAAGTCGAGTAGGTACAAGACGTGTTTCGTCGGCGTCGTCGCATTGATCGTTGGCGTCGAAATAGCGTCGTCGACTTTGTGTTTTGTACACCCGTGGAGTATCACACAAGTAGGCAGACCCTACAATACAGCAATAGCCTGCCATGACATAGTCTGCACTGCGACGCTTTTACCGACCTCTTTCTCTCCGTCGTGACGCTGCTTTTACTTCTTCTTCTTCTTGCCACTTCCGGTGTGCCTGAATATTAGATTGCTTCAACGGCCCACCGGGATATCTCGCGCGCCAACTAGGCCTCTATGCATTTTGCATTTCGGAGATCTAACTGGGTCCGTTTCTGAATTTAGAAGGAAACGTCGCTTGGATGGAGCCTTGATCTTGCAAATAGAATGCTGGAGGAACATATTTGATTCCGGACAACTGGAGATCAATTATTAAGATCACACGTTTTCGCTCGCCAAGAAAACGATGCTTTTATTTTTCCTGTTCTCGCGTTTCGGCTTCTTGTTTCTTTTGTTAAGTTTCAGTTTTATTCTACACTTGAAGGGTTTGTACGGAAGGTTCTTTTACGTTTTTCTAAGATGAGTTTATTAGTGCTTGTTGTTGAAGATAGGAATATTAGATAGGGAAATTTTTCATTAAATATTTTCTTTAATATTGGAGATATGTATGGTGTTAGGTTTCATTTACAAAGTTAATTTTGTCTTTGTTTTTGTTTAATGCAAATAGAAATTTGTAATACGTTATGTTATGTTTCTATCTTTGTCATCTTTAAATATTACTGATAATAATATTAAAATTACAATAAATGGCAACAAATTAGAAACTGCTAATGAAATAAAATATCTAGGTGTGATTATTGACAATAAATTAAAATTTAAAAGTTATGTTCAATATATAATATTTGTAAAAAAATAGCTTAGATAATTAGTTATTTATCAAGAATTACTTCACAGTTATCAATCTGGAGTACACTTGTGATATACAGGGTGATTTTCCTGATATAATAAATAAGGCTAACGCGATTGATGTTACATGTAATAAACTTCTAACGGCTACAGTTCCGTTAGAATGAATTTTCGGACATATGTTTATTTGAAGTTTTCTATTTAGATTACTCATAGGAATCATTCGGTGTAGTTTTTCCCCGACGTCATAAATTACCCTATATAATACTATTATTTTACCACATTTTACTTACTGTTCTACAATTTTTTTCATGTGTAAAAATAAAGATATTTATAAACCGCAATAACTTCGAAATCGTGCTCTGAGAGTAATTTTGAAGTATGGTAGACTGACAAGCATTAACAATATGCTAGAAATATTGGAATGGTTAAATATTAAAAAATTTGTCAACTACAATGTACTAATTTTTATTCACAAAATGTTAATAAATTAGATAGTTACTTTAAAACATGTAAATTACATAATTTTTCTACAGTGTACATATAATAACACAATCCAGTTTAAATTTTTTTTTAAATGGTTTTTAAAATATCAGTTAAATTTTCGTATCAATCTCAGTACAATAAAAATACTTATTTAATACCGTACCATATTACCAGTATAGTATATAAAACAAACAATTTCTCTTTTACACCCTTTCCCTATGGCACAGCACATACCGTTACAATACAGCCGGTATCTCGACTATGTTAAGCCTTTCGTTTCACTTCAGACATCGTTTCGCCGTCGACATTAAAACTTTAATCGTTCAATTAATAAAACACATCAAAATGGCATATCTGCACGAAGAGGGTCAAACATTTATATAGGCGTTTAGCATTTACCGTTACGTTGGTGCGTCTACCGTTACCGTTATGCTAACGCTTAATTATTAGCCATGTACTGGTAACCGCAAACCAGCATTTATGCTTTGCTAGTTAGTGAATTGTTTGAATAGGTCTTTATTTTATCATGGGGGACAGTTCTATTAAATGACCAGTTATTAATGGGAAGTGTTTTAAGAAATTATTTTGGAATGCAAAATGGAATTATACTAATGTTGTTTTGCTTTTTAATCGGAATATTATAATTTTCTAATAAATGTTTTTTTATAATGTGTGTTATAATTTAAAAATGTGTTTCACCAAGAACCGACTACAAACTCATTCTCGATTATATATGTATTCTGTCAAATTATATACTGTTCATAAAAAGTCTAAACTAGAAGTTTCCGAACTTTTGTTTCGGGTTAAAATAATTTTTTTAAAGAGTAATTCGATTGCGTCCTCTTCTTGGGATTATTACCGCTCCCCACAGAGTTTGTAAGTGTGAATTATTAAAATTTGTTTATAATATATTTATTTATATGTATACTAAAATTCAGGAACCGACAATTTGGTTTACTTTTGTTTAAACATATTTTAGTAAATAAATCAGCAAATTTTACAAGTATTTATAAGTTTATGCTTATTGTCGGCCCTTACAAAGTTTGTATGTATGTATTTTTTTGATTATTATAGTTTGTTTATAATATATTTATCTATATGTATACCAAAATTGGTTTACTATTGTTTAAATATATTTTAGTAAATCAGTCACCGAATTTTATAAGTATTTTTAAGTTTATTGCTTATTGCCGCTCCCCACAAAGTTTGTATTCTTTTTTTGATTACTACAATTTGTTTATAATATGTTTATTTATCTGCAAACTAAAATTCAGAAACCGACAACTTGGTTTACTATTGTTTAAACATATTTTAGTAAATCAGTCAGCAAATTTTACAAGTATTTACAAGTTTATGGCTTATTGCTGCACCCCACAGAGTTTGTATGCATTTTTTAATTATTAAAATTTGTTTATAATATAATTAGTTTATGTTTGTACCAAAATTCAAGAGCTGACAATTTGGTTTACTATTGTTTAAATATATTTTAGCAAATCAGTCACTGAATTTTACAAGTATTTTTAAGTTTATTACTTATTGCCGCTTCTACAAAGTTTGTATGCATTTTTTGATTATTACAATTTGTTTATTTATGTGTAAACCAAAATTCAGAAACCGACAACTTGGTTTATTATCATATTTTAGTAAATTAGTCGTCGAATTTTACAAGTATTTATAAGTTAATGGTTTGTTGCCACCCCCACAAAGTTTGTACCCATATTTTGGTTATTACAATTTCTTTATAATATATTTATTTATGTGTATGCAAAAACTTAGTGACCGACCAGTTAATTTGTAGAAGTTATTGCAATTTTACTATTTTAACAGTGGTAGTCACTATCTATGTCTGTGTTGCTGTTTTCACGCCGGTAATTTAATTAATGAGTTAACTTGCTAATTAGATTGTTAACAGATTAGTTAACAGAGAGTTAACTTACAAAAGTTTACTTATAGAAGGTGTATTTTTCTTGACTGGCCATAGGAGCTTTAATTGTTAGTTACTTACGTCTGTGCAAAATTAATACAATTTGCACGACATTAAATAGTAAAATGACTTTAGCACTAGTTTCAAACCTAGTGGAAGTTAAGTCGTAAGTTCCTCTTAATCGTAATTCAGCTATACGGTGAATAGAACAGAACAGTTTAAGTTTATTAGCATCGTACTGTTGAGGCAGGAATATTAAACTCAGTTACGACGTACATAAAAATATTTTTATACGCAAACTGAAGCTAGTTAACAAATTTAATTTTCAACTTTAAACTTGCTTTACAATACTTTAAATTAAGTGTTACTTTTTTATTGTGTGCTACAAAAAAAAAAACTTTTGCATGTTACAGAATTTATTCGGAAAAAAGAAAGTTTCTTTGGAGAAAATTATAAAAATTAATTTTTATATCTATCGTATTCATATTACGTTTAATATCTAGAATAATCTTTATGTTGAAGTACATTGTAAAAAATTTATTTTAAATTTATGTAATTTTACATAGGTTTTAACGGTAACAATAACAACATTTTATAAATTTTTCTAATATATTAGTTATTTTATCTAATAAAATAGACGATTTTTAGCCTTCTAATCGCATTAGATGAAACATGAAACATCTAATACAAAAGCGGATTGTGTATGGTATATTCATCTAATGTAATTAGAAATCTCTTCTAACTAATTTGTCGTGTATATTAAAAATATATTAAAAAATTATTAAAAAAATTAATATTTCTAATATTATTAATTAATTAATGAATTAATTGTTATCTAGTTCTGAGCTATGTTTAAAGTTTCAAGTCTCTAGCTCATGGGGAAGTTAGTTTAAAATCGATTGAAAAATTTGTACCGAACAAACATACAAACAAACAGACAGACAAGATAGCGAGTTTAAAAACGTGTTAATAAATAAATAAATTTGCAGAAAATCTATGTAAAAAATTTAATGAAAAAAAGATAACATTGTTTCTGATTTGTTGAGAAAATAATATAATTTTAGTAAATAGAAATAAAAAAAACTTGCATATGTAAAATTTGAATTTTAAATATTATGTAACACATTCTCCTGTATGGTACCAACTCACAAAGGATATAAAAACTCTTGGGTATATAATCCGCTTTACCGCGTTTGTTTACTTTAACTAATTTTCTTATACAATATGTTTAATGTGTTTTATTCTAATTGTATTTTATAAAATATTTACATATTTGTATGCAAATTAGCAAACTAAAAATACATGATATGTTTTAAATTTCTGAATATAGTTTTCATGATATTTTTTTAAAAAAGTTTAATTTTTGGCGAGACAATAAAACTGTAGTATATCTGCTAACAACTTTAATTTGTTTCAATTTGATTTCTTAATAAATTCCGTTTATAAATTACAAATATTTGATTTGATTCTTGAGATAAGTTTTCTGAAACTTGTTGCAGAATTCAAACAAAAGTAAAAAAAAAAACTGAAATACGTTGAGAACAGTTGAACTAAAGTAAAATTATTTTAATGTATAATATGTAAAATTTACTCTTAAATTCAAAAATAAAAAATTGGTTATTCTATTTGAAATAAATAAGGAAGTTGGGGTCGCTTTCCGGTTAAACCACAAGTGACATCTTACTGGCAATATTTTACTTCGACTGAGCATTCAATTAAATTAAAATAAAACAGCTTTAGGTTTATAGTTCTGTATTAATATTTATTAATAATTGATGTACTCAACGTACGTATTCATCAGGAAAAAAGATACAAATGATATTTACAGTAAATAAACAAAACGTAGAAGCAAGTTACTAGTTAACAGAATACAGAACTATAACTTAAAGCTGTTTTTTTTTAATATAATGAGTTTTGAAAATTTTTACTTTAATAAAACAGACTTAAGTTTTGGTTCTGTAATAATTTATTAATAAATTAACGTTTCGACGAATTGAACGTGCACGTTCTAATATAATAAGTTTTGAAAGATCTTGTACTATATGTATAATATTATATAGTTTTTACTACTTTGACTGCAAGGAAAAGTAGTAAAGCGTTTGGTACGGTGTCTGTAACATTTTCAAAAAAAAAAAAAATTGTATAGAAATCCTTCATATAGCCTGTAGATGACGAATCTGAACTTAGTTTATGTGGGTGTATGTGTGTGCGTCGTCAGCTCGCTCGCTCGGTCGTAAGTCAAAATTTTGTGGCCGCAACTCCTCCTAGACGGTTCAACCGATTTTAATGAAATTTTCAGGATAAATTTGTCTAGTACCCAAGATGGTCATGTGGTTTTGTTTTTTTCCAGTGATGCCAACTTTCCGAGAAAAAAATTACTAAAGTTTTTAAAAATTCATATTGGCTACGTTATTTATCCGATTTTGATCAAATTTTCAGAAAAGATTTCCCTAATGCTCCCATTAATTACATAATTTTATTAATTTTCAGTGTTGCCAACTTTCCGAGAAAAAAATTACTAAAGTTTTAAAAATTTTATTATGGCCATGTTATTCAACCGATTTGACTAAAATTTTCACAAAAGATTCTCCTAGTATTCATGTAATTTATGTAATTTTAACAAAATACAGTGTTGCCAACTTTCCGAAAAAAAAAATTAGTAAAATTTAAAAAAATTTATTTTGACCATTTTATTTAACCGATTTTAATCAAATATTTATAAAAGTTTTTCCTAGTGCCTAAATAAATTATGCAATTTTAACAAAATACAGTGTTGCCAACTTATCGAGAAAAAAAATCACAAAATTTTTAAAAAATTCATTGTGGCTACATTATTTATTCGATTTTGATCAAATTTTCAGAAAAGTATCTCCTATTGCCCACATAAATTATAATATTATTAAAATACAGTGTTGCCAACTTTCCGAGAAATGTCAAAGTAGTCTATATATGGGTTTACCCATATACTTCTAATCTTGTTAAAATAAAGATAGCGTAAACTCCTACTGAGACGCACTGTATATATGTACATAATTTTTGTATTGCAAAAGAAATTTACTATTTAATTAGCATTATAAAAATAATACCCAAAAACCATTCAATTAAAACGTTAGCAAGAGTATCGTTTAAACACATCAAACAACTTTGAAGATAAAATTTTGCACTATTTTATAATTAGTCTTTCACACGAGAAGTACCACCCACTTTTGAACAGGTATATTTAATTAAAAATCTAAAACATTAATTACAAATTGAAAAATTACGTCTTTCGTTACGCGTCGGCTCGTACACTTGTATTTAAAATTAATATTTACGTTATCTGCTTAAACGGAAGAACAACACTTTAAAAACTAATTTCGGAATAAAAGAGTAAGTGGTGGGGGGAGGGGAATAAAATGGTATTTCTTTACTACCGACTTGCGATCTTTTTATCGACTCCAGTATGCAGGGGCGTAGCAAGAGTGGCGTATGCCCCTTATTAAACCTTACGAAGATATTAAAAATAAATAAAATACAAATAAATAATAACTAATTGTTTAGAATAAAACAGCTTTAGGTTCTAGTTCTGTATTAATATTTACTAATAATCAACGTTTCGACGAACACAACCTACGTTTATATCAGGAAAATAATATAAATGATATTTGCGGTAAATAAACAGAACATAGAAACAAGTTACTAGACGTAATAAAGTAAGATAAATTCAAATCTTTTAATCTATTTTGATCTGATGTCTGTGTTTTTATCAGGAAAAAAATAACGCACGTTAAGATCGTTAAAAGTCGATTATTAATAAATATTAATACAAAACTAGAATTTAAAGCCGTTTTATTCTAATATAATGATTTTTGAAAGATTTTTTACTAAGTTAACTAATTTTTTTTTTATAATTACAAATTCAGAATCACAAATTTTGCAGGACAATCTGTATGAGGAGTTAGGAATCTGTATGGGGTTATAAATCTGTATCGGGGGCTAGGAGAAATTATTTTATACTTTTTAGTCAGTTTTAAAAACGTGCTATATTAAAAAATATTTTTATTTAAATAATTATTTCATTTGAATATAAAGTTAGAGTCAGTATTTCAAATAATGCTTATCCTTAAGATAAGTAAAAATCATTTATGATTGACTAAAAAATATATTCTCAGAATAAATTATAATATTTCATTGGTTAATTTAAAATTATTTTAAAGATAAATTTATTTCAACATTTGGAAATACTAGACGTTAATTTACTAAATTTTAGATGATTTATTTATTTCTAATAATATTATAGTTATTATTTGATCTTATTTTATTTTTTTTTTATTCCTTATGCTTGCTTACTTAAAAATATCTAACTACGTTACTGTTAACATGGACTTTTCTTTCTGACTTTCTCTCTCTCTTTCTCTCTTTCTCTTTCTCTCTCTTGGTTTTTTTTATTTGCCACGGCTACTTGCGATAATATCGACTCGCGATAGCTTGATAAAAGTACTTTTCAGGTAACGTTTGCTGTTTTTCATATGCAAATTTATCGAGTTCTCTCACTCAGCTTGGCTGGCCTGTTTAGCGGTTTAGCTCTTCGTCAGCTAGCTAAGTCTTTGGCCGAATGAAAAATTCCAGCTTTACTACTTTTCTCTGATTTATCGGTATTTTTTTTCTGTTTTGTTTCTTTTTCTTTTCTTTTAGTTAGTTCAAATTCTTACGATGTAGAATACGCTTAAAGATGTATGGGTTGACATGTTATACAGTAGGAAATGATTAAACAAAATAATTATTTAAATAAAAAAAATTTAATATACCACGTTTTTAAAACGGACTAAAAAGTATGAAATAATTTCTCCTAGAAAAACGTGGGGCGCACTCCTTACTATTGTCTATTGCATGTGCCTCACGTTTTTCTAGGAGAAATTATTTTATACTTTTTAGTCCGTTTTAAAAATGTGGTATATTAAATTTTTTTTAATTTAAATAATCATTTTCTGCCTTTTAGTTTTGTGTGGGTTCTGTATTTTCTGTAGTTTCTGTATGAATTGTTTGTCTGGATATAGAAATGTTTGTTTATGCGTTTATTTAAGAACCGACAACTTGGTTTAGTATTCTTTAAACATATTTTACTAAATTAATTAGTGAATTTTACAAGTCTATGTGAATTTATAGCGTATTGCTGCCTCCACGAAGTTTGTAATCATTTTTGGTTATTAAAATTTGTTTATAATATATTTGTTTATGTGTGTACCAAAATTTAAGAACCAACAACTTGGTTTACGTAATATTGTTTAAACATATTTTAGTAAATTAATCAGCGACTTTACCAATTCTATTTAAATTTACGGCGTATTGCCGCTTCCACGAAGTTTGTAACCATTTTTTGGATATTGTAATTTATTTATAATATATTTTGCTTATGTATGTACCAAAATTTAGGAACCGACAAGTTTATGGCATATTGCCGCCTCCACTAAATATTTCATTTATTTTTGATTATTGAAAATTGTTTATAAGATATATTTCTCTATGCGTATGCAAAATTTTTGGAACCTTACAATTAAATTTGTAGAAGTTATTGTAATTTTACTGTTTCAATAGTAATGGCCATTATAAGATAGTGCTGTTATCTCAGTGTTGCTCTTTTCTCGTCAACATTAAAAAATATATATTTTTTCAGTAGTATGTATGAAATTAAAATATATTAAAAAAATTAAAAAAAAATTAAAAGTTGCTTAATAAGTCACTTTAAATAAAGTCAAGGGTACTTTTAACAAAAATCACTTTTAAAAATAAGGTAACTATGAATCATTGCATTTATTTATATAATATTAAAACTAAAAATATATACAGCATGTATTTAAATTTAACCATCAATATCATCAACCACAAACAAGCAACTTTCTCTCCAATAAATTACCTACAAAAAAAAACCTTTCCAATTCGACGCTTTTTAAACCCCGAAAAAAAACCCAAATGAATGAATTGAAATCACGGTGCTGTAAGGGACACAGACACAAAAGTTGATAGATTTAGTCTGGACCATGTTACAACGGAAGGGTGTTACAAAATTCATTGCCGGTGTTCACTGTTCGGGTATATACTAGTTTGCAAACAGCACACTGTTACCGTCAAATGCCGAATGGCGCTACTGTCGCACCAACCTATCCCCTTTCTCCTCCACACCAAATACCTAGATTGACACTTTAAACCTTGCCATTCTCCATGCTGGGAAACCTGGAGTAATTAGCGGAAACTATTCCAATAGTTGTTGGATTTAGTCAGGATACACGCTTCCAAGCTTCAAGCTCCTAATGAAACATTATTTGCAAGGTAAATTTTCAAGCAATTTTCGGTTGAGCTAAGAGTTGGAAAATCTACTGTTTGCTTTCAAAATTTTCATTTGTTTTGTTTTCAAATAATAATAATAAATAAAACATTACAGAAATTATTAGTAAGTAATCGAATGATTTTTAATAATTGAAGGCTCATTCGAATGATATCACACTACAATCTGTGTGTTCATAACTGCAGTTTTTAGTTAATTTTCATCGCCTGCGGCTTGCTCTGGAATTTACAATTTATTTTTTTTAATAAAAATTTATTTTTATGTACGACAATCAAAAATATCATTGGCAAGCTAAAATAGCTTCTCTAGCAAAAATATTTATCTAAGCACGCAAGTAAAACTTTGCGGATTTGGGAAGCAAATAGAAGTAGTAGGTAATTGTGTTCGCCATGGAACGCAGGTGTTGAATTTTTGAACTTGACGCAGTTCCGGTTTTATCTTTGCCTGTTTCCGGTCCTCCAAGTATTTATTTTGCAGCCGAATAAAGTAGGCTACGAAAATAGCATCACTGTGTTGTTATATCCGAAAAATAGCTATTCAGTTTCTGCTCGGTGTATCCCCTTCTTAATTATGGATCATTTTGTTTTTTTCGGCAATGGAACGTCCTCAATTAATTAAAATCAGCCCGATTAATGAATATTTTAATATAAATTTTCTATGTTATTCTGCCGCTGTTGAAGTATCTCTTTTAACTCTGAATTTAGTTATAATAATGAACAAATTTTTGATGATTTTCTTTTGTATAATTCATAATTATAAAACCGATTTTCAAAGAAAAGCAGTTATTTCTCAATTTACGTAAATTTCCTATAACGTGGTTGAAATTTTTAGAAATTTTAAATAACGAAATGTTATCAAAATGTATAAATTTAAAATTCAAGTAAATTAACATATTATAACATCTTTCAGAACTCATTATATTAAAATAAGGAACTGATTTAAATAAAATTTGCTTGCCTTTAATTAAAAATTTATAAATATTATGAGCTGGTCACTTATTTAGTAACTTATTTCTATGTTCTGTTTATTTACTCTAAATGTTATAATGTATCTTTTTTCCTGATGAAGACGTACGTTGAGTCAAAATGTCGATTATTATTACATATTAATATAGAATCTGAACCTGTTTTATTTTAACATATTACGTCGTAGAAATATTTAATAATCCGTTTTTTGTTTTTTTTTGCAAACTCACTAGATTGTTTTTTTTTTTTACATTTGTTTTTTCTTTTGTAACCATAAAAAAATGTTAACTAATCCTTTTGCCTAGCCTATTTTACATTGAATCCTAAAATATTTAAAAAATACTGTTATTTTTGTAAAAAGAAAAACAAATTATTCAATATTTCTGTGATATATACACATTTTAATTTTAGAAGTACGTAAGTTCTTCGGATAAGAAGTTGTTTATAAAAATAATATATATTTATTCAAATTTTATTGATATTTTTTTAGTACAAGTGCTATAAATTTGAAATACATATTCAGTTTATCTTTTTGTATTAAAAAAAAAACTAATTTCGGGATAATGGAAAGAGTTTGTGCCACCCCCACTTTTGAGTACATGGCGTGATTGTGTATGTATGTACACTAATCTATTACGTACTAGATTTCCTTCTACTTACACTACATACGCCACGTAAAAATCTAATTTCCACAGCAGTCATTTTTCTATTAAGCTTTTATTGTAATTTTCTCTAACCTAACATGCATTACGACACAAATAATGTCTTAACCACATTGTATGAAATATACATATCTATGATAGTTAAACACTATAATTTGTCAACGGATTAATTTCAAAAAATAAATTGAAAAAAACCGCAACTTAATTTATCCATTTATCGACTAACTCCTTCTGGCTGAAGCTATCATTTCTTAGTTAGAAAGCATTAGAATCATTATAGCCTGCCTCAGGCAACCGTGACCTTTGACATTTCACCTCCCACCGTTCGATCTGAGTGGTAGGCATACGGTATTACGTAACTGCGGATTACGGCCAGCGTCGACGTGACGTGGTGCGACTCGACGCCCAATGCTGGTGTGAGCATTGCGTCGTAAAACTGATCAGGATATTTTGTACACCCCTTGCTCTGCCGCTCGCCCCTTCTGTTTCGACTAGACCGTATATGTACCAAGTAACTCTGATATACACATATGTTGTTATGTTAACCCACGGTTATGTACCACATAAAACTTGTAAGTATTTATAGGACGTTAGTTTACGACCAGTTTCGACACGGTTTCGTGGACGGAAACAGGCAGGGAGGGATTGAAGGAGAAATATTTATGTTGAAGAAAAATCTAGATACTTGAATCGTTATTTAGAAAAATTTGAAAATTTTAGTTTATTTTTTATCTATATTTAAAATGACTATAAATTTAAGTGGAGACACCATCTTTACACTTTCAAAAATTATTTTTTTGTGCATTTTCTGAAAGCTTGTAGTTGGCAGAATAATGTGTTAAAACTGTTTTTCAAAATTTGAACTTTTGGCGGAGTTACAGCGACCAATACAGAGTTGTCTCAAAGCAAGTAAAACGTACAGATTGGGTGGTAAAAAACGGGGCTTTAAACCGGAAATGAACTGAAAACTGAAAAAAAACCGATATTTTTAACGGAACGAAAACCAAAACTGAACCGGAAAAAAATATCGGTTTATTTCGGTTCGATACATATTGAAACACGCGCGTTAAAACAATATTACTTTTCGCGTCAGTTGTCGTTTTTTTCTTTTCATTTTCGGGGTCTCGTAGCGTTTTTTCTGGATGAATACTCAGTTATTGAAATTAAAAATGAAACTAGGGATCACTTTGAGAAATGTTTTTTTTTGATAATAACTTTGCTTTTAATAATCTTTAAATAATTTAAATGGAAATAGATTGGAAAATATTTTAATTGAGGTAAATTTAATTTTTTTAAATTAAAAATAAATAAAAATCCTGTACAGAAAATTTAATACTTATATACTTCTAATTATTGCACTTTTAATTAATTAATAATTATTATTATTCATATTATATTATTGTATCAATTTATGTAGTACTTATGCTTATATTATAAAAGTAAGAACAAAATGTTTTAAATTATGGTAGAAAATAATTTTTAAAATACAAATTAAAACATTGAAAAATTTGGAAAATTTATCACTCGAAACTTAACGGAAAACCAAAAAAAAAACCGTTATTTTTGCTGGAACGAAAACCGGAACGGAACCGGAACGAAAAATATAACGATTTAAAGCCCTGGTAAAAAACGAAGTTCAAACTTTAAACGTGATTTTTGCGAAACCAT
Source organism: Clivina fossor (assembly GCA_963966155.1). Classification (NCBI taxonomy): domain Eukaryota; kingdom Metazoa; phylum Arthropoda; class Insecta; order Coleoptera; family Carabidae; genus Clivina; species Clivina fossor. The sequence continues at coordinate 8,002,729 of OZ014566.1, forward strand.
GTTTTTCAACCTTGTCTCGTCGAGATCTCTGAAACTATCCATTCGATTTACTTCGTTTTACTATGGATAAGTAGTTAAATAATGGAAATGTTAAATAATAAATGTTCTAGTATACTGTAAAAAAAATATGTAATTTTGCATGTTTTGTGAATATAATTTTTCATAAAAAAATTTATATTACGTAAATTATCACAGTAAAATTACAAAATGTTGTTATTTTTGTTGTTAAAACCTATGTGAAATTCCATAAATTTAAGATATATTTTTTACAGTGTACTAAATATATATATATATATATATATATATATATATATAAACTACAACACTATTATAGTATCGTATCTTTATTTTTTTTGGTTACAGAAAATATTGTCTCAATTTTGGTATATAACTACAACTATTTACTTCATTTGATTTTCTTTTTAAAGAAGTAAATTAATTTATCAAGAAAATATTTTTACGTATCAATTATGTAAAACGTATTACGTATTCATATGTAAAAACAATAAATAACTTTAAATCACACACTCAAACACACACACACATTTACAACAACTAAAATGATATATGATACAAACACAATTATTCACCACTCGACTGACACCTGATTAATTAATTAATTTTCAGAATAAAATACAACCAAGAACTAAGTAGGTAAAATACAGAAAAGGTAATTAATGCCAACCCTTTGACCCAACGTCAAAAACAAAATAATAATTCTCTCTCTCTTTCTTTTCATTGAATACGCGCAAATACATTATATTCAAGAGAGAGAGAGAGAGAGAGAGAGAGAGAGAGAGATAGGGGTAAGAACCATTCAAAACAAGAACCCTGTTTAATTTCGTGTTCATTTTGGTGGGATTGTATACCAGCTGGGTAGGCAAATGTCACACTTTGGAGGAAGGTCTGTGACCTCCAAATTGATAAGAAGATCCTATCGGTTCGCTATCGACCACTGAGCTTTTAGAGAGCTTTAGGCGCTTCAGCTTCTAGTTTGTGTGATTAAAAATCAATGAGGAGGGTTTTTTTTACGTTTGATAAAGCTGTTTTTAATTATGTTGCATTTTTAATTAATTTTTGTTTTTTGGTATATTTAAATATGAATTATTTAAATTCTTGGGAAAAATTTCATATTGAGATTGATTATAAAATGATTTTTGTTGTAGCATATTTTAAATAGAAAAAGGCTGTTTTATTTTTGTTTCATTTTTTTTGTTGTATTTAACTATTAATAAAATTAATTTAATAATTTTAAGTAGCATTTTTATGTTATTATAAACAACATTTGTTAAGAAAACATATTCATATACTAATAATAAATGAACAAAAGTTCATAAGTTCATAAGTTCATAAATAGATTAGTGTACGATGAGTGTGAAATTGAAAAAATAATGTTGTAGCAAAAATTGCCGTGTTTAAGATGGTTCGGACATCTTGAGCGAATATCTAATGAACGCTTGATTAAAAAAGTTTATATGAATGATTTTGAAGGTATAGGTTTGTAAGTGGACGTCCGATGAGTAGCTGGAAGTGGTATGATTGAGAGAGTGGCTTGCGTAAGCGAAAGTTTTGAAGTAGTAGAAATAGAAGAGCTTGTATGAGAGGAATTATGAAAGTTGCTTGTCTGAATAGGGATGTTCAGAAGAAACTGATTTCGGGATAGTGGAAAGAGTTTATGCCACACTTTTTTGGGCACATGGCATAATTGAGTATATATGAGTTTATAATTTTGGCAAGAAAAAATTGAAAAAAATTAAAATCTACTTGTTGGTGTTTTATTTTCCAAAATTTATTTAATATGTAGTTGAATGAAAAATTATATCTAGTTGAAGTCGTAGAGTTTGTGCCACATCCTACGGGTTTATAGCGTTATTGTGTAAATTATATTTAAATACCAAATTGTATATGGACAAATACTATTCTTACCTAAATATTCTCAACCTAATATTCAAAGATATAAAAAATTCAGGTCACCCTTTTACGATAATCTTTAAGAGAAAAAAAGCCTGAAATTTAAATGACACATTTGAGAAAAGAAATAAAAAAATTTAAAGTATCTAACCGATGTAAATGACAAGATTATAAAATTGTCCGATATCTTCTTATTTTTTTGCAGAAAGTTAAATCGCTTAGGTAAGATTTAAAAAAAGGTGAACAAATTTATTGATTACTGTAATTAATTCTCCGTCAACCGCGAAGCTTTTTACTCAGGCGTTGTATCAATAATGCGAAAAGTTTTTCAAAACTTAATGATCCTTAACTCGTCATAAATTTCAGATTTTTTTTGTGTAATGTCATAATGTAATATGAAGTTTTTAATATATTTTTTTTAAGTTAAAGAAATATTACTTAGGTGTTGTTTTTACCACTTTGACTGTAAGGACAGTGTAGTATAGTGTTTGACATTTTGTACCATTTTCAAAAATTAACCTTTTATATAGCCTTTAAATGACGTATCTGATCTTTATTTATGTAGATGTATAAGTGTGCGTCGTTTGCTCGCTCCGTTTGCATCTCTTTCTAGACTATTCATCCGATTTACACCTTTTCACGGTATGTTCAGTTAGTGTTCAAGATTGAGATATGTTTTTATTTTTTTTCAATGTTGCCAACTTTCTGAGAAAAAAATACTAAAGTTTTTCAAAATTTATTGTGGCTACATTATTTATGCGATTTTAATCAAATTTTTATAAAAGATTGTCTTAGTACCCACATAAATTATATAATTTTAGTAAAATAGAATGTTGCCAATTTTCCGAGAATGAAAATACTACAAATATTAAAAATTTATTATGACTATATTATTGATCCGATTTTAATCAAATTTTCACAAAAGATTTTCCTAGTGCCAACATAAATTATATAATTTTACGAAAGTTTAATGTTGGCAGCTTTTCAAAAAAAATATTTTAAAAATCAATTATGTCTACATTATTTATATAAAATTAGTTAAATTTTTACAAAATATTTTTTTAGTACTCACAAAAATCATGTCTATATATGGGTTTATCCATATACTTATAATCTTATTTATATCAAAATCACAGTCGATAAGTAAAAAAAAATTTGTTAATTAAAAATTAATAATACAAAAGCAGAAATGGTATTTTAACTTAAGCTTAAATTTTAAATCCGTCTCTGTAGACGAGTTATTGTAACTCAGGATTAAATTAAACTCTCTCTTGTGAAACAGATTTTTAAATTGAATGTTGAGCTAATTATTTTAAATCGAGTTAAACTTGCGTTTATGAAATCGAACATTAGAAAACAGAATAGAGTCAATAATTTAGTATTCACTGTATGGCGAAAACTTAGTTAAAATTTATCCCATTAAATTTGCGGTTAATTATCCAACTGGTGACACTAGATTTAGCAGCGGTTACCAGCCCGGTTAACCTGAAATAGATACGTTTAACAACAGTGTGATGTATTTATAGCCCTTGGTCGTGGTTGTATAGCCTATTCAACTCTTCGGGGTGCTTTTAAACTGACAACACTTTTTACGGTTTGCTTTATGCATTAACCACCTTTTTCGCACACAAAACGGTTAACCTGTTTTTGAAAACCAGGTTGAAAAACTCACGGGCTTTATGTATATGGATGTTTATTTCGCGAGCCCTGATGAATGTGAATTGTAAATAAGTCGAGTGACCGCGATAGCTTGCAGTTGTTATGGAAATTTTATATGTGCCTGGATTAATGTTTGAATATATGAGGTGAATATTTTATGTATGAACTATTTTACGTGGATTTAAGTTACGTTAGGTGAAATTGGCTTGTTAATAAGCCGGAGTAATTATTTTCATAATTATTTTTAAGTGTAATTTCGAGTGGGTATGATTAAGAGTGTTTTGCGTGAGCAAAATTATACTTACCCGTCTGTCTACACTGTAAAAAATGTATGTGATTTATAAGTAATTTATGTAATTTTATCTGTATTGTGCATGTAATTTTTACAGTAAAATTATCACAGTAAAATTACAAAATGTTGTTTTTTTACTATTAAAAATTTATGTAAAATTATACTTATAAATTTAAGATATAATTTGCAATCGATTTTAAACTAACTTCCAGATGAGCTAGAAACTTCAAATTTTAAATATAGCTCAGCCAACTGGATAACAATGCAATATTAATTAATTATTTAATAATATTAGAAACTTTAATTTTTATCTTGTACCATATTTACGAATTCCGTACATTCGTGTATTTAGCAAATATTTTTCTTCAAAATGCAGAAACTACAGAAAACAACTACATAAAATACAGAACACACACACACAAAACTAAAAAGCAGAAAATAATTATTTAAATATAAAAAAAATAAACAATATACTAAAAAGTATAAAAAAATTATTTTATACTTTTTAGTCCGTGTTAATAACGTCGTATACTTTTTTTTATTTAAATAATTTATTTCCGAGAATTGTTCAGTTATAGTTGCTAAAATTAAATATTTACGAGTTGCCGCAAAGTTATTTCATATAACCACACTTTTTTTAATAGAACACAATTTAACAATCTATACAATGTGTCTGATATTATGATTTTCTAGTTATAATTAGTAATGAGACAATTCGAATGAAAAATTATCATTTGATTATGAAAATCATTCAAAATATTTCAAATGATTTTCATAATATCTATTATCTAATAATCTAGGTTAATTTTATTATAATCTATTTTAAATAGGAGAGATCGGGTACGAAATAGATTAGTGCATGATGAGCGTGAAATTGAAAAAAATATTGTAGCAAAAGTTGGTGTTAGTCAGTTAAGATGGTTCGGACATGTTGAGCGAATGTCTAATGAACGTTTAGTTTAAAAGATTTATTTGAATGATTTTGATGGTATACGTTTGCATGGACGTCCGATGAGTAGTTGGAGTGGTATGATTGAGAGTGTTGTGCGTGAGCGTAAGTTTCCAAGTAGTAGGAATAAAAGAGCATGTATGAGAGGAATTATGAATGTGGATGAAGCGAAAGTTGATTGTTTGGATAGGAATATTTTAAGGCGACTGATTTCGGGATTATGAAAAAAGTTTGTGCCACATCCTTTTGGGTAAATGGCGTGATTGTGTATGTATGTATGTAAAAATCATCTAAATAATCATTTCAGCATAGAATTGCGTTTATAATTGTCAGAGTGTTAGCCTAGCGTGTTTAAGCATTAGGTATTGTCGAATATAATATTGTGAACCATCTCAACGATACACTAACAACTGTCAACATATACTGTTGTATAACGTGAAAAAACAAAACACACTAGTCAAAAACAAAAGCAAAACACGTCCATGAAAACATAACATTTCTCTCTCTCTTTCTCTTCCGAGAGCAAACATCATTCATTCATAATTCATTAACCGGAAACAGTTCGAGAACCAAATAAGAAGACACGGTACCATTCCGGTTATATAGATTTTAACCCTTTCTATATGTACAAGGCAGAAACTCTCGAGTCTTATGCAAATATACAACAGAGTCTTTGCATTTGCGAGCAACTGGTATTAGAGGGCCGCCTCCTTATGTGCCTCAAACATACCCTTTTTGTTCGGTAAGCACAAGTTCCGATATTCTTTGTTAGGTGCATTGGTTTTGTCGCTGGTATTTACAGGGTTAAAATTGATATGGTACTGAAAAAAATTAGGTATATTTATTTAGGATTTTTTAATAGATTTTTAAAAATGTTTTATTTTAATTTTATTTTTAATAGCATTTATGTATTTAAGTAGTAATACAGTGTTGGACTGGATAAAAAATTAGGCCCGGGGAAAATTGTAAGATAGGCCCACCTTACATCCCAAAATTTTTCAAATACGTTATGTTTTTATATTTTTTTATTATAATTAACATGGAAATGACATTATAGAAAAATAAAGATAAATTCTAAAAATTACACAATATGAATTTAAATATGATTATTTATTTAAATCTATGTTTAAAAACGATTTGATTTGAAATTTTTTTAATGATATCTTTATTATCTAATTTTTCCAAAATATCCCTCTCGCATGACATAAGCATGAAAGCCTCGAAATTATCCTGACTTAAACAATTTCGCAATCTGTTTAAAATGTACTTTAATTTTGAAAATGTTTGTTCACATGATACTTGAGTAGAAGATACTGTTAGCACTAATTTATAAACAATAAATAAATTAGCGAGATTAAATTTTTGTAAAACTGAAAAACAACAGGCAATACAATTTCTACAAGTATTCTACAGTTCGTTACATTGATTTTATTTCCGGTTTCAGTTTCAGTTTGGGGGAGCATTTAAGATTTATTTTATTTATAATTAGGCAATAGCTCAAATAAGTTTTAGAATCTATATATCTAACCTATCTCATCCACGCTCTTTTATTCCTACTACTCTGTCAGTCATACCACTCCATCTACTCATATCGAACGTCCACTGAAAAACGTATACTTTCAAAATCATTCACATATATTATTTTAATCAAACGTTTATTAGACGCATTCGCTCAAGAAGACCAAACTATATTTTAACTAAGTTTAATGACACGGCAACTTTTGCACCAAAAATTTTTTCAATTTCACGCTCATCATACCCTAATACTTTTGGAAACTAATTACAGATATTTGAAAAATAAATACCGTTTTCTCTCGAAAACGTATTTCAACAAACATAGAATCAGCAAAAACCCAAAATAACAAATTTTCCTAAATTTTATTCTTCATATGTTTCATTATATAAATACTACCATATTTGTTTTTACGGTCAGCGTTTTCAAAGCAAGATAAATTTAATATATTTTTCTGTTATCATACATTTTATAAAGTTTATTGTATTTTTTGTATGTATTAAAGTTGAAATTATTGTTTTTATAATAAAATATTTTTGAATAACGAAACAAAAAACGCTTGATACATTTTTATTTTGTTTAATTATTATTTTTAAAGTAATTGACTATCTACCTATATTTATAATCTCTGATTTCAAAAATCTTTTTTTTAAAAAACAAGTTTTGTATAAGGAATATGTTTGTTTTAACATAGTAAAAAAATCTTTCAGAACTAATTATATTAAAATAAAATTTTGACGAAACTCAACGTCAACTCAGTTTTCTTGATGGAGACGAACGTTGAGTACGTAGAGTACGTCGAATATTAATAAATATTAATATAGAATTTAAAAATTACAGACGTTTTGTTTTGTTTTAATGTAATGTATTTATAATAATACTCAAAATATTGAGATTTTAAATTTTTCCCAAAATTTCACATGATAATCAGTCATTGAATCGGCTGTTAAGCTATGCATCAATGACTGGCCAGTTTTAACCGTAGACACGTGTTTCGGTCTTTAGGACCTCATCAGTACGGTGCTCTACGGTTAAAACTGGCCAGTCATTGATGCATAGCTTAACAGCCGATTCAATGACTGATTATCATGTAAAATTTTGGGAAAAATTTAAAATCTCAATATTTTGAGTATTATTATATTAAATTTCACAATGACAATACGAACATTTATTTGTTCAATGTCCTAGTATAATGTATTTATTACTAACTTTAGATTAGAATATACTATTTGTTTTTAATTCGATATATTAATTTTATTTATTTAGTGCAATAATATAATATGTAATGGAATTTTACTTATCTAACAGATTTAAGGGGGGGGGGGCACCGCCCTTAGTGCTCTGAAAATAGGCAAAGTTTGAGATAAAAGAAGGATAAAGAATAGGATAACATCAATCACTGTGAAGTGACATTCAGTTAAATCAAATTTTGCTTTCATTAATTTAAAAATCTATAAATTTTATGATCTAGTTACATATTTGTTACCTAGTAACTTGTTTTTATGATGTATTTATATCATTTAGCCTGATTAAGACGGAGTCTCGTCGAAATATTGATTTTAAATAAATATTAATAAAGAACTTTAACCTAAAGCAGTTTTATTTTAATAATGTATGTATAATATGTATAATATGTTTTCGAATTTTTACGTTAAAAAATGTTTTCAAATTGTGACGTCACGGGTCACAATTTTCAATCCCTGTAAAAAAAAAACCTGGCCACTTATCCCTTTCTCCGGAAAGTTTTGAAACATAACAAAAAAAATTTGCTTAGAATTTTCTGAAACTAAAATAAAAATAAAACGGCTTTTGCTCCAAGTTCTGTATTAATATAGAGTTTTCCTGATGAAGACTGACGTTGAGTTTGTCGAAACGTTTATTAATAAATATTAATACAGAACTTAAATCTAAAGCAGTTTTTTTTAATAATAGGTTCTGAAAATTTTTTTACTATGTTAAAATGAAATTGTACTATGATGCAGCAGATTTTTTGAATTTCGATAAATTACGTAAATGGCGGTTTGAAAAAATGTTTTTTTATTATTGTAAAAAAAAACTTTTAAGTGTGTAAAAGTTCTAAAAAAATAGAGATAACAGTAGTACTATTTTAGAGAATTTAATTCTCTATAATTACGTTTTAAAGTGAAGTAAATCGGATGAATAGTTTCCGAGATCTCACAATATTAAAACATCTTTGAATCAATATTATTTACAGAACGTTATACGTGAACAAAATGGATTGTGCTATGGTAAAAGAAAAATATTGATATAAAAATATTTCCCCGGGTTAGGTAAGTTTTGGTGCTGTGAGGGATGGGGGTAAGATTTAGGTAAAATATAAATCATTTATTTTATCTCGATTTGTCGGGATTTCTAGTCACGATTCAATTGTTTTCAAATGCTATTTTATATTGACATTTATTTAGATATATTGAATGCGGGTTTTTAGGTTTTTTTGTTTTTTTGAAGTCAACTAAATTTTATTTTTGTTTTGTATTGTAAGGTATTCTCGTAATATTGAAAAATAAAATATTAGTTTGTCTTAGATGTTATTGAGGCAATAACTACTATATGTAATGTTTGTATATTTTGACTTTTTTCTATGTCATTTGTTTGATTTAATGAAAATAAAAATTATTATTATTATTATTATTATATTTTAGGACCTGTCGTGATTTTAAAAATATTGAGACTTTGAAAATAATTTTTAACCCATATATTTGCAAATAGATTATGGTTTCATTACTTGGCATACTTCTAAATATTTGCTAAATAATGTAGAAAAAATTTAGTATAAATTCTTAAAATATTGTTACTTAAAGAGCCAAGCTCAATTCAGTTCAATGAGTTATCAACAATTATTACAAGAATTTCATTGTACATCGTTTCAGCAATTCAAAATTCAAAATTAAATATTTACTATATAATATAGAAAAAATTCAGTATAAATTCTTAAAATATTGTTACTTAAAGGAGCACGCTTAATTCAGTTCAATGAGTTATCAACAATTATTACAAGAATTTAATTGAACATCGTTTCAGCAATGCAAAATTCAAAATTAGCTACTATTTTTATATAAGATTATTAATAATCAATTAGAAGTAACAATGCAATTTGTTGGATTTCAATTTACCGTCCGTGAATATACGAAATCCTGTAACATTCAATATTAATTTTGCTCGCACTAACTTATATAAGTATTCTTCAATTATTTTTTATGTGCAAATTTTCTAATCATTATCAACTTAAGACTAGATATATTTCATATGTCATATACACAATTTAAAAATTATGTTTAAGATTTGCATCAATATATTACTAATTTATTTTAAATTTGTAATAGTATAACTTGCTAATTATACAATTGTATTTATTCTTTTTGTTATACAAAAGTTTTCTTAGAATATTTCTTTGAATTTCGAAAAATTACAAAAATGGCGGCTGTTTGAAAAAGTGTTCAATTTTTTCAGTGTAAAAATTAACTCTTAAAGCGTATAAAAAATTGACAAAAAGGGATATCCTGTATCATTTTATATGCGCATAGTCTCACAAATCTGTTTCAAACAGTGAAATAAATCAATTCCAAATATTTATTTATGATTTATTTCAAAAATTTATTCATAAATTATTAACAAATTATTACCTTCTAAAGTGGTCTTTATATCGAGGACAATTGAAATTTATTTGATTGATTTTTTAAATAATATTTTAATATACCGCAAAATAATTTTTCTTTTTTTTCGTATATTAAATTTATAAAAAATATTCGAAATTTTATGCGAAAAAAACAGCATATTTTAATATAAAATAGGGTATCGTATTTTCAATTCATAAATATTTATTACTGTCGATTATCACAGAAAAATATTCTTTTTTTCTTTCTATATTTTCACATCAACTTTGTACAATTTTCCATTTGCAATTATGACCAAAAGTTTAAAAGTTTTTTTTTTCGTTACTGATAAGTTAAAAATTAAAACATACCATAACGGAAAACGGAAGCAGTCGCAAAACGGAAATTTATGTTCTTTTGAAGTTATGGTTACATTGCGAAGTGTTGTGTAATATTTTTTGCGTAAATAATTCTAGAAACGGTTTCTGGTTAAAATTTTATTTACGATAGAAAAAATCTGTTTAGATAAAATGAGTTTATTTTTCCTAACATTTAGTACTATGTGTTCTAAAATTTTATATATAAGTAAAAAGATATTTAAATTTATTTAAAAACAAATTTCTAAATATAGTTTTTTTATATTTTTTTCAATAATACGTTTATCGAACTCGGATTGCTGGAATGATAGATCGTTGTCTTATTAATTGACTTATAACGTCACGTTAACAAGTATTTTTATAAATTTTAGTAAATATTAATAATAGTAAAGATATTACTTTAGACATGATTGTTTTATAATTACAAATAATTAAATATTAGGCAATCTCATTTGTGCAAATTTAAGGCGAGAAACTTTTTCAGTCAATGTCGTTATTACACCTTGCAAATAAATATTCGATATATATATATATATATATATATATATATATATATATATATCTTACAATAATTGGCCGTTTTATTAATTATTAACATATATTAAAATAAATAAGTAAGTTTATTATTAATAAACAATATTAGAGCGGCTCCACCAAATATATATTATTGGTGGAGTTGCCAATATATAATATTGATCACATTGGCAGAAAAAAAAATGTATATTAATTTATGATTAGTGCTAAAAGTGTTAATATTTTTTAAAGTATTTTATTGTAGTATTAACAATTTTAATTAATATAAACTAATTTAATATTAAATTAATAATAATTATACTTAAATATAGATTTCTGTAATACGATTGTTTATATTAGAAAAAATATATTATATAAAACTAAATGTTGAAAAAAAAAACATGAACAAATACATGCACATGCATTTATACGGATGTCATTTTTTTTCATTCAAACAGAAATTAATTTACGTTTAACTTTGTGGTTTTAGACATGGAACTTGTGAATCATTCATTACAAATGTTTCAAATTTTTTTAAATACTTTACGTGTGATATATTTTACGACTGTGTAGTTTTAACGAGATGTGATATGACAGAAATCGTGAAACATACATTATGAACATAATATGGAACAGTAATAAAAAAAATCAATTTTATTTTAGCATATTTTAGCATTTATTATTGAATTCAAAATATGACATAGAATTATTTATTATTATTTATTATATATCTTTTTTGTAATACATATATTTTAATATACAATCTATAATATATTTTATGTTATAAATAATATTACACATACAGTCAATGACTGCTATGAGAGTAACATAATTAAAATTAATTTACATATTAATTTATATAATTTATATAATTATTATACAATGTAATATAATTAGCTGATTTAATGTGTTTTTTATGAAAAAAAAAATAAAATATGTATTTTTTTTAAATATATAGATATATGTTTCAATTGCAATAACCACTTTTTTGTAATAATTTAATGCATCTGAGATTTAATTAAATTCTACGATCTTTTAAAACTAATATTAGCGTAATGTGATTTTAAAAATATGTTTTTATGTAGAATAAAAATCATTTTTTGAAGAAATCAGTGTAAAATTTTTTATGATATATATCTGCATATATTTTAAAAATGAAAATATTTTCAACTAATACTAATTTTCTAGTATCTAGATAAACTTTTGCTCTGATATCTGCTATCTCATCTAGATAATAAAAAAAAGCGCTGTGTCTTTATTTTTATCTAGATTATTTTTTATATCTGTTTATATTGAGAGATAATTTCGTTTTGAAAGTAAAGGGTAGAGAAACAGAAAATTTTGCGAGGCACTGGACTTTGTACATGGTAGGTTCCGTTGAGGCTCATCTGCAATGCAGTATCCATTACTACAATGTGTATACCATAGTATATATACACGCGTTACGTGTTACCTAAACCTAACCTAACTTAACCAACTTACCAAACGCCTTTAACGGTTACATCCCCTACCCCTCCATCCCTCCATCACCCCATCTTACATTATATCACTATTATACAACCAAACAAAACAGCAACGCTACGTTATACTGCGTTATGTTAACGTCAACCGTCTATGCTCTTTTTCATCTTCCGGTTTGTCGGTTTTCTGCCTCCGGTCCAAGGGCGGCGCTCCGGCTTTCAATACGACATTAAACATTCCGGAGTTTCGTTTAGATCTAGGAAAAACCTTACTCAAAAATATCTACACTCTAAAAAAACATTATGTAATTTTACCTATAAACCATACGACACCATTATTTCTAGGTATAATTTCTCAACTGCTGTAATTCTACATAACTGTTTAAAAATACATAATATCAGAACTATTACAAAGCATTATGTAATATGATATTATCAACGGAATGGAAAAGTACATATGTATGTAATATTACAGTTTTTTTTAGTAAAGTTTCTTTTAATAAATTTACAATACTTCAGTAAATTTGCTGTCAGGAATTTTCCATAAATACGTAAAATCATAAAGGATGTATTTTTAAATGAATGAATTACACTTAAAATATTTTATTAGTATTATTAAACAAAATATGTACTACGTCTCATTATTTTGATGAATTATTACCGATATTAATATGCAAGCTGTAATTTTAGATAATTTAAGAAGTTATTAATATGTAATTCTACATTAAGTATGTGATACAATTTGCAGAAAGTAAGCAATTTTACATACTTATTAGACCATTAGACTTACTTTATATGATTATTATGAATTATATAAAATTACAGAATTTTGATGTAGAAATACAGAATATTTATGGTAAAATAAAATTACAGATTTTTTATATAAAGTTTTATTACTATATAGCTATTTATTTCTCGCTGTGTAAAGTATTTCTGAGTAAAAAGTTTGGGCGATGCAAATGTTTGACGATACGTAAAACTGCGTATTTCCTATGTATTCGTATGTATTTTTTTTCTTTTTCGTAAATTAACAGCATCCGTATTTATTAGGTTATTTTTACTTACTTTATGTGATCATTATGAATTATGTAAAAATTACAGAACTTTAAGATATAAATATCTACAGAATATTTATGGTAAATGAAATTGCAAATTGTTTATAGTAAAATTTTACCACTATTTTTCTGTAATTTTGCTATTTTTATTTAAGTGTATGTTTACATTTTGTCTTTAGATGACTTTTTGATAAGGAAATTTTACAAAAGGTAGTTTTACTTCTATATTTGTAATTTGTAGAATTTATTGTATAAACGTGCTTGATAAACTATTTCGATTTTATTATAATCTCTCTAGCGACTAATCAAAAATCTCTTGTCAAAAGTTACCTTGTAACCCAAAAGTTTACAAATCACTGTAGTATTCTATTGGGTAATGTTTCGAACTTTTAGGCTTAGTTTCATAGAACGTTATTAAATTAATCATTTGTTTAATTAAGTAACTAGATTGTCAACTCTCTTTGAAGTGTTTCATTTATTGAACAATAGATTATTAAAAAATATAAATACAATCATTATAACATTATATTAATAAAATTAATATTTATAGATTTAATAAACGAAAATAAATTATAAAATAAAAAAATAGACATTTGTCCGATTATCGTAAGTTTTGTTGCACGTCGTTATGTTGGTGACAAATTTAATAACACAAAAGTATCGGTACTTAATATATTTTATTAAAATAGAAGATGTTTACAGTCTTCTCTGTATCTTTTTAAGGGACAATAGCATTCCTCAAAAGAAGTCGATAAATTTTAAAACACGCTTTAGTAAAAGTTGTCTCATAAGCGAGATAATAATTCTTTTGTTTTTACTGGAAACCATTAATTTATTTTAAACTCTAGATGAATACAGAATAAACCGTAAAGACCCTGTATATATTAACAGGTTTGTTTACATAGAATCTCTATACAAGTTGGATTGTAATATAAGTGAAAAATAAATAATTAATTTTGTTGTAGTATCAACATTTTCCTAATGTTCACTTCGATTACAGACCACAAAACTAGACCTTAATAAACGCGATGGGTGTAAGTGAAAAGCTTTAATGTGGATATGATAGAGGGGTGCCACAAATGGCCCCAAATGTTGCACACATATGCCACTGACATATGTGATATACGCACGGATGCTTTGCCCTGCTCGCACACTCACACACACACTAACTAACACACCGAAATAGAATACACAACGAAACTGAAATGCTCTGAAATGAACCAAATTTAATATCAGGGCTTCTGTGTCAAATTACGGAACAAAAAATGGATTTTTTTTCCAACTCGTACGACTGATATGATAACCGTAGATGGAAATGATTTTGTTTTGGTTGTGATAAATAAATTTATTTTGAAACTAAATTGTTGTTGAGTTTTTTGTTATTCGTTGTTTATTATATATTTTTTTCGGAATATACGATGTGGAAATTAAGTAAAGAATAAATTCAGTAATTCCGTTGATATTAATTTTTTGGAAAAAATCTGGAAGGGGTATAGCGATTTTGACTACAGCGAATATTTTCAGCATATTTTCAGTTTCTTATGTCATTCGATATTCATGTTATGACGTCATCGACTTTTTTTTTAAATAACAACTTATATTTTTTATTATTGATTTTGATAGTACTTTTTATTCCGTTTCTAAACATATAAAATTTTCAATAAGTTATATTTGAAAAAAAATGAGAAAATAGTCTTAAAGTTCAAATATTAAAAATTAATTAAATTGGCGAAATGAATCTAGCTATCGGTGTATAAAACAAAAAAGTTTAACTGCAGCTGTAAGAATTATAAAATTTTTAAATGTCACAATGATAAATTTAAAAAACAAAACATTAATAAAACCGAATGTTATAACACCATTTTCTTCAGTTGATTTGCTCGTTGCATAGCAACATGCATAAACAAAATTTTTAATTTCCGCAAAAATAATTACATAGTCTTGCTTGAGTTAATATTATGAAAGCTAAAATATAAAATAAGAATATACGTGACATATATATATATATATATATATATATATATATATATATATATATATATATAGTATGTACCAAAAGTAACATATAATTATTTTAATAAAAACAAATTTAATATACCGCGTTTTTAAAGCAAAGCCCCATATAGATTTATAACCCCATACAGATTGCTAATCCCATGCAAATAGTCCTGAAAATTTGTTATTGTAAATTTTTAATAGCTATGACAATACTTGTAAAATTTAAAATGAAAAACTTGGAGCGCATGCAATAGATAATAATAGTAAGGAGTGCAGGGAGTAGCTGTCGTTGTGCTCTACGTTTTTTGTTTTAAATCTTAATTTGTCATAGCAGTTAAAAATTTACAATGACAAATTTTCAGGATAATCTGTCTGAGGTTAGGAATCGGTATGGGGTTATAAATCTGTATGGAACTAGGAGAAATTATTTTATACTTTTTAGTGTGTTTTAAAAACGTAGTATATTACATTTTTTTTATGTAAATAATAATTTTCGGTTTTTTTAGTCTTGTGTGTGTGTGTGTTTTGTATTTTATGTAGTTTTTTGTACATTCTATATTTTGAACAAAAATATTTGCTAAATACACGTGTGCACGTGATTCGTGAAATATGGCACAAGATAAAATTTAATATTTATAATACAGTGGTACCTCGCATAACGAGCATAATTCGTTCCGGAGTCTTACTCGTAATGCGAAACACTCATTAAGCAAAACAATTTTTACCATATAAATTAATGTAAAAAGCGATAATGAAATTTAAAGAAAATACTCAAAAAAACGTTATAATTAAAGTTTATTCAAAGAAAATTACATATAAATCGTTAAGGAGCGTGATTCATCTTCATCTTTTCTTCTGTCGCGGAATGAATCAGCCTGGAATGAGAATTCCATTTGTAGAAAACAAAAAAATCGAGATAATTAGTAACATAACTAATTTCTTTTTACTAGAAAGCTGTCTAGAGTTTAGAGACATTTTTGTTTTTGCTACATTTGGTTCTGCAATGCTAATGTAGCAATAGCACGGAAAGTTCCATCGCACAATTTAAGGATTCCCCTATCAACGTCACTCGTTATGCGAAACATCGCTTGTTAAGCGAGTCATTTTTTTACAATTTATGTTGTTCGTTATGTGAATTACTCGTTATGCGAGGTGCTCGTTAAGCGAGGTTTTACTTTATTATTAATTAATTAATTAATATTGCACTGTTATCCAGTTCTAAGCTATGTTTAAAGTTTCAAGTTTTTAGCTTGTAAAATTAATACCGTACAGACAAACAAACAGGCAGACAAGAAAGGCGATTTAATAAAAACATATTAAAATACAATATCAGACAGTAACTTAAACCATAAATTAATATACTACAGACAGATTTATTTACTGGGAGTATACCAAAGTTTTTTTTTAATTGGTATAATCTACATATATATATATATATATATATATATATATATATATGCTTTAGTTCATTGATCGAAGTTAATCAATATTTAGTTTTTTCCTGTTAAAAAGAAAAAAACACATTCATGAGTAAAAAGTGACATGAAAAACACATTATTTTCTGTGCATTGTACTTATTTAAATTTAATACTCTATAATTTTCAAACTAAATTATATTTCATAAAATCGTTAATACCTCAAACACTAATAATTTTCTGTTTTTAAAATCGTTTTGTTTCATTTTTTCGTGTTAAAAGTAGTAGCTAGATACATTACGAATTTAATTTTTTTGTACTACCAGTTTTAGAACGTACCATTATTCATTTTTTCTTTTTAATTCGAGAAATTAATTTTCTTCGCCTAGGTTTATAAAACATTTGTTTTTTTAATATAGTATGTAAATAATGAAACAATTAATATCTGTCACTGTTTAAATTTGATTCGGAATTTCACTTATCTAAGAGGTCTAATCAGAATTGTTATTATTTTTTTAATAATATTAATTACTGTACACTGTAAAAATGTAATATATATTAATGTAATTTTACATAACTATTAACGGTAAAATAACAGTATTTTGTAAGTTTTACTGTGACAATTGACGTAGTATTATATTTTTTCTGTAATATGTAAATTTACATAAATTATTTCATAAAAACAACGTTTCTACGAAACTGAACACTCATTTACATCAGGTCAAAATTTATCAATGACATTCAAAAAATTCAATTTAGTAACAATTAATCTAGAATAAATTTGGTGTTAAACGTAAAAAATTTCTCAACGCTTAATAATATTCCTGAAATATGTGCTGAAGCTGAAAATGATATTATGTGTTTATAAGCATTTTTTAATCGGTCGACCTCTTAATAAGTCTGTTCTACTATTCCCGTTAGACGGCCTCTCGTCTGCTGGCGCTATGTTGCAACAAATTGCAGGAAATTATAGTTTGTAATTTGGTTGTTAGTGAAAACGCTAAGTAACGGCAACAACGCACAACAACATCAAGGGCGAAATGAGGCAACACTGCGCTACATAAAACCCCCAACTTCTTGGCTATTATTAAATGCCATTAATTCACTAGCGATGAAGCTAGACAGCTATTCATATTCGTAGCAGCTACGAACCTAATTTTTACCTTTTTGTCTGCATGGAAAAGTGGTATAGTTTTCGGTAGGGTGTCTGTAACATTTTCAAAATTATATATATATATATATATATATATATATATATATATATATATATATATATATATATATATATATATTAGGATAGTCCAAAATATTTTTTGACAAAACTTAGCTCAAAAAATTTCTTTTAATGAGGTATTTTTTAGGGGATGCGTAAAGAAATGATTTTTTGTGGACCACCATAATGTATATATATATATATATATATAATATATTATTTCGTCGGTGAGGGCTAAAAATTGAAGTTTCTGTTCAGAAAATTTCCTGCGCAAGCCGATTCGAATATTAAACAAAATCTAGAGGGCGCACCGAGCGCTCAAAAATACCATTTTTATTACTGTTTTCATATAATGGCCTAAACATATTATACTAACTGTGATTATGTGCAGAATTTAGCGTATAAGCAAGACCACGCCAAGTAAATAAAACAAACAACTCATACAAATGTATATAAGAAATGTATTCAGTGTTCAAAAATATTTTCAACATATGATAGCTTTTACAAAACAACGACACATATAATGTTAACAAAAGATCTAAAGCACACTTGACAATATTATGTTTATTAAAATTGCGGGAGAATTTGAACGTTTGATTGTTTGTCTTTTTCAACACTAACAAATAAAATACTAAGAACAATTGAAGATCTGTTTAATTTGACTCAAATAATTAGTAAACAAAGATTTTGGTACATATTTTACATATTTCTAATAATGAAACTGTTTTTTATTTTATAAAAGCAAAATAAATATTTCTATACATTACGTATAATAATTTGCTTGTAGATTTTTCCAATTTTCAATGTAATTTTTGTTTTTTCAATATCTGCATACATAATTGAAAATGACAGCTGATTAGTTTCAGCAATATCCCACGGGATACCTACTTTGTATATTATATTTTATGCATATTTATTTTGAATTACCGTATGAATAATAATATAAATAAGACAAATACACGTCCGTGGTATGTAATATGTAAAATACGTGAGTCAAACTTGTAATGAATTGCAAACTAATATTTGTGCAGAAGGTTGTATCAACAAATTTAACAAATGTACACATACATACATAATTCCGAACTACGTGTGCCAATGTAAACATAGTAAAACTTAAGCTAGTCTCCTGTGACCAAACGTAGCAGACGATAATATTCCAACACATATCACACACAAAATATTGTAACATACATCAAGATACCTTTGGAACAAAACTATGTGATCACGTTTCAACTGTTTCAGAGGAAACAGAAAAACACAACCTTCTTTTGTTTGATATTTTTGTGTTGCTTTATATATCTGTTTATTTGCTTTTGTGCTTTAGTGAAATATTTACGAAAAGAATATATATATATATACATGAATTTGGAATTCAGTTTGTCTAAAGCTGGACTTTATTTTTGATCCTTTTTTTTTTGTTGATTTTGAAACATTCTTTATTTTTTAGAGATGTGTTTAATGTTTATTTTTTCGTCTGGCATTTGTTATGTAAATGTTTTTAGAAATGTTGGTATTTTTGTGACATGTATATTTTTGTTATATATATATTTTTTTAATTTAAATTGAGTTTAATATACATGTACTGCATATTTATTTTTGTAATAAGTAAAAAGAATAATCATTTTACATTTTGAAATTCTTTCACTTAAAAAAATTGTAATTTATACAACAAATTTATAATTCTTTTTACGAATAAAATGTTTGTGTAAATGTAAAAGTATTATTAAATTGGAAAAATGGTCGACTGTTAAAATTTAATAGTTAATTAGTCATTGACGGAATTCAGTTTTTTATATGTTTTTATTAACTATTAAACTAACGTTTCGGCAATCACTATTGCCTTGTTCAGAGCTAGCAAAATATTTTAGTTGATTTTACATTATTTGATCAGTAAATTTAAAAATACAAATTGTCACTGTTATATAAGATGCATGTCAAAAACTTATTTTAATAAATTAATTTTTTAATATTCTTTCTATATAACAATACTAATTTGTATTTTGTTAGATTTATAGATATAATTCATTGATTTGTAGCTGGCTTGAAAATGTGGCATTTGGAATAAGAAGAAAGATAACGTCGTTGCAAGTAGAAGAAATCATAAAAGATAAAATTAAACCAAAATTTAAATTGGATAATTAGTTTCAAATGTCTTAATCGATAAATTCCGGCATTCAAGTACTGCCACAGCACTTTAACTGCAACTTTTCTTCTTTTCAATGCAATTTAGTTTTTCAATTACTACACATTTGGAAATGACAGCTGATTAGCTTTAGCAACTTTCCAAGCTACAATTCTGGTAAAAGATAATTAAATAATTATTTAAATAAAAAAATGTAATGTACCACGTTTTAATACGGACTAAAAAATATAAAATAATTTCTCCTAGCTCCATACAAATTTATAACCCTATACAGATTATCCTGAAAATTTGTGATAGTGAATTATTAATAGCTATGATACTTCTAAGATTTAGAACGAAAAACATGATATGTAATAGATAATAGTAAGGAGTGTAGGGAGTACCTGTCGTTATGCCCCACATTTTTCGTTTTAAATCTTACACAAGTATCGTCATAGCTATTACAAATTCACAATCACAAATTTTCAGGACAATCTGAATGGGGGTCAGGAATCTGTAATCAGTTTTATATAAATCTGCGTAGGGGCTAGGAGAAATTATTTTATACTTTTTAATCCGTATTAAAAACGTGGTATATTAAATTTTGTTTTTATTTAAATAATTATTTTCTGCTATTTAGTCTTGTGTGTGTGTTCTGTATTTTTTGTAGTTTCTGTATGTTGAAAAAAAAAATGCTAAATACACGAAGGTACGGAATTCCTGAATATGACACAAGATAAAAATTAATATTTCTAATATTTTTAATTAATTAGTTAATATTGCATTGTCATCCAGTTGTGAGCAATGTTTAAAGTTTTAAGTCTCTAGCTTATCGGGAAATTAGTTTAAAATCGATTGCAAAATTTACACCGAACAAACAAGCAAACAAACAGACAGACAAGAAAGCGAGTTAATAAGAACGTGTTAAAAAGAATGAATGTAATTTTCATATATGTATATTAATTACCACATTCATTAATAACACATTTAAAAAGATTCTACTACATTCGTTTATACGGAATATTATATGATCAGTTTCATAATGTGTTTCTGACGACAAGTCATTCATATATATGTATGCAAATGTTCAACACACACTCTCACAGCTATATACATAAATGAGTACGATGAAATATCTAATCATAGTTTAGTAATTACCTACAGTTGATCCTGTAACACACACACACACACACATACATCTAAACCAAACATGTATCGTATACGACGAGGCACGCAAACGGCAATTAATACTAATGAACGAATTAAATAGGACTAGCTAGAGCCCATTTACAACTGAAATTATGCCAAATATTGATTTTATATCGATTTTGTATTCTAGTTTCGGGATATTTTTAGACAGGTAATTTTTATGTTACGCTCTATTGTTGATGATATGAAAAACGCATATTTTTTAATAGTTTGTTAATGACAGTATGTAGATGAAAATGATGAAGTAATGAGGCAATTACTGATTAAGTATTATATTTTGTTTATTTGTTTTCGATATATGTACGAAATAGATAATAAGTTTTTTGTTTTTGCTCAAATTGCATTAATTTATTTTGATGTACTAATTAATTCATTAGTTAATTTTTAAGTAAAGAAAAATGCATTTTTTTTTAATTTAAAAATTAACTAATGATTTAATTTGTTTATTAAAATAAATTAATAGATAATAGTTATTTAAATAATAAAAAAAAAACATTTTTAATATACCACGTTTTTAACACGGACTAAAAAGTACAAAATAATTTCTCCAAAATTTGGCAATACTGTTTAAAAATTAAGTTTTGTAATTCTTATGCATATAAATGAATCTATCCAGCGTAATTGTTTATGTATATATGAAGTATTCTTTAATTTTGTAGTTATTAAATTATGTAACACATTTGATTTGATTTTAATATCTCTATGATTAGAAAAGAAATCAGAACTGTAAAAGAAGTGAAACATTTTTTTCAATTTTTTTTCTTAAACCATTTATCAATACTATACAGACAGCGCACAGTACAGCTAAACGACAATAAATTATGTTACAATTAGAATTACAAATAGTCTTTTTTTATTTATCTTGTCTATTTTTCCTTCTACAATCTCATTCTTACATTCGCCGTCTTAAAAAATTTTAATTTAAATTCTCGGCATCTGATATTTTCTGAACCTGTCCGTTGCAAAAACGCACGCGAAATATATAAATCACACCCTTAAATAGGGGTGGCTGGTTAGTGCTTTTATAAAATCGATCATAGACGTACTAGTGGGGAAAAGGCAGCAAAGACTTTTACATATACTATAGTATTTTTATTTCAAACTTTAAAATAATGGCTATATTTTGTGTTTTATAACATCAATTAATTTTGTTATATATATATATATATATATATATATATATATATATATATATATATATAAAATAGTTAAAATTATTTATTGCAAAAAGGAAAATAAAAATAAATAAATTTTATGGTTATAAGAAGTTATCGTATATTTATGTTATATACATACATAATCGTGCCATATATCCAAAACGGTGTGGCACAAACTCTTTCTACTCTGTCAAAATAAAAGCATACAATGTTAGCATTTATAAAAACAAAAATTGATATCTTTCATCTTACTTCCAGATAAAGTTGCCGTATTTAAATTTTTTTTTAGTATAGAATTACACACATGTAAAATTTATTATTCAATCGAGTAATTATTATTCAAAATATTATTCAAAATATAACGTAAAATTTTAATATACATTAATATATGTTTCAACTGTAACAGTTATCTATTTTTGTAAATAATTTAATGCATCTGAGATTTAATTCTTTTAACACTGCTAAACTGGTATTATTTTAATGGCATTTTAAAAATCTGTTTTTATGTAGAATGAAAATTGAAAATTATATGAAACTCTTCTAAAAATATCAATAACAATAATTTTTATATTATTTCATTTGTTATTTTTAATAATATTTTGAAAACTAAAAATCTTGAACCAATATATAATAATTTATTATCTAGATATAGTTTTATTTTTTTTTATTTATTATTACATCTAGATAATAAATAAATACTATATCTTTGTCTTTATCCGTAAGCATATAATTCTTTTGAAAAAATAAAACGTTTCACGCTTTAAGATAAATATTTAAAATATATTTACAATTTAATAATTATAGCTCGATTTTTGAATTGGTAGGAACTGTAGGTAACCGGTAAATTACCCGTTACCTACTGCGGTAATTACTTGTGTAACATTACTAGATATAAGTATTTTTAATAATATCGGAAGTTTTTTCTGCTAACATATAAATTGGCGAATTTAAATGTCCGGATGTTGTATTAGGTATAATACTACCATCGACAACTCTTAAATTATTAACTCCATAAACTTTCAAATTTTGATCAACTACTGCCGTAGGGTCATCGGATGTTCCCATTTTACAAGTTCCACCCAAATGTAATAAGGTAGATCCTAAATAACGTATCGCACATCTGATGTAATCATCACTCATAAAAACAGAACTATTACAATTTGCTATAGGATTATTTGGAACTCGGACATTATACTTTTTCAATGCATTTGTGTTCAATAAAGCTAGCACATCCTTAACTCCTGACAGTATAGTTTCAACATCATCGGGATTATCAAAGAAATTCAAATCGATATTTGGGTAATCATAAGGATTTGTTGATTTTAGCGTAATTTGTCCACGTGATTTTTCATGAAGAAAATTTACAAAGTATCCTGCGCCAGAATCTGTTCCACAGCCTTTGATTATATAATCGTTGATTATTTCTGGTGTGTACCGTAATATTTCGCCGAGAAGGGCATTGTCAGTGGTGCTAATAGTAACTCCAATTTCTTCTATGTTAGGATATGTTGCAGATGTATCATTTGTATTGATAAAGCCTAAAGATTGGACATTGCCTGATGCGGTAAAATAGCCGGTACCAGATGTTAAATAACTTGTTAGTCCTAAGAGTTTGTTGAATGTTTCAGTGTAATTTGTACAAAGAGTTAAATAAAAAAAGGGATGATCCCATAGGTTTTTGCCAACACTGGCGTTTTGGATTACGGGTATACCTAGAATTCAAATATTTTCACATTAGTAAAAAATCTTTTAGGTCTCATTATATTAAATTAGAACGATTTTAGATTGTAGTTTTGTATTAATATTTAACAATAATAGATATTTCGACGAACTTAATGTACGTCTTCATCAGAAAAAAATACTTAAATAATAAAAAAAATTACAATAATATATCACGTTTTTAAAACGGATTAAAAAGTATAAACTAATTTCTCCTAGCCCCCTATACAGATTAATAACTCCATACAGATTCCTGACTTTGTACAGATTGTCCTGAAAATATGTGATTGTAAATTTGTAATAGCTATGACAATACTTGTAAGATTTAAAACGAAAAATGTGGGGCGCATGAAGTATGTATGTAGTGAGTAGTTGTTTTGCGCCCCCTTGTTTTTTGATTTAAATCTTACAAGTATTGTCATAGCTATTAAAAATTCACAATCACAAATTTTTAGGATAATCTGTATGGGGTTATAAATCTGTATGGGACTAGGAGAAATTATTTTATACTTTTTAGTCCGTTTTAACAAACATGGTATATTTTTTTTTTATTTAAATAATTATTTTATGTTTTTTAGTTTTATGTGCGTGTTCTGTATTTTCTATAGCTGTTTTCTGTAGTTTCTGTATTTTGAAAGAAAATATTTACTGAATACACGAATGTCGAAATTCGCGAATATGGCATAATATAAAATTTAATAATTCTAATATTATTAATTAATTAATTAATATAGCATTGTTATCCAGATCTGAGCTATGTTTGAAGTTTCAAGTTTCCAGCTTTTTGGGAAGTTAGTTTAAAATTGATTTCAAAATTTGTACCGAACTGACAAACAAACAATTAGACACACAAGAAAGTGTTCTAAAATTTATACAAAAAATGACATTTACAGTAAATAAACAGAACATAGAATATAGTTACTAGGTAACAGAATAAATGATAAAATTTATAAATTGTTTATATAATTATTTTTTTAAAAGCATATTTATATTTTTGATTGGGAACATTATGATGATAATAAGGACGTATGCTATGTTTATCGAAACATTTATTATTAATAAATATTAATTCAAAACTAGAATTTATAGACGTATGTTTTAATAGAATGAGTTCTATAAGATTTTTTAATATAGACTAATCAAATTTACAAAACTTATCCAAAACTATATACACGAACCTAAATTTTGTAAATCATCTTGTGGTCCAATTCCAGATAGCATTAAAATTTGTGGTGATCCAACTGACCCAGCTGACGAAATAACTTCTTTAGTTGCATAAGCTCGATAACATCCTAAACTTGTAGTATATTCCACACCAGTTGCATTCATAGTGACATTATCAATAATTATTTTCGTCACTAATGTCCCTGTTCTTATATTCAAATTCGTTCTACTCCTTACAGGATCTACGTAGGATTTACTAGCACTAGCTCGTTGTCCTTGCTTGGTATTTGATTGCAAATGTCTGTAGCCCATTTGCGAAACACCGTTGTAATCCAAAATCGGTCGATTTAATTCGACGGCTGCATCGAGAAACATTTGTCCTGAAGGACTCGAATATTGAACTTCTTCGTTTGACAAGGGACCTGAGTAACCATGGTAGGATGAATCTAAAGGGCTATTCAGAGAGGCTCTTTCGCTTTTAATGTAATATGGAAGGCAATTGTTGTAGCGCCAAGATGGAAAACCCCAATTGTCTTCATCATGCGCGTTACCACGAACGTACAGCATGTAGTTTATTAGCGAGGATCCTCCAACACCTTTTCCGCGAGGAACACTGCATTTTTGGTCTTGCATACCTGAAAAATTTGGGAAATGTGTGTAGTTACTCATTGGTATATTTACATAAGCTTTCGAATCAGAATTAAATTGTATCACCATTATGCCACACTCTAAAAAAAAATTATGTAATTTTAAAAACTATGAGATATTAGGTATAATTACTCAATTGTTGTAATTTTACATGATTGTTTAAAAATACATAATATCAAAACTATTACAAACATTATAATTATGTAATATGATATTACCAATGGATTGAAAAAGTACTAATGTATGTTTATATTACAGTTTTTTTTAGTAAAATCTCTCTTAGTAAATTTATAGAACTTCAATAAATTTGTTGTCAGGAATTTTCCATAAATAGGTGAAATTTGTTTAGTTTTGTAATATCATTGTTGGTATAATTACATACATTTCTAAATTTACATAAAGGATGTATTTTGAAATGAATAAATTACACTTAAAATATTTTGTTAGTGTTATTACACAAAATATATACTAAGTTCATTATTTTGATGAATTATAACAGATATTAATATGCAAGCTGTAATATTATATAATTTTAGAAGTTATACCAACAATATGTAATTCTACATTAAGTATGTGATGCGATTTGCAGAAAGTAAGCAATTTTACATACTTATTAGGTAATTTTTATTTACTTTATCAAAATTATAGAATTTTGAGGTAGAAATATAGAATATTTATGGTAAAAGGTAATTAAAAAAAACATTTTTGCAAAGTTTACTTGTAGATTATGACGTGCCACAAGCTAAGGACGATTCTTTCATATAAATGATATACATATCTATAAATTTATTATTTAGCTACTTCAAATATGTAAAATATAATAGAGTGCACAGTTTGAAATGCAAAAGTTATTGCAATTTCCGGTAAAACATAAAACAATATTTTTTAAAAAATATATTATTTTGTGACTTTATATCTAGTTTACTGTTGTAAAATTATAGTAGTATTTGTTATAATAAAAGTTATACAGTAAAGTTTTAATTCCGCGTACACTCAACATGTTATCAATTTTAGTTTAAACAATGACATTTTGTATGTCTTTGTAATATTTATTTTAACTTTATTTTATTTTTATTAAAAGAAAAACTAATAATTTTTGTTTGTTTCAGGTAAGTCTTCATATTTTTTTTACATGTAACCAATATCTTTTTGCAAATTGAGGTGAAATACTTTTGTTCAATTATGCATGTTTTTATTATTCCGTACGTAATTTTCAAAAATTATATATTTACATAAAAATATTTTTTAATAATAAGATTTTATTCAAAACTGCATTTAAAAAAATGTATTGCAGTTTCGTTTTCAAAATGAAGTTTTGCTAAACCTTTCAAAACGGGGCTTCGAACTGAAACTAAACCGAGAACCGAAAAAATCGTTATTTTTGCTGGAACTAAAACCGAAATTGAACCGAAAAAAATATCGGTTTATTTCCGTTCGATATATGTTGAAACAACACGCACGATAACATAATCTTACTTTCCACGTCAGTTGTCTTTTTTTTTCATTTTCGGAGTCTCGTAGCGAAGTCGTAAGTCGCAACTCGTCTTACGCGAAAGAGTATTTGGTTTGGTTTTTGTGGATGAATATTTAGTGATTGATATTGAAAATGAAACTAGGGTTCATTTGGACGAAGTTGTATTTTTTTGACAATAACTTTGCTTTTAATAATTTTTAAATAGTTTAAATGAGCATACATTGGAAAATATTTTAATAATTATTTTTTTCTGATTATAAATAAATAAAAATTTGAATACACGAATTTATTACGTTAACGTATGTTATCTTATTATTATATAATTAAAACATACATAAAAATTATATAAGTTTCGGATAATAAATTATATTGTTATCATATATTATATCATATACTTCTAATTATTATACCTTTAATTAATTAATAGATATTATATTATTGTATCAATTTATCTAGTATGCTTATTATAAAAGTAGAAATAAAATGTTCTAAATTATGGTAGATAATAAATTTTTAATACATATAAAAACATTTAAAAAATTTAAAAATTAATCACTCGGAACTGAACCGAAAACCGAAAAAAAATCATTATTTTTGTCGGATATATATATATATATATATATTTAATTGAACCAAAATGAAAACCGGAACGAAAATATAACGGTTCGAAACCTTGTTTCAAAAGGTCATTAAAATTATTAATTAAATACATTTTAAAATGACATTACTTTTGTATCAATTTTTTTTTAAAATATGGTATTGTCATAAAAGTGAAAATTTTATTTTAAAAATTTGATAACAAATAAATAACAGATTTGTTAAATTGAAAAATAACTATAATTCTGTAACGAAATTGTTAAATTTTCACAAAGTTATTAACGACTATAATTAATATATATAATATAATATATTATTATTGAATATTTGTTAGCAACGTTACTGGAACTAACAATTTTGTTACAACATGATTGGTGATTATAATGTAATAATAAATACCTAGGCAGGATTTATTTTGTTTTGTCGTTGTATAAGCCCAATTATGAACTGTAGACAATTGATGTAACGGTGTAGCTAGAGGCAGATCTGTTAGTGGCGTGTCAGATACAGTGCCAGCCTCAAATAATAGAACATTCCACGAAGAATTTTCTGTTAATCGTCCAGCTAGTGTACAACCAGCTGTACCAGCGCCAATTATTATAAAATCAAATGTTCCTGCATCTATAATGATAAAAAATCAAAAAACAAAAAATTAGGTTACAGTATTTTGTTTTTGCTTAAATTGCTATTAATTAATTTTAATAAACTAATTAAATAATTAGTTAATTTTTAATTGAAGAAAAATGCATTCACCTTGCCGGGGTTTGAACCCGGGACCTTTTGTTTTTGCCGCAATTGCGCCACAAGATCACAACGACAAGGTAATTCATTTTCTATATTTTGACTGTGGTCATGATAAACTCATGAATTTAATCCAGTCAAGTACATCATATGATGTGTCTATAAATCTAACGATGTTAGTAAATTTTATATTTTTACAAAAATATATAAATAGTCCAATTCTACACAAAGTGGAAAAGTCGAGTTGTCTGAATAAACTACTATACTTTTTCTACGACCACAATTTATTTAATAAAACAAAAATATTCAGACACCAGGCAAGATATATTTGAAATAAAACGGCTTTAGGTTATAGTTCTATATTAATATTTACTAATAATCAACGTTTCGATGAACTCAACGTACGTCAATCAGGATGCAAATGAGATTTGTAGTAAATAAACAGAACATAGAAACAAGTTACTAGGTAACAAAATAAGTAACTATATCATAAAATTTATAATTAATTTAATTAATGAAAGCCATATTTTATTTTGTTTGTTACCTAGTAACTTGTTTTTATGTTCTGTTTATTTACCATAAATGTTATTTGTATCTTTATTCCTGATGAAGACTTACGTTGAGTAGGTCGATTATTAATAAATATTAAAACAGAACTATAACTAAAGCTGTTTTATTTTAATATATTGAGTTTTGAAAGATTTTTTACTAATTTAATAAAATTATATTTTTTATAAAAATATTTAGACATTAAGTAACATATATTTGAAATAAAACGGCTTTAGATTATAGTTCTGTATTAATATTTACTAATAATCGATGTTTTGATGAACTCAACGTACGTCTTCAACAAATGACATTTAAAGTAAATAAACAGAACATAGAAACAATTTACTAGGTAACAAATAAATAACTAGATTATAAAATTTATAAATTTTTAATTAAAGGAAGACAAATTTTATTTATTATAAATATCATTTGTATAATTTTTCCTCATCGATTATTAGTAATTTAATATAATGAGTTTTGAAAGGTTTTTTTTTGTACTATGTACTATAAAATTATAAATTATGAATAAATATTTTTGCATTAGAAAATTAAATAATTTTGTGTTTAAATGTGTTTAATAGTGCTTTATCTAATTGTAATTAACTGGTGTGGTAGTTGGTGTGGTATGATTTTTTTGCGTGAGCGGAAGTTTTCAAGTAGTAAGAATAGAAGAGCATATATGAGAGGAATTATGAATTCGGATGAAACTAAAGTTGCTTGTTTGAATAGAGATGTTTGGAGGAAACTGTTTTCGGGATGATGGAGAAAGTTTGTGCCATATCCTTTTGGGTACATGGCGTGAATGTGTACGTATGTAGAATAATAATAATAACAAAATGTACCTTGATAGCTGGTGCATGTAGTTTGAAAATCAGTAAAGTCATCTGGAAAAATGAAATTCATTGCTGCATCATAAGCCGTGTTATATGCATTCAGTAACGAAGTATCTAAAATTTGTGCCGATAGGTAGGGTACAATTAGAACGAAAATTTTAAACAATACAACTATGAACTTCATTTTTAAAATTAAAAATTCGTATTTCATATGACGAACGTGACACTGTTTATATAGTAAATGTAGTTTATTGCAATTATGATAAGTATGAACTATTAAGATATTCAGAAAGAAAAGTTGGTTATTCATTAATTTTTTTATTTAGTTTGTTATTATCTTTACTATTATAATGTGCTTTAGTTATCTTAGGTTTTTTTTTTTAAGTTTGTCTGAAGATAAAATAGTAGTTACGTATATCATTAAAACAATTTCGGTAAAAGTAATTAGATGTTTGTAACTTAAGTTAAAAACAAATATGATATATTAATAATTAGATAATTTTTTAACATTATATTTTTTGCTTTTACTATCTGAAGGTTTAATATGAAAAAAATATGTTTTAGATTATTTATTATATATATTTATATATATATATTTATATATATACATATATATATATATATATATATATATATATTTATATATATACATATATATATATATATATATATATATATATATATATATATATATATATATATACAGCCTGTTTCAGAGTAAGCGCCTTATTTTTTTTTAGTTACACTATGGGTACTACTTTCAAAATATTTGGCAGTAATATGTTTCAGGACATTCTCTACACGATGGTGATATCAGATTTTCAATTGGATGAATTATTTCAAAATGGCGACATTCAACTTTATTTTTTTAAATGGGATGCCATAATTTTTTTTTATTATTGAGATCCTAAAAACATTCTTTTTACGATAGTATTTCGTTTTCCTTAAAAATTTATTTTTTTCCCTTTCAAAACGCAAACTAACATTTTAATCTAGTAGCCATGAATGTTTTACACTCGATGTTATTTTTGTCCAAATATCAAGTAGCGGTAGACACAAAAGAAACAATTAAACTTTATTTTGTAACAAACATCTACTTTTTAAAACTCAAAATTAAAAATTTACATCAAATAAAAATTAGGTATTTACAAAAAATGCTCGAAATGTTTTCCTTCTTTTTCAGTACATAAATTGAAACGTCGTTCAATGGTGGTGTTTGACGTTTGACTACTAGTTTGTCTACCGCTACTTGTAAGTATGTAATCTCAGAAAATATATATGAAGTCAGACAGAGATATAATTATTTCTGTTTAGGAACTTTTAACATTTCATGTACAATGACACGCGTTTATTTTAGAAACATCTTGAAGTGTAAATAAGGGAGTCTAAGTGCAAAAATCTACATCTGAAATTAACAGTACAATATATTTTTTTAATTCTGTAATTTTTTTAAAACAAAAAATGTTAAAAAAAAATTTATTGTTTGTCAAATATATCTATGTAAAATTTTTGTTAGAACTTATTATATAAAATAAAATAGCTATCAGTTTTTCTTCTGAAGGCGAGCGTTGAGTTTCATTAAAACATTGATTATAAATAAATTTTAATACAGGATATAAATAAAATTTGTTTATATTAATATAATAAACAATTAAATAAAAGTTTTTGTTTTTCATAATAAGTGCATTTATTTGAAAATAATACCTGATTAGATTCCCATAAAATATTCGATATAATATATAAGCAGCCTTGTTTAATTTTTAATAAAATATCCATAATTATTGGTAATATTATTTACTAAATATGTACATATTTAATTTTATCTATATGTATGTTTTCAAGTGACAAATAAAGATAATGCATTTTTTTGTAATATAATAAATGGTTCTTAAATGTTAAAAAAATCAGTTATATATTATTATTATCAATAAAATATTGTATATTAAAAATTATTTAAATTTATTATATGTATCTATCATAAATGTTACACTTTTTTTTTTATTTCGGTGATTTTGTTTATTTGTCGGTCATTTTCGTAAAAACAAAAATGATAAACAAAATTTATTGTTTGTGAAATATATCTATGTATAAATAACAGAATTATAGAAAAACACGTATAGGTTTTTTTAAAAAAATGTAGATTTTGTACAAAGTTTTTTTTTTGTAAAGAGACCTGTTAATACATTCGTATGTTTTAAAGAATTACTTTTGAGATTTCACAATTTTGGTTTTTATTTTAACCTATTTTGAATTTTCTGGAAAATGTTAATTTGTGTATTAAAGCTTTCTAATATTATCATACCTTTTCAAATTTTTTTATAAATATCTTTACTAAATTACTTTAACATTAAAAATTTTTTCAGAACTCATTATATTTAAATAAAACGGCTTCAGGCTGTAGTTTTCTATTAATATTTATTAATAATCGACATTTTGACATATTCAACGTACTTAGTATACATGTAAAATTTATTAATCAATTGAGTAATTATTATTAAATTCAAAATGTGACGTAGAATTTTAATATACATTAATATATGTTTCAACTGTAACAGTTATCTATTTTTGTAAATAATTTAATGCATCTGAGATTTAATTCTTTTAACACTGCTAAACTGGTATTATTTTAATGGCATTTTAAAAATCTGTTTTTATGTAGAATGAAAATTGAAAATTATATGAAACTCTTCTAAAAATATCAATAACAATAATTTTTATATTATTTTATTTGTTATTTTTAATAATATTTTGGAAACTAAAAATTTTGAACCAATGTTAATTACCTAATAATTTATTATCTAGATGAAGTTTTATTTTTTTTATCTATTATTACATCTAGATAATAAATAAATACTATGTTTTTGTTTTTATCCGTAAGCATATAAATCTTTTGAAAAAAATAAAACGTTTGACGCTTTAAGATAAATATTTAAAATACATTTACAATTTAATAATTATAGCTCGATTTTTGAATTGGTAGGAACTGTAGGTAATCGGTAAATTATCCGTTACCTACTGCGGTAATTACCAGTGTAACGTTACTAGATATAAGTATTTTTAATAATATCAGCAATTTTTTCTGCTAACATATAAATTGGAGCATTTAAATGTCCGGATGTTGAATTAGGAATAATACTACCATCGGCAACTCTTAAATTATTAACTCCATAAACTTTCAAATTTTGATCAACTACTGCCGTAGGATCATCGGATTGTCCCATTTTACAAGTTCCACTCAAATGAAATAAGGAAGATCCTAAATAACGTATCGCACATCTGATGTAATCATCACTCATAAAAACAGAACTATTACAATTTGATATAGGATTATTTGGAACTCGGACATTATACTTTTTCAATGCATTTGTGTTCAATAAAGCTAGCACATCCTTAACTCCTGACAGTATAGTTTCAACATCATCGGGATTATCAAAGAAATTCAAATCGATATTTGGGTAATCATAAGGATTTGTTGATTTTAGCGTAATTTGTCCACGTGATTTTTCATGAAGTAAAACTACAACGTATCCTGTGCTAAAATCTGTTTCACAGCCGTTGACTAAATATTCGTTGATTATTTCTGGTGTGTACCGTAATATTTCGCCGATAAGGACCTTGTCAGTGGTGCTAAGAGTAACTGCAAATTCTTCTATATTAGGATATGTTGCAGATGTATCATTTGTATTGATAAAGCCTAAAGATTGAATATCGCCTGCTGCGGTAAAGAAGCCGGTACCAGATGTTAAATAACTTGTTAGTCCTAAGAGGGTGTTGAATGTTTCAGTGTAATTTGTACAAAGAGTAAAATAAAAGAAGGGATGATCCCACAGGTTTTTGCCAACACTGGCGTCTCGAATTACGGGTATACCTAGAAATTCAATAATTTTCACATTAGTAAAAAATCTTTTAGGTCTCATTATATTAAATTAAAACGATTTTAGATTGTAGTTTTGTATTAATATTTAATAATAATCGATATTTTGACGAACTTAATGTACGTCTTCATCAGAAAAAATTACTTAAATAATAAAAAAAAAATTAAAATACCACGTTTTTAAAACGGACTAAAAAGTATAAAATAATTTCTCCTAGCCTCTTATACAGATTTATAACTCCATATAGATTCCTGACTCCATACAGATTGTCCTGAAAATATGTAATTGTAAATTTGTAATAGCTATGACAATACTTGTAAGATTTAAAACGAAAAATGTGGGGCGCATGAAGTATGTATGTAGTGAGTAGCTGTTTTGCGCTTCTTGGTTTTTTGCAAGTATTGTCATAGCTATAAAAAATTTACAATCACAAATTTTTAGGATAATCTGTACGGGGTTATAAATCTGTATGGGGCTAGGAGAAATTATTTTATACTTTTTGGTCCGTTTTAAAAACGTGGTATATTATTTTTTTTTATTTAAATAATTATTTTATGTTTTTTAGTTTTGTGTGCGTGTTCTGTATTTTCTGTAGATGTTTTTTGTAGTTTTTGTATTTTGAAAGAAAACATTTACTGAATACACGAATGTACGGAATTCGCGAATATGGCATAATATAAAATTTAATAATTCTAATATTATTAATTAATTAATTAATATAGCATTGTCATCCAATTCTGAGCTATGTTTCAAGTTTCCAGCTTTTTGGGAAGTTAGTTTAAAATTGATTTCAAAATTTGTACCGAACTGACAAACAAACAAATAGACACACAAGAAAGTGTGTTAAAATTTATACAAAAAATGACATTTACAGTAAATAAACAAAACATAGAATATAGTTACTAGGTAACAGAATAAATGATAAAATTTGTAAATTGATTATATAATTATTTTTTTAAAAGCATATTTATTTATTGGCAACATTATGATGATAATAACGACGTATGTTATGTTTATCGAAACGTCTATTATTAATAAATATTAATACAAAACTAGAATTTATAGACGTTTTGTTTTAATAGAATGAGTTCTATAAGATTTTTGTAATATAGACTAATCAAATTTACAAAACTTATCCAAAAATATATACCTAAATTTTCTAAATCATCTTGTGGTCCAATTCCAGATAGCATTAAAAGTTGTGGTGATCCAACTGACCCAGCTGACGAAATAACTTCTTTAGTTGCATAAGCTCGATAACATCCTAAACTTGTAGTATATTCCACACCAATTGCTTGCATAGTGACATTATTAATAATTATTTTCGTCACTAATGTCCCTGTTCTTATATTCAAATTCGGTCTGCTCCTTACAGGATCTACGTAGGATTTACTAGCACTAGCTCGTTGTCCTTGCTTGGTATTTGATTGCAAATGTCTGTAGCCCATTTGCGAAACACCGTTGTAATCCAAAATCGGTCGATCTAATTCGAAGGCTGCATTGAGAAGCATTTGTCCTGCAGGACTTGTATATTGAACTTCTTCGTCTGACAGGGGACCTGAGTAACCATGGTAGGATGAATCTAGAGGGTTAATCAAAGAGGCTTTTTCGCTTTTAATGTAATATGGAAGGCAATTGTTGTAGAACCAAGATGAAAAACCCCAATTGTCTTCATCATGCGCGTTACCACGAACGTACATCATGTAGTTTATTAGCGAAGATCCTCCGACACCTTTTCCGCGAGGAACATTGCATTTTTGGTCTTGCATACCTGAAAAATTTGGGAAATGTGTTTAGTTACTCACTGGTATATTTATATGAGCTTTCGAATCAGAATTAAATTGTTTTGCCATTATGCCACACTCTAAAAAAAAAAATTATGTGATTTTACCAACTATGAGACATTATGATGCTCAGTATTTTTAGGTATAATTACTCAACTGTTGTAATTTTACATGATTGTTTAAAAATACATAATATCAAAACTATTACAAACATTATATGTAATATGATATTACCAATGGATTGAAAAAGTACTAATGTATGTTTATATTACAGTTTTTTTTAGTAAAATTTTTTTAGTAAATTTGCAGAACTTCAATAAATTTGTTGTCAGAAATTTTCCATAAATAGGTAAAATTTGTCATTGTTGGTATAATTACATACATTTCTAAATTGACATAAAGGATGTATTTTGAAATGAATGAATTACACTTAAAATATTTTATTAGTATTATTACACAAAATATATACTAAATTCATTATTTTGATGAATTATAACAGATATTAATATGCAAGCTGTAATATTACATAATTTTAGAAGTTATACCAATAATATGTAATTCTACATTAAGTATGTGATGTGATTTGCAGAAAGTAAGCAATTTTACATACTTATTAGGTAATTTTTACTTACTATATGTAAAAATTATAGAATTTTGAGGTAGAAATATAGAATATTTATGGTAAAAGAAAATTTAAAAAAACATTTTTGCAAAGTTTATTTGTAGATTATGACGTGCCACAAGCTAAGGACGATTCTTTCATATATTATTTATTTTATAAACGATATATCTATAAATTTATTATTTAGCTACTTCAAATATGTAAAATATAATAGTGTGCCCCGTTTGCAATGCAAAAGTTAATACAATTTTTGGTAAAACATAAAACAATATTTTTTTAAAAAATATATTATTTTGTGATTTTATATCTAGTTTACTGTTGTAAAATTATTTTTGTTATAATAAAAGTTATACAGTAAAGTTTTAATTCTGCGTACACTCAACATGTTATCAATTTTAATTTAAACAATATATACATTTTGTATATTTTTGTAATATTTATTTTAACTTTATTTTATTTTTTATTAAAAGAAAAACTAATAATTTTTGTTTGTTTCAGGTAAGTCTTCATATTTTTTTTATATGTAACCAATATCTTTTTGCAAATTAAGGTAAAGTAATTTTGTTTAATTTTGCATGTTTTTATTATTCCGTACGTAATTTTCAAGAATATATATATATATATATATATATTTAATTGAACCGAAACGAAAGCCGGAACGAAAAATATAACGGTTCGAAACCTTATTTCAAAAGGTCATTAAAATTATTAATTAAATACATTTTAAAATGACATTACTTTTGTGACAATTTTTTTAAAAAAATATGGTATGAAAGTAAGTGAAAATTTTATTTTAAAAATTTGATAACAAATAAATAACAGATTTGTTAAATTGACTAATAACTATAATTCTGTAACGAAATTGTTAAATTTTCATAAAGTTATTAGCGACTATAATTAATATATATAATATAATATATTATTATTGAATATTTGTTAGCAACGTTACTGGAACTAACAATTTTGTTACAAAATCATTGGTGATTATAATGTAATAATAAATACCTAGGCAGGATTTATTTTGTTTTGTCGATGTATAAGCCCAATTATTAACTGTAGACAATTGATGTAACGGTGCAGCTAGAGGCAGATCTGTTAGTGTTGTGTCAGATACAGTGCCAGCCTCCAATAATAGAACATTCCACGAAGAATTTTCTGTCAATCGTCGAGCTAGTGTACAACCAGCTGTACCAGCGCCAATTATTATAAAATCAAATGTTCCTGCATCTATAATGATAAAAAAAAAAATAAAAAAAAATTAGGTTATAGTATTTTGTTTTTGCTTAAATCGCCATTAATTTATTTTGATATACTAATTAAATAATTAATTAATTTTTAATTGAAGAAAAATGCATTCACCTTGCCGGGGTTTGAACCCGAAACCTTTTGGTTTTGCGGCAACTGCGCCACAAGATCACAACAACAAAGTAATGTATTTTCTATATTTTGACTGTGGTCTTGATAAACTCATGAATTTAATCTAGTCAAGTACATCATAATTATGATGTATCTATAAATCTAGCAATGTTAGTATATTTTATATTTTTACAAAAATATATAAATAATCCAATTCTACCCAAAGTGGAAAAGTTATGGTACAAGACAAAGTTGAGTTGTCTGAATAAATAAAGCTATATTATTAATATAAATATTCAGACACGAGGCAACATATATTTGAAATAAAACGGCTTTAGGTTATAGTTCTATATTAATATTTACTAATAAGTAGTAGTAAGAATAGAAGAGCATATATGAGAGGAATTATGAATTCGGATGAAACTAAAGTTGTTTGTTTGGATAGGGATGTTTGGAGGAAACTGTTTTCGGGATGATGGAGAGAGTTTTTGCCATATCCTTTTGGGTACATGGCGTGATTGTGTACGTATGTAGAATAATTTTAATTACAAAATTTACCTTGATAGCTGGTGCATGTAGTTTGAAAATCAGTAAAGCCATTTGGAAAAACGAAATTCAGAGCTGCATCATAAGCCGTATTATACTCATTCAGTAACGAAGTATCTAAAATTTGTGCCGATAGGTAGGGTACAATTAGAACGAAAAATTTAAACAATACAACTATGAACTTCATTTTTAAAATTAAAAATTTGTATTTCATATGAGGAACGTGACACTGTTTATATAGTAAATGTAGTTTATTGCAATTATGATAAGTATGAACTATTAAGATATTCAGAAAGAAAAGTTGGTTATTTATTATTTTTTTTATTGAGTTTGTTATTATCTTTATTATTATAATGTGCATTAGTTATTTTAGGTTTTCTTTTTAAGTTTGTCTGAAGATAAAATAGTAATTACGTATATCATTAAAAAAATTTTAGTGCCTGACAAAAAGTCCGTATCATTAGAAGTTACTAGGTAACAAAATGAGTAACTAGATCAGAAATTTATAAATTTTTAATTAATGGAAGCCAAATTTTATTTTGTTACCTAGTAACTTGTTTTTATGTTTTGTTTATTTACTATAAATATCATTTGTATAATTTTTCCTGATGAAGACGAACGTTGAGTTTTTCGAAACGTCGATTATAATGAATTATAATACAGAACTTTAACCTAAAACAATTTTATTTTAATATAATGAGTTCTGAAAGATGTTAACATTAATGTTCATAAATAGTTTTAGATTTTCGTAGCACATGCATATTTGACATTGACATTTGACATTTTTATGACATTGAACTCAGGTTGAAGTTTGCTGGTTTAACAACCTATATGTCAAAAATATATTATTATTTTAAAATTTTATTTTTCGATAAAGGTAATTAGATGTTTGTAACATAGTTAAAAACAAATATGATATATTAATAATTAGATAATTTTTTTAACATTATATTTTTTGCTTTTACTATCTGTATGTTTGTTTAATATGTAAAAAAATAAGTTTTAGATTATTTATTATATATATATATATATATATATATACATATGTGTGTGTGTGTGTGTGTGTGTGTGTGTGTGTGATAAACAAAATCATTTAAAAAGAATGTTCAGACTTAGATGGTATTTTTAACATTGCTTCATAGGACCTCCACATGTTTACTATAGGTGTCAATTTAACCGAAGTTATATCTTTTATAGTTTTTGAGATTCTGATTTGTAGAAGTAGAATTTGTATATATATATATATATATATATACATTAGTAAGGTTAGATGATAGTTACATCAAGTGGAGGGACCCTGGTTCGATCTCAGGTCGAGGCGATATGAATTCTTCATTTTCAGATTATTAGTTTATGATAATATTTGTATACTAACTATATATATATATATATATATATATATATATATATATACCGAATGTCCAAAAAGTCTGGACTTGGTTAAATATCTCGAGAACCAAACGTCGTACGAAAAAGTTGGTTACGGCACGATACTTGTTGGTAAAAAAATCTACTTAACCATGACATGGTAAAATCACCCCCACTTCCCCTAAACGAAGAATAGTTTTAAAATTTTAAGTAGAAACATCCATTTTCTTGCATTTTCGGATATATATATATATATATATATATATATATATATATATATATATATATATGTAAATAAGAGATTTAGTTTTATTGTTAGTAAATGTTTCAATAGTTCAAAATATTTATTAATCTTAAACATTTCAAAAAAAAAAAAATCTTTTTAAATCGATTGCAAAATTTTTACTAAACAGACAAACAAACAAACAGTAAAGAAGGCGAGTTAATAAAAACATGTTAAAAAAATAGTTTTTAAGTTAGACGGAAAACTTTTTATCTAAAAGTTTCAGAAACTCTCTGGACAGACCACATAGAGTGTCACATAATAAACGAAATTATTTTAAATTAAAAACGAGATTACGTAATAATGTAATTTCTATAATATATGTCAAAGTTTGCGAGTGAGACATACAAGCTCAAATTTTAAACATAAAGCTGCAATTTATCATGCACATAACTACTATTTTCTCTGTGTATATATATATGCGCGACAAAGTTATGCTTTTGATGTCAATTAAGCTTCAGTAAAATTACGTTACTGCTTGTTCACACACACACACACACACACACACACACACACACACACACACACACACACATGGCATAAATTATTTGTGTTTGCATTTAAACTTTTAACTATTTTTAATTGACATGAGTTGGACATCTAAATTTAATCAAATCTTTTTTACAATACTTTATTTTAATTTTATTTTTTTACTTTTATTAGAAGATAAATGAAAATATATATAGGTAAATTAAAAGCATTTTAATGGAAGCAAAAAAGTGCCGTTTCTCTTATTATAATTTAGTTTTTAAATGCATTTTTTAACGTTTTTGTTAACTTGCTTTCTTGTCTGTTTCTTTGTTTGTTTGGTTGTTTGTCTGTTCGGTAAAAAATTTACAATCGATTTTAAACTAACTTCCCGATGAGCTAGAGCCTTGAAACTTATAAACATAGCTCAGAACTTGATGACAATGCAATATTAAATTAATTAATCGATTAATAATATTAGAAATATTAATTTGTATTTTGTGCCATATTTACAAATTCCGTATATTCGTGTATTTAACAAATATTTTTTTTCCAAAATACAGAAGTAAATAGCACGAGATGAAAAAGCAGAAAATAAATTATTTAAATAAAGGTTATTTAATATATCACGTTTTTAACCCGGACTAACAAGTATAAAATAATTTCTCCTAGCCCCATACAGATTTATAACCCCATACAGATTGTCCCGAAAATTTTTGATTGTGAATCACAATCACAAATTTTCAGGGAAATCTGTATGGGGTCAGGAATTTGTGAATCTGTATGGGGCTAGGGAGAAATTATTTTATACTTTTTAGTCCGTGTTACAAACGTGGGATATTAATTTTTTTTATTTAAATAAATATTGTTTTACATATAAGTATATATGACACAAATTCTTCTTATTCAGGTAGAAATTATCCTGTTTCTATTCAGGCATGCAATTTTTGGTTTATTCAAAAAATATTATTAACAATAATATTAATATTTTAAAAATATTTTATTGAAAGCTATACAGTAAATGTTGCAAAAATTGTTTTATGAAGACTATTACTGTACTGTAGTACAATTTACCATAACCATTAGACTGGAAGAAACGTACATCTTAAAATGTTTTCATTTGTAATCTTCCCTAATATATCATTGTAAGCTTCACATTTTACGTAAGTATGTAATCTCAGAAAATATATATGAAGTCAGACAGAGATATAGTCATTTCTCTTTAGGAACTTTTAACATTTCATGTACAATGACACGCATATTTTATAAACATCTTGAAGTGAAAATAAGGGAGTTTAAGTGCAAAAATCTACATCTGAAATGAACCGTATATATTTTTTTATTTTTGTAATTTTTTTAAAACAAAATATGTTAAAAAAAATTTATTGTTTGTAAAATATATCTATGAAAAAAAATTTTAGAATTTATTATATAAAATAAAACAGCTTTAGGTTCAAGTTCTGTATTAAAATTTATTTATAATCAACGTTTCGACGAAACGCAACTATCAGTTTTTCTTCTGAAGGCGAGCGTTGAGTTTCATCTAAACATTGATTATAAATAAATTTTAATACAGAATATAAATAAAATTTGTTTATATTAATCTAATAAACAGTTAAATGAAAGTTTTTCTTTTTCATAATAACTGCATTTATTTGAATATAATAGCTGAATAGATTTCCATAAAATATTCGATATAATATATAAACAGCCTTGTTTAATTTTTAATAAAATATCCATAATTATTGGTAATTTTATTTACGTAAATATAAGCATATTTAATTTTATCTATATGTATGTTTTTCAAGTGACAAATAAAGATAATGAATTTTTTTTTAATATAATAAATGGTTCTTAAATGTTAAAAAATCAATTATATATTATAATTATCAATAAAATATTGTATATTAAAAACTATTTAAATTTATTATATGTATCTATCATAAATGTTACACATTTTTTTTTTATTTCGGTGATTTTGTTTATTTGTTCGTAATTTTCGTAAAAACAAAAATGATAAACAAAATTTATTGTTTGTCAAATATATCTATGTATAAATAACAGAATTATAGAAAAACACGTATATTTAAATTTTTTTAAAAAAATGTAGATTTTGTACAAAGTTTTTTTTTGTAAAGAGACCTGTTAATACATACGTATGTTTTAAAGAATTACTTTTGAGATTTCACAATTTTGGTATTTATTTTAAACTATTTTGAGATTATACAATTTTGGTATTTATTTTAACCTATTTTGAATTTTTTGGAAAATGTTAATTTGTGTGTTAAGATTTTTCTAATATTATCATACCTTTTTAAAATTTATTATAAATATCTTTACTAAATTACTTTAACATTACAAAATCTTTCAGAACTCATTATATTTAAATAAAACGGCTTCAGGCTGTAGTTCTGTATTAATATTTATTAATAATCGACATTTTGACGTATTCAACGTACATCTTTAGCTGGAAAAATGATAGAAGTGACAAAAAGTGATAAAAGTGACAAAATAAATAAAAAGAACATCGAAACAAGTTACTAGGTAACAAAATAAGTAACTAGATCAAAAAATTTATAAATTTACGTTAGAACGTCGATTATTAATAAATATGAATACGGAACTACAACCTAAATCTGTTTTATTTTATTAAATTACTTTATTTCAAAATATTTTTTTCTGTTTTATACGCCTAAGTTCTACATAAAACATTGTAAATCTTCATCAATGAGTTAATTAGGTAACTAGATTTTCAACTGTTTTTGAAGTACCTAATTAATTGGTCAGTTGTTAACGAGATAGTTAAGTTACGAAGCGTTTAACAATATTTCATGTAGAAAAATATGTTATACTACATATAGAGAAAAATTATTAAATTATTAATTATCAGAAATAATTGAAATCCAACTTATATTAATGAAACTCATTAAACGACTTTTCTTTTAATAAAAGAATTTCTTTTAATTTGTAATTTTATTCAGTATTTGTTGAATATCTTCGGTTTTATGTAAAATACAATTAAGATATAAAAGTATTTTCCTCAAATAGATTTATTTTTAGATAATCAATTTAATTTGAGTGAGTGTTATGTAGATTTCATTTTCAAAAGAATTTACTTTTAATGAATTATTCTTAAAGGGGAACTACAAAAATGCGTCATCTACCATTTAAAGAAGACCAATTCCTCTCTCTTTTAAACAAATATTTGTCCTTCTTTAAGAAGCTTTTACCTGTTTTACGAATCTTAATTTTCAAAGTTATTAATTGTTATTTTTTTAAATAAATAATTAATATTTGACGGAATTCAGTCTTTTAAATGTTTTTATGCCAACGTTTCGGCAATCTCTATTGCCTTCTTCAGAGCTATGCAATAAATACATATATGTACACATATAAATACATACAGAAAATATACATATAATAATAAATATAACAACAGAAATCAGAAACACTTACACCAGAATATTTTAGTTGATTTTTACATATAATGCAAAAATATATTATTTAAAACACAATCTAGATGTCGTATAAGAAATTTTTATGTTCTGTAAAAAGAAAATTGTATACACCGACAGTGGCACAGACAATTAAGATTTCTATAATTGTAATACATTATTAAAAAACTGAATTCCGTCAATTACTAATTATTTATTAAATATTAACAGTCGACTATTTTTTTAATCTAGTTATTTTTAATGTTTATTAAAACACAAATGCAAATACAAAATTTGGAAACTACACTGTAACATTTTTTTTTGTAATTTTACAATAAAAGTTATGGGTAACAAAGATGCCTTGCATTATTATATATAATACATAAAATTATAATTAGTTTTTATAACATTATTTATTATAAATTTCAATAAAAATTTGGAAAATTACAGAAACAAAATGTAATTTTATGTAGCATGTAAAAATATGTAATAATATTTGTAACAACTAAAAAGTCCATGTTTTTTTTGA
Organism: Clivina fossor; assembly: GCA_963966155.1. Lineage (NCBI taxonomy): Eukaryota > Metazoa > Arthropoda > Insecta > Coleoptera > Carabidae > Clivina > Clivina fossor. The sequence continues at coordinate 8,047,176 of OZ014566.1, forward strand.
TGAAATATTACATATTACTTAGTATTATTTCATATGTTTGTATGTAAATTTATTTTTTTTTATATTTTTTTTGCTAAATTTCCATAATTAATGAAGTAAAATCATTTTACATCATATGTTTTTTAGTATAAAAATTTATATTAATTTACAATACTTTTTACAGCTTGAATTGTTTAATTATTTTGTGTGTGTGCGTGTGTGTGTGCGTGTGCGTGTGTGTGTGCGTGTGTGTGTGTGTGTGTCTGGTGTTTTCTTTCAAAAACAAACTTCTTTCAATTATTACCTCGTCTACTCCACACACACACACACGCACGCACGCACACACTCACACACACACACACAATCTCATCTTCTTTCATTTCATCATTGCACATGGCGTATCGTGTGTCTGCGCGAACGTCGCTAGCTAGAAATTCACTTCTAATTTGTCTGCTGAAATTCTGGTTCATTTCGTCGACGATATCTCACAGCCTCGTCGTTTTCATCCTCTAACGTTACACTGTAAAAAGTTTTTCTGTTAATTTTACAATAAAAGTTATGGGTAACAAATATGCTCTGGATTATTATGTAATTTTAGCATAGAACTTAATTTTCACATAGAGCATGTAATATTTAACAAAAAATTATGTAAAACTTTATTTTACTTTTTATATAAAATATTTATATATTTTAATGTAATATTAAATAAATTAATACGTATTTATGCACATAAATGATAGTTAAAATACTAAGAAATTAATGTAAAATTACATAAATATTATGCAGAATTACATAAATAAATTTTAAAATATATATAATTGTGTAAAATTAGTTAACTTTTATTACATTATTTATTGTAAATTTCGATAAAAATTTGGAAAATTTCAGAAACATAGTAATATTATCTGTAACAACTACAAAATCCATGTTTTTTTTTAATGAAATATATATTATTAGTATGGGCGTGTTAAAAAAGCGCATATTGTCTTTTTGTCATAAAAATATGTTGAATAAGCGCATTATGATTATTTCTAAATACTAACCTTACCTAACCTAACCTACTTTAAAACACGTTGACTGCGTTACATATCCCCGGGGATATGTAACATACTTATTTTCTAAACATGCTTTTTTGGTGCCGCAGTCAACGTGTTAAGTCAACCTAATATTTTAATGCGCTCATTCAACGTTTCTGCTACCCAAAATGCGCTTTCTTAACTCTCCGTAAATTAGTTTTTTTTTTTTTTTTTTTTCTGTAAATTTCCATAATTAATAAAGTAAAGTAATCTTTACTATAAACATTTATATAAATTTACAAAAAAATTTACAGTGTACGATCCGCTATTGCTGCAGCTTTCACACGTATTTCGCGCGGAAGGTAATTTGACGTTTTAGTTGAACACACAACTTGTCTTCCGGGATGGAATCGCGTCTATCAACCCCCCCACCCCACCCCACCCCTTCGAGCAATTCCAACTATACTATCGCTAGGTGTGTCACTACAAATTTTCGCTCGGCGCGCTAAAATGCTTTTGGTAATCTAGAGGTGATGATATTGGAATAGAATGAGGCTGGAGGTATATATTGTGTGGTTAATATGAGACTTGTACAAGTACACTTGTAGTACAAGAATTATAATGGGAATGTTTAATGCCTTGTTTTTATTGGGGTGTTGAAAGTGTGGCTTTAAATGTGTCTGTTCTATTTTCATTGCGGTGTGTCAAGTGTCACTTATGTCAATTTTTTTATTATTCTTTAAAGTACTTTTAATGTTTCAAAGTACTTTAGAATGTTATTTCTGTAATCTATATGTTTAAAATTGTAAAGAGCCTCACTTTTTTGAACACAAATTATTAAATGCAATTGGTTGGCATACTAACAGTTATACGATAAATAATCATGCGCATCGGTGGGTGTCAGGGGTCAAAAGTTAAATTTTTTGAACATTTAATACCACACTTCCAACACTACACACAAATGTGAGCGGAAATCAAATCCACCAATTACATTACTGCATAAAAATAATATTATAAAAAATCCCAAAACCACACTTAAATTATGACAGAATACGTTTTATTTAAGTAATAGTGATTTACAAATTAAGTGAATTAATATAAATTATTAATTATATTGACAATAGTTTACACACAAAAAATACGACGTACAACGTTCAACATTAAAAACATAAAACATTCAATTTGCAGTAATAGCACACTACAAACTGTATTGAGGTAAATTAGTGTCCGGTAACAACACATGCGCGATTTCATATTCTAACAAATTAAAATAAAGCTAAATACGTATTTCGGAAGCTAAGCTTCCATCTTCAGTAGCTAAATAAAATTTACAAAAAAAAGTGATCTTTGACAAGTGCTTAAGTGTTTATTATTAAGTGTTTATTAATAATAATAATAATTATTATTATTATTATTATTATTATTATTATTATTATTATTATTATGTACTTCGGATCACAGGTTAAGATTTTTTGTAAATTTTATTTTGCTGCTGAAGATGGAAGCTTAGCTTCCGAAATACGTATTTAGCTTTATTTTAATTTAAGTGTGGTTTTAGAATGTTACTTCTGTAATCTTTATGTTTAAAATTATAAATATAAATTATTAAATGTTTATTGAATTTCATTTTAACTATAACGCACACACTAAATAATAAAATGATAATAGTCTGATTGCAATTACATTTGTAACATTAGTAAGACTGTTTTTTTACTGCATCGTTTTACTCGTACAACATCGTTTGGTTAATTTTTTATATTGCCTAAAGTGTAACATTTCAAGGCAACCATAGATAAAAATATTATCAATAATAAAATTTAGGAGTTCAAAAAAAAATATAATAATTTAAATTACGACTGAATTGAATATAGTCCAGACAATATGTACGATTCTAGACCCCCAGCTGTCGTTAGAAAGTGTAAGCTGAATCAAAATGAGGAGGTAGTGAAAGCTACGATAATCACGCACACATGTTCAACGATTGGTTATTTGAAAATATAAAACTGAAACGACATACTGAAACTGAAGCAAATGTGTACAACTCGAATATTTAACGATTTTTATTTAGGAGGAGGGTGGGGTGGTTTGTTGATTTGAACTGTGATTTGATTTGACTTCGTTAAATTTTTAAAAATTCGTTCGATGTCCAAATTGAGGCTGGGCGATATTTTTTTTTTAATTAGTCTTGTTTTTATTTGCTTGTAATGTGTTGATATTACGGCTGTCAAATATCCAAAAGCTAGTTAGAAATAATTTTGAGTTTTCAAAAATAATTGTTTTTATTTGTAAATATATATATTTTTAGAGAGTTTTATATAACAATTTAGTTACATTTAATTAATAATATGTATGATAATAGCAATAATTTTCAATGCATAAAAAGATTTCAAAATAGTTATACTAGAACTTAAAAGAATTATTTCTAAAATAAAACTGCTTTAGGTTCTAGTTCTGCATTGAAATTTATTTATAATTCACATTTTGACGAAACTCAACGTCCGTCTTCATCAGGATAAATAATATACATGACATTTACAGTAAATAACAGAACATAGAAACAGATTTATTTTATATAATAGATTTTGAAAGATTTTTTACTGTGTTAGAATTATTTCTATTATAAAAATTCAATTTTACAGGTTTTAATAGTGAAAACGTTAGTTTTAAAGCAAAATTTTGTTCAGTACATTGTTCTGTAAGATAAAATAGAAAGAGATACAAAATATAGATTTAAAGTGTATAGATATACAAGAAATGATACGGAGATTTATGATGTTGCACGTACTTTTTTAATATTTGCAATAAATTATTTTGTTTGCAGTTGCAGATGTTGTATGAAATGTGTTGCGTTTGTTCCATTCAAGACGTGTGGAACAAATATTTGAGTCTTTATATTTGTGCCATGTATCCGTATTGCTTTGCTTTTTATTTTTATTGTAAATTTTGACGAAATGTTTGACGATACGTAAAATTGCGTATTTTCTGTGTATTCGTATGTATGTATATGTATTCGTATTTACAAACCGTGTAATATTCTTCACATAATTTTTGCGAGCAAACTACAATAAAAAAAAAACCAAGTTTTTTCTTCTTCGTAAATTAACAGCATCCGTTCCATTTTCCACGAGTTTTTCCACGTGATTTTCACTTCGGTAAAAGTGGCATGAAAGATTGACGGAGAAAAATTTCATTCGTAAATATTTTCTGAGAGGTTTTTTTTTTTTGGTTTTCCGTCTTTAATTAAGTGAAGCACGTACATCATTAGCTGGCAGGCTCTAACTTCATCAACGCGGCCCGGTGTGCACCACATTTTTTAAAATGAATTGGAAGCGAGAAATCGTTTGGTATCGAGCAAAAAAAAAATTAATCGAAAAATGTCGTTATAATTATATTTTCATAGAAATTTTTTATGTACAGCACGTTAGATTTTTTGATGAGAATATAACCTGTAATCCTTTATATTATTAGTAATGTTAATAAATAAATGATACGTATTAATTAATTTATTAGATTATTTTTTATCAATAAAATAATCTGATATAGAAGCATATTGGTATTTTTATATATAAAGCAAATAGAAATTGCTGATATTTCTGTTTTCAGTTAAATTTTTGTTATTTCAATAACTGTATATATTTTTAAAATAACAACTGATATTTTCTGAAACTTTTTAATGGAAAAATTAAAATAAAACTGCTTTGGGTTAAAGTTTTGTATTAATATTTATTTAAAAACGACGTTTTCACGAAACCCAACGTCCGTTTTAATCAGGATAAATAATACAAATAACATTTACAGTAAATAACGAACATAGAAACAAGTTACTAGGTAACAAATAAGTAACTAGATCATAAAATTTATAGGTTTTTAATTAATGGAAGCCAAATTTTATTTAACTCATTGCCTTCACAGTGATTGAATTATGAATCTGCTGCTAATATTGATTGGTTTTGCAATTATTACAGTATCTTCAAATTTTACTTCTTGAAAATATTCTAAAGCATGTTCAGCAATAGCAGATTTATCTGTAATCTGTAACTTTATGTAATGAATTTATTAGCCTATAATTTATTAATATAATAATTTGACATACAAATATTTTGTTAAATTTAATTTATATCTATTACCAGTTTTAGGATTTATCTTGATAATTTTATCTAGATAATTCATATATAGTAGATAAAAAATATAGATTATCTTATTTATCTCATTTAGATAAATTTCAAATATAACATTTATTATCTAATTTAAATTTAATATCTTTTAATCTTAAATTCAAATAAAAAAATAAATAAAAGAACATATTTTTAACATAGTAAAAAATTTTTCAGAACTTATTATATTAAAGTAACACTGCTTTATTTTAGAGTTCTGTATTAATATTTATTTAAAAATGACGTTTTGTCGAAACTCAACATCCGCTTTCATCAGGATAAATGATATAAATGACATTTATAATAAATAAACAAAACATAGAAACAAGTTACTAGGTAACAAATAAGTAACTAGATCATACAATTTATAGATTTTTAATTAATGGAAGCCAAATTTTATTTAACTCAATACCTTCACAGTGATTGATGTTATCCTTTTTTCCATAAATTTTTATTGTTTTGTTTATCAATATTAGCAGCACTTATTTGTATTTAGTTTAAAAATTATTGTATTTTATTTTAGAACTTAATAAATATACAAAATAAAATATAATTACTTAAGTCATCTTAATTACATGTTTTTTTTTTTTTTAGAAAAAAACATAAAATTTTACATTTTTGGTACGTGGTAATTTAGAAAATATGACACCTTCACTAAGCATTGTTAGTAATATAAAAATAAATGAATGTCATAAACAAAACAAAAAACACACATTTTAATTTAACGTTAAAGTATGCGTAATTTTTCAGCTACTCATAAATTATAATTTAACATAGGAAAAAAAAATTGAACAAAATGAATTTTATATTTTGTCAAGATAATAAAATGCTAATCTAACTAAACATTGTATATCTTTATAGTAACTTGATTACATTTTTGAATGATGGAGTTATTTCGTGTTTAAAGTATTTCACACTTTTGCATGACGATTTCATTTTCAAATATTTTAAATATATATATTATACTACAAAATTCATGATGTGTTTAAGTAGAACATTTTAACGAAATATATAATTTTTACGAAACTTATCTTTAAATACACTCATAATAATGTTCAATTTTTTAACCTTAATTAAATTTTAAACTGACATTCAATCTTACGATTAATTAACTGTGTAATCGGACAAGGCGTCCGACTGGTGATCGAAAGGTTGCGAGTTTAAATCTCGTCAGGTGACATAGTTTTTCCATTAAATTTCCCATTTAATTTATAATTAATACTAAGTAATAAGTTTGTTCGATTGACTTTCTTGCGTTTTACTTGCAAACCGCCGTCTTAAATGATGCAGTAAATATAAAACAACAAACATTGACCCAGCAGTAAACAGTATACCCAAGGGTGCGAATCGAACAGGGTATTAAATACTTGAATTGTTAATATTCCATATGAGACCTTTCAAATAAAAATTTATTTTCATTTACTATTAATGTATGACAATGTAAAAAATATACTGTATATATTTGTGAAAATTTTAAAATTTAAAAAAACACTAATGGCTTCTTTTAATTAAAAATTAAATTTTATGATCTAGTTACTTATTCGGTTACCTAGTAACTTGTTTCTATCTTTTGTTGATTTACTGTAAATGCCATTTGTATGATTTTTCCTGATCAAGACGTACGTTGAGTTTGTGGAAACGTCGATTATTAATAAATATTAATACAGAACTGTATCTTATAGCCGTTTTATATTAAGTTTATTGTATTTGTTATATTTACAAATTATTATATTTTATAGACATACATACACAATCACGTTATGTACCCAAAAGAGTGTGACACAAACTTTTTTACTATTTTTTAAAATTGGTTTTAACTAATACCGATTTTAAGACATCGTAACTGTCATAAGATATGGACTAAACAAATGAATTAAAACACCCTTAAAACCGAGCTCGTAATACTAGCCATTATACTTTACAAATAAATATGTTTTTATGAAAGCGTATGTCACATTATAATAAATAAGTTGAGCGTAAAGATTAATTACATTTCACACTAGTATGATCAATAATTCTTTTCATCTTTTGACGTTTGACTAAGTACAATCTGAACTGACGTTATAAGTTATTGATCTCTCTTATTGCACTTCAAACTGACCGTATACTCCGTATATTGTTGATAAAAATATACACGCTGTTTCAGAAACTTGCAAAAAATAATAACAGTGCTAGTTAATTGAAAATTGCACTTACAGTAAAAAATCTTTCAGAACTCATTATATTAAAATAGATCGGCTTTAGGTTATAGTTTTGTATTAATATTTATTAATAATTGACGTGCTTAACGTACGTTTTTATCAGGAAAAAAGATACAAATGATATTTACAGTAAGTAAACAGAACATAGAAACAACGTTTTTTTTCTAAGGGGTTATAAATCTGTATGGGGCTAGGAGAAATTATTTTATACTTTTTAGTACACTGAGAAAAATAGATATTTAACAAATTGGATAAAAATAAGTAGATATTTATTTGAAATATACGAGTATGTTTACTGTATTCACAAATTTATACATTTTTAAAATCTACTCACATATATATTTTAATACTATATTAAGAATTAAGACTGTAATACTATATACAAATTGATGGTATTAAATTTTTGTTTTTATTATATTTATAGTTAATTTTTAAATATACTTATTTTGTTATTTTTAATATCTTGTGTTTGTGTCACCTTTTTAAAAATAAATATATTTACCGTAAATATCCATTTTTCTCAGTGTACGTGTTAAAAATGTGGTATATTAATTTTTTTTTATTTAAATAATTATTTTCTGCTTTTTAGTTTTGTTTAACTTTAACTTTAATTTAATTAATTATAATTAAGTTAATTAATTGGCTTTAATTTAATATTTCTTTGTCATTCATTGCATTGTCATTCAGTTCTAAACTATGTATAAAGTTTCAAGTCTTTAGCTCATCGGCAAGTTAGTTTAAAATCAATTGAGAAATTTGTACCGCACAAACAATTAAACAAAGAACCAGACAGGAAAGAAAACGAGTTAATAGAAACGTATTAATAACATTATCTACAGCTATAACCCCCGAACATTTGACTAATATCTCGTTCAATACATTAAACTCGCAACCCATCGAATACAATAAATATCTCTCGCTAACTTTTCGCTTCACTTTAAAACACCCTGTATGAGAGAAGAAAGGTACACCCTCGCAAGGGTGAACGTCGGTTCCCATATCAGCCGGGTTGTTCGCGGCTGTTTGAACGCGTTAAAACTGTTCTATTGATCCTTTTCATTTATGATAAATTATCATCATCGCTGTTCGAGTTGTTTGCGGTTCACTCCATCCATTGTTCCTTCGCAACCCCCCCCCCGACCCAGACCACCAAACGCCACAGCATTTGGGGTTACCCCGTCACCTCACGCTTTAGAAAATATTTCCCTCCAGAGTGTACTAAATGCATGTACAGTGTTACAGTATTCTTCGTTGATAAGCTCCTGTTTTGGGGCGAATAAGCAGGATGAAATTTATAAGCAGAACGTTTTTATACTAGCAAAATTTTATGGGCTTAGATATTTATTAGACAATTATAAATTATATTTTGATTTTGTTTTTGATATTATAACTATTAATCCTGTACCAGGAATGGGCATTTACGCATAAAAAAGTATTTTTATGTTTACGTGTAAAAAAAAAATGTAAAATATGTAAAAAATATTAGTAATGCAAAATTTTAGAAATATTTATTTTTGTGTCTGTAATGTGGAAGCGATATTAGATAGTAGATATTATTAGTATTATGTAAGATATTGTTATTTTCCTTTTTGTATAATAATTTTATTTAAAATTGTAACAGCGGCTTATAAGGAACTTCGGAAAATTATGAACATCAAGTTTGACTTCATTTATTTCACAATATATTTTTATTTTTATTATATGTACGTTTCAGCTTCATAATGAAGCCATCTTCAGCTTTTAATGTTTAGAAGTCATGAAATCAATTTATTTGACAGTTAACAAAATTTTAATTATACAGACAAATTAAAAAACATATAGAAACGACAAAACATTTACTATTTTAATAACATTGTTACTGTTTGTCAATTATTAAATACATTTTTTCGCTTGGTGAGAACACGTGTATGTTTTATTAAGTAGCGTGGACATTTTTTCCACACTACTTGATTTCATGACTTCTAAACATTAAAAACTGAAGATGGCTTCATTATGAAGCTGAAACGTACTTATAATAAAAAGAAAAATATATTGTGAAATAAATTAAGTCAAACCATGCAACTTGATGTTCATTATTTCCCGAAGTTCTTTATAAGCCGCTGTTACAATTTTAAAGAAAAATTCAGGAACAAAGCGAAGATTACTAATTATAATAATTTTGCTTGATTTTATGATATTTTTTATAATTTGAGCAGAAATAAATATGATTGAAACGTAAATATTCTTTAAATTGGAAAAATAATTGATTGTTAATATTTAATAAATAATTAGTAATTGACGGAGTTCAGTCTTTTATGTTTATTTTTTATTAATTACTAAGCCAACGTTTTGGCAATTACTATTGCCTTTTTCAGGACTAGCAGAATACACCTAGACCTCGCTTTGCGTCGTTTCGTTTTGCGTTTTTTCGAAGTTGCGTCGCTGCTGAATTAGTACCAATTTTCACTGTGCGTCGTTAGATTTTCGAAGTTGCGTTGTTTTGGGTTCGAGTCTATTTTTTTTGCTATAGAAAATGCTATAGAAAATCATAATTCACTTTGCGTCGTTTCAATTTGCGTCGTGTTTTTCTGGAACGTAACCACGACGCAAAGTGAGGTCTAGGTGTATTTTAGTTGATTTTACATGTAACGTAAATATACATTATTTGATCTGTAAATTTAAAAATACAAATTATTATTGTTATATAAAAAGTATATCAAAAAAATCATTTTAATAATAAATGTCACATAAGTAGATATGTAAAAACAATCTATAAAAACAATATCAGACATTGTTTTTATAGATTGTTTTTATTCTACTTATGTGACATTTATTATTAAAATGATTTTCTGACATGCTTTTTATGTAACGGTAATAATTTGTATTTTTAAATTTACTAATCAAATAATGTATATTTGCGTTACATGTAACATCAACTAAAAATATTTTGCTATCTCTGAAGAAGGCAATAATGATTGCCGAAACGTTGGCTTAGTACTTAATAAAAATATATAAAGGACTGAACTCCGTCAATTACTAATTATTTAATAAACATTCTGTTTTACATATTATATTATACATTGCTTTACGTAAAAAGTTGTAAATTTTTTTAATATTAAAAAAATAGTTTTTTACGCGTAAAAACAATGTATAATTATATGTGCCTATTTCTGTCCAGCACATACAAGCCACAATAACACTTTTTGTCGACTCTATTCAAAACATAACATCGTAAACTTTGCTTCTCAAATACTGCCGTGGGGGGTGGGGGGTAAGTGTTAAAGTCTGGTAAGGCAATGTCCAAGTTTTCGGTAAGTTAGTTATTAGATAATAGCTCGGTGCCATAGCAGCAGAAGTTACACTAGAATAATTTATTAATGGAATTGTAAAGTTTAGGAACGACCGTCTCGACTTTAGACTATTGCAATGCCACACGCCTGCCTGATGTTCTCTGGCTAGTGAACAAAGCTTTTCCTATTATTAACGTTTCGTTTGTAATGTCTTACAAGAACAGCCAAATACAAGATCACAGCATTTATATTTAAAACATCTGGTTCGATGATTTTAGTTTCAAATAGAAAACATTAAACATTGTTTCTATAGATTGTTTTTGTCTACTTATATGACATTTATTATTTAAATGATTTTCTGACATCCTTTTCATATAACAGGGTTATTTTGTATTTTTAAATTTACCTATCAAATTATGTATAATTGCGTTACATGTAAAATCAACTAAAATAGCTGCTGTAATTGTTTTTTTGTTCTGTTGTTATATATATTATTATATATGAATGTATTTATATGTATACATATTTGTTTTCATTTTAGAGCCCTGATGAAGGCAATTGTGATTGCCAAAACGTTGGTTTAGTAGTTAATAAAAATATATAAAACACTGAATTTCGTCAATTACTAATTATTTATTATAACAACATTGAACAAAAATTATGAATTTTTTTATTCAGTGTTATTATTATAAATGATTAGTTCATTATTGTGTAGATGACGTTGGTGGTATTTATTGCTTCTCAGCTACATCTTGTTATTTTATTTGGTATAAAAGCTAGCCACACGGCTAAATCTGTAGCAGTGTTTTTTAACATTGGTCAAATCACCATACTGACGAGCTTCCAAAGATCGAAACACGTGTTTATGGTTAACTTTGGACGGTTATTGATGCATAGCTTAACAAGCCGATTCAATGATTGAGTAACTTGCGAAATTTTTTGGAAAAAATCTCAACATTAAATTATTATAAAACATTATTTACATAAGTAAAGAAACATGAATCTGTCATTGGTTAGTATATGGGGTACATTATTCAATGCTACCAAAGAATATTTATTACAATATATATATATATATATATATATATATATATATATATATATATATATATATATATAACATAGAGATATTAGCTGAAAATTAAAAATAAAATATAAATATGTTTTTTTAAATGTCAATTTAGTTACAATAAAAATTAAATAAATAAAGATTATATTGTTTTAAAAATAATTTCGTTGACAAAAATTTCAATAGAACGAAATTGCATTGTACAATTTTAACAAAAAATTAAAATTCTGCTAGCAATAAAAAAAATCAAAAGCAAGCACATAAGAATACTTGATAACAAAAAATTCTCATTTTCCTGCTAATATTTTATTTAATTAAAAAGACGGCGAAGATGGAATAACAACAGCAAAAGAAGCGAGAATAACAAAAATATTCAAAGACAATTTCTTAAATTGAAAAGAAAAAATAATTTAAGAACAATTACGTATACTGTCCGATGGGTAGAGGGGAACGTTTATTTATCTAATATCTAATTCACAATTCTGCCACGAGAGGCGCACTGTTTGTGTCACGTGCTTTGCGCGACAGTATTAGTTAGGAGAGAAAACAAACGACGAACGATGTCATGGCTTACTTAGATCACAAAGGCTGGACCCTTATCATTCTGTGAAGATGTCTTTGTCTTGATAAAGATGTACAAAACAATTTACAAAATTCGAAATTTCGTATTATAATTACTTATTATCAGCAGATTCATGTCAACATTTTGGAGAAAATATAATATGCAAAAATTTTTTTTTGTAATATATTATTTAAATAATAAAAAAAAAATAATATACCACGTTTTTAACACGGATTAAAAAGTATAAAATAGTTTTTCTTATACAGATTTATAACCTGTATACAAAAAAAAACGTGGGGCAACGACAGCTACTCCCTACACTCCTTACTATTATCTATTGCATGCGCCCCACGTTTTTCTGTATGGGGGCTATAATCTGTACGGGGCTAGGAGAAATTATTTTATTACATAATTCATAATAATCACCTAATAAATTGCATTACATATACAATGCAGAATTACATATTATTAGTATAACTTTTTAATTTATCTAAAACTACAGCTGTTTACATATTAATATCTGTAATAATTGTAAAATAAATCTTTTATGTAAATTTTCAAATGTATGTAATTATACTATTTTTTTACCTATTTATGAAAAATTCCTGACAGAAAATTTACTGAAGTTCTGTGAATTTACTAAAATAGACCTTACTAAAAATCTGTAATATTAAATGCATATGTTTTCAATCCGTTGGTAATATCATATTACATGTAATGTTTGTAATAAGTTCTGATATTATGTATTTTTAAACAATTTACAGCAGTTGAGTAATTATACGTAGAAATACTGGGCATCATAGTGTCTCGTGGTTTGTAGGTAAAATTACATAATTTTTTTTGAGTGTAAGTATTAAGAAGAAACAAAGAATAATTAGGTATTTCGCATGAAAACTTACATTTAATATTGGGCAATACTACTTTCTCGAGACGTAAAACTGTAATAAATCAGTAATATTTTTTTAAAAAATATAGTTATATTTTTGATTGACAACATTGTGATAATGATAGTTTATACTAACATGGTTTTGAATTTTAATTTAGAAATGTAATAGTTAAAATTTGCAATTCGATTTTTTTTAAATGGAAAACTTAAGTTTTTGTGAGTAATTTTGATAAAATTGTAATTTAGTATATTTTTAGGTCATTGACTTAATTTTCTTGTTATTTATTGCCATATGTCACACAATATAAGCTTTTGAAAAATGTTTCGTTACTGGATGAATTTCTATAGTCATGCAATAATGTCAGATTGTCAGCGGAAAAGAAACAATTAAATTTTAACAATTTAATAATTTATAACATAGTCAAAAAAATTTTATATTAAAATAAAACGGCTTCAGGTTATAGTTCTGTATTAGTATTTATTAATAATTGACGTTTCGATGAACTTAATGTACGTCTTTATCAGGAAAAATGATATAAATGACATTTACAGTAAATAAACAATATAGAAATAAGTTACTAGGTAACAAAATAAGTAATTAGATCATAAAATTTATAAATTTTTAATTAATTTTTAAATAAAATCCGGCTTTCTTTAATTAAAAATTTATAAATTTTATGATTTAGTTATTTATTTTGTTACCCTATTACGTCGACTATTACCTACGTACATACACAATCACGTCATGTATCCAAAATAAATATTATAGGTTATATATACTTAATTTTAGTTGTATAATTTTTTCTATGGATTAGTTAGTCCACTAATGTTACTTAATTCTTTATCTGTTAATAATAAATAATTAATGTATTTTTATATTTTCTTTGCAATTGGGTGTCTACCCGTTGGATAATAAACGTATTATTATTATTATAAAAACATAAAATTAAAATGTATAAAAATAAATATTATACATATTATTTATTGCGAAATGCAAGAAGCATATAAATTATTTTAATTAAAAGATTTCACAAGCAAAAACATTTTTTCGGTATTCTGCAAATAAAATAAAAATAGAAATATATAAATGTTCTATATTATACTAAAAATTATTGTTATTTTTCCATGATAATGCACAAAAAATATATGTGAAAAATGGAAACTAAATATATATATATAATTTTTCATAACTGGGCTAATTAATATATTTTAAAATATTATTAATATAGCTTAAAATAAGGAAATATAATAATTTTTAATTAAATACAAAAATATATATGATATACATAAAAAGTTGATTTTGTATAAATTTCAACAAGATATACATATTGGCGTCTCCACCATTTTGCAACTATTGGTGGAGTTGCCATTATTAAATCTTTTACAATATTTTTTTTTTCTATTTTTGTGGATCTCATATTCATTATATTTATGTCATTCACTATTTATATCAGTGAATTTTTGAGTCGTTATTCAACACCACTTGAACCAATAATAGTTTTATTATTCAAAGACTATATGATTACTATATACAACATATAATCCATGTTCCGTATCATAATTACATGAACTGATTAATTATATGGTAGTTCAATAATTTTACTTAATTTTTAATAATATTTCAAGCATTTTGTTTAAATTAATCGACAATATTTCTACAAATAATAAAAAATATAATACAATAGTGATCTGAATATAGGAAATATCCTGTGTAATAAAATACACTTTCTGTCAATGATGTATTTACATAATATATTTCGAAGTGAATTCAGTTCAATTCAGGAAATTGCATCGTTGCTCATAAAATATAGTATTACCATCTATGGTCTATGTTCTTTGCTGTCTATATGTGAACTTTGTTGTTTTAAATATTTAAATATTATTCCATTTTTTTTAAATTTTTTTTGAAAAGTTTACTGAATCAATTTAATATTGTAGAATAGGTGGAGTGATATGATTGAGAAAGTGGCTTGAGTGAGCGAAAGTTTCCAAGTAGTAGGATTAGAAGAGCATGTATTTGTAGGTATTATGAATGTGGATGAAGCTAAAGTTGCTTGTCTGGATAGGTATGTCTGGAGGAAACTGATTTTGAGATAATGACAAGAGTTTGTGCCACACCCTTTTGGCTACATGGTGTGATTGTGTATGGATGTATGCACGTATGTATTATAAAATATTATTACCGCGTTTTAATAAAAAAAATTAACTTTGTTTTAAAGTTTTGGAAGTTTCTTGGCGACCATTTAATTAAAATATTTTGTATGTGTATTAATATACTTTTTTTTTAAATTATATAAAATATTAAATACTATACACACAAATATAAATAGGTTTTGCATGCACCAAATTTAATAAAAACAGTATTTTTATTTTTTTAGTATATATTAATTTAACTAGGTTAGTCATGATAAAAATATTATAATTAACAATTTCTCAACATGGTTTATAATCTGAATAGGGAAAGAGTTTGTGCTGCATTCTTTTGGGTACATAGCGTGATTATGTATGTATGTGTGTAACATATTATTATTTACAACATAATTTTAACTAATATTATAACTACTATTTTAGAACACACTATTTATTACTTATTTTGTTTTTAATTCGAGAAACAACAAAATACTTTCTTCTAACTCTTTTAGTAATTTTGTCAACAGTCAACCACTCCTTCATTTGTTTATGTAAAAATAAAAATATGAACTATATTAGACTTAAAATGAAACAACTTTAGGTTTTAATTCTGTTTTTTTTTTCTGCTTGATGAGGACAGACCTTTAGCCTTGTCGAAACGTCGTTATTCTAAAATAAAAAAAAAACAGAATTAAAATTTAAAGTGGTTTCATTTTATAAATATGAGTTCTGAAAGATATATTAGGCTTTTTCATTGCCAGTTAAAATACAGTTGAAACAAAAATTTATTTTTGAACAAAGCATATTTGTTTTTATATCAAACACACTTAAACGCATAACAAGAGCTTGTTTTAGCACACTCGATTTGAATGACACTTGAAAATTTCCACGTTGTCAAACTGTAAACGCAACGTAACATAAAGAGGTAACATTATAAAATATAACGTACGTGGAACGTAATTTCTCGTTCTGATCCTTAAACCGAAGAGAGAGAATCCAAACCGAACATGGGATTTCCATTCATCTATCTAAAGATTCTGGTTGCTATTCCCCGATTCCCAAAACAGAATTCCGTTTGGAGGGTAAACTGTGTGAAGTATGAGGCAAGGGAACTGAAAAAATGGGCTCGGAAAAATGCTGATAATGACTGGAAAGTTCAAATTGATTTCTGAATAGTTTTTATTATTATTATTTGTTTTTACAGGAAAACTTGGGTTATTTGGTAATTTCTATCAAACACGTAATCACTAACATTTGTTTAAAGAAAAGTAGTTGATTCTTCAGCCTTTTAAACATATTTTTCATTTTTTTTTGTATCTATCAATATATTTTATAATTTATTTGTACACTCTAAAAAAAATTATGTAATTTTATCTACAAATCATGAGACATTATGATGCCCAGTATTTTTAGGTTATAATTACTTAACTGCTTTAATTGTTTAAAAATACATAATATCAGAACTATTACAAACATTTGTAATATGATATTACCAACGGAATGGAAAAGTACATATGTATGTAATATTACAGTTTTATTTTTTTAGTAAAGTCTCTTTTTAGTAAAATGACAGAACTTCAGTAAATTTGCTGTCACGAATTTTTTATAAATAGGTAAAATTTGTTTAATTTTGTAATATTGTTGTTGGTATAATTATATTCATTTCTAAATTTACATAGAAGATGTATTTTGAAATAAATAAATTACACTTAAAATATTTTATTAGTATTATTAACACGAAATATGTACTAACTCTCATTATTTTGATGAATTATTACAAATATTAATATGCAAGCTGTAATTTTACATAATTTAAAAAGTTATACCAACAATATATAATTCTACATGAAGTATGTGATATAATTTGCAGAAAGTAAGGAATTTTACATACTCATTAGCTCATTTTTACTTACTTTAAGTGATTATTATCAATTATGTAACTTTGAAGTATAATATTTTAAAATATATAACGGTAATGTACAGATATATAAAAAATAATTTATTTTTTTTACAAGTATTGCAAACCTCACATACGTTTAAAATTTCTTGAAAAGTTCAGGTGTGAAAACAAACAAATATATATCATTTGAAAACGAACGAGAAATATTGCAATACCAACAAGTTTCTTTGCACCATTCTTCATAATTCTTTTTTGAGTTTTTCCAAGTTTAAAATTATGGTATGGCAGTATTTTGCTATTTTTCTTCACATTTTTCAAGTCAGTTGTGTTGTTTACTATTTGCGTATTCTGAAATCTATAAACTAGAGAAAAGAAAAATGCTTTTTTTAAGGGAAACTAGAAAAGTATTTGCACTTACATAAATAGTTAAAATTCTATATCAATACATAACAAACATGTTATAAACAAAAATGGAATTTAGTAAATACTACATTGTAACAATCTTTAATAGTTTTTAACTAATTACAATAATCTGAAATTTTTTCACATGTGCTTTATCTAAAAATTAATATCATGTATAAAATAATATAATAATTTTATGTTTTTTTTTCTTGTTCCAGGTAAGTCGACAATTTTTACACTCCTAGTAAAGATAAGAAAACCCTTTTTTTAAAACTGAGGTAAAGTTCTATTTTTTATATTTTTATAAACACAAAAAAAATCTGAAAAGAAAATTTTACGTTGTGAAAGCCACACTTAAATTCAGTCAAAATCTATTGAATTTTTTTAAGAAACTAATTATTCTTTTAAGTCAAAATCTATTGAATTTTTTTAAGAAACTAATTATTCTTTTAAGATGAACAAAAGTTTAACTTTGATAAAAAATATATTTGTTTTTTTTTCTATTATAAATGAAGTTTATATATTATAAGATTAAATTAATATTGGAGTATATATAAATGAATATTTATATCTTTTAAGTTTATATTTAATATTGGAGTATATATAAATGAATATTTAAGGATGTCAATGAACGCCAGATAATAAAAATTGCAATTTAGGCTGTTTGCACGTCAGTTTATGCAAATTAACGCTAGATGTAATAAATACATGTCAGTTGATTAGGTCAGATTAGTTTTCATTTGTTTCATTTCCGTTTCATAAATTGATGTTTAATATGCTTATTTAATGTGCATATCAAATAATGATTGTAAATTTCTATTAATTGTGTTACATTGTTTTATTCTGGCGTTAATTCATCTGTTTTTCAGCTGCATATAAATTCCACTTTTTAATATTTTGACTTTAAAAATATGAAATATGAAAGAGGCTATTAGCGCTGTTAATCGCTTTTTAGTTGCGCAACTAACTTGGTACATATTACTACTTATAGTTAACCAACAAATAATAAATAAAGTAACCATTAAAAAATAAATAATATTTATTTTAAATTATATTATTAACTTTTTTGCTAGCAGACAGGCTCTTAATTTTTAAACTTTATTATAAAATATTATTTCCGCTTTTTAACAACAAAAATTAACTTCGTTTTAACTCATTTTAGAAGTTTCTTGGCGACTATTTAATTAAAATATTTTATATATATATAATTATATATATATTAATATTAAAAAAAATTATATAAAATATTAAATACTATAAACACAAATATTAGTAGGTTTTGCATGCACCAAATTTAATAAAAAGAGTATTTTTATTTCTTTAGTATATATTAATTTAACTAGGTTAGTCACGACAAAAATATTATAATTAACAATTTCTCAACATGGTTTATAACCGGAAAATTTAGCCTTGGTTTTTTTTTGCAATTAGTTTATATTTTAAGAATACATTATATTCTTATATGCGACGTAGAAACTAAAATTACGCAAAACATATTTTTAAATCTAAAAAAATAACAAAAAAATTTGTAACATCGCGTATTTTGCTTTTAAATTTAATGGAAATATATTAAGGGCATTAGTATATATTTATTGATTTTTAATTTAACTGTAAAGATGAAATTTCCTATTTAAATTGTTCGTTGGAAATTTGATACAGAATTTTACTTGCTCTAAACCATTATATAGAACCGTTACTGTTATGTTGATAAATTTGTAGGTTAAGTAAAATATCAGCGGTGGCATTTTATTTTCTGGCGACTGTGTTAGTGGTTAAAAATGGTTGTAAAATTACCTGACGGAATTATATGAATCAGAATTTTAGTTAAACGAATATATGTGAATGGTTTTGGTTTATGCTGTGGAAATAAGATTATTACGTGGGGTATGTGGTGAAACTAGGAGGAATCGGGTACGAAATAGATTAGTGTATGATGAGTGTGAAATTAAAAAAAACTATTGTCGCAAAAGTTGGTGTTAATCAATTAAGATGGTTCGGACATCTTGAGCAAATATCTAATTAACATTTGGTTAAAAAAAATTATATGAATGATTTTAGAGCTATACGTTTGCGTGGACGTCCGATAAGTAGTTGGAAGCATATATTGAAGCATATATTAGAGGAATTATGAATGTGGATGAAGCTAAAGTTGCTTGGAAACTGATTTCGAGATAATGGAAAGAGTTTGTGCTACATCCGTTTGGGTACATGGCGTGATTGTGTATGTATGTATGTATGTATGTTTTGAAGGTATACGTTTGCCAGTGGACGTTCGATGAATAGACGGGAGTGGTATGATTGAGAGAGTGGCTTGTGTGAGCGAATGTTTTCAAGTAGTAGGAATAAAAGAGCATATATAGATGAAGCTAAAGTTGCTTGTCTGGATAGAAATGTTTGAAGAAAACTAATTTTGGAACAGTAGAAAGGGTTTGTACCACATCCTCTTGGATCTATGACATGATTGTGTATGTATGTCAAAGAAATTTTTTTATCACTAACGACTCTTTTCAGATTGTTATTAGATTGGTCGATAACTTTTGGTTGTTAACTTAAATTAGTAACAGTGTCTGTTAACTGCAGTCTTTAGATTACTGTTACTAAAAATTTAAAATTGGGCTTATCAACATTTAATTTAATTAACAAATTTTAATTAAAATATATTTTGTTCGAAAATAGAAACATTTTAATCTTGAATAATTAAATATTTTTTTTAAATTAATATGTTTTGTAAAAATAAAATATTTTAAATATTTTTGATAACGGCAGTAGCATTTCTTTTTAATTATAAATTTAGTATTTTACTCATAAAATAACTCATTAGGACAACTTAAATTTTATAGTTTTAAAAAATTTTCTTTTTCTTTTTTTCAACTGAGTTTTCATTATTTCAATTTGCTGTTTCTTTTTTTTTTACTTTATAAAGTTTTTCCAAGTGAAAATGAGGAAAGCATGGTTTTGTACCGAAATATATTATTATAAGACAATGTTGCAAAAACTTCAAATCTTAAAGACTTTTTTTTGTTTTCTTATTTTGCTTTCGTATTTTCTGACATTCAGCAAAGCTGACTTGTAATTGCGCATCGCAAGAAAATGAAATTACCTAATAAATTTTTCATTAAAACAAGGAAATTTTTGTACAAGTTTAAATTAAATATCTCTCGTCGAATCCGTTTGTTTTTGTTTAGATAATACATATAAGTCGCATTTGTATCTAGAACTATTTTATGTTCTGTTGAAATCAGTTTACAAATTTTGAGTCTCTCCAAAAAAAAAAAAGAAACATGGATTTTGTAGTTGTTACAAATAATATTATTTATTTTTACATGCTACATAAAATTACATAATGTTTATGTAATTTTCCAAATTTTTATTGAAGTTTACAATAAATAATATAATAAAAGTTAAATATAATTAATATAATAAAAGTTAAATATAATTAATATAATAGTTATAATTTTACATAATTATATATATATATATAAATATATATATATATATATATATATATATATATGTAAGTATACATATATTTTACAATTGTGTTTACATTTTTACAATTATTTATTATATTTATGTAGTTCTGCGTAATATGATTTCGCATAATATTTATAAAAATATACATGCAAATTTAATAAAATATTAATTATATATATATAAAAAAATGTTTTCCATAATAAGTAAATTAGTTTTATATAATTTTCTTGTTAAATATTACATGCTATGTGAAATTAAGTTCTATGTAAAATTATATAATAATCTTTGTTACTCATATTTTTTATTGTAAAATTACAGAAAAACATTGTACAGTGCAGTGCTGCTAACTTTTGTAGAAAAAATATATAATTTTTATTTCTATTTTTCAGTATTTCTATGATAATGTTCTACTAATCTTGTTAACTTTAATCTAATCTAATTTGCAGTTAGCTCTACTATATTTTCACGTGCGTCCATGTAACAAAATGTGCCCATCTAAAAAAAATCTAACGACAATTTTCATATTCATAAAATCGCTACGTGCTTCTTTTCAAAACACCTCTTTAAACTTTGATAGCTTTCAAATCGTCTCAATTACATTTCCGGCGAAAAATTCACAAACACATAAAGAAAAAAATCTTTTACCTTCATTAATATTCTTATCGCGTAAGAAACCACGTATTTTCCTTCTCGTTTTTTTATTCTTATTCCTCTTCTCCTGCGCCCGTTTCGTCCGTCAATTTCCTGCTTTCCATGTGTCCTCTCCTCCTCTCTCTCTCTTTCTGCTCACCTGAAGCCTAGGGCCCACACGTCTGAAGTCTGATTGAATTAGTTCTGACATCAGGTGGCTGAATTGTAGATGGTAGACATATGTTGACAGCTGGAATTAATGGTTCCCCGATGACAAATTTTCTATACGACGTCTATGATAGATTGTGCTGGAATATTCGGGGTTTTTTTTTTAGTCCAGATGTGTGAGTTGGATACTAATGTTTAACAAATGAGGCTGCTGTTAAAATTTAGGATGTTTTTTGAGAGTTATTTTAGGGTTTGTGAATAAATTTCAAATTGTTGTTTTTACTCGTTAATAGTTTAGAAGTTGAAAATAAATTTGAATATAAGTTCAAATATATTATAAACGTATGAGTAAATGGAATGGTATGATTGAGAGTGTTTTGCGTGAGGAAAAGTTTTTAAGTAATAGGAATAGAAGAGCATGTATTTTTAGGTATTATGAATGTAGACGAAGGTGGATTTTTATTTAGATAGGAATGTTTTGAGAAAACTAATTTCGAGATAGTGTAAAGAGTTTGTACCACAATTTTTTGGGTATGTGGCGTGATTGTGTATGTATGTATGTATGTATGTATTATTTAATAAGTTTTAAAAAATTAGAGATCCGAACCGGAACTGAACTCAAAATCGATAAAAATCGATATTTTTGCTGGAACGAAAATCGGAACTATACCGAAAAAATATCGATTTATTTTGGTTCTATATATCTTGAAACACGTGCGTTAACACAATCTTAATTTCCACGTTAGTTGTAGTTTTTTTTTTTTCATTTACGCGAAAGAGTATTTGGTTTGTTTTTGTGGATGAATACTCAGTTACTGAAATTGAAAATAAAACTAGAGATCACTTTGAAGAAGGTGTATTTTTTGATAATAACTTTGCATTTAATAATCTTTAAATAGCATTGGAAAATATTTTAATAATCAGAAGTAATTTTCATTGTTCTTTTGTTCTAGTTTTATTTTATGTTAAACCGAATCAAAAATCGAACAGTTAAAATATTGAATACCGCAAACAGAATCGGTTTATTTTTTTTTAGCGGTTTGCTATCTTGCTAAATAATAACAAACTAATCCTTTAACCTAACCTAAGCTGCAGTAAGCGTCACATGCGCCAATTTCATGATCTGTGCAGTTACAAGGTTGGGATGTAACATATATAATTTATGTATTTTTTAAGTACATATTTTTTTACTGTGACTGTATAATACAAAACAAAACAAAAACTACAAATATGACGTCGATATATCAACCATTTTTAGAATTTTTATTAAACTAATATTGATTTGAAAGAGAGACCTGTTAAAGATAAAATTACAAATTGAAATTGAATAGTAGAGAATGGTTATAAAATTCATTGGTACAATATGTAGTAGTCGAGTGGTACAAATAAAACTTGTTACAATTACAGTATAGCGGAGAACAATAACGTTGCTACGTAGAAATCTATTGTCATGTTATGATTCTGCTTGTTCTGGTACTGTGTCAATGTAATGACAGAATTGCAATTTCTGTTACGGCCACGCTTTCACCGGAAATAACCGGTATCGGTTGACTTGATTTATGTGCATATGAAATCAGACGAACTGCGAACAGCGACAAGATGTATGTATTAGTACCAATATGGTTATTGATTTTCATTGTTTTAATTTTGGAAAGGAAGATTTATATTGTCAATATAGATGCTAGTTAAAATACACTTTAAGTCTTATTCAGACTATTCTACAACTCTTACAGATCATAAAATTACTTTTGTATGGTTTCAATACAGAGATAGTGGTTTTTAAGTAAACTCTAAAAAAAAAAAATTAAGATTCTGTATCAAGATTTCGGTGGTATTTTTCAGCTTCTTTAGGACATGTCCTTGATAGAAAATTGAGAAACAAATACATAAATGGTACAGCAGTCATGAAACTTGCAGAATGTACAAATGTTCTCTAGTCACAAAATAATTAATTAAAAATTAACAGATCAATTCTGTTAATAAGTACAATATAATAATATTTGTAGGCGAATATTAAAATAAATAAATAGTAATAAGAAATGTAATTGTTTTTTTTTTAATTTTCTTTTTAAAAATCACAGAATTTTAAATGAGAGTTTGATACGTACAAACACCTAATCTTCGACTACTTTTCCATCAAAATTTTATACATTATAATACATTCTAGTCATGAATTTTTTTATTTATATATATATATATATATATATATATATATTATATCAGATTGCAGAGCGCCATACATTGTAGATGTATGGCGAAACGTCTGCAACGAGGATAGATCCATACCAGCTCAGAAAATTCTTTAAATTCAAAAAATCTGAAAATGCGATGAAATTTGACTATAACAATTTTCTATTGTATAGTCGCAGAAAAAGTATAGAATGAATATTACATACTAGTTAAATAATATTAGTTTATTTTTATATATTTATAGAACATCATTTATAACAGTTTATAATAAATGTAGTTGGAATAGTCTAGAATATTTGAACAAAAACACTATTAAATGTTTCCATCATTTAATTTCAAACAATCATCGGCAACTAGATCGGTGCCAAAACAAAAAAAACTGCAAAATCCGCAGAATTGAACACACATATATACACACATCGAACCGTATATAAATTTGTAGAAGCACGTGTTAAGGAAACAAGTGAATAGCGCTGTATAGCAGCGCTCTATGTCGCAATGCGTCTCGGATTGGTCGAAAACCAATTTTGGAAACGCTTTTGCACCACCTCACCTCTCCACCAGCCACATATTTCCAGATGGCGCTGTGTGTGTGCACAGCATTGCGGAAATGTATCTGAATAATTACAGAGTTCCGCATCCGGTCGCTATCCGGGGATGGGGAATGGCGGGAAAAAAAAAAAAGCGTGCGCATTTCTCGATTTTACCGCTAGAGGCGAGCCGCCCTGCGCTTAATCTTTACGGAATGCGGACATATGGTAGTATATGCACTTTTCGAACGACTATTATGTTTTTATTTAGTAGTACCCTTTTACACTAACGCTAAGCTAAGCGTTCCGAAAACTAAAAATACTTTTATTTATTTTAATGCATTAAATTTGCAAAGTACTTTTTGGTTTGTTGTACTTTAAGTAGAACAATTTTTCTTTAACATAGCAAAATATTTTTATTCCAAAACTCATTGTATTAATATTTAAAAAAAAAACAGTTTTAGGATTAGAATCTATTTAATTATTTTATTAAAATGACGTTTCGGCGAGACTGAACGCTCGTTTTCATCAATTTTTTTATCAATGATACATACATACACAATCACGCCATGTACCCAAACGGGTGTGGTACAAACTCTGCATCATCCCGAAATCAGTCGCCTCCAAACATTCCTATCCAAACAAGCAACTTTCGCTTCATCCATATTCATAATTCTTCTCATACATGCTCTTTTATTCCTACTACTTGGAAACTTTTGCTCACGCAAAATACTCTCAATTATACCACTCCAACTACTCATCGGACGTCCACGCAAACGTATACCATCAAAATCATTCAAATAAATCTTTTTAACCAAACGTTCATTACTAAATAACAGAACATAGAAACAAGTTACTAGATAACATATAAATAACTAGATTACAAGAATTATAATTTTTTTTAATTAATTGAAGCAACTTTTTTTTGTTTGTAATAAAAAAAATTTAAAAATTTATTAAATTGAAGGCAACTTTCTTATTTTGTCTAAAATGTTTTTTTTTATTGATTTTTTAAAAATAGTAAATAAAAATACTTGAGTAAAATTTCTGTTTTATATTAATTATAATTCGACATGAACTTTCAACAGGAAAATAAATATAAATATAAATAAACAAATAAAAAAAACGTAACAATTAAATTTATTGAAATTTTTGAGCTGGTTTGCCGTGGTTGATTTATTCTCGTTGTAGACGTTTTGCCATATATTGTAGATGGCTTTCTTAGCGCTTGGTGACAGAATTAATTGTAGGCAATCTTCGATGGAGGAGATGAACTAACCAAAATTGGCCAATGGCATAACGGCACCTACAGCGATTAGTGGTGCTATAGCTATATATACCAGCCCAGAAAATTCTATAAATTTAATGGTTATCGGCCGTGAAAGTCTGAAAATTAATATTAAACATTTTAAAAACACTAATTTATGAGACAAATGCATAATATGCTACTTTTTTATGACTAAATGTATAAAAGAAATTATTTATTTATAGGGAAAGTATAACAGACAATTAAAATAAAAAGGCTTTAGAATTAAGTTCTGAATATATTTTATTTAATAATCGACGTTTCGATACACTGTGCGTATACCATTATTAGAAAAAAAAACAAGCAAAATATAGTAACAAGTTACTGGGTAACAAAATAAATAGATTAAAAAAATTTATAAATAATTAATTAAAATTTGTATTTTATTGTTAGTAAATATTTTGCGTAAAATTGTAATAAATTACATTTTCTAATTTCAATCTAAATTATTAGTAAAATATTTTTCTTTATTTTGATTTTTTTATATATTATTTTATGACAAAAAATATTATTTTTAAGTCATTTATATTCATTATCACGTCGTCAACAGATTAATGGTTCCAAAAATGAATGTCCCTAAAAGTTTTATAGAAAAAAAAAAAAAACATTAATCATGCATACCAACAAAATATAACTAAAAAATATAAACGTAACTGAATGCTGGTAATTGAAATTAGTTTTGTTATTAATGATAATAAAATCGTTTACAAAACTGATGCCCAAGCTTATATCGTTAATTTCCGGTTATTAAAAATACATATTTTTAATTATTGGTGATTTATATTGGATTGCCATTTTGAATATATTCATTTATTTTAAGTTTTTAATAGATAGTTATTTTTTTATATAAATTTTTAAATACACAAAGTAATACCTGACAACAGCGTATCAATTCTCGAGTTATTGTATATTTTGTAAGATGAGATGAAACTATAAAACTATAAAAATGTGTAATTTTAATTTACTATATATATTCTGTATTTCTACTTCAAAATTTTGTAATTGTCACATAATTCATAATATTAAATATAAAGTAAGTAAAAATGACTTAATAAGTATGTAAAATTGCTTATTATTTGCAAATTGCATTATACTTAATATAGAATTACATATTGTTGGTATAACTTCTTAAATTTTGCAAAATTACAGCTTGCATATTAATATTTGTAATAATTCATCAAAATCATGAGACTTAGTAAATATTTTATGTAATAATAATAATAATAAAATATTTTAAGTGCAATTCATTCATTTTAAAATACATTCTTTATGTAAATTTAGAAATGTATGTAATTAGACCAATAATAATATTACAGAACTAAACAAATTTTATCTATTTATGGAAAATTCCTGACAATAAATTTACTGAAGTATTGTAAATTTACTAAAAGAATTTTACTAAAAACTGTAATATTACATACTTATATATGTACTTTTTCATCTCGTTGATATAATATTGTTTGTAATAGTTCTAATATTATGTATTTTTAAACAATTATATAAAATCACAGCAGTTATAGCAATTACAGCAATTATACCTAGAAATACTGGACACCATAGTGTCTCATGGTTAATTTTTTTTAAAGTTTACAAATTAATTGTAAATTATATTGCCAGATACAAAAAAAAAAGAAAAAATATGTTTAAAAGCCTGCAGAATCAACTACTTTTCTATAAACAAACAAACTAAGATTTAGACAAATTATCAAAATATATTTTTCTATTTATTGAAACAAAGCATATATCAAAATATTTTTTAATTAAATTTACAAATAAAATTGAATTTATATAATGATTCTCCATCTGTCACGACCAATTTTTGAATGAATAAAAAAAAGGAAGCTTTTTTGATCTTTAACTTTCAGACAGGAGACAAAGTACGTACAAAGGCAAATATCATGTACACACAGTCATGCATTCATAATGTGTTTGATACAAGGGGGTAAAATGTGTTAGAGCGAGACAGATAGATTACCCGAAGCCATATAGGATCTTTGTCGTTCATGTTGGAATTATATACTACATTTTCTAACTCATTATTATTCACTTTTGTCTTTAGCTAATTTTAACTTTCGCTTTTAATTTGATTTCTTTGTTGTTTACATTAATTACGCAACAAAACACAATGCAAAATTAAAATATTAATCAATGGATTTAAATATTAACTCAATTTTTTTTTGTTTAAAATTAAATTTTTTTATGTTAATTTAATACAAAATTTAATAAATTTAATAAAATAAAATAATAAATGATTTTTTTTATCTAATTTAGGTGTAAATAATTATATTTTTATTTAAGTTATCGCATATTTGTATATGTTTTGAATGTTTATTTATTTTGCAGTTTACTATAATTTATCTAAATTTGATTTAAATCATATCTAATTAAATATATAAATTATCAAAATTTAGTTATCTAATTCAAATTTAATAATTTACTTATTATTTGTATGTAGAGTGTAAAAAGTAACAGTAAAAACTCTTTTAGAATTTATTATATTAGAATAAAACGGCTTTAGGTTCTAGTTCTGTATTAATATTTATTAATAAATTAACGTTTCGACGAATTGAACGCGCGTTTTCATCAGGAAAAAATAAACAGAACACGGAAAGAAGAAAAAGTAAATTTATTGAATAAGCAAATTTATTTACACCTACAGTAGTTGTTTAAATTACTAGTAGGATAATTATTATTATTATTTTTTCTATAATATACTGCATTTTTACGATTTTGTAAATATTACTGTCTCATACAGTAAAAACCCTTCATAAATGGTTTTAACTGTTATCATGCAACTATAGTCCTCTGTGCGACCAACCACCTAACCAAAATATTTCCAAACCACGCCAAGTAGCGCCACCCAGCGATTGTTTTTCCGAACTAAAATCGGACCGTTTTCCGTTCAGCAATGTCTACGTCATAGCGAAAACGCAATGCGACACGAGGTACTCCCGGGGTGACGTCACTGCGTCATTCTCAACTCTCTATAGAGTGCCGTCGCGACGCTTTACCACCATCCCCTCCACAACGCATTACGGGGGGAGTGCAGGCGGAAACGGAATAGTTACTGTGCTCCCCACAAAATGATCACGACCAATTCAAAATGCTTGCAACGCAAACTGTCTATACACACTGTTCGGATATACTATGGCTTACACTAAGGTAAAACAAAATTGCTGTGAAATATAATATTTGCGTTTAGATTTTGTTACTTTAGTTGTCGCAGCAAGCATGTACAATTTATGCCAGTATTGTTACTTATTTTGTTGGTTAAATTTCGATTTCGGGAGGATGGGGGGGCGTCTGTTTGGGAAAGAAGTTTTGACCATTCAGTTGCCTTTAGTTAGTTCCGCTTTCAGCCAAATTTTTCATTCAAGCTGGTTGGAGAAAAATCGTTGTGCTAGTGCTCTGATTTGGGCACAGATGGAGCGCTCTGCTTTCTTTATTACTTATATATTTAAGATGCAGTGTTTTGTTGACTTTCTTAAATAAAAATTAAGGGTAATTAATTAACTGTTATACCATATTTATGAAGAGTTAAATAGAATTGGATATTGACAATTATTTTGATTATTACGTCTATTTAAGAAGAAATCGTTGTTGATTTTTTATACGCGAGAGTTACATATTTTTTTATACATGCCTAATTAATAATTAGGTGTTTATATTATTTTATTAATGACGATTTAAATAAAATTTGATATTTACAATATTGTCTAATTTTAAACATTTTTCTATATAACAGGTTTTTGCAAAACTTTTTATACACAGGAAAAATATATTACATTATTAGGTCTATATCACAATCATTTCCGGCTATTGCATTTTAAATTTTTAGACAAGCACCAACAAGTCTCGTAATAATTATTTTCAAAATACAAATAATTAATTTTTTTGCATACTTTAGAGCGAACACTGTAACACGAGTTGCGGTTTGCGTATATTTATTACTTTAGGCAGCGTGCGTAAAAATAATGACCAAACAATTTCCCCATATTTTTCTATTATTTATACTTTATTTAATAATAAGATAACGACATAAATTGATACAAACACAAATTACACGAATAAACAAGAAAAACACAAATATAAACTTTAAGCGATCTAAAATCTAAAAGTAAACTAACAAAAATCTAACAAAATTTAACAAATAAAGCGAACTAGAGGTCTCTGAGACTCTAAACGTGAAATAAAGTGAACGCAAACTTAAACTCACGATGCAACTACGAAAAAATACATACTTTACTTAAAAAATTAATTGTGACTTTTAGGAAAGTAACAGTAAGTAAAATATTTCCAAGAAATATCTTGAAGAGATAAGTGGTTGATCGCGAACCTTGATATATAAATCTGTCATTAAGTTGGTTCCAACAGATACAAAAATTACTTAATTTTAGAAATATGTATCTTTTTACAATAACAACATGAACCAAAACTGCTTTGTTACTAAAAAATGTTTAAAAAATATTTCTTAAATTTAAATATTTTTATGCACAACAGTTTTTGTTACAGATCTTTTATAGGTACATAATAAAATAAAATATATATTAAACGATAAAATTTAATTATAGAAAAAAAAAAAAAACAAAAACATTTAAAATTCATAAATCTCTATTTATATTCTTAATTACACATGGCGTATTTTATATTATGTTATAGTATTTTTTTATGCTTAAATCGCCATTAATTTATTTTTGACGAACCAATTAAATCATTAGTTAATTTTTAAATGAAGAAAAAATTATTAATAATTCAAAAATTAACTAATTATTTAATTAGTTCATTAAAATTAAATTAATGACGATTTAAGCAAAAAACAAAATACTATCCTTAATAAATCTCTATAATTTACAACAAGAATTGCTCTTTTTTTTGTCAATTTTAGCTGATGCAAGTAATTTTACAAGTGCCTCTAAGTACATCGAGATATACTCCAGAATATGGCCATTTTGTTTCTTGGATCTTATTGTTAGTTCAGTTCTACACTGTATCTTTTACAGTATACAAGGAAATTACGTATTATTTTTTTCTACATTACTCTCCAAATAAAAAATCAATGATTTATGTACGTTAAGTGATTTTATTTGTTTTAATTGTAGAAGTGATTCTATGAAGTTGAAATATGTCAAGGTAAATTTATTTATAATATATTATTTTATTATTTGATATTAAATAATAATAAACTACAGTTTTATAACATAAGAATGATGCAAGTATTCTGTGTCTATTCTGTTAGTCCTGTCGTGCTGTAAAATCTTATGTTTCTTTAAGATATGATATGTTTCGTTTATTAAAAAAGGACAAAAAATTCTGTAGTGGTATTAAGCTTATAGAATGTTACAGAATACTGTAATTAATATGCTTTTTTATATATTTGTTCTAAAAATATATCTCTATTTAATATGTTTTTATTAACTAGCTTTCTTATCTGTCTGTTTCTTCGTTTATCTGTTCGGTAGAAATTTTGCAAATGATTTTAAACTAACTTCCGATAAGCTAGAGCTTTAAACATAGCTCAGAACTGAATAACAAGGGAATATTAACTAATTAATTAATTAATTAATACTATTAGAAATATTAAACTAAAGTTTATTAATATACTCAATTAATTATAATTATAATTGATTAAATTAATTAATTAGGTTAAAGTTAAACAAGACTAAAAAGCATAAAATAATTATTTAAATATAAAAAAAAATTTAATATACCACGTTTTTAACACGTACTAAAAAGTATAAAATAATTTCTCTTAGCCCCATACAGATTTATTACCATTTTAACATATTATTCTAAAACTATAAATTTTCAGAAAATGAAGATTTTTGAAAGCATCGGGGTAGTGGTCTCTTTTTAGCTATTTTAACACTGGCGTTTTCATAAATAATTATGTGAAATATTTATGAATATATTTAATTTCCAGTTCAGCACAATTTGAATTTTATCAATATACTGATTAATATAATATCAATTACGTATATTAGTATACTGAAATTTTATCAATAAATTTATTGTCTGCAATATAATAATAATTATATATATATATATATATATATATATATATATATATATATATATATATATTATATATATATAATTATCAAAAGGATGTTAATTAATTTAATGTCATGTTAAATATTATTTATATGTTTGATTTATTGCTTTGAATATAATCTGTTTAATTTAAATATATACAGGTGGATTAAATTTAGTTAAATAGTATATTATGTTACAAGGTGTAGAAAGCGATGATAAACATAAAAAGAGCTTTTTATTTCGAGTAACATATTCGATTTTTTTCTTAAAGCGTTATAAACGAGGAGCTAAACTAAAAATAAATAAAAACATAGCAAATTACCTTTACATTACTAATAGTTGTAGAATAGTATGTGTATGTAGGTATGTATTATTTAATTTATTACGTGATTTGTGAGAATGAATGTTCCTTTGGTTGAATATATAATTTCTGACAAATTTAGTGGTGCACATTGCATTTCCTGTACTTCTTCACACATTTTTGATAATCAGATTCAAATTTAAGTGAAAATTAACAATGCAATTGTTATTTAACTTAATTTGACTTAATAATTTTTAATATGGCCGCCGGAGATGTTAAATTAAATACACTTTATTGTGTTTCGTTGATCGAATATGCAGTTTTTGTTTCTCCAGTTTCTAGTTATATTAGGTGCTGCCACCAGTGGTGTATAGTGTAATTAACTACTGCACAATTTAGTCATTATTGTTCTAGTAACATAATGACTTATTTCTACATGGGCACGCTTAAAGAAAAGAAGTATTTTATATATAGTAAAAAATATTTTAATAAATATTAAAAATTGACGTTTCAATTACTAGATGTATATCATCATCGAGAAAAAAATTAAAAATGTCATAAATAATAAACAAACAAAACATGACAACATATAATTTTTTTGTTACTAGGTAACAAAATAAAGGCAACTAAATTATTTACATTTACAAATTACACAGAATTAAAGTTTATTTTATTATATATATAGTACATAAACGATATTGCAATTTAAATAAATTGTTTTTATATTCCAATTTTTCTCTATAAAATGGATTTAAAACATTGTTAATCTGTGTTCATTAATTAAATTTCAATATTTTATTTAAGCTTTGTAGGTAAGCTTTCGATTTATTTTAAATCTTCTTCTATAGCCAAAACTATTAGAGTTTTGTTACATTCCATAAAATATGTGTCAAAAATACAATAATTATCAGTAAACTCAAAGTTTGGTTAGTAAACCACATTAATTGTAAATAGATGTCAAATAAAAAAAAAATTATTTGACATATATTTGGTTTACTAACCAAACTTTGAGTTTTCTGATAATTATTGTATTTTGATACACATTTTATAGAATGAAACAAAAATTCTGTTAGTTTTGACTATGAATAAGATTTAAAATACATCTAAAGCTTGCCTTTAAAACTTCAATGAGTGTCATTTAAGAACTTTTCCACATTGGACTGATATATTTTATCAGTCATTAATTAGTTCAATTATATATATATATATATATATATATATATATATATATATATATATATATATATATTGTGAAAGAGCTATTTTTTCTATTTTTAAACAAACAATATTTTAAAAACAGCATTTGTACACAGTATTCTAAAAATATGTAACAAAGAAAATCAGAACAAATTATAGAAAATAGAAATGAATAAATACTAATTTGTTTTAATTAATTCAGTTTAATAGATTTTTGAATGAACATCAAGAAAACATTAGCTATATATATTTGTTGATTCGTCTAGGTCTAGACTAAGCGTATCATTATTATTTTTTTTGAAAATTGTGCCAAATATTTTTCGAAATTTTTGCTTATCATGCCAGAAAAACTAACTTACAATTACACGTGGGCAAACAGGAAATTCCATACGGTATTTTTTATCAAGCGTGTAATACATATTATTTTTGGAAAGTTCTTACATTTTGTAGAATTTTAATATAGAAATATTTATTTTTGGTAAACTAATTTTTTCTTACAAATTTAGATCATGAAATTAAAAAGTAATAACTACAGATTTATGCAGATATACAAATTTAATTTCGCTAAAAAATAGTTAATATTTTAAATTTTACGATGATAATTTTGAGTAAATAAAACTAATAAATAATACCATATTAAAAATTCTTTCAGAACTTATTATATTAAAATAAAACTGCTTAAGGTTAAAGTTCTGTATTAATATTTATTTAAAATTGACGTTTCGACGAAACTCAACGTCCGTTTTCTTTAGGATAAATAATAATGTAATGTAATGTAATTTATAAATCAGATAAGAATAAAAAAGCTATTCTTTTACAAGAATGATTTTGACTATCAATTAAGATATAAATTCGAATATTTTACTTTTTGAGCAGTTCTTGTATTTTAAAAATAAAATATAGTACTTTTCTATGAAAATTATAAGTACTTCTCTAAAGTTTTTTATTATTATTCTAGATGCCGTAATTGTAAATATTTATTTAATATGATTTAACTATATTTTCGAATATTAAATTTTGTTTATTTGATTTACCAAGTGTTGAAATCTATCAACTACATATGTTCAGTTTAAATAATTTTAAAGAATTTTATGACTCAGAATTTTGTTATATTTAAAACTATTATATAGAATAATGAAAATAATATTTGTTATAATGTATAGGACTAATAAATTATATTTTATTGTTTAAAAATAACTTACAAAAAGACTATTCAAAATATTGCATACAATTTATGTATTGAGTGTTCTGTCAGATCATTTTAAAAAGGATCTATCTTCGCTTGAAATCACTGAGGATGCCATCTACGATGTATGGCGAAACGTTTGAAACCAGAATAGATCGACAATGTCAGACCAGCCACAAAATTCTATTATTTTAAACATGTGTATTTTTACTTTAAAGTTAATGCTTTAAGAAAGTTTATTTTTCATGAAAAATTATAAATTTTGAATCTTACTACGTTCAGAGATATAATCGTTTTAGAACCCAGCCGACAAAATCTATTTTTTTCGACCCACCCTAATATATAGTTTTATTTAATATAATGAGTTCTGAAATTTTTGTTATTATGTTAAGTATCATATTTTTCAATTAAAAATTATCAGGTTTTAAAGATTTTAAAATATTGTTTAAGGTTATAGTTGACGTTAAACTTTACAACATAACTGCACTCATTAATAGTCAATAAGCAATATTTATGCTAGCATTAATTTGCCATAAATAAAGTATCACTTAAATCGCAAGATTGTAGAGGGGAGAATTTTTTTGGCGTCATTTTTGAAGAGCGGACTGTTTAAGCTAATTTTGAATCATGGATATACGACGCCTTTGGAAGAGCCCCGCGATGCTTACTTAGTCATTTGAGTGTCTTTCTAGTAAACGCTACGTTCTTGTCATAACTGAAAAATAATTACGCGCAAATCACAAAGAAAATGTGAATTATTATAATAATATTTTAGTTAAGATGTGTATCAGTTTATTTATTTTTGTGTGAGAAACAAAATTGTGTATTTTTAATTTATAAGTGACGAAAATATATGTTTTTAGTGTATTTTTGGATGTGTGAAAAGTAAATATATCGGAAATTTCTGAAAAATTTAATATGTTTTGGCATATGCATTAAGTGTCATTTTCAATATAAATGATCCAAAAAAATGTTAGGTATTTTTAAACGGTCTATTGAAATTAATTTAATTTGACAGTGTCATTAGTGACAAATTTTTAAATAATATTTAACTTAAAAAGTAAATTGTGTGTAAATAAATAATTATGTTTAACAATTACAATATATATTTAAAGTATTAATTATTTTGTTAATTTTAAATTAGTTTTGTTCAACATAGTATATATGAAAATAATATTAGCAATTAATTTTTTTTTATATGTATGTAAATTAATCTGACAATTCATTATTATAAAATTTATAATTAATAACATACTTTATATTATAATTAATGAGGTAAATTAAATAATTATATATAATATTAACGTTATATATTTTAAAATTTATACATTGCAATTTATAAATTTGTACGAGTATGTTTTACATTTTATAATTTTATTAAAATTATTTAAAAAAAAACTTTTATTTTTAATTCTTAAAGATAACAAACAAAGTTTGTTGTAAGCGTGTGACGTGATATGATATTACTGAAATTAAAAAGTTGTAATGAAAAATTATTTTGTAGTATAAGTTGAAAAAAGTTTTTACTGTCATAAAAATAACATTTTTAGTTTTTTGACATCATATAGGTAATTTTATGAGATTTTTATTTACATAAGTTTCATTTCTAGCATAATTATAATTTACACTATTTTTCTAAGAAAATTAAAAAATTAATTTGTATTATTTACTGATTAAACTAATTAAACAATAAATAATAAAATAAAAGAAATTGAGGGCGATATGGATTAGTGTACAATGAGTGTGAAATTAAAAAAAATATTGTTGCAAAAGTTGCTGTGTTAGACAGCTCCGGTGATGCAATCATCTTGAGCGAATGTCTAATGAACTTTTGGTTAAAATAATATATGTGAATGATTTTGAAGTTATACGTTTGCGTGGACGTTGGATGAGTAAATGGAGTAGTATGATTGAGAGAGTGGCTTGCGTGAAAATTTTCAAGTAGTAGTAATAGAAGAGCATATATGAGATCATAAATGTGGATAAAGCTAAAGTTGCTTAACATAGCAAACAAAATTTCAGAACTTGTTTTATAAACTAAGACTGTTTTAGGTACAAGTTCTGTATTTATTTATAATCAACATTTCGACGGAAAGCTAATAAAACTGACAAAGACAAGCGTTGAGTTTCGTCGAAACGTTAATTATAAATAAAATTTTAATACAGAACTTGAATCTAAAGCAATTTTATTTTAGAGTTGCTTGTCTGGATAGGAATGTTTGAAGAAAATTAATTTTGTTTGTGCCACGCCCTTTTGGGTATATGGCGTGATTGTGTATGTATGTAAATCATTTTCAATAAAAACGCAGCAATAGTGATCCAGTTTCAATAAACACTCTGTACATATAACCCAATTATTAACTAAGCCTAGTATATATTTATAACAAAAAAAAATCGTTATCATGAAATGACTCTGTATGCATATCAAAACAGGGAATCTACTTGTTACAGCCGACTAATTAAAACCAGAAATAAACCGAAATAAAACCTTGAATTTTAGCATCTAAGTATGTACACGTTCTGAAACATTTATTTTTATCATCTCTTGTGACACTACGACCGAAGTATGTTTATATTCAATATTGTGTCCAACTGACCTGAACCCAAGTTTTATAATTAGCCAAAACGATTTTTGTGTTTTTCTATTTTGAATCGCGCGCGATGCGATTTTCAACTGTTTTTCGCATAGTGCATTTCAGTCGCTATTGGTTTTTGTTTAAAACATCTGACAATCGTCTGATTTTCGTTTGATATTGTTTTAAAACCAAGTGAATTGTGTGAACAAAAGAAGAAAGAAAAACGAGTGTGCTGTGATTTGAGGATGAGATAGTGTTTTGTTTCTGCGATTGTGATTTGAGAGTGTTTTGTTTTCGTTTTCTTTGGGATTAATTGGGATTAAGACGGTATGAGGAATGTCCTATTTAGCTACAACACCTACAACTGCATCTACCAAGAGGTAGGGAAGGTAAATAATTAATTAATAATTGTAATTTCATAAATTTGAGCATTAATTTTTTTTTAAATATACAAGATTAATTTGGTTAATATTTATTTATTGCCAAACAAAATTATTGAGAAATACATAAATAAATTGTGTAGACTTAAGTAATAACAAATAGAAAATTAAAAATTTAAAATACAAGAGAAATATGCAATAATTATTTATATAAAATAAAATTTTAATATACAATGTTTTTAAAACGGACTAAAAAGTATAAAATAATTTTTCGTAGCCCATACAAATTTATAACCCCATACAGATTGTCCTGAAAATTTGTGATTGTGAATTTTTCATATCTATGACAATACTTGTAAGATTTAAAACGAAAATCGTGGGACGCATGCAATAGATAATAGTAAGTAGTGTAGGGAGTAGCTGTCGTTGTGCCCACGATTTTCGTTTTAAATCTTACAAATGTTGTCCTAGCTTTAAAAATTTGCAATCACAAATTTTCAGGATAATCTGTATGGGGGTTATAAATCTGTATGGGGTT
The DNA here is from genome assembly GCA_963966155.1 of Clivina fossor. Lineage (NCBI taxonomy): Eukaryota > Metazoa > Arthropoda > Insecta > Coleoptera > Carabidae > Clivina > Clivina fossor. Next base: position 8,085,253 of record OZ014566.1, read on the forward strand.
AGGATAATTTTTTGTATACATTTTAGTCTGTTTTAAAAACGTTGTATATTAAATATTTTTTGTTTATTTAAATATTAATAATTTCACACATTTAAAACTGATAGGTGATTAGTTTCAGCAACTTTCTATGGGACACTTTATTTCACACTGTGTAAACAAGTACAAGAATAAATAATAGAATACAATTTTAAGTATAAAGTTTAAGTTTTATTTAAATCAATTTAAAAAAAAAACAACAACAAAATAACAAAATGTATCCAAAAATTCGCTTGTAAATAAAATAAATTCTGGACACAAGTATACAATAAAATTGCAAGCAAAAGTTAACCAGATATATTTGACAATATTTCTTTATACGATGATTTGCTGTATTGAATTTTATAACACAGGTTCGATACTTGTATTTGATCATTTTATTTTGCAAATAAAATGAAAATTGTATTGCTAGGAACATAAAAGTATCGTTACCTGTATAACGCTCGCGATATACGTGTCTACACTCTACACGATATTTTATTAATATCATTAAATGTAGCAATGTTTCCTTTATAGAGATTTCGTTACAAACACACGGTTTTCAGCTGCCCGGATATACAATTTTATGATAGTTTTGTAACTTTTCTTTAAGACGACAAAATGCCGATAATAATATTGTTTTGGATTAAGGGGTTATTTTTGTTTGTAGCAAAGATTTTTGAAGTTTTTTTCTCCATATTTTTTGGGAACTTTTATACCGTTTATATATATATATATATATATATATATATATATATATATATATATATATATATACGATTATATTGTTGAAAAGTGTATTTATTGAAGTTTTGTGCAGTGTTGTTTTTTAAAAAAAGTCAAATTTTTATATAAAGAAAATGGCGTTACAGTGATTAGGTATAATTCAGATATGCCAATAGTGGCAGATAAAACTCGCGTTTTACATTTCTGAAACAAAAACAAATTAGATGTTAGTACTTGTCACACAAGTAACTTTCATTAGAACCTACAAAATGAATAACTTTTACATTTATTTTCAAAATGGTGGTCTTCTTAAAAAAGTGTTTAAAATTGATTAGTTTTTTTTTTATTTAAGAATAAAAATTAACAGATTAAATTAATATATAACAACCTTTTGAAAATTTCTTTAATCTATTAGCAAAGATTCTAGGTTATATATAAGCTTTAAAAAGCCGGAAAAAGTCCCTAACGATTATTTTAACAAGAAGAAGATTCACAGAGGGAAAGTTTACGGTCAACTCGGGAGCACTTTTGATCAAATAGATTTATAAATCTGGATATATGTCAAGTATATACCATAACCGGGATTACAAAAACATGTTTTTTATTTTTTACTTGTCAAAGTTTACTTTAGTTATTTTTAATAATGATGAATTATAAAATATTTAAAAACATGGTTAAGAAAATTATGTTTATAAATTTCTTAACCAAGAAATATTTTGATATTGTTCCTGATATAATATTAGTGATATCAATTTATGATTGAAATCTGATTAATTACGTTATTATTATTACATACCAAACAAGTTAATGATTTCAAAATTATTAATTTATTATGGAATTATACATTTTTAAGATGAATATGTAAACATACAAATTTGAGTACAAATTTCAAAATTATTAAAATTAATTTTAAAATATACTGAAAAAAATATTACTTTCAAACTAACGTTTGTACTATTAATTCAAAAGTAAATTGTAACTGTAAAATTGAGTTTTTATAATAGAAATTAAATAATAGTCAGTTATCGTATAACTATTTTGAAACCTTTTTATAAATTTATTTATTATTTACTTTGAGAAAAATATATATTTGATTAATATAAAAATAAAACGGCTTTAAGCTATAGTTCTGTATTAAAATTTATTAATAATCTAAGTTATTAGGTAACAAATAAGTAATTAGATCATAAAATTTTATAGATTTTTAATTAACGGAAACCAAATTTTATTTAATTCAATGACTTCACAGTGATTGATGTTGTCTTTTTTCTTATAAATTTCAATTGCTTCTATTATCAATCTGCTGTTAACATTGATAGGTGTTGCAATTATTGCAGTATCTTCAAAATTTACATTTAACTTTCATTAATTAAAAATCTATAAAATTTTATGATCTAGTCACTTATTTGTTTAAATTTATGTAAGTTTACATGGTTTTTAACAGTAAAAAGCAACATTTTGTAATTTGTACAATAATAATAATATATGTAATATTATATTTTCATGATAAACTTACAGTTATACATTATGTAGATTTACACGAATTTTTTACAGTGTAGAACTTGTTTCTCTGTTTTGCTATTTACTGTAAATGTTATTTGTATTAGTTTTCTTGATGCAGATGAGCGTTGAGTTTCATCGAAACGTTCATTATAACTTATGTTTTCATTATCAAGTAAATTTTCAACAGATTTTTTTTTACTATGTCAATAATAATAATAATAATAATAATAATAACAGTAGTCGTAGGTACTAGCTTAGTATTAGTTTAGTATTAGGTATTAGTGTACAATTAGTTCAAATTGAACAAAACAATTAAATGAAAATCCATATAGTTCTGGGGTTATTAAGTAAGCGGTTGCTGGGTAACTTTAGCGTTTATGATCTGATTGAAGTTGTTGATGGTAATTTGTTAATCGATTTTTGCCAAGAAGTGTTGTGTAGAGTCGCAAGTTCCCCATTAATTAAAACGTAATTATCGGTGACATTATAAAAGCAAATTTAATGTGGCATGCCATGACCTGACCTCAGAATTACCTACCAGCTTCCCACTCCACATGGCTAAACTACACATTCAAAGGTCAGTTTTTTTTTATGTAGAAACTCATTTTGATTTTTTTCTTATCGACGTTACAATGTTGTTTTGCTAAAGTCTAGTGCAAATTTAAAATTTATGATTTAATATTTTATATATAAATGATCTTGAATACTATTAAAATAAAACAGCTTTAAATAATAGTTCTGTATTAATATTTATTAATATTCGACTTTCGACGAACTCAATGTAAAGTCTTCATCAGGAAAAACTGATACAAATGACATTTACAATAAATAAAGAAAAAGAAAATAAAATGGCTTTAGGTTTAAGTTCTGTATTAATATTTATTAATAATCGACTTCGACGAACTCAACATCCGTCTTCATCAGGAAAATTGATACATTTATATCAAAAGCCGTTTTATTTTATTTGTATTTAGTATAATTTGTACATAAAATTTTAATTCATAAATTTGTAAATTAAATACATTTCTCAGATAATTATGTCAGTCACTATTCCTATAACTTCATTATAACTTCACATTTCAATCTTAAGTTAAAATAACTGTTCAACATAAATTTGCAATCCTTTAACAATTAGTTCGTAAGTTTATGCGAGCCATAATTTAAAAAAAAACATTGTTCTAGATGCCGTAAAATGTACTAATTCAACAATCGCAGATTTTTAAAAAAGTGTCTTTCTAATTGCATGTGTTTAACAAAAAATGCAAATGTAACTCAATTTTTATTTTATTTTTTCAAGTTTTCTGTCTTCAAGAAAATAATAAATATTAAAAAAAAAATATGCTAATAATAAATCAATAGAAATTCTATGAATATTTATGTTCATTACTGAAAAATTAATAATGTCTTCGGAAGTTTTCGATGCAAATGAGTAAATGTAAATTTAAAGTATTCTTAATTATGAAAAGCTTGTTCGCTCAGTCACTCGAATTTCATTGTAAAATAAAAATTATGGCTTCAAGTTCTATTTCTTTTTTGTAATTTTTTACAAGTTTGCTGAAACATATAATAGCATGTTATGATAATATATTATAGTTGAATTTTAATGAAACGCTAAATTATGCTTGCTAATTTAAATTTATAAGTTTGTATGAAAACAAACAATTTTACATTAACTTTTACGTTTTATAAATTTTAAATTATTACAAAATGAATAGTAAAAATTCAATTTTAATTTTCACGAACAAATATTTTACCATGTTTTTATTAACTCGATTTCTTTTCTGTTTATTTGTTCGTTTGCCTGTTTAGTACAAATTTTACAATCGATTTTACACTAACATACATAACTACATTTTAAACTAACTTCCCGATGAACTAGAGACTTGAAACTTTAAACATAGCTCAGAATTGAATGACAAAGCAATATTAACTAATTAATTAATAATATTAGAAATATTAATTTTTATTTTGTGCTATATTCACTAATTCCGTACATTCGTGTATTTAGCATTTAATTTTTTTCAAAATACAGAAACTATGGAAAACAACTACAGAAAATACAGAACACGCACACACAAGACTAAAAAGCAGAAAATAATTATTTACATAAAAAAAAGTTTATTGTACCACTTTTTAAAACGGAATAAAAAGTATAAAATTAATTTCTTTTAGCTCCATACAGATTTATAATCCTATACAGATTTTTCTGACCCCCATACAAATAATTGTCCTGAAAATTTGATATTGTGAATTTTTAAAAGCTTATAAGACTTAAAACGAAAATCCTGGAGCGCAACGACAGCTATTTCCTGCACTCTTTACTATTTCCGTTTTAAATCTTACAAGTATTGTCATAGCTATTAAAAATTCACAATCACAATTTTCAGGACAATCTGTATGGATCAAGAATCTGTATGGGTTATTAATCTGAATAGGGGCTAGGAGAAATTATTTTATACTTTTTAGTTCGTTTTAAAAACGTGGTATATTATTATTATTATTATTATTATTATTATTATATATTTTTTTAAATTTAAAATTGTACAGAGCATACCATGGTAAGTTGCTGAAATTAATCAGCTAATATTCTCAAATTTATACAGTTATTAAAAAATTAAATTTGCATTGAAAAGACAGAAATTTATAGGTTTTTCTTTTTTCTATAAAAACAAAATATAAAAAAAACACTGTTCAAAGCTAATCAATGAAAATTAATAATTTTTGGGCAATATTTTTCATTTATGTGACAAGCTCTAAAGTGACATATAACGAAGCTATAAAAATATGTATGAAAGAGTTAAACTTTGTAATTATTTTTTCCATGTTTTCTTCGCGTATATTTGAATAAATTTGAATTTGATTAATTTTTATATTCATATAGAGTATGCAAATATGCTACTTCACTAAAGCCACATTTTTTTTGCAAATTATTGGAGACAAGAATTTTGATGACTTTGAAAAAAAAAATCGTGTCAGTAGGACAGAGCTAATTATTCTATTTTTGGCTCTTGAAAATTACTGTTTTTTCACTGAAGAAACATAAATTTAAATAAAATTATTTTTAACATACTAAAAAAATCTTTTAGAACTCATTATTTTAAAATAAATTTGTTTTAGATTAAAGTTCTGCAGTAATATATATTTAAAATCGACGTTTCGACCTAACCCAACGTCCGTCTTCATCAGGATAAATGATAGAAATGACATCCTTTTATTCTTGCACTGAAATAGAATTAAATTCTTTAATTAAAACAATGTTAAATAAAAACTGTTTTAGGATTAGATTCTGTTTAATTATATTATAAAAACAACTTTTCAACAAAACTGAACGCTCGTCTTTATCAGATCAAAATTTATCCATGATATTATAGTAAATATCAGTACCTAGTAACATGTTACTAGCAGATAAATCTGCTAATGCCGAATATGCTTTAGAATATCATTATAATGTAAAATTTGAAGATACAGTAATAATTGTTAGACCAATTAATATTAGCAGTAGATTAATAAAAGAAGCAATAGAAATTTATAAAGAAAAGAATGACATAAATCACTGTGAAGAGGCACTGAGTTAAATAAAATTTGGCTTTCATTAATTAAAATTCTAAAATTTTTATGATCTAGTTACTTATATGTTTCCTAGTAACTTGTTGCTTGTACTGTTATATACTTTAATGTTATTGATCAACTTTGACCTGAAGAAGATGAGCGTTCAATTTCGTTGAAACGTCGTTTATATAATATACACTGAGAAAAATAGATATTTAACAAATTGTATAATAAATAAGTAGATAGTTATTTGAAATATACGAGTATGTTTACTGTATTCACAAATTTATACATTTTTAAAATCTACTCACATATATATATTTTAATACTATATTTCGAATTAAGACTGTAATACTATATACAAATTGATGGTATTAAATTTTTGTTTTTATTATATTTATAGTTAATTTTTAAATATACTTATTTTGTTATTTTTAATATCTTGTGTTTGTGTCACCTTTTTAAATATAAATAGCGTTACGGTAACTATCCATTTTTCTCAGTGTAATTAAACAGATTCTAATCTTGAAACATTTTTTATTTAATACAATGAGTTCTGAAAAATATTACACTGTTAAAACAACGTTGGTTTAATGTTTAAATTTTATTTGGTTAATGTTAAATTAAAATTGTTTTGATTATTATGAAAGATTTTTCTCTATTTGAAACTTTTCAACTATGAACGGAAAACACTGGTGTTTGAAATGAGGTCAAGTGAAATTCATGACACTATATTCGCGAGCGTAATGTGACTGTCCATGAACCTATATAGTATATTTAAGGGGCGGATTGGATATGGCATGTTCGAAGGCCAAAACAGTAAAAAAATTCGTGGCCGACTACCACCGGTGTGTAGTACCACACCCACAACACACACGGAATGACGCAACAAGCGGGCACCCCTCACCCTTTCATCGATTCCGTTTAATCGGCCGAAGAAAACACATACGGTGGACTTTAATGGTATTGTGACGAATACACAACTTTATGAGTTTTGATATAATACTGTTTACAAATTAGAAATAACCAGTGACGTATATGTGTTTAATATTTTCAAACTGAGGTCCAAATATCGCATACCGTCCAGGATCTTTTTACTTTATGACCCTTCCCCGTTACTGTCAACTGTGAGGGTGGTGTGGAGTGGTCTTACATCCTTACACATGTTGGCTTGAGATAGGATTATATTTTCTGTTATTTTTTTGTTTGTTTGCTGAAAGTTTGGAAGGAACTAAAATTGAAGGAACATATTGAACAGTTTGTTTTGAAACGATTTAATGGTTTTGTTGTTTGATTGATTGTGTTCAGAACAGAAGTAAAATTAAATGGTTTTTGTAGATACACTGTAAAAAAAAATAATTGCGAAATTACAGAAAAATTACAGTAAAATTTTACTATAAAAAATCTGTAATTTTATTTTACCATAAATATTCTGCATTTCCACTTCAAAATTCTGTCATTTTTAAATAATTTATAATAATTACAAAAAGTAATTAAAAATAACCAAATAAGTATGTAAAATTGCTTACTATATCACATATTTAATGTAGAATTTCATATTGTTGGTACAACTTTTTAAATTATTTAAAATTGCAGCATGCATATAAATATCTAATAATTCATCAAAATAATGAGACTTAGTACATATTTTACGTAATAATACTGATAAAATATTTATTCATTTCAAAATACATCTTTATGTAAATTTAGAAATGTATGTAATTATACCAACAATAATAATACAGAACTAAACAAATTTTAGCTATTTATGGAAAATTACTGACAGCAAATTCACTGAGGTTCTGTAAATTTACTAACAGCGATTTTACTAAAAAAAACTATAATATTACATACAATGTATTTTTCCATTTCATTAGTAATATATCATATTACATAATGTTTGAAATAGTTCTGATAATATATATTTTTAAAACAATTATGCTAAAAGTTCAGCCGTGAAGTAATTCTACCTAGAAATACTGGATATCATGGCGTCTTATGGTTTGTAGGTTAAATTACATAATTTTTTTTTTAAATTATAGAATTTTAGAAAAATGATGTTATTATTATCAGATACTATAATAAGAAACAAACGAAATATATTTGGTCTTATTTTTAAATGTTTTTTAAAATATAATATTATTCTGTATACATTTTTTCTTTTTAATATTTTGATTAAAATGAAAAGGGATATAGTTCTCGGTATTTATTTTTATTCGAGTTAAGTCAGTAAATAGCAACAAACTCTTTTTTATTTTCTTTGTTTGCGATGAGGAAAATTTACAAGAAAGTGAGTTTTTGGTAACCGATTCCACTTTAACGAAACATATATCTTTCTACCGAAATCGATTCTAGTTTTACTTCCTATTTTTCCGATAGCACACATACACACTTTCTTTTTATACCTTTTCCTTTTCAACTAAAATCTATCACTCTGTTCTTCGGCCATAAAAAATATTTCAATTATCTTCCCTTTTTTTTTCCCGACCAAAAGCGTTCTCTAGCAGTTTTTCCAGATCATATATTACATGTTTTTCTTTCTCGGCAGATATGTCAGTTTATTATTTATTGTTTTTATTTATCAGTTATTTTTACTACCTACTTTGAACACTTTCTATAATTATGATTATAAATTATTCATTTCGTAATGCCTGGACGCTTTATGAGAAGTTACTGAAACTAATCAGCTGTCATTTCTACATGTATTTAGTTGTTGAAAAAGCAAAACTGCTTTAATAGATACATACACAATCACGCTATATACCCAAAAGGGTGTGGCACAAACTTTTTCCACTAACACAAAATAAGTTTCCTCGAAACATCTTTATTCATATAAGCAACTTTAGCTTCATCCACAATTCCTTCTACACATGTTCTTTTATTCTTACTACTTGTAAACTTCCGCTCACTCAAGCCTCTCTCTCAATCATATCACTTCAACTACTCATCGGTCGTACACGCAAACGTATAGCTTCAAAATAATCCATATAAATTTTTTTAACCAAACATTTATTACAGATTCGCTCACGATGTCCGAACCATCTTAACTGACTAACATTAACTAATTACGCACTCGTCATACACTAATCTATTTCGTATCCGATTTCTCCTAATTACACCAAATACCGCACGTAAAAATTTCATTTTTACTGCATTCATTTTAATAACAACAAAACATGCAGTTTTTAATGAATATAAATAATATTACGCACAATATTATGTACACAATTACGCCATGTACCAAAAAGGGTGTAGCACAAACTCTTTCTACTATCTTAAAATTAATTTCTTCCAAACATCCCGATCCAGACAAGTTAGCTTTATCGATATTCATAATACCTCTCACACATGCATTTCTATTCCTAGAATTTGAAAACATTTTCTTACGCAAAACACTGTCGATTATATCATTCCAACTACTCATCGGACGTAGACTTTCAAAATAATAATACATATATTCTTTTAAACAAACGTTCATTAGACATTCGCTCAAAATGACCGAACCATCTTAACTGGCTAACACTAACTTTTACAAAAAAATTTCAAGAAAATATAAGAAAAATTAATAATAATAAATTAATAAACTAATAATATACCAAACTTTAACAGTTTGTTAGGAAATTATTTGGAGTGAAAAATGTCATATAAACATTGGTTCTATTCTATCTAGTTGTGCATCTACAAATAATTAAAAATTACTAATATATATCTGCAATTTAAATGTAAAAGGTTTTCCATTGAAACATAATAATAATAATAAGATTTATTGAAAACTGCTGCATTACAGTACACATCAATTAAAATGCTTCAATAAGAAAATATAACAATATTAAATCAGATTGTACAATATTTTTGTTAACAGTGTTGCAGACATAGCAAATATATCTATATGGAGTTCTTACAACATATTTCATTTCTAAGTGCGACAGTGACTGGAGTTGTGGAATAACGAGTTACAAATAACATTTGTCAACTTCTTAAACTAACATTTGGTACATGGAAGTTAAGTTACATATGAAAAATAGTAATTTTGTCAACAAATAATTCATACTACATGGAACAAATTAAATGTGTTAGTTAAAGGATTACTATACAGTGTGGTGATAAAGTAAGGAACGAAATTTATAATTTTTATATTTAATGTTTTCAAGAAAAACGCTCGGACAGGTTAATTTTAGTTTTTAATTAGCCACCTGTATACTACTATATAAGGATTTTTTATTGAAACCTTGTATAGTTATTTTCTCTGAAAAATATAACAACCTGCCATATAAATAAGAATCGAAAACAGGTTTGATGTTAGGAAAGGTTATGCAACCAAACAGATATTGTTGATGATAAATTCTGACAGACACCGACGCACCACATGTACAGGGGTTGAATTCAGCGCGCGGGGGGTGGGGAAGGAGACGGACGTCGCACACGGAATTGGTTACCGCCCCCCAAATCGATCGAAGAGAGCGTCGGCCGGCCGTCGCGATGCTTTCATGCTTTCAGTGTGCTGTTGCAACTCGTTCCTGCAACACATTGTTGTTTGGTTCTTTCTTCTCACCCTAAAACTACTAAACAAAAACCACTCACTCACTCATTCACTTCTCTCTTTTTTCCCCTCATATGTTTCCGATGTTTCATTGTTATTACGTACTTCTGTTCTAAACATCATTTATACTCTGAAAAATTGTTGGACACTTTAAGGGAAATATTTTTTTGGGGGATATTTTCCAGTGTGTGGATTGGATTACTAAAGGTAGTTGTGGTTTTGTTATTCTTGCGTTGATTGTTCGAGTTTTAAAGTTTTTGTTGTTGCTTCTAATTGAGGAAAATTATGGAAAAATTAATTGCTCTTTATGTTTCTTAATCAAATATTATTGATACACTGACAAAAAATATTATATATTTGAAATTTATGTAATTTTACATAAGTTTTAACAGTAAAAATAACAATATTTTGTAATTTTATTGTGATAATTTAACGTAATATTACATTTACAAAATAAATAAAATTGCATACGAAACATGTAAAATTACATAGATTATTTTACAGTGTACTATAAAACCAACGTTTTTACTATTAATTCAAAGGTAAACATACTTTTGATTTGTAAAATTGGGTTTTTATAATAGAAATATATATATATATATAATATATATTAATAAAAATAAGTTATAGTAAATTGTAGTAAAGTTTTGTATAAAATTATATATCATTTGATTTGGAAATACAGTGTTTTCCTGGAAAAGGGTAAATTGAAAAATTATTATAATATATATATTTTTTTTTTTAATTGAATAGTAAAAAAATTTATAAAAAAAACTTTCAAAATAGTTATACTATAACTTACTATTTTTTATTTTTATTAAAATATATATATATATTTCTATTATTGAAACTTAAATTTACAGATCAATAGTATATTTATTTTCGAATTAATAGTACAATATAAATAGTAGTTTTAAATTTTTTTTTTTCAGTGTACTATATTAGTGTTTAAATTTCGATTGGCATTTTTGTTATTTGACTTTAATGTAGTGTATCGAAACGTCCAATTTTTTAAAAACATGTAAAATAATTTAAACCTGAAGCTTTTTATTTTAATATAATGAGTTCTGAACAGTTTTTTTTACTAAGTTATATATGACTTTGTTGTGATGTGACTAAAAAAAAAACAAAATATAATTGGCGTGCAAAAAAATGAAATAAAAATGCGATTTCTTAATAAGCAATTTAAGCCGACGAAAAAGCATTCTTTTGTTAGAAAATAATAACAATAATTTGCCATTAGACGTTTGAAAAGTTGACAGAAAATATTGTTTTATTAACAAGATTAATAATTGGGCCATTATAATTTAAAATCGATGCTGTTTCGTCGGCTTAAACTCGGTCTTAATTAAAGTTTTTCTATTTAAATAATTTAATTAATTTACAAACTGCTGATATTGTTTTGTAAATAAAATATTTACTTGTTTTACAAAAAGAAATTGTACATTTTCTAATTGAAAGTATTTGTGTATTTGCAAAATAATATTTAAAATTAATTGCTTCAATAAATGTTTATTTCATAATTTTTATATTTACTATTTGGAAACTTTTGCTCATGCAACATATTCTCAATTATACCACTCCAACTACTCATCGGACGTCCACCTGCAAATATACAGCTTCAAAGTTTCATATACATTTTTTTAACCAAACGTTTATCAGATATTCGCTCAAGATATCTGAACCATTTTAATTGACGACTAACACCAATTTTTGCTACAACATTTTTTTCAATATCACACTCATCATACACTGATCTATTTCGTATATATGTATGTATTAATTTCAAGAATTTAAGAAATTGCACTTTTGAAACAATTTATTAAATTTGTAATGCAAGTACTGTACAGCAACGATTTAATTAACTTGAAGAGTAACGCACTTAAATTAAAATCTTGAAATATATAAATGAAATTTTTTAATTAAATGTTAGCGTACAACTAATTTGTAATTATAAAAGTAATATTGCATTAATTATTTGTTAAATAGTTTAAAATTTTATATTCTTCATTATGTTCAGAGTTAATGGTTAATTTTGCTAGAAAATTTTTATGGTATGTTTTATAATAATATATATCTTAAAGTATTATTTTAAAGTATTTTTTTATTGACATACTGTAATAAAAAGTAATGCATTTCATCTTTTTTTTTAATATTATGAAAGTAATTGGTAAAATTATTTAATTTTTAAGTGCACGGCAAGCAATTATAGTTATATAAAAATGTTTCACTTATAAAGATTAATATTGGCGTTGATTGCAAACATATTATTTGTAAGTGAATGTATTATATAGCGTATATGAGAGGTATTATTAATGTACATATGGTAAAAGTGCTAAGATGGAAATTTTTGGTAGAGTAATTTTTGCTTCAATGGAAAGAATGGTGCCACATCCTATTCGTATATGGTGTAAGTGTGTATATACGTTTGAGTATATACAATGTTATTTTGGTGCCTACGTTGATGTGTTGTAGTGAATGATGAGTTTGTCTGCAAAAGCATAAAATGGAAAATGACTACTGTAGAAATAAGAATTTTATGGTGTAACTAGGAGGAATCGTGGTATGAAATAGATGAGTGTATGATGAGTGTGAAATTGAAAAAAATGTTGTAGCAAAAGTTGGTGTTAATCACTCAAGATGGTTCGGACATTTTGAGCGAATGTCTAATGAATGTTTGGATAAAAAGATTTATATGAATGATTTTGAAGGTATATGTTTGCGTAGACGTCCGATGAGTAATTGGGAGTGGTATGATTGTGAGTGTTATGCGTGAGCAAAAGTTTTCAAGTAGTAAGAATAAAAAAGCATATATGAAAGGAATTATGAATGTGGATGTAGCTAAAGTTGCGTGTCTGGGTAAAAATGTTTGGAGGAAACTGATTTCGAGATAATGGAAAGAGTTTGTGCCACATCTTTTTGGGTACATGGCGTGATTGTGTATGTATGTAGGTTTTTGTAGTGATATTAATTTATATATATATATATATATATATATATATATATTATTTTAGTTTTAAAATTTATTTATTTAAATTTATGAAGTGGCATATTTTTATACGGATACTGTGAAGGTATATGTATATATTTACTATTTATATATATATATATATATATATATATATATATATATATATATATATATATATATATATATATATATATATATATATATATATATTAACACTGACTAATATGGTACTCGCGTATAATATCCGGATATTTTTAATGTGGTTCAAATAGTTTTTACAGTGTATTTATGAAAATTTCAGCATTTTGCTTATTAAAATATGTCTAACATAGTAAAATATCTTTCAGAACTCTTTATATTAAAATAAAAAAACTTTAGGATTAAGTTCTGTATAATTTTTAATTAAAATTCGACATTTCGATATACTAAACATATAATATCATGCAAAGGAAAAGATAACATTAATCAATGTGCAGACACTGATTTAAATTAAATCTGGCTTCCTTTTATTAATAAATGATAAAATATTTTACTCTAGTTTCTGGTATTTTGTTACCTAGTAACTTGTTTCCATGTTTTGTTTGTTTATTATTTATGTCATTTATATATGAGTCGTATAGATGCAAAACTCACTATTTGCAAATTTTAAGTTCTGAGATATTTGCAAAAAACTGTTATAGTTAAGTGTAATTGTATTTTGATGATAAAATCTTGTCACTAGATGGCAACACTTATTTAAAATCGTGAATCATTGGTATTATACATCATTAATTCATACAAAGTAACTGTTTGCATCTAAACTATCAACGCAAGTAGTGAGTTTTGCATCCAACACTAAACTTTAAAGAGTGTTTCTCATATTAAATACTGAGTTTTTTTCTAACTAACTTAACTATCGTATTCTTCGTAAAAAATAAAATCTTATTTTTCACTTTTTGTCAAATAGTGAGTTTTGCATCTATACGCCTCATATATTTTTTCCTGATGATGATATACGAGAAGTATATTAAAACGTCGAATTTTAATATAAAATTAAACAGAACAAAAAACAAAACCTTTTTTATTTTGAAATATTTCTTTTTAGATCAAACATAAATTTAGCTAAACATGTTAAAATATTTACTTACTAGTTAAATTTTGGTCGTACTGATTAAACGAAGCAACCAGAACAAAATCGATAAATCGCATGCAACAACAACTTAACCTAACTTATGGTGGAATTCTGAACAGTTCTGTAACGTTACCGAATGTTTTTTCTTCTAGTAAATAAAAATTTTTATTCGAGAGAAAAACCAAAATATTCTGTAACCTTACATGTCTATTTAGAAATCCAGCACTAACCCAACTTGACCCATTCAACTTCAGTGTTAACAGTGTAACTAGTGCAATTCTGTACACATCCATCATCACATTATAGTGTGTGTGTGTGTGTCTGTGTGTGTGAGACCCAACAACCCAAAACAAAGTGGCGTAGGTTTGAAGGTGTCTGTTATAACCGCTCTCAAAAATCATCTCAAGTCATCTCGCCTTGTTGAATGGGCGGGCCATCATTTTCCCAATTAACGGCCGCTCACACACAGACGGTCGCACTAGACGTTGCCGCCAAGACAATGCCGGCACCAGCTGCCACCGGTGGTCCCGCTAAAACGCCAAAAACGCGCGGACGCCGTGCTGGCTTCGATTCCAGTGACCCGACATTGAACGGGGATTATCGACGACCGAGGAGACGTTTAAGAAAAAGGTAATTTTTCTTAAATGGATTCGTTTGATTTTATTTTATTTTTGTATTTATATAAAGTCGTAAGTACCATGGCAGATTGATGAAATAAAGTTGATTTTTGGTTCTTATTGTTGTAGCTAAGAAATTTTACATAATGATTTTATTTGAGAGATTATTACGGAAATAGTAAATTTATTTATTATTGTTTTATGAATTATAATGTTGTAAGAACGTGGTGTTTGAGAAAATAAAGGAGATTTATATTCTTATTGTTGTAGCTGAGAAATTTTATTTGTAAAAAATTAGAGGAAATGGACAAAATCTCATCGGACGAAATCCATTAGATAAATGCTAAAATAATTGATCACTAATCTTTAACTCAGTCTAACACTACTAGTATTAAATATACGATATTTATTTTATATAAATAACTAACCATTAAATTTTTTATTTTTTAAATAGTTTTTTTTTTACATATGGATTTTGATTTTGTCCATCAGGTTTTAATTTTTTCATGAGGAAAAATGATTTATTGAAGGATTTATTTTTAATTATTTTATGGGGATTATTAAGTTGTAACCACGTGACTTTGGATAAAATAATAAAGGAAATTTGGTTTCTTATTTTTGTAATAGAAATTTTAAATAAAAATTGTATTTAGCGGCAATTTTGAAGACAGTAATTTACGGAAAAATTTGTTCAATTTTTTGTAGATTATAAAGTTGTCAAACTTACTGTTTGACAAAATAAAAAAGAAATTGGTTTTTGTTGCTGTATTTGAGATATTTTATATAAGAATTTTATCTAGTTGAAAGGTAGTTGAATAATTTTATTGAAAATAATAAACCGATAAATTGTCTACAAAATATTAAATTTTTTTTTAATGCATTACATATTGCGAGATAATGTTGGTTAAAAGTGTGTACTACAATATTGATTTTAGTGCATTGATGTTTATATATTTTCAAAAGTTTTACAAAAAAAACGCATCAGAAACTAAGTGCTTTTCTGTAATCTAAATTTGACAGATAATATTTTTCCAATGGTTACATTTACATATTTCTTTTTGTAGTTTTTCAATTTTTAAAAATATTGTAGAATATAATTTATTATGAAAATTGAAGCATTTAGTTTACCATTCATCGCTTTAAACTTGGAATTTATTACTAAAATTTTAAACTTAGTAAAAAATTTTTCAGAACTTATTATATTAAAATAAAACTACTTTAGGTTAAAGTTTTGTATTAATATTTATTTATAATCGACGTTTCGACAAAACTCAACGTACGTCTTCAACAAGATAAATGATAGAAATATCATTACAGTAAATAAACAGAATATAGAAAAAAGTTACTAGGTAACAAATAAGTAATTAGATCGTACAATTTATAAATTTTTAATTAATGAAAGCTAAATTTTATTTGACTCAGTGTCTTCACAGTGATTGATGTTATCCTTTTCTTTATAAATTTATATTGCTTTTCATATTAATGTGCTGCTAATATTGATTAGTCTAGCAATTATTATAGTATCTTCATCGAGATATATCTACTATTTCTAAACATGCGTTAGAATATCTTTATGATATAAAATTTGAAGATACTTTAATAATTGCTAGATAAATCAATTTAACAGCAGATTTAAATTAAATTAAATTTGGCTTTCATTATTAAAAATATCTATAAATCTGTTATTTACTGTAATGTCATTTATATCATTTATCCTGATGTAGACGGACATAGAGTTTCATCGAAATGTCAATTTTAAATAAATATTAATACAGAACTTTAACTTAAACCAGTTTTATATTGAAATTTTATAGATCTAAGGGATATTAAAAATCTTGTACTTTTAGCTACAACAACAAGAATCTAAGATATTGTTTTCACCACGACTTACAACTATTTTTAAAGTATGAATCAGAAAATATTAAAATCGTGTATACACAATTATGACACAATGTACAAATTTGATAAACACCGCTTGTTTTTCTGTTTAATTCGATTATTTGATGTTATTGTTCATTGGAGTGGCTTTAACAAAACAAAAAAAAAAACGACAATGTCCGCTTTTGCTTGTGTCCCAGGTTGATGACATGATGATGATGATAATGATGGATGTAAATTGGATGTCGCACGCTGTCGTCCCCCCCTCTCTCGCCACACACACCCCCTTGCAACACTCATCCTAAAACAGATATGATAATGATTGTGATTACCATCACAAATGCTGTGCGCCTTTCAACGTATTTTGAATTTGAATTCAGTCAGTGGTGATTGTTTTTAAGAAGCTTCATGTTGTTATATAAATAGCTAAATGGCAGAAGCATATGATTATGATGTTGTTGTTATTAAATTATTTGATATTGGGAAAATCAATGTATACTTTCATACTTATGTTGTTTGGAAAAATTGACAATTAAAATAGATTGAGATTTAGAGAGAGAAAGAGTTTGGTTAGTACTGGATAAGTGTGGGCATATAATTATATCAAAATAATAAATTAATGTAATTTCCCAATAGCAAATGATTTGATATGAAATGATATAATTAAAAATGTAAACTGTATGTCTGGAAAAACCGCTTTCGCCTAAATTGTCGGCTTACATATACATGGTTTGGCCTAGCACGAAAAAAAATATTGTAACACGCCATTTACACCACCACTACTACTGTACAATCCCCCAAAAAATTTGGTTGTTTGGTTCGGCACCTACGACGCCTTCTGCACCACCTGTACGACGCGCGCTTAGCCAATTCACTGGATACCACCTGAAGATTAGATTTTGTTTTCAGTTATATATACAATGTTGCCGAGATATTTTGGGCATGATTGTGTTTGATATAATATACATTGTATCTCCAGTAGAACACTGATATAAGTGCAAATCATGCAATTACGACAATAAAGCATTTTTAGTTTGAAAACAAATGTAATTATAATTTTAGGTAAAAATATTGAACAATATTAATAATAAAAATTATGAAAAACTAATAAAAGTAATACCGCAAATAATATTTTTCGATAAGTTTACAGTCAACTACCAGAATTTATAAAAACATATACTTTACTACATAATTTGCTTTTTTTTGTTATAGCTTACAGCTGTTAATATATTTTTATTATAATTATTATATCCCCCGATAGTGGATTTGTTTGATAGAAAACCGAATGGTTTCGGATTCAAATTTCCGTTGGATGACATGAATTTTTAAAATTTAATATTGTTAAATATTCGAAACCAAAATTAATATTTATATTTAAAATATTACCGAATAACAAGAATTATTTTTAAAAATGTGTATAATTTGTTAAAAATTAATAACATTTAAGTGACAATGAAATAAGTTGATAATTTTTGGTAAATACTTTTTAAAAGATTTTTAAATAGTTTTAAATCTTTAACTTTGTTACTTTTTTTTTAAGTTACACTGTGAAATTTTATTTTCGATTTAAAGTTTTTTTAAGTTTTAACTCAAAAGTAAACATGTTTTTGAATTGGAAATTGAAAAAATAATGATAAGTAAAAGTAAAACTATTCTAAAAACTTTGTATGAAATTAGTTAATATTTACTTTAAAAGTAAACTTACATTTACTTTAAAAGTAAACTTACATTTACACTGAAATTACTCATAATTTTACAATTTTAATTATTCCAGAAAAAACTATGACCCGTATTCTCACCTCTTTTGTTTATGAACAAGATTAGAAGTATATGGGTAAACCCATATATAGACTACTTTGACATTTCTCGGAAAGTTGGCAACACTGTATTTTAATAATATTATAATTTATGTGGGCAATAGGAGATACTTTTCTGAAAATTTGATCAAAATCGAATAAATAATGTAGCCACAATGAATTTTTTAAAAATTTTGTGATTTTTTTTTCTCGATAAGTTGGCAACACTGTATTTTGTTAAAATTGCATAATTTATTTAGGCACTAGGAAAAACTTTTATAAATATTTGATTAAAATCGGTTAAATAAAATGGTCAAAATAAATTTTTTTAAATTTTACTAATTTTTTTCTCGGAAAGTTGGCAACACTGTATTTTGTTAAAATTACATAAATTATATGAATACTAGGAGAATCTTTTGTGAAAATTTGAGTAAAATCGGTTTAATAACATGGCCATAATAAAATTTTTAAAACTTTAGTAATTTTTTTCTCGGAAAGTTGGCAACACTGAAAATTAATAAAATTATGTAATTAATGGGAGCATTAGGGAAATCTTTTCTGAAAATTTGATCAAAATCGGATAAATAATGTAGCCAATATGAATTTTTAAAAACTTTAGTAATTTTTTTCTCGGAAAGTTGGCATCACTGGAAAAAAACAAAAGCACATGACCATCTTGGGTACTAGACAAATTTATCCTGAAAATTTCATTAAAATCGGTTGAACCGTCTAGGAGGAGTTGCGGCCACAAAATTTTGACTTACGACCGAGCGAGCGAGCGAGCGAGTGAGCGAGCGAGCGAGCGAGCTGACGACGCACACACATACACCCACATAAACTAAGTTCAGATTCGTCATCTACAGGCTATATGAAGGATTTCTATACAATTTTTTTTTTTTTTTGAAAATGTTACAGACACCGTACCAAACGCTTAACTACTTTTCCTTGCAGTCAAAGTAGTAAAAAGTGCTTTTATTTGTTACTTCAAAATAAAATTTTGGTTATGTCTCTTATCAAATATGAATAATATTAATTTTTTGATATATTTTTTTTATATCTAATATTATGAACTTCATATAAATTAATTGAAAGTCCTTATTAAGTAATTTTAAGTAAACGTCAAAAGTACTTTGACAAAAATCATGTTTCTAAACAAAATTATAAATAATTTTATAGAAATTATTTAAAATAATTATAATGTTACTTACTATATTTTTTTATTAAATTTTTTATTTATATTAGAAAAACATAAGTTTACAATTCAAAACCACGTTTACTTGTTAAAACAAAAAACTACGGATCCACAGCAAAATTTCTCAGTGTAACTTTAAAAAAACAAATAATAGAATTAAAGATTTAAAAATTATTTAAAAACAATATTCTCATTTTATTTAACTGATAGACATGTTAGACTCTTTGTTCTAAAAAAAAACTTGACAACAGCGCATTAATTAATAACATTAACATTTTTTTTAATGAAAAGTAAAATTGAAACCTTTTGCAGCTATGTTAGTTTTTTATTGGAGATGCGATAATATGTATTTTATATGCACCTGTTTTTGGTAATCAGACATTATTGTACACAGAAACACTATAAAAGGCATTTTTCTCTAATTAATAATTTGAAATTAAATTTTGTATTTAATTTCTATTCGATTATAAATTTGTTGTAGATAAAATTTACTAATCGCAAAACTGACAAAGCGAATTTGAGCTGCGAATTTGAGCTGCAAAATTAAATTTGAAAAAGTAGAGATACCAAGCACAGTTTGGAATTTTTGTTTACGTTTGCATAAATAATTCAATTCATATCCTAAATAAATATGAATACAAATTTATTATTTTCACTTAAGCATTGTCAATTTTTTGTTTATATTTATTTGTAAAAAAAATTAAATGAAATTTAATTATTAATTTTTGAAAATATGAAAATAAGTTAATATAATTTTAATTTTGATTTTAATATAAAAAAGATATACTTAATTTTTAAATATTGTGAATTAAAATTTACACTCCAGTTGCACAAAGCATTGTTAAATGATTTATAAGTTAACCAATTTGTTAACTGACCAATCAGTGAAGGAGAGTTGAAGACAGTTAACAATCTAATTATTTAGTTATTAAATTAACAATACTTTGTGTACCCGTACATAAGTTTCATTCATACTTTTCTACTTATTTGAGAATTAATTTTATGTTTTAGTTTTAATATTATTGGCTCTGAACGGCACTATTTACTTTGTAAAAATAAACTAATTTGTTCAAAACATAGTAAAAATATCTTTTAGAACTCATTATATAAAATAAAACTGCTTTGGGTTCTAGTTTTGTATTAAAATTTATTAATAATCAACATTTTTGAAAAACTCAACGCTCATTTTCATTTGTTATTTACTGTAACGTTATTTGTAACAATTTTCTTGATGAAGACAAGCGTTGAGTTTTGTTGAAACTTTGATTATAAATATATTTTAATACAGAACTTCAACTTAAAGCAGTTTTATTCATTAACATTAATAATCTCACATTTTTGGAGCTGCAATAAAACCAATAATAACTGATCAAACTAAAATCCTTAGTAAAATAATTTAGTAAATATGTTAGTGTGGTTTAGAACTACTAGTTCTGCAATAAAACATAATACTAATTTTGTGATAAGTTGGGTAGTTTGAATGAGCCTTAAGCCGCTGATATTTAAATATAAACATTTTTAATTATAAACATTTGTTATTGTTTTAATTATATTTTGAAAAAATTAAATAAAAATTTTTTAATATAAAAACAATTATAATAAACCTATGAAAATAGAAATTTTTATTAGAGAAAAATGTTAAAATATCTATCACAAATTCGAACACGATCAATTTGAAAACTTTCTTTCTAATTTTAGTAATAGAACTTGGAGAAATTACGTGTTTACTTGAAAATCCATATGTCAGGAATGTATGATTTACAAATCTTTCGTTTAATGACTAGGAAATTACATATCTGAGCAGAAAATTCCGAAGCAAAAATAATCGATGTTATTTTTAATGCATAATACACAGAAATTATGATGTGCACTTTTATTAAACATTTTAAAAATAGAATAAAAATTGACCTTATATTTTAATACTGACAACATAAATATATAATATATTTAATAAGATAAAATATAATAAAACACAATTAATACTTAATATTATACTCCTAATATTTATTAAAAAATTAGTTACTGCAGTTTCAAGCATTAGGTCATCTTTACACTAAGTGAGTTAGTTACAAAATATTTGTTGGTATATGTAAATAAAAGTGAATAAATATATCATTAATTAAATTAGAAAATTAAATTAAATTTTTTGTCAACTCTATTATCTGGGAATCGATTTTAGGACTTTCCAGTTTTCGGCTGATAGTTCTACTTTCGAAGATAACGATAACAGACGATTGAGTTGACAATTTTTAATTCTTCCGAAAACTGGAAGGTTCTGGGTTCGAATTCCAGATGATCGGGTTGACAAAAATTTTTAATTTATTTTTCAAATTTAATTAATGATTTTATTTACTCTCATCAATATTTCTTAATATCTTAGCCGAAAGGCATTAATTACTTACTCTCTCTCTCTCTCTCTCTTTCTCTCATATATATATATATATATATATATATATATATATATATATATATTTTGTTACTCACTCACTTACAAAGTCTGAAGATAGCCTAACAGTTGAAACTGCAGTAACTAATTCTGTAATAAATATTGTGATATTTTACAAAGTAATCATCCTTTATTAGTTTATCCTACAGCTCAATATGTATCACGAAGTAAAGACTGATCAAATTAAATTTAAATTATATTTTATCACATATTTTATAACATAGAAGAACTCGCACTAAGAGCATTTTACTCACACTTATATGGTTATAGAGTTCTAGTGTTACAGCAAAGCTAGCGAGTATTTTGTAGTTAAAAGTAACTTGTATATATATTTATATATTTTATATATTTATATATTTATATTCTTTTAAATAAATAGCGTTGTGATTTCTACAAATTTTACAAATTAAAGAGTTAATAATTTTATAATTTAAAAAAGAGCATAAAACAGATTGTCAATTATTTTCGAAAAGCATGAACTATAAATCAGATGACAACTTAATGACGTTGTTAGCTGAACTGAATTTAGTAACGTTTTAATTTTACAAATTATGTAGTTGACAATTTTTATAAGTTGTATAAAACTTTGATTAACTTAATCAATTCGATAACTAGACAAATACATTTTAAACTGTCTTTGAAGCATTTAACAAAAAGTATAACAATATTTTATGCAACCGGCTTTGAATATTTATTTTACCAATTCGTTTTATTTATAGAAAATTATTATTAACGTCCTATACAATTTCAAAATTTATTCTGAAGAATTACAAATTAATATTTGTTGATTTATCACATTTATAATTTAATTAGTTAATAATTAAGATTTTAATTTAGGAGAATAGCATTTTAATCTATTCATCTCAAATTCAAATTATTATTTAAATAAATCTTCTTATAAAAGTTTAATTTTAATATTTTTAATATAAATTGCAAAAGAAAATTCGATAGTATTGCATAAAACGTTGTTAAACATATTTCAGCTAACAACCTGATTAAGTTATCGACTAATCTGTTATTTTTTTCAACAATAACAATGGTCTGTATTCTCGCCTCACTTTTTCAAAATAACTTTTTGCTTCTGTTTTTTATCAAATGTAAATTTTTGAACATTTTTATTATATTTGGTATTATAAAATTTAAATAAACTATTTTAAAGTGCTTAAAATAATTTTGAGTAAACGTCAAAAGTACATTTGACAAAAATTACTTTTATAAATGAGATGAGAATATGGGCTAATTTATTTTACGGAACTATTTTTTTAAAAATATTTTCTCCAAGTTTATATGTAATTATATAACTTATTATAATATTTATAAGAAATTGGAAAGAAAGTTGATGTATGTATATCTATTTATATGTGTTTGAAAATATCATAAGTAAAGATATTTTAAAAATTGTAAATTATTGAAAATTGTATGTGTGTATTTTGAAACTGTATATAATTAGTTTACAAAATTTTGTAAATATTTCTGTACAGATAAATAAAAATTTCGAAATAAACTTGCATTGAACAAACATTTATTTCATTATTATTAATGTTCCACTCACAAAAATATAGTAAGAGAATTTATTGTTGCAACGCTTTGTTTGAAAGCTTCACGAACTATATTTGTGCTTTATGTGCTTAAAGCTAAGGAAAAGCATTTTATTTGTGTATTTTATTATTTTTGTTTTCAGTGTAAAAGAATTGAAATACTGTAGAATTGAAATAATATTTGAATTGACATGTTACTGAATGAAATGTAAGAAAATTTTTGTAATATGGCTTTTTGGAAATGATATTACAGGTATTTGAGTTTAAGATATCAAATTACACAATTTTTACACATTTATTTCTGTAAATGGATTTTTATCATATTTCAAATTGTATTGTCAAACAAATAGAAAATATAATATTAATTTGGATGTAGCCCACGAGTTCGGAACATTACGAAGTCTGATAAAAATGCAATATTGTATATGTGTATAATTGCTTCGCACACTGCATCTCCGTGAAATAATACAGCTTATATAGAGAGAGAAATGAGAAAAGTATATTACTTGTATACTATAATGGCATAAAAATATTGCATTAAAAAAATATAAATGGTAGTTAGCTTTGAAAAAATGAAAATGTCAAAATCAAATGAAAATGATGAAAATACCTGTAAATTTATTTATTCAGCGGTTGGAGGGCAGGCTTAGCTATAGTTTAATGTGTGCCAACATATAATATTTGCGACTTTTTACTTTAAGAACGGCTTAATTTCATATTAAATCAATTTTACTTAGCGCGATTTCTGGATGAATTTCAACTCTGGTATTATATTACACGAAAATTTTTGTTGGAAAATAATAAGTTTTCGATTGTGTATTTGTTTGAGTTAAAAGTTTATCGTATTTTATTGGAAATATTCGTATTGTATTTTTCTATGCGATTATAAATATAAATAATATTATAAATGTCATATGAAATCTAACTACTTATCGAAGTAAATAAAAATAATTTACCTGATATACAAGAAGTGTAATATTTTTTTAAGAAACTGTATTTTTAAGCAGTTTTAGTGAATTATGAACATGGAATAGTGTTAATGTGAATCGCGAGAATTGTTTTAAATATTGATTTAGTTTTTCATTATATATTTATATAAAAATATTGTTTAGTTAAAGTCTTATTTACATTTTTCATTTCTGAGAGAGCAAAACTTTTATAATTATTAAGTTCTGCAATCTACATCATATTTGTGTTTTAAAAATTAATTATTTTTTATTTATATTAATTTGAATATGAAAAAATATGAACAATGTTTCATGAAAATACTAGATTTAGTTGTACAGTAATAGTTTGTCTAATTTACAAATTAATAAATTAATTACAGTACAAACTAAGTTAAGGAAATAAGTTTAAATTGAAATAATAAACTTTTCGAACGTTACTACGTACGCTACATTTAATTTTAGCTCCTCCACCAAAAAATAATGAAAATAACGTGTATTTATTATGGCGCATCCACCAAAATAGTTTAATATTAAAAAAATAAATTTGTCAATTTGCTTTATTGTTACCTTTTATATTATAAAAATCAAGTGTTAAATGATTGATAATTTATAACTCAATAGGTTCTAAAATTATAATAAGCAATTTATAAATAAAATGATGGGGTTTTAATATATATACACAATCACGCCACGTACCCAAAAGGATGTGGCACAAACTCTTTCTACTTTTACGAAATTAGTTTGTTCCGAACATTTGTATCTAGACAAGCAACTTTAGCTTTATCCACATTCATAATACCTCGCATACATGCTTTTTTATTTCTAATACTTGGAAGCTTTTAGCTACTTATCGGACATCTATCTGCAGATGTATACCTTCAAAATCATTCATGTAAATTTTTTTAATCAAATGTTTATTAGATATTTGCTCTAGATTACCAAACTATCTTAACTGACTAACATTAACTTAATACTATAATAAATATTAATGGTAATTAAAGAAAAATTTATAGACATACATACATATACAATTACGCCTTGTACTCAAAAGGGTGTGGCACAAACTCTTTCCATTATCTCGAAATAAGTTTCCTCTAAACATCCCTATTCAAACAAGCAACTTCAGCTTTATCCACATTCATAATTCCTCTCTCATACATGCTTTTCTATTCCTACTACTTGGAAACTTTCATTCACGCAACACACTTTCAATCATACCACTCCCAACTACTCATCGCATGTCCACGCAAACGTATAACTTCAAAATTATTCATATAATTTTTTTTAATTAAATGTTCATTAGATATTCGCTCAAGATGTCCGAACCATCTTAACTGACTAACACGGCAACTTTTGCTATAACATTTTTTTCAATTTTACATTCATTATACACTAATCTATTTTATACCCAATTTCTCCTATTTACATCAGATACCCCACGTAAAAATCTCATTTCATAAAAAAATAAAAAAGGACAAAAATACATGTGACTGTTTTCAAGCAGAATAACATATAAAAATTAGAAATTTCAAGAAGATCCTATTATAAACACTTCTTCAAATATAATATATATCCACATGTCATACAACTAAGTTACACAGTGTGGCAAACTTAATAAAATATCACTGATGAAAAATTACAGTCGCGTCTCGCGTCTCAACGTATAGCCCAGCCAGTAAAAGTCAGAGTAACGTAACTGGAGATAGCATTTTGCGACAATCTTAGCACGAGCTAGGAGCTTCACCAACGATAATATATTGCACTGCAGGCAAGGCTGTTGGCCTTCAACGGCGGCGGGAGAAATAAGACGCAAGAGGAAGAAGAAGAATCATATGGCATGCTAGCATGCTGTAGTAGCGTCTGTGGCGAATTCGAATAACGTGCGCCGAATTTTACTACGCGAGAAATTGAGAAATTCAGAATTTGTTTTTTTTTTGTTTTTTTTATGTTGATGGAAAGGGTTGATCATCACGGGTTTGGTTAGGTAGGATTGATGTTTTCTGATAATGGTGAAATGCGATAAACTATGTTGAAAATGTATACTGGTAAACTCTAAAAAAATTATGTAATTTTACCTACAAACTATGAGACACAGTGTTTCTACGTATAATTACTCAACTACTGTAATTGTTTAAAAATAAATAATATTAGAATTATTACAAATATATTACGTAATATGATATTACCAACGAGATGGAAAAGTATATTTTGTATGTAATATTACAATTTCTTTTAGTAAAGTCTCTTTTAGTAAATTTACATAACTTCAATAAATTTGCTTTTAGGAATTTTTTAAAAATAGGTAAAATTTGTTTAGTTCTGTAATATTATAGTTGCTATATAATTACCTACAATTCCAAATTTACATATAGGATTTATTTTGTAATGAATGAATTACAATTAAAATATTTTATTACTATTATTGCACAAAATATATACTAAACTTCATTATTTTTATGAATTATTACAAATATTAATATGCAAGCTGTAATTTTATACCAACAATATATAATTTTACATTAAGTATGTGATGCGATTTGGAGAAAGTAAGCAATTTTACATACTTATTAGGTCATTTTCACTTACTTTATGAATTATATAAAAATTATAGAATTTTAAGATAGAAATACAGAATATTTATAGTGAAATAAAATTTTAGATTTTTTATAATAAAATTTTAATACTATTTTCTGTAATTTTACTATTTCTTTTTACAGTATATACATGTGTATATAGACTGTTAATAATCTATGTGAAAACAGCAACACATTTTCTAGCAACACTTCCCATAATTCAAATTTTCAAACTCCCATAACAAAAATTTAAATAATTAATTTTAGGTTATATATAAAAAAATTGTTTTAATTCTAATTTTCAGATAGCTGTTTAAGGAAATAATATATTTAAATGTTAAATATCGTTTAATTTATTAATTTCTACGAAATAATCTGTTTAATATAATTTCACATATTATAGTTATATATGTGTTATTTGGATAGTGGTCAACCAAATGGTCAAACGTTCCTGACAACAATAGCAACAATTTCTAATAAAAAATTTAACTAAACATTTTTTAGTTTGAGACTTATAATTTTATAATGCATTCAAGATGGGGCGTCGTTAATATAAAGACGTCTTTCTATATATCGTACGGAATAGCGTTCGTCTGTATTATTTTTATAACACTCCTAACATCAATAGCAACAATTTGCATTACAAATTTTTACTAAACACTTTTTTGGTTTGAGACTTAAAAGACGTCTTTATTGATTAAGTAGTAGGTTACTAGAGTTTAAAACAAATTAATCGTTTCCAGTAAAAACTAGAAGAATTATTATCTCACTTAATGAGACGACCTTTACTAAAGTGTTTTAAGGTTTATCGCCCCCTAAAAAGATACAGAGAAAATTGTAAACACTTTGGGATTACACATATGCTTCTACTTTTGTTAAATATACGATTAAATCTAATAAAAAAACTTAACAAATGACAAATTAATACATTAATTATACTGTACAATGAATTTTTCTGTGAAACAAAGCCGAAATAATTTTTTTATCTCGTATTATTTCGAACAAACAAATAAAAATCATAACGAAAAAGTTTGTGAGGGATTATTAGCAGTCCGGGGGTTTGTTAGAGAGTCCATTTTATTTGAGCAGCGGGACGATTTATGTGAAGGATATAAGAGAACCTAAATCTGACCATTTGTTTTATGTCGGATCAAGGGCCGAGTACTACCTTAAATCAACCAGATATTCATGACAGGCACACTCAAATTACTTCCTGTTATTTTTTTGTTCATTACTTTTTTTTCTACAAATGTCAGATGTCATGTGAGTTGTGCCCAATTGACTATTTGCACAAAGAGTCGCCGTGAATATTAAATAAATTACCAAAAAGGCACAGAGTTAAATATAATTTGGCTTCTGTTAATTAAAAATTTATAATTCTTATAATCTAGTTACTTATATGTTAACTAGTAATTTGTTGCTATATACTGTTAATTACTTTAATGTCATTGATCAATTTTGACCTGATGAAGACGAGCGTTTAGTTTCTTCGAAACGTCGTTGTTATATAAATAATTAAATAGAATTTTATCCTAAAACAGTTTTTATATTAAATTACCAAAGACTTTAGAGTCAATTGAAAATATAACTATATAAATTTTAACAAATATACTAAGTTTATCTGAAATTGATTTCTTTGCCGTTTTATTTGACCTATACCAAAAGTGATACCAGTACTTCCGGGTAGTGCATTTTTAGTTTTTACGCAAGCACCACAAAGTCTCGTAATAATAATTTTCAGAAAATAAATAATATTTTATTATATAAAGTAACACTATTTTTCGAATTTTGTATTAAAATTTTATTTATAATCGATGTTTTGACAAAACTCAATGCTCCTTTTCATTAGAAAAAAAAACCTGTTTATTTTACCTATATAATGAGTTGTGAAAGATTTTTTAATATTTAAAGAAAGATATTTAAATAATTAAAAATTATAACAATATTAAAAAAACTAAAACGCGTTTAGTTCTGTATTAATATTTATTAATAATCGACATTTCGACGAACTCAACGTACATCTTCATCAGGAAAAATGATACAAATGACATTTGCAGTGAATAAACAAAACATAGAAACAGGTTACTAGACGTAATAAACAAATAACTAGATTATACAATTTATAAATTTTTCTATTGCTTCTCTTATCAATATGCTATTAATATTGATGGGTCTTGCAATTATTACACTATTTTCGAATCTTACATCATGAAGATATTTTAACATATGTTGAGCAATAGCAGATTAGTCCGGATGATTTAGACGTATTAACCTCTTATATTCTATTATTTTAGTAGAAACAGTTCTACCGGTCCGGCCAACATAAACCTTACCGCATTCACAGGGTGTTCTATATAATATCTTTTACATTTTTCAACATGCGTTGCAATTTCATGTGTGGAAAATAGGAAACTTTAATATTCTTTCTCGATAAAATTCTGCTTATTTTATCGGTAACATTTTACACAAAAGACAAAGAAGCGTAAATTATGTTTTTATTATTAAAAAATATATATAAAAAGTAACAATGTAAATATGAACAGAAATATTAGTTGATATTTATTTAGCTTGCAAAAAATAAAACGTTCAAATAACGAAACGTGAGATAAATTTAATATAATATTAATATAAATTTGATTAACTCAACTTTGTTGCAGTTTTGTAGTTATGCTTCATTAAATATTTGCTTTATAATATAGCAAATAAGTGAGTGTATGAGTATGTGTATATATACATACGTGTACCATACACACATACTGACAATATTATAACAAAGTTTAATTCAACTCTACTCAAACGCAAGCATTAAACTTATGTTTAGTTTTCAATTTCATGTTGTGCACATGCTTGCGGACTAGCGCGTATTAAAGGGGGTATTTCCGTTATTAGCATCAATTTGTTTTAGGTGTTTTTTAATATTTATTTTGGGAACTTTTACAACAACTACAGTAAACAACAATTATACCATTGGAAAGTGTATTTATCGAAGTTTGCAGCAGTTTTTTTTTCAAAAAAATCAAATTTTTACTTAAAAAAAAGGCGTTAAAGTGATCAGGTCAAAATTTAGTTGCGTTTTACATTTCTGAAACAAAGACAAATTAGATGTTAACACATGTAACTTTCGTTGGAACGAGCAAAATATATAATTTTTAATCCCCTAAACAAAAAAAAGGTTCGATTTTAGGCACTTTTTTTTAAGAAGGCCGCCATTTTAAAAATAAATGTAAAAATTATAAATTTTGTAGATCCAACCAAAGTTACATGTGTTAAAAGTACTAACATCTAATTTATTTTTGTTTTCAAAAATATAGAACGCTACCATTGGCAAATCTGAATTTTGTCCTGATTATTTTAACGCCATTTTTTTAAAATAAAAATTTGACTTTTAAAAAAAAATACCGTTGAAAACATCAATAAATACAGTTTCGAACGGTATAATTTTTGTTTACTGTATTTGTTGTAAAAGTTTCCAAAAAAAGAAATTACACTTCAAAATATGATTTCTCGCGACAAGAAAAGTAAGTAAACAAATGTTCTAATTGCAAAAATATAAAAACTAACTTTTGAACTCAATCAATTTATAGCAATAACCACATTTAAAATCTTCAGGTATATTCACGTCTGAATAAATAAAGAAATAATTTTTTAATTTACTTAGAAATGCGTCTGACTAAAATCTTTCAGGACTTACTCTTTTTTTGAACAAATAAAAAATAATACTTTATTGATTTGTTGTAATATACTAATTTCATCATTTTAAATACTATTTTGTCGTGAATACTTGTTTGAAATACCAATTTTGCTGTAAATTATACCAGTTTTCGTGTCATACTTGTTTGAAATACCAATCTTGCCATGCAATTATAAATTCTTTATTTTATTTTTTTGTACAAAAGCAAAATTTCAATTCTCGACATTTCAAATAGTTTTTTTGTCGATTTTTGATTTAGTCAATCATAACAAAAATGCGTTTTATTTCTCGTTGACTTGATTTGAAAACAAAAAAAATATATACGAGTAAAACTAATATTTCAATAGAATCAAGGCAGTCGTACAATTCAAACAAAAATCTAGCGAAAGAATAAGCGTTTTATCGACTTTTACAGGCAAAATTTACTCTACAAATTAGTCATGAAAAGTAGTAGATTATAGATTTAAATCTTTATAAGGCATTTTGAGATTTTGTGAATTCGGAATATCAAAATAATTCATTTATAACAATTAATTATTAATTTTATGAATTATTTTAAAACTATTTTGTTAGTATGTATCTTTATATACGCAATAAAATAAAATAATTTTCCATAAACTACAAATTAATTTAAAAAAGCTAAATACCTATTTCGACAGCTAAGCTTTCATGATCAATAGCAAAAGTTAAAATTAAAATCTTTTTTAACTTTTGCTACTGATGATAAAAACTTACCTTTCGAAATACGTATTTAGCTTTTTTAAATTATTTTCTGGTTTAAGGGAAATTATTTTATTTTATTAACTTTTCGCCACAGTAAGATCAAATTTTTATTTTAATTTTTTGTATACATATTAAATTTTTTTAGATATTTAAGTGTTATTTTCGAATATGTTAATGTAAAGTTGTTAAATTAATACAATTTTTTTGTTAAAATAAACACATTATATTGTGTTGAAATCGTGAAGCGTAAAAATATGTTTTTTAATATATTAATCTAGTAGTCTTCAGGCTTTCACGCAGACGTTTTGCCACACATCGTAGATGACATTGTCAGTGCTTGGTGATGTATGGCGAAACGTTTGCTACGAGGATAGATCGATCACGGCATACCAGCCCAGAAAATTCAATAAATTCAAAATTAATTTAATTTAACATGTTAATTATTTAACAATGTTGTATTTCGTTATTTACTACGTTCGGTCTGAAATTGCCGAACTCATGTTATAAAACTCATTTCTACTACTAGTTACATAAATAACTATACATGGAAAAAATATATTATAATTTTTTTGATAAATTATTATAAAATTACTGAAAAAGGCATAGCTACACAATATTATAAATTTTATATTACTCGTATTATAAAGAAAAATAATCTTACATCATTGTTTAAAATATGCTAGCATACAATTATATATAATGAATTCTACATATACTTAAACATAGAGGTTTTAATAATTTATGTAATAAAAATAATACACATGTCATTTTTGTTTTTATTAACTAATTTCTATAATAAAGTAAACTGACTGTAGGTTTTAGTTCTGTATTTATATCCATTATTAATCGACGTTTCGACGAAACGTCTCCATAAATATTAATACAGAAATAAACCTAAAACCATTTCATTTTATTATAATAAGTACTGAAAGATTTTTTTACTATTCTAATTTCTGTAATATTTGTATAAATATACTATAGGGTAAAATTTTCAAAATTAAAACACATGTTAATTATTTTTATTATATTAATTTTTATAATACTATCATAGTAAACAATCTTTCAGAAATCATTATATTAAAATAAAACGGCTTTAGGTTCTAGTTTTGTATTCTGCCTGATTAAGACGTACGTTGTGGATTATTAATAAATATTAATACAGAACTAAAACCTAAACCGTTTCATTTTTATAATACTAATTTATAATATATATATATATATATATATATATATATATATATATATATATATATATACTCAAATATAATCAAAAAGGAATAATCTGAAAATGAAAAATTGATATATCTATCAACTAACCAGATTTATATATATATATATATATATATATATATATATATATATATATTATGAAATTTATAATACTTATTCCCCTTGATAGTTAAAGTTTTAAAGAGTTCTAATCAATTAAAAATCATAATTTATGATTTTATAGCTCACAGTTGCAAATTATGGACAATATAACTTAACAGAATACACACATAAAAAAAAGTTTTTGGTTTAATAATATGAGTTCTTAAAGGTTTTTATTTTTACTCTAGAATATACATATATACATATTATAAACTTATTATTTAACAGGAATGGAAAAAGTATATGTTTACTGTTCAGTTTCACGTATATTATATTGCGCTTATTACCTTCTTATATCTTGATTAAAATAATTGTACATGTTAGGGGGGTCGTGGGGTTGAAAGGGTCGCAACCGGTAATTAGTGGTTTTATTCGAGGTCAGGTAAAGAAAGGAGGTCATTTAGCTGTGACGTCATTACTAAACAGGCGGTAGTTTTGTTTCTTTCAAAAAGAACTTAGCATTAGTTAGGTTAGGGTCACAGAGGTGTTAAAGTAAATTGTTGCTCTCAAGTGACAAAGGTTGACTTGAATTTACTGTGATGTTAACACTAATTTTGTTTCGGTTGAAGGGAAAATTTTGTTGGTGTGCGTCGGAATCGTGTAAAAAATTTGATCCAAATTTGGATTTTCTTATCTGAGGAGGTGGAGGTTTTTACTTTGAATGTTCAAGGGTTTGGTTGGATGGGTGTGGGATATAATTGATTTGCTAAATATAGATGCAAAACTTCTCAGTTTAAACTAAGAATACAATGAAATTTCTAGGTTGCAATTAAAGTTCTTTACATTGAATGAGATTTTATATCTATACAAATATACATACATTATTTGGTCAGTAAATTTAAAAATACAAATTATCTGTTATATAAAAAGCATGTCAAAAAATGCTTTTTATATAACAGTGATAATTAGTATTTTTAAATTTACTGATCAAATCATGTATATTTGCGTTATATGTAAAATCAACTAAAATATTCTGCTGTGTTTTTTGTTCTGATGTTATATTTATTATATATATATATATATATATATATATATATATATATATAAATTAGGGTGGCCGTTATTTTAAATTTTTTGATCTCACCTCCTAAAAAGTTTTAAAATGTTAAAAAAAGAAGGTGTTCAAATTACAGCAATTTATTTTAACGTTAATCCGTGCCGCAAGACGGATTTTATTTTTTATATATATATATATATATATATATATATATATATATATATATATATATATATATATATATATATATATATATTTGTACACATTTATATGTATAGATATATGTATTCATCGTAGAGTTCTGAAGAAGGCAATAGTGATTGTCGAAACGTTGGCTTAGTAGTTAATAAAATAAAAAAACTGAATTCCGTCAATTACTAATAATTATTTACTATTATAGTTTTTCTGAAATGTTTAATCAATTTGAAATAAAGATAAATAAAATAAAATATATATTATATTAATTTAAGAATTTTGCAAATATAATTCTTTGAGGAATAGTCATATATTTCTTTTTCCATTTTTATTTTTATTTTTACATGCAAAAACAAAATATTTTAAAATATCTGCATGGAAATATAGAAAAGGATTTTTTTTGTATAAATTATTGTATTAATTAAGAAAAAATTATAAGATTTATAACCTAGAATTTATGAAAGTTTTTTTTGAAAAAATTATTCTAATGAAATAATTGAAATCTATTTGAAATTCATTCTCGTGATATGTAATTGGGTTGTGCACGTGTGTCGGTTGTTGAAAGCAAAGTTTTGGAAATTCATTGTTAATTTAATACGTTACTTTTGCAGTAAGTTCGTACGCTGAAATAACAACGCAGATACGAGACAGAACAAATATTTGAATATGCTTTATATGTATTATATACGAAATGTACTATCATATATATTAAATACCAATTTACATAAATTTGTTAATTTTTCTTTGCAATGAACATAATTACACTGTAAAAAATTAATGTAAATTTACATATTGTATTCACACAATTTTAACATAAAAATGTGATATTACGTAAATAATCACAGTAAAAATGACAAAATATTGCTATTTTACTGTGAAAAACTACATATGTAATATTAAATAAATCGAAATTATATTTTTTACAATGTACTACACCAGTTGAGGAAACATTTTAGTATTTAAAATGACATTAAAATAAATCAGCTGTCAATCGAAACATTGAACACATCAAATTAATATTAAATAACCGAACAAATAAAATAGATTTCATTTTGGAAAAGGGTTGAATTTGCGATTTCTCGCAAAACGAGAATCTAGTAAACTGTGGCCAACATCGGAAATAGACTCATTCGATTTGAATCCTAGTAATCATTTCCGTTTGCGAATTCCCTCAAGGACTCCGAACTGCTTTCTATCTCCGATATACCTTTCAGAAAAATCGAAAGAAGAAACACGAGGAAACAAAGTTTCGAGACAGATGTGTACACAAAAAAAAAATGTCACCTTATATTGAAACTTATAACAGTCGCACAAAGTTGAATAATAAATGAAACAAAGCTAGGCAAAATCAAATCAAATCAATAAAACTCTTAGAGATAGATATATTCAAATAATTTTGATGCAAAACGAAAACAAATTTCTAAATGAATTTTTTAGTAAGGTTTCGACTGCAAGTTTTAATGAATAATGACATCAGTGACTATTTGCAGTCAATACTCACTGTTCAGTTTTTCTTATGATGGCGTAACGACTAAAATTATATGATCAAAAATAAATTTTTTAATACTAACTTTATTTATTTGTCAATTATTGATTTTATCTAATAACATTAATTACTTTATATTATTAAGTATTTACGTCAAATATTTTACTTTATAATCGAAATATAAAAATTGCTAAATATCATACAAAAGTATGGGTGTAGTACAAATATTTAATCAGAAATTAGTTCTTGTTAAATATTGCTATCCAGGCAAGTGACTTTTGTTTCATATACATTCATGATACTTCTCGTACCATATTAAATTATAGAAATTAATGTTTGAGTAATGAAAAAATAAATATATAAACTACGATTGCGAAAAATTATATAACTTTGCACGTCTATTTTCCTTGATATTTTATAATATATTATAATATAATAAATTTATTTCTGATTAAGATACAACAATGTATATACAGACAAGTCAACAAAATATGGTAAATTTAATTCCTATATGAAAACAGTAAGTTTGTGAATGTCATTCACAAACTCAGCAACATTATAAAAGGCATTATTTAGTAAAAAGCTCTTTATTAACCTAAAAAACTTTTTACTTTACATATCGCGTATGGTAGATGGAAGCTTATTAAAGAGTGTAGCTCCCACATTCATAGGAAGTTGTTTTGTAATATTCAATCTG
The DNA here is from genome assembly GCA_963966155.1 of Clivina fossor. NCBI lineage: Eukaryota > Metazoa > Arthropoda > Insecta > Coleoptera > Carabidae > Clivina > Clivina fossor. The sequence continues at coordinate 8,121,815 of OZ014566.1, forward strand.
CAAAAATCTAGTCTAAAGGTCTCTTTCGTACGTGTGTCATAGTTATGATAATTAAAATTTTTTTGCAAACTACAAGAACTATCTTTGGTATGCATAAGACACTGTAGGATGTAAATACTTGGCAAAGTCAATATCTTTAGTTTAATAAAAAGATCTCTACAACTTGATCTCAACAAGATCTTGCAACTCGAGTAAATAATACAACTCGGTTATAAAAAAAAATGGGTAATATTATTTCGCACAACAGGATTGGTATTATTCACGACAAAATTGGTATAATTTACGATAGGAAAATCAAATACACAACAAATAATATTTTTCACGAAAAAAATTTAACTGAACAACGTACTAATAATAACATACACAATTACGCCATGTACCCGAAATCAGTTTCCTCAAAACATTTTCAAATTCTCTACAGGCCTATAAAATAAGAAGAAATATTTTATAATAATCACAGTCTAACTTATCAATTCAATAACTAACATTTTATTTACCTAACTCATAGAATTTAGAAAATGAAAATAGAAAATATATTCGATTAAAATTTAATTTAATAAATTACGTTAAATCTCTATCAATTAATTCTAAGGACAACTGTCAGTGTCAGTCTTGTTCTTATTCGAAAGCAAATTAATCAGAATCCATTGTGTATATTGTATCATCGTGGCTGTCAAATTAACAATTCACCAATACACAATCGGATTAATTAACGAAATTAACATGGACCGTTGGTGACAATTTCCTTGTCATCAACTTGCATTTATTGACAAGCTGGTCACCTGGACCCAAAATGCAATCACGCGTGCAGCTAACAAACTAAACAAAATACGTAGGCGACTGTTTCAATCTGAGCACATAAACTGCACGCCGCTGTCGAAAATCCCAAGTTTGAATAACGAAACTGTACGCCGGTTGCGGATTATCGGATGATAAGTGTTTTGAAATATATTTCCGTTTATTCTATAGCACATTTTTAAAATTATTTGACACAGCAAATTTAAATATGTATACTTGAAATTAATATTGTATTTTGTAAAATAAAATAAATGTAGGATGATTGAAAAAATAGAGACCATAAAAATGAATATGTTCTTCATTATATCATCTATGTACCATATAAGTGTGGACAATTTCAACATCAATTTCTTTGTTTCATATACAGAATACTTTGCCATTGTAAGTTTCACATGTACTTATTATAAATTAACAAACTATCCATGTATTCAACAAAATATTTGTATTAAACCGGGGCCTGAAGAAGGAGAAAAACAATCTCCGAAAGCTTGTCTACAATGAATTGAGTTAGTGATTTTACCATTCTGTAAAACTTTAGTTCCCAATATTATCCTATCAATATATATATATATATATATATATATATATATATATATATATATATATATATATATATAAAACGCAGTTTATATTACATATAACTTTACATTATACTTACTATTGGTCCATATTTAATGGAAACAGATTTCACAAATTTGCATTATATTTACTTATTTATTTAGTAACAAAATTGGAGGAAGTAATATGATTTTGAAAATTCCAGGATTACAAAACTTGTATATTGAGTGTAATTTTCTCTGAAATAGTCACCTGGATGTCATTTATTTTAAGTAAAATCACATTTCAATAAAAGGATAATTTTCTGTAGTCAAACCAAATATCTAATTTCTCATTTCTGGTAACCGTACATTCTTATCTCGTTTTAGGTTGAAATCGTAATTCCTTAATTTTTTTTAATAAAAAAATTTAATATTTTAACAATGACAAATAAAAATGTTTGTCTTTTGATAAAACTACAAATTTAGATTTACAATTTATTCACATGATGGGGTACTTGTCAAACACTTTTTTTAATAGTTTTTATTTTATACAATGCATTTATATACAAGGGGGATTTCTGTCATTGACGGAGTTATGCACTACCAGATTTTCGCTTGAATGAGTTTGCTATATATTTGCAATGCGGTTTAGGGGGTTGGGGATGATGTCACCATTGCAACCGCAATATGGTTTGGGCGGGATAGCGTTGTATAAGCAACCACTATGTTTGCAAACTGCCTTTAGATGGTGTGTATGTAGGTATGAATGTTTGGTTATGTACAGAAGCGCGGTTGAAAATCCTATTAGTCAGCTTGCATATTTCTGGTTGAATGTTGGTCTTACTATTTGGAATTAGATGTATTTATACAAGGTGATTTGGAATTATAGTTTATAAATTTTAGCAGCTACACTGTAAAAAGTTTTTTCTGTACATAGAATTTAATTTTACATAATTTTACATAATTACTAATTTATTTTACATAAAACAATATGTATTATTGCACATAAATACTAAGAAATTAATGTAAAATTACATAAAATATGTAAAATTTGGGTAAAACAAAATTTTATTAATTGCGAAACGTTTAAAATTGTATGATTTATCTTGACCTGGTGCATTTTTATAAATAATGCATAAATATTATGCAAAATCATATTACGCAGAACAACATAAATATAATTAACAATTGTAAAATTATAAATACAATTGTGAAATATATTTAATTATATAAAATTACATAAAATTATATTTAATTATTATTATATTATTTATTATAAATTTCAATAAAAATTTGGAAAATTACAGAAACATTATGTAATTTTATGTAGCATATAAAAATTAGTAATATTAGATTAGATTATTAGGGTTATCCAAACTGAGTCTTTCGGTTTTTTGAAGTTATTTATTCATTTGTTACTTCGTTTTACTCGACGTTTCGTGCTAGCCAGAGCACTTCCTCAGGAGGCTGTTATTAGTAATATTGTCTGTAACAACTACAAAATTCATGTTTTTTTTTTAATGAAATATTACATATTAATGGTATTATCACATATGTATGTATGTATGTAAATTTGTTTGTCCAATTAGTCTTACCTTGTTTATGAAAAAGTGCTTTTATTTTTACTTTAAAATAAATTTTTATTTCCATCTCTTAACAAATATGAAAAGTATTTCTATATTTGATATAGTTTTTTTTATATTTAATATTAAAAAATTTGAATAAACTAATTAAAATTGATTAATACGTATAACTTCAAGTAAACGTCAAAAGTACTTAGAAGTACTTAAAATCACTTTTAAAAGTGAGATGAGAATACGGACCATTGTTTTTACTAGTCTTGTGGTATATTTTGTTTTTCATTGGTTAAGAGGTGTTTGCATAATAATATAAAATCTCATACTATTTATATAAAACCTAATATTTAAATAAAATATTATTCAACAAGAGTAGAAAATCCATTTATACACATTCAACAATTTTTACAATTGATCGTTTTGAAGTTAAAAACGGGTAAATCAATACACCCACATTTACAAACACACTCACCTAAACCTAATATAGTCACAGTTTACAAGACGACTTTGATATTAGTTTACTAACATACAATATAGCATGACACGAAGTTGTGTGCCCTAGTTGTTGTGTTGAACGTATGCGTTTTTACAAATTACACTTTGTACACCCCCTTTGTACGCTGTTTTGCTTATACCACATTATTTGGATCAAGGCTATTTTATAATCATAGGCGAGTATCTGTATGTAATTGCTCCACTACTGGTACTAGGGCACATTTTTGTACTTTTTTTAATATACGGTGGTTGCATTATGTATAAATGTGTTTTTATTAGCAGGTGTAATATGCTGTTTATATGCTTATTACACACTAACACACATTGTTCAAATGACATAGATTTCCTAACCTGTTTATTATTATTTATTTAACATGTATTTTGTTTTAATAAAATTTTACGATAAACGACTTTTTTATTTTAATACTAATGGAATTAATTAAGTAGTAAAAGGACTGATCTATAAGTAATGGGTTTAATTTATTTTTTTCTGTGACTCTTAAGGAGGGAAATAAACACAATTTAACACTTTTAAATAATTGAATTTTTTGACATTTTCTGAAAGATTATGGTGTGTACAATAATGTATTAAAATGGTTTTTCAAAATTCGAACTTTTGACGAAGTTACAGCGACCAATATAGAGCTGTATCAAAGAAGGTAAAACGTACTGATCGCGGAGTAAAAAACTAACTTCAAATTTTAAACACTGTAATAAATAATTGTAGCGTTAGAAGTGACTGCTGAATATATGACTAAACGAATAAAAATTGTGCTAATTCTGCTAGCATTGGGGCAATTACACGCTTGGGGCGTAACATAGACAAGCAACTATTTATAATATTTTATTTTTTTGATAATTTAGCAAATAATGTCATAAAAAATGACAGAATAAAAGTCTTCGGGTAAGGAAAAAAATTTTTTCATAATTTATTAATGTTTTTTTTCTGATACCGACTTTTATAAAACTATTTTAAATTCAAATATTTAAATTCTACGTAAAAAACAAATAAAAATTTCAATAAGACTTTGAACTTTAACAGAACTCTTACTGTAAGAATTCATATAATATAACTGTTGAAATTTTAAATTCAAACTATATTTTCATGTATTTATATTTTCATAAAAGTTTTCTACAATAAAATAAAAAGTAAATAGAAAATATTTACTTGTACATCAGCTAGAATAAGTCAAGAAGCTGTTAAAGACATTTTCGAAAACTCTTTAGAAATGAAACGAGAGAATTTCAACCGCATTGCAAATAAAAAAAAAATGTAGTCACGAAGAAAAATGTAACTTTTATTGCTATGTCAACCCTGAACGAATGTAACCGAATGGAAAAACGATGATAGACGAAGTCGTGCATATGGATATTTGCATGTGCGATGTGATAAAGAAAATATAAGAAACTTTTTTATATTAGAAGTTGCGTTCATATCAGAAATGCGTAATTTTTTTCTTGGTAATTTGTATAATGAAACATACACTATAAAAAAATTATGTAATTTTACCTATAAACCATGAGACACTATGATACCCAGTATTTCTAGGTGGAATTACTCAACTGTTTTAATTTTATATATTTGTTTAAAAATAAATAATATCAAAACTAACATTATGTAATATGATATTATACCAACGGAATGGAAAAATACATATGCATGTAATATTAAAATTTTTTTTTAGTAAAATCTTTTTTAGTATATTTCCAGAATTTAAGTAAATTTATTGTCAGAAATTTTTTATAAATAGCTAATATTTGTTTTATTCTATGATATTCTTTACATAAAGGATGTGTTTTGAAATGAATGAATTACTCTAAAAATACTTTATTAATATTATTACACAAAATATGTACTAAGTCTCTTTATTTTGATGAATTATTACAGATATTAATATACAAGCTGTAATTTTACATAATTTAAAAAGTTATACCAACAATATGTAATTTTTACATTAAGTATATGATGCAATTTGCAGAAAGTAAAGAATTTTACATACTTATTAGGTCATTTTAACTTATTTTATGTGATTATTATGAATTATGTAAACAATTCAGAATTTTGCTAATTTTTTTTACAGTGTATATTTCTTTTTCAATTATTTTTCATATTAAAATAATTGCTTTGCAACCCATTTACATTATTATACTTATCTTGAAATTAGTTTTATGTTTTAGTCGTAATATTGTTGGTAGTGGTAGTAAATACTATTGAATAAAAAGACAGAAGAACTAGCATATGAATCAAAACAATACATACATACACAATTATTAAGTAACAGGTTCCTCTACAAAACTGAAATTTTCGGAAAACGCGTGTTAATACATATATTATTTATATCGCGTATGTAATAGCACGCGTTTTTCGAAAATTTCAGTTGTGTAGAAAATAACAGGGTCACTTTCGTAATAACAAACAAAAAATATTATTTCTGATGTTTTTTCGATGTAAAATTATCGATTTTAGCTTTACTGGAAAATTTTTTTTTAAGGACACTCTAATATATGTATATAAATTAAAAAAATGCAAAATGTATAGTGCTGGAAATGTTAATATATTTAGTTTTTTTTTTGTAACATCGACTCTATACCAATTGCTATACCACTTCTCTGTTTTTGTCAATGTGGTACACATACTAATGGTTTGTATTAGAATATTTTGGCATTGTGCCAAAAAACCGTTTAATTACTTCATTTAACAAATGCTTCTAATTTGTTAAGTAATTATAGATATTATGTTTTCTAAATGGTAATGTTCTCAAATGTGGTATAGGTTCCACAGTCATTTGCTGTGTTAGGTATACATACAGCATGATTACAATGTATTGTTTCAAGTAAAACTTTCGCAAATATGCAATGCAGTTTTCTATAGGATTAAACCTTTTGCAACAGCAATTTGTTCTCTCAGTTAAATTGCGAATTCAAATTTGTTCGCATTAACATTTCCAATGGCCACTACAAAATTCTATACATTGCATTTTCAAAACTTAAGATAACGGAATTTGTATTTATCCTGGTTAAATTCAAACTAAGAAATTTAAATACTGAATATAATATAAGATGTAATTAATATTTCTGTTTGTGAGTTTTATTTCTTAGATAAAATGCTGATTTAGTAATGTTAGTTAACTTATGCCGACATAAACATTAAAAAAACTATATCGTTTTTTGCGTCTACTATAAAAATGATAAAAATAACTGTTTACCTGTCAGGTACATTTTGAATAAAATGAAGTAATATTTACGTATCTTAAAAAATATATGTACAAATGTATCTTATTTTTTGGAACCTAACTCCCTTTTTTCTATTTGCTCGGGGTCTCATATAACACGGTTTCATATAACACGCCGTTTCTTTGGAACCTATCTACCGTGTTATAGGAGGGTTACCTATATATATATATATATATATATATATATACACATGGTATTTTAAATCTCCATTAATTTATTTTGATGAACTAATTAAATAATTAGTTAATTTTCAAATAAAAAAAAATACATTGATCTTGCCAGGGTTTGAACCCGGTACGTTTTGCTTTTGCCGCAAACGCGCTAACCAACTTTGCCACAAGATCACAATGACTTTATGTGATAAAGATTTAGAATTGAAATTCTTTCAAAGAAAGACATAAATAAGAACTTCTATTAGATTCAATTACAAAATTTTTTACTTCTACTAACTTAATAAATCCGAATTAACTAATCAATCTTGTAAAAATAAAAAGCAATAAAAAAAAAAAACTAAGTAAATAAATAACATTAATTCTTGTTCCGTTTCGTAGACGATAAAGCCCTTAATTCCAGTAAAGTATAATTTGATTAATTCTCCGTTTGAAATCAAATCAAATAATTTTGCGATGACAGGGCCTCTCAGGTCAGACAAGGTGGCTTTTTTTGCTAGCTCCTGATTAAAGTGGAAATAAAGTGAACGCAGCAAGCGCATTGCTGTCGGATTCGGATTCTCTATCTGTTTAAGAGGTAACTGAAGGGAGCGGGGTTAGGTTAGGTACAGATTTGAACGAAATTAAGTACATTTGTCTTTGAGCAAAACGTATTTCTCCTATCGGTGACATTTCGGGGTAACTGTAACAGATGAGAATCGAGTCGCCGCCAGACGCCAGAGTAAAGTTTCTTCATACGCAGATGTCTCTGACGTTGGTTTTAAAAGTTTTTCTCGCCAGTGGTAAAAGTTCCAATAGAATGTATCGAAAATACTTTTTTCTTTAAGCGTATTAAAATATTGATAATAAGTTATATATGTGAATATATATATATATATATATATATATATATATATATATATATATATAGTATACATTAGGGTGTGTCGAAAATTTTTTATTTCGTCGACGCGTGCAAAAAATTTAAGTTTCTCACCGATTATGGCTGGTCTATAAATTCAATAGATACCGGCCGTAAACGCCTGAAGATTACTATTGTGTAACCTGTTTAAAAAACCGATTTTTAGCTCTGTTTCAAACAAAATAATTGATTGAATATTAAAACCAATATTTGTTCAAAACTTATTTATTGTATATACATTAATGTTTTGCTACATCAAGATACATGTCTCTAGAGAATTTATCCTTTTGCAACGATACAAGTAATAAAACGCTATGTCATTTTTTAACAGGCTGCTTTTCTAAAACGCCACCCGTATATCTCAAACTGTGTGCGAAAATTTTTCAATTGAGTTAGAGTTATATCTTGTTGGGTTAGATTTCTCTCTTTAGACTTTCGCTGGAAAACTGTCATAAATACTTCTTGTTTTTATTTGAGAAATTCATTTTGACTTTGAGAGCGTTTTCTATTTATTTTTCTCCGGGGTTTCCTTTTGCCTTCTCGGTTTTAAATTACGCAACGACAAAATTAATTTGAAATTACTCCAGGCAAGTTATATTAAATTAACTTCGAGTTATATTAAAGGTTTTATTTATATATATTAAATAATAAAATTGCATTTTCTACTGTTTGTAAAATGACAAAAACATTACAATTTTTGGATACTGTTTATTTCTGTGAAATCTTTTGATTTATGTCCTTTTGAAATATAGTATTATTTAGCGACACTATTTAATATGTCATCGTTACATACATACATACACAATCACGCCATGTATCCAAAAAATGGTGTGGCAAAAACTCAGTCCATTATTCTTAAATCAGTTTCCTCCAAACATTCCTATCTAGACAAATAACAAATAACAACTTAACATACATAGGACAGACAGTCAGAAAATTCATAAACAGATACAAAGAACACATACACTCATTCAGAAATTGCAAAACAGATTCACAATACACAAGTCATTTAATAGATAACCACGCCACAGGACCAATAGAAGAAATTTTAGAAGTAGCAAAAATAAATAAAAAAAGCAACAAATTAAATATATTAGAAAAAAAATATATGAGAAACCCCATAATGAACACACAAATAAACAGCACGTCAAACACAATTTTCAAATCAATTCTTTCTGTCTTCTAAAAGTTAGAAACACAAATACCCACAACACAATAACCACAATTTACCACTTGAAAATGTTCAGCAGATAGAAACGCGAACTTGCAAAGGGAAAAACCGACAATATAATATACAAGCAAGATCAGGAAAACAAAATACAACATAAATTAAAATAACTTTAGCTTCATCCGCATTCATAATTTCTCTCATACATGTTCTTTTATTTGTAAATTTCCGCTCACGCAAGCCACTCTCTCAATCATACCACTGCAACTACTCATCGGACGTCCAAGCAAACGTATACTTTTAAAATTATTCATATAAATTTTTTAACCAAACGATCACTAGACATTCGCTCAAGATGTCCGAATCATCTTAACTGATTAACACCAACTTTTGCTACAACTTTTTTTTTCAAAAAATATATACAAATATTATTATATAAGTATAATTAGTATTTATTTGTTTTGTAAATATAACAAAATATGATTATTGAACAAATTTATGATATTAAATTTTGATTTTAAACTCAAATGTTGAGATTTTTCCCCAAAAATTTCAAAAGTTAGTCAATCTTTAAATCGGCTTATTATGCTATGCATCAATGACTGGTCAGTTAATCATAGACACGTTTTTCGCTGTTTAGGAGCTCGTAAATACGGTGATTTGATCAATGTCTGAAGGCAACTGATGCAGATGTTATTATCTGGCTGGCTTATATGTCAAATGAATTGAAACGATGTAGTTGAGAAGCAATAAATACCACCAACGCCATCTATACAATAATGCACTAAGTATTTATAATAACATTCAAATAAATGTTCATAAGTATATTTATGAAATTAATATAACAATACTTAAATGTTTTTTGGGAAAAATCTCAACATTTGAGTATTATTATATTAATTTCACAGATATACTTATAAAAATTTATTTGTTCAATGTTATTTAAATAATATTTTACATAAAATTATATGCAAATGTGTTTATAAACTATATTAAGTACAGATACTTTTGTGTTATTAAGTTTGTCACCAACATAATATCGTACAGTGGAACTTACGATAAACGGACTATAAACAGATTATAAAATTTATAAGAGGAAATTTGATCAATATGTCGATCGGGTAAAACAATAATATCGGGGCATCAAAATTGTGCCACAATTTTCTAAATTCATATTTCATTTCCAAATACGTTCATGTTGTTTCATTCTATATTGAACCGAACAAAAATCACGCTAACAAAACACATTGGCCCGTATTCTCACCTTACTTTTTCGTGAAAAAGTGCTTTTATCATTATTTTCAAAATAACTTTATGCTTCTGTTTTTCATCAAATATAAATAATTTTTCTATTTTTGATCATTTTTATTATATTTGTTATTATAAAATTTAAATAAACTATTTTAAACTGCTTAATAAATGATTTTAAGTGAACGTCAAAAGTACTTTTGGCAAAAATCACTTTTATAAATGAGGTGAGAATACGGGCCAATACTTTTTCCTGTGTCAAATGTCATTAATTTTATTGCGAAATGAATAAACAAATATCAATCTATCCTTCTACACAATTGAACAATTATTGCATAAATCAATTTTAATTGTACGTTTTGGCATTAATTGCATTTTATAAAGCATTATTGCTATGATATTTCTAATTTTATTATGCATAATTTCAATTTTGATTTTTAGTTAAAACGAAATAATTTTGATTTTTTATTTGATGGAAAGGGTTTATGCCACACTCTTATGGGTATATCGTGTGATTGTCCATATATGTAAAAACAGGCAAATAAACAAACAAACAAACAAACCGACAGGCAATAAAGCGAATGAATAAAAACATGTTAAAACATGTTGCAACTTTCTTATTATATGTATTGATTATAAGTTTCGATATATGAATGATAAACAAATAAAGTTAGGACACATTATATAATAGTATTAATTTTAGTTTATTATCAATATCGTCAAATTGAATCACATATAACTGAATCTATCAATAAATTTATTAAAATCTAGTTTCATTTGATTTGTGACTATTTGTTAGTTATCATAATTCTCGTAATAATACTTGTGTTCGAATTCATTCACCGTCATTAGTTATGTGTATTGATTCGGTTGTTTAAGTTGAATAATGCATGATAATTTGCCGTTCGGTGTAGTGTAAATAGAGCTTTACATAAGGGGGTGGCTGGCTTTCAATATGTGTCAATCTTGGCCTAAATCAAAGTGAAAATATTTTTCGTGTGAAATGTTTTTCTTTTTTTTTTTCTGTTTTGTGATAAATGACAGTTAAGAGTGGTTATTTTGAGCTACACATGCTCATATTATGGTTCATGTCACTCGAAACATTTTTTACATTATTGAGCTATTTTATGTTAATATAGAAAATGAATAAAATATTTGAAAATATTTGATTGTTTTCAGAAAACTATATATATATATATATATATATATATATAACATAGTAAAATATCTTTCAGAACTCATATTTACAAAATAAAGCAACTTTAGGTTTAAATTCTGTTTTTTATTTAAATTAACGACGTTTCGACAAGGCTAAAAACCTGTCCTCATCAGGCAGAAATACAAATGACAGAAAAGTAAACAACAAAAAACACATCAGCAAGTAACTAGGAAACAAGTAACTATTTATATATTATATAAGTTTATATTTTTTTATAAATATAATGAAACATTAAAAAATAATTAGTAATAGCCGGATTTTAGTCTTTAATTTATTTTTATTAACTATACTAAGCCAACGTTTCCGCACTCGCTATTGCCTTCTTCAGAGCTAGCAGAATATTTTAGTTGATTTTACATGTAACGAAAATATACATTATTTTATCAGTAAATTTAAAAATACAAATTATTACTGTTATATATAAAAAACATGTCAAAAAAAATCATTTTAATAATAAATGATTTTTTGACATTATATTTATCCGATTTTAATCAAACATTCATTAAAGATCCGTAAAAGAAACTAATTTTCAGATTTTCAGAAGAGATTTAAAAAAAAAAAATAATAGACGAAACAATTATAAATTAATCTATAATTCATATGAAAAACTATAATAAACATATCATTTTTATAACACAACATTGCACTAAAACGTGTGTGAAACTTCTGAAAAATTAAACATCCGGTTTCCGTTGATAATGTAAAACCTAACCTCTACTGATCAAAATCCGGAAATCTGGCTGAACACACTGACTTATCAGAACAGCGGAAGAAAAGCGAAAAAGAACGAACAAGAAAAACGCGGACCAGGGGTCTCGTCTTGGCCTTTAAGAATGGCTGCCACGTATTAACCGTCGAAGCGGTTTTTCGCCTGAAAGTGGAAGAATCCTGTGAATCTCCCAGCTTTTTAGCGCGTTCGTTCAGCAAGGTGCAGACAGTTTGAGGGCACGTTTTAGAGTTTCGTTTGGCTGGAACGTGCTACTCTACACGGATGGAGGCATCAAGACAATAGATTCGATAATCAAATTCTAGTAGACGCGTTGCGCTGTTGAAGGTTGTGCACCTTCTTTCCAAACGAAAATAATTATATTAGCTACCAGAACTTGTAAACGTCTTTGCTTTTCAACTTTGAACTAGAAGGGAGGAGGAATTTATAGTAAATTTTGCATGGTTTATTGATGATTTTAATTAGATGAATTTCTTAATTTTTTTTTCATGCGTACACTGAGAAAAATAGATATTTGTAAAATTGTATAAGAAATATATTTCACTTATCAAATCACCTTACATACTTAACTCTCACCTTACACGTTAGATTAAGTATTGTTTTGTCTATAGTAAAAAGATTGTAACCATGTAAGAAATTAATATTTATTCTGTAATTATTCTGTATTTAATCTTCATCGAATAGACTTTATTTTTAAAAACGACACTTATTTAATAATTTATATAACTTATATTATGATATTAAGTGGATATTTAATTATTTGTAAAACTTCTAGTGTCAGAACATTGCTTTAGAACTAAATTACAAATTATATAAATTAAAAAAAAGAAACTATTTTTAATATACCACGTTTTTAAGATGGTCTAAAAAGTATAAAATAATTTTTTCTAGCCCCATACTGATTTATAACCCCATACAAAAAAATAGGACAATGATAGCTACTCCCTACACGCCTTATCAATTGCAGACGCTCCACATTTTTCTGTATGGGGTTATAAATTTGTATGGGGCTATAGAAGAAATTATTTTATACTTTTTAGTTCGTGTTAAAAACGTGGTATATTAAAAATGTTTTTTTTAATTTAAATAATTATTTTCTGTTTTTTAGTCTTGTTTAACTTTAACTTTAATTTTATTAATTATAATTAATTAAGTTAATTAACTAACTTTAACTTAATATTTCTAATATTATTAATTAATTAATAAATTAGTTAATATTGCATTGTCATCCAGTTCTGAGTTATGTTTAACGTTTTAAGTCTCTAGCTCAACGGGAACTTAGTTTAAAATCAATTGCAAAATTTGTACCAAACAGACAAGAAAGAAAGCGAGTTAGTAAAAACGTATTAAAAAAATTATACCAACGAATCTATTTTGTTTTTTAAATGAGCGTTATTTGAACACTTGAATGCTATGGCAACTACTAAGAAATAAAAACTCATGTATAATATACACATTTCATTACGTGTATAGTCACAGAAAAAAGAATTTGTTTACGTATTAAAATACGTAGATAAAACTTAGCAAAATAGTGTAAAGAAAATAAATTAATTTTACCTTATATCTTAATGTATGCATGTATTTTTATTATCTAATAAAATATTTACATATATTAGTAGATAATTGCAACAATAATTTTACCATAACATTGTTATAAATATTGAAATGATATATTTATTTAGTTGTTTTAAAACATTTTTTTTTGTTAAATTTATAGAATTTTTGGAGCTGGTATGGCGTGGTCGATCTATTCTCGTCACACACGTTTTATCCATATATCGTAGATGACATTTTCAGTGCTTGGATTCAATGTACGATGTATGCCGAAACATTTGCGACGTGGATAGATTGACCACGACATACCAGCACAAAAAATTCTGTAAATTCAATAAATACCGGCCGTGAAAGCCTGAAGACTACTATTTTTATTGTTTTTAATTTAAATATTTTAAATATACTAAAACACTTTAAATAATATATTATTCATCGAGTGTGTTATAACTGCTATAACACACAAAAATGAAGTTACGATACAAGCCGTAGGCGAGTCATGATTCATATTTTAGAATATACAAAAATCATATTTATGATTATAAAATTTTATTTAACGTTAATACATTATAATCTGCTTGTAATTAAAGTTCAAATGAAAACAAATATAGTTAATTAAAAAAGTCGGCTTAGATTTAAAGAAGGTCATTAACTTCTTTACGAGAGTGTCAAGTAAAAAGGGCGCAGGGCTTGTTTATAATCTAATTAAAGTTTTTCTAACTTAGCAGTTTTTGCCTAATTAAAACGACAAAAATGCTTTTCAGCTGTTAAAATATATTAAAATTCTGCTGAATCTAATTATGTATATTATGTTCAGAAAAGGTTGCAGCTTGATTAGTGAAATATATATGCTAAAATGCGAATACACTCTTAATTATCTAGAAGTTTTTCGAATATTCTTAGAATAAGACTTACATACATACATACACAATCACGCCATGTACCCAACAGGGTGTGGCACAAAATCTTTTCATCATTCCGTAATCAGTCTCTTCCAAATATTCTTATCCAAACAAGCAACTTTTGCTTCATCTACATTTATAATTCCTCTCATACATGCTCTTTTATTCCTACTACTAGGAAACTTTTGCTCACGGAAAACACTCTCAATCATACCACTCCAATTACTCATCGGACGTCCACGCAAACGTACACCATCAAAATCATTCAAATAAATCTTTTTAACCAAACGTTCATTAGACTTGATCTCTCATATGCTTTATGCAAATGCATTGTATATACAGATTTGCAAGTTTAACTGTTGCATAAATATAGAACGACAGAACTATTTAATTAATCTAATTAGTAAATTCGAAATGACATTTCGTGTTACATAATTAATCCGTAGGTTTAACATATTCAACTCTAATTATTTCTAATTTTTTGTTTAAGTACATTCATATGTAGAAGTACAATATAGGTACCTATATATATATATATATACAGGGTGATTTATAAAAAGTGTGCCAAACTTTAACAGTTTGTTAGGCAGGGAGGTCATTTTGAGTGAAAAATGTCATATGAACATAGGTTCCATTTTTCTATCTAGTTGTGTAACTACGTAAAATTAAAATTTTATTAGTGGTACAGTCAATTTACTAGTTTAATAACAAGTTATCGTAAAAAAACTGTTTAAATCAGACGTTTATTTATCTTATTTATTTACTGCTGAAAGATATGCAAATTTTCTTAATTATAGGTTTCATGAAAAGTTAGAAGATACTTCACTTTAGATTCGATAACGTATGTGGTTAAAACATGATGATGCATTACCTTATTTTGGAAGATAATTGACCGCATGACTAAATTTTAACTAGCCAGATAGATGGTAGATAAATTTTTATTGCTTCTCTTATTACTCTACTGTTAATATTGTTAGGTTGTGCAATAATTTTTTTATCATCAAATTTTACGTCATGAAAATTATACCTTCGAAATCATTCATATAAATTTTTTTAACCAAATATTCATTAGGCATTCGCTAACTAACACCAACTTTTGCAACAACATTTTTTTTTTAATTTCACACTCACCATACACTAATCTATTTCGTACTCGATTCCTCCTAGTTATTTATGAAGGTATTTGATTTGAATATAGCAAATAAATTTATTTTTTATGATCTACTTTTATTTACATATAATACCTAAAAGAATTTTTAATATTTTTGTATTTCAAGTCAGGTTTTAGTTTATAAAGAATAAAGTATTTTTTATGGAATTTTTCAGTCGTTATCTTAAAGATAAAAAGAAATTTTGATAAAAATGTAAGTTTATATTCAAGATGTGAATTTCTTCTATATATTCATGTTACAACTTTGTATAACAGTGTGTTTTTACATGCAAAATATGTAAAAAAGTAAAAAAAAAAATGTTTTAATATTTTTATGAGTAAACTTTTTTTTAAGTTATTCTGTGAAAATATAAATATTTGAAAGTTTGAATAGCATAATTCATAAAAAATTTTATTCAACGAATAATAAATAAAAATTACAAAATTTTTAAAAAGTAAGTAAGCAAACAAAATATTTGCATATTTATAGAATCATTTCTATAAATGTGGTAATATTCTTGGTTAATAGTTTGAAAGTTATAAATTTGAAAAATATCATAGTAAAACTTGTATATAATTTGGAAAATATTGGTTTAATGTTGTGTTATTACTGCAGTAGTTTATCTTCAGAGAATCAATGATTTACGTCGGAAAATCTTTATACTAATACTCTGATAAATGCATGCACTGTAAAAAGTCTATGTAAATTTACATTGATAATCATAGTAATTTTACTGTGTTTTTATTGAAATTTAATAATTTTTCATATATTTACAATAAATTATAAAAATTACAATAAAAAACACATAAAAATTACTATGATAATTAGTGTAAATTTACATTGATGAAACTGCTTTAGGTTAAAATTCTGTATTTATTTTAAGTCAACGTTTCAACAAAACTCAACGTTTGTCTTCATCAGGATAAATGATATAATGATATATCATAAAGACGGACGTTCAGTTTGGTCGAAACATCAATTTAAGATAAATATTAATACAGAATTTTAATTTAAAGCAGTTTTATTTTTTGAATATAATTAGCTTAGGTATTAATATATTTCTCATCAATAAAATACATTAATATACATACATTTTGTTATACAATGCTGTTTTGTTACTAAATGTTGGGTTTGACTGCAAATCATAAAAGAAAAATGACTGCTGTGGAAATGAGCTTTTTACGGGGGGTATGTGGTGTAAATAGGAGGAATCGGATATGAAATTGATTAGTGAATGATGAGTGTGAAATTGAAAAAAATGTTGTAGCAAAAGGTGGTGTTTTGTAAGTTAAGACTGTTGGATATCTTGACCGAACGTTAATAAACGTTTGGTTAATTAAATTAATATGAATGATTTTGAAACTATATGTTTTGGTATCTGTTTGAGAGAGAGTAGCTTGCGTGAGCGAAAGTTTCCAAATAGTAGGAATAGAAGAGCGTGTATGAAAGGTATTATTAATGTGGATGAAGCTAAAGTTGCTTGTCTGGATAGGAATGTTTGGAGGAGACTGATTTCGGAATAATGGAAAAAGTTTGTGCCACATCCGTTTGGGTACTTTGCGTAATTGTGTATATATGTATAAATTTTATATGTTAAATTTTATTTTTATATTCACAAAAAACTACAGACTACACTCTTGTCAACGCAATTTTTTGTACTATTAACTATATACAATTGAAAATGACAACTGATTACTTTCAGCAATATTTCATAGAACATCTTGTATATTGAGACAATGCCATTTACAATAATAGTTACCTTCTAAAATTAGATAACACAACCATAAAAGAATTTTACGCTCTAGATCTTAAAAGGGTTATCAAGGGTCTACTATACTCCTTGTCTAAAATAACCACGTACTCTGTTATATACAACGATATTATTATAACACAAAATTGTACTAGTGTCTTCTATGCCTTTCACGTCAGAATGAAATAACATTTTTGACCTCATTTAGCAACTAAAATAATTCACATAATTTGCGTTAGTAAATTTATTTTTATTTCTTATTTGCTGGGATTATATTTTATAAATAAATATCTATAATTCAAAAAGGTTGATATTTAAATAAATATGTTTGATACTAGTTGAAAATATTTTAAAAATATTTATGTTTGGTTTTTTTTTTTAAATAATAAGTTGCTTTTCTTATCAATTTGCTGTTAATATTAATTGGTCTCACAATAAATATTAGTAATAGTAGATAAGAGAAGCGCAATAGAAATTTATAAAGTGAAGGGGCACTGAGTTAAATAAAATTTGGCTTCCATTAATTTAAAAGTTTATAAAAATTTTATGACTAGTTACTGATTTATTACCTAGTAACTTGTTTGTATGTTCTGTTATTTACTGTAATGTCATTTATATCATTTATCCTGATGAATACAGACGTTGAGTTTTGTCGAAACATCGATTTTAAATAAATATTAATACAGAACTTTAACCTAAATAATTTTTATTTTAAATACTAGATTTTTTTAGATTTCCTGTTAAACTGAGCTAAAAATAAACAGAAAACGAAACAATGTTGTTAAGTATTTGTTTTCATACATTTATGAGTAAATAGCAAGGAAGTTAACTTCTATTCTATTTAGTCCGTTATATTATGTAGCTTACGTCTATTATATTAACGTTTTATGAGTATTTTGAGACAGCAAATCTCAACACAGGGGCTGTAAAATGTATGCTTGTTAAAGTAAATTATGAAGTATATCTTTAGGCTGAAATGAAAATGAAATTGTGAATTATTAGTTGGGTTTTGTAAACTAAGAGTTTTCAGAAAATAAGATTAATATCATATAGGTTTTAAAATGTGTTAAAAATATGAACATAGTAAGAATTTATAAATTATAAATTTTTAATTTAGTTGTCTTGTATTTTGTTACCTAGTAACTTGTTTCTATGTTTTGTTTGTTTATTATTTATGTCATTTTTATATATTTTTTCTGGTGATTACGTAAAATATATCTAATATCAAAAATTTAACAAAAATGATACCTTAAGTTTTTTAATTAAAAACATTTTTTTGGTACTTATTATTTATTTACTAACTATATATATATATATATATATATATATATATATATATATATATATATATATATATATATATATATATATATTAAATCTAAAATAATCTATTAAAAAAAATATGTTTTTTTTTTAGTTTGTAGAAAATCTGATCAATTTGTCTTTCTTCTTTGAAAGAGCTCTAAAGTTTTAATTACTTTTTCTATTTGTTACAGCAATATTCTTTAAAAACAAATAGAAATTTATATAAAATTTATTCTACTGAAGAAATGAAAGAAACAATCTATTTTTTTTAATAAGTAGATTTAGTTATCAAACACTGAAGATGCCACCTACGATATATGATGACAAAGATAAATTGAACAGCTAATAAAATTCTATATATTGATTTTGACTATTTTCTCGTATCGTATACCCATAATTGTGTGATATAAACTATTTAATTCAAGCGGAAATTAATTTCCGCTAAATATTTTTTCCAGATAAGCAACTGTTGCTTTATTCACATTTATGATACCACTTGAACAAACTTTTTTATTCCTACTACTTGAAAATTGAATTATACCAATTAATTAATTAATAATTAATTATTAATTATTATTATTTTTAGTAATATCTAGACTAATTGGTTAGTACTATAACCTCGGTTTTTGACTGTGTTAATTCATTTGTTTAGTCGCGGTTTTATGACCGCATTGTTTTAAAACCGCGGTATTTGTTAAAATTGATCTTATAGTAACAGGCATTGTTTTTGTTTGCTATTATTTTATATTTTTTTAATATATTTTAAATTTTTTTTCAAAAACGATATTTCAAACTTTATACATACATACGCCATTAGAATCTGATATTCAACTCAGTACTACCAACTTATCACTACCAATAAACCTATAAAAGGTAAATTAGATTTTTTTTGTCGGGAGAAAAAGCTCGCGTAAGCATCCAACGTGTCAAGCCAATTCCATTTAGAAAAGTATTAAGCTTTCGGGCAGCTTAAAGGAAAAAAGTGTTTGGATCAATAGGAACTTGACCGTGCGCGTATAGTTGATATTGTCTCTCAATTTCAGTATTTCAGTATCAGTTTTCAGGTTCAGTTGGTAAGCTTTTAGCTGAAATGTTGACAGGTCTATCACAATAGCGAATCTTGTGTTCTGTAGGTAGATGGCGTAATTAAATTACAAAGGTGCGAAATATATATTATTAGCTTCTAGTACAATGAGCTTTGAAAATTTCATTTTGCTATAGTCGTAATATTAATTAACTTAATTGCTGATACTCCTCATAATATTTTATTCTTAGTTTTGTAATTCACTCAGGTATAATTTATATTACCAATACATATAAAACACAAAGTAAATATGTACGTACGTATGTTTTGTCCAATTTTAAAATGCAACTTACGTAGATGTGAGTTATAAAGTTGAAATTTAGCACAGAACTCTGTTCGCTTGAGATCCGCAAAAGAGATTTTGATGGAAGTGTTATTAATAGTTAAGTCGTTCTTTAGAAGAATATTAATGTGGAACAATACAACTTGAACCGTAGGCAAATGATGTAAACGATGAAAATTGACTAAATCTAACGAATCTAACTTATAGTTAGTACCAATATTTATTAACAATTTATTTATATTTATTTACTGGTCATTTTAATTAATTAATATTCATCTCTTTAACACAGTAAAAAATTTTTTAGAACTCATTATATTAAAATAAAAAGGCTTTAGGATTAAGTTCTGTATAAATTTTAATTATAAAAATATAATATAATATAATTTTTCCTGATTATGTACGTCAAAACATCGATTTTTTATTCAAATTTACACAGAACTTAATTTTAAAGCTTTTTTAGTTTATTTATCATTTTGTTTAGACATTATTCATACATACATACTCAATCACGCCATTTACCCAAAAGGGTATAGCGTAAATATTTTCCACTACCCCGAAATTAGTTTTTTCCAAATATTCCTATCAAGACAAGCAACTCTGATTTTATCTACATTTTTTATAATAACATATTTATTACTTTTACCATAATAATGATTATTATACTAATATGATAATAGTATAAGTTTGTTTTAATATTTTGTTATGTTAAAAATACACAAGATGTTTTATCGAAATATAGTAACCGCAAGAAATATAAATATTAAATTTTCCAATATCAATAGAATCTATACCATAAAGAATAATAAATTGACGCAGAACTAGCAAAAGCATCGGAGTTATTTATTTTATAAAATATTCACTTCTGTTAAACCAACATCAAATGTCATATAATCAATTTTATAATGTTTACACGCATTGAAGAAAATTTTAGAATACTAGTAACTGCATAGAAAATTATTGCTATGGAAATCAAAAATTATTTAACATAGTAAAAATATTTTTTTTTTGAACGTATTATATTAAAATAAAACTGCTTTAGATTAAAATTCTGTATTAATATTTATTTAAAATCAACATTTCGACGACAGTCAAAGTCCATCTTTATCAAGATAAATAATACAAATGACATTTATAGTAAATGAATAAAACATAGAAAAAAGTTACTAGTTAACGAAATAAGTAACTAGATCATATAATTTATAGGTTTTCAATTATTGGAAGTCAAATTTTATTTAACTCAGCGCGCTTTCACAGTGATCTGCTTGATAAGAGAAGCAACAGAAATTTATAAAGAAAAGGATAACATCAATCGCTGTAATGCCATTGAGTTAAATTAAATTTGGCTTCCATTAATTATAAATCGATAAATTGTATGATATAGTTACTTATTTGTTACCTATTATCTTATTTCTATTTTCTGTTATTTATTGTAATGTTATTTATATTACGTATTCTGATGAAGACGGACTTTGAGTTTTGTCAAATTGTCGATTTTAAATAAATATTAATACAGAACTTTAACCTAAAGCAGTGTTAAAAAAATATTTGATAAGAATAATCTAATTTTATTTTATATGCTTGTTTTATCAAAATTTGATTTTATATATATATAGTAACAAATAAAATCCTTGCATGCAAAATGTTGTGTGTAAATGATGTAACTACATATGTTACGTTTTACATACAACGTCTAAGATAGTTCATATAAAATGTGAAAAAATTGTGTCTATAATAGTATGATGTTCAACAAACATGTAATAATGTTTAATAAATATTCTTAACCATGTTTTTTTTTTGGTCGAATATGTAGTTTCTGACGAATCTGGTGCTGTAAATTGCATTTTTTGCAATTTTTTACACATTTTCAATAATCAAATTTAAATTCAAGCGAAAATAAACAATGCAATTGTCAATTAACTGAACTTGACTTAATAATTTTTAATATAAACGTTGGAGATATTAAATTAAATACACTTCAAAGTGTATTTTTGATGGAATATGCAGTTTTTGAAAAATTCGTTAGTGCACATTGCATTTCTTGCACTTTTTTATACATTTTTATTAATCAAATTTAAGTGAAAATAATCAATGCTGCCGAAGATTAAATACACTTGACATTGTACTAATGGTTGGTGCTGCATACGAGTATAATATCAAACTGCTGTATAAAAATGTATATTATTGTAGTAGTAACATAATAACCTTCTTCTACATAATATCAGTATTTTAATATGCTTGAAGAAAATAGAAGCACTTGTCACACGGTTTAAATTTAGTCAAAGTTTATTGACAACCATGAAAAGATTAAGCACTATATTGTGATAAAGTGTTAGCAATAAAAAACAAACCGGACTTAAAAACAAGTTTGTAAGTTGTTTACTGTTTTGTACCTTAGTTGTTTTTGTTGTGCTGAAGAAAACTAGACTTGGCTAGCCACTACACTTCAATTCGACTATCTTTTTCCGTTAGTTTGCTACAGTTGGTATCGAGTATTATATAAGTTTACTTTATTATGTTTTAACTAAACGTTTTTCTTTAGTAGAATATTATATAGTACATATTAATATTATAATAAAAAAAAATTCAAAAAATTGTTGTAGTTGGTGTTAATCAGTTAAGATGGTTCGGACATCTTGAGCGAATGTCTAATGAACGTTTGGTTAAAAAAATTTATATGAATGATTTTGAAACTATACGTTTGAAAGTGGACGTTCGATGAGTAGCTGGAATAGTATGATTGAGAGAATGGCTTGTGTGAGGGAACGTTCCCAAGTAGTAGAAATAGAAGAGCATGTATGAGAGGAATTATGAATGTTGATGAAGTTAAAGTTGCTTGTCGGGATAGGGATGTTTGGAGGAGGCGGATTTCGGGATAATGGAAATAGTTTGTGCCACACTCTTTTGGGTACATGGCATGATTGTTTATGTACATATGTAATATTATAATGCCCGGTTTTATCAACAAAAATTTACTCGTAAGTTATCTAATCTTGAATTAAATTTAACTCGAATTAAAATTTATGTGCATTTTATAAAAATTAAATTAATTTAAAATCATATTTAAGATGGTTCTGTCATCTTGAGCGAATGTCTAATAAACGTTTGGTTAAAAGAATATTATGTGAATGATTTTGAAATTACTTATACGTGTTTTGCGTGAGCGAAAGTTTCCAAGTAGTAGAGCAAGAGGGTGTACCACAAACTCTTTCCACTATCCCGAATATGATATTTTTTATCTGGCTTTCACTTCAAGAAATTTATTTTTTTTTACCTAGATCAATAACAACATTTTCTTTAACATAGTAAAAAAAATTTAGAACTTATTAAATTAGAATAATATATTAGGTTCTAGTTCTGTAATAATTTATTAATAAGTCAACGTTTCGACGAACTGAACGTGCGTCTTTATTTGATTTATTAATAAATTATTGAAGAACTAGAAGCTAAAGCTGTTTTATTCTAACCTTTTCTTTCTTACTAGAGCATAATAAAAACAATTGATATCAGTTACTTTAAAACTTGGTTTGGTATTTCAATAAAATAACAGCTTTAATTCCTTTTCACTACTTTTCAATAACACTAATTATTATTTGATGTAATTAATAAAATTAGAAACAAGATACACAATGCAAAAATAATTTTTTTACACTAAAAACAAATTGAAATTATTAATTTCTTTTGCGATTAACAAAATAATTGACGAAAATGTAATAAATTTATATTATTTTAATTTAGTCAATGTAAAAATCTTTCTCAAAGAAATTAAAAATAATAAGGCATTGATAATGAACAACTAAATTAAGGAAAATTATTATAATTAAAAAGGGTTGAAAAGGTCAAGCAAGATATGATCATCAAAAACATATTTTTATACGGGTAAAGACGAGCAAAAAAATAAGGATGGTTACCCTTAAAAAGTCAAACCATGTGCAAAAATTCCTCACAAACCATCTCGACCAGCTACGATTTTAGAATACGAAATTTTTGCTCGAGCAAAGGCCACCAAAAGATGCTTACGAATTTTCCGGAGAAAATATTTTTCTGTTTATTCTTTCTTTCTATCTCTCTTAAACGAAAAACGGGGAAAAAATAGAAATTTAACTACGCAACGGTTATTTGGAAACGAAGCGAATTAATGCAAATATTTGATTATGTCTGTATAAATTTGTATAAACAGAGAATATTGTTTTACGGAGTTTTTTCGAAAAAATTTGTCTGTAAAAGTCAAATAAATTATATACATTTTTAAAGGAATTTACGCATTAATTTTAAAATAAAATGGTTTTGAGTTGTAGATCTGTATTAATATTTATTAATAATCGACTTACACAATGTAATCAACGTACGCCTTTAACAAGAAAAATGATACAAATGATATTTACAGTAAATTAGCAGAACATAGAAACGTGTTACTAGCAGAGCTGGGCAGTAGTTAGCTACTTTATTAGGTTAGCTACTAGCTTAGCTACTTTTGTTGGTAGCTGTAGCTGTACCTTCGCTACAAAAAATAAAAGTAGCTGTAGGTTGTAGCTTCAAGATTTGACGCAAGTAGTTTAAAATTAGTAGCTAAAATAAAAAAAACTATTATTTAAGCTACTTTTAGTAGTTTATAGCTACTTTTAGTAACAAAATAAGTAACTAGATTATAAAATTTATAAAATTTAAAAAAAAGAAAGACAAATTTTATTGGAGACACCGATTTAAATAAAATTTGACTTTGTTTAGTTAAAAATTTACAAATTTTATGATCTAGTTACTTATTTTGTTAGCTGGAAACTTGTTTCTCCGTTAAGTTTATTTACTCTAAATATTATTTGTATCTTTTTTCCTGATGCAGATGTACGTTGAGTACGATATAGTTTAAAAGGTCAATTTGTCTAAATTATCCAGATAAATCTGCTATTGCTGAACATGCGTTAGAATATCTTCATGATGTAAAATTCAAAGATATTATAATAATTACAAAACCAATTAATATTAATAGCAAATTGACAACAGAAACAATTTAAATTTATAAGGAAGAAAACAACATCAATCACTGTGAAGGCATTGAGTTAAATAAAATTTGGCTTCCATTAATTAAAAACCTATAAAAGAATTTTGTGATCTAGACACTTATTTGTTACTTAGTAACTTGTTTGTATGATCTGTTATTTACTGTAATGTCATTCAAATCAGTTTATCTTGATGAAGACGAGCGTTGTGTTTCATCAAAACGTCGATTATAAAATAATTTTAATACAAAACTTGAACCTAAAAGAGTTTGTTTTATATAATGATTTCTGAAAGATTTTTACTACGTTAAAATTTATCTTGTAATTAAACTTGTGAATTTACTATGCCACTAGATACGCAACTAGATAGAATAGCATCAAATGTTTATATGTCATTTTTATTTGAAATGATTTCCCCAACAAACAATAATATTTTTACTATTATTTATAATAAATTTACTAATAACTATATAATAAAAACAACACTTCTACGTCTCACAATCAATTTACAAAATTATCTAGACGATAAAGAATGTTCAAATATTTGTATATCAACTTTGTAATCCGATCCAAATATTATATTTACTCGAACATAATATCATGACCAATCCTGTCGTAATTTTCACTTACATCGTGAAACCATTCCATTCGTTTCGACACCAAACAATTTGTCTCGCCCCGACCGATTCAAAACCGATTTAAATCGGGTGTAAACCGGTTTACTATTGGAGTAAAAGCCATTTCGTATATCGATAACCCATTAGCGTTTAATGTCGCCAAAGTGTTTATCAAGTACTTGTCGATAATCGGCCTCTCGCTCGGAAAGGGTTGAAAATCGAATTTCTGTCAATTTTAAACCAATTTTATAGGACGTATTTTTATTCAGTTTTTTCCTATTTGTTGGTTTGTTAGTGAGATTGCAAAATTGCGAATAAGGGGGTGCAATATTGCGTCGTATGCATTTAATTGTAGAAATGTTTGGCTGAAACTAATGTCTGTATGTAGGGGAAAGTTTTTGCCACACCTTTATGGGTACATTGCACGATTGTGTGTGTATGTACGTATGTTAATTGTAATTGGTTAATTAGATATTAATTATAGTTTTTATTTAATAATAATAATAAGTTTATTTATTTAGCATATGGTAATAATGGTATTATAGAATTAATACCAATTATTATTGATAAATACAAAAAAAGAATATATAATAAATAAATTTACAAGATTTCTTTCAACTTTCATTTGATAGATATTAATGAATTAGCATTTTTTAACACTTATTTTATTGTGACATTTATAAATTGTATAATTCTGAGACTTGTAGCTAATGTTTTTTGTTTTATACAACAATACCTAGATTTACTTTGCCAATTTAATTAAGTTTTAATATTTGAACTTTAAGACTATTTTTCTCAATATTTTACAAATGTAACATATTGAAAATGTTATACGATTGGAAACGGAATAAAAAGCACTAGCAAAATCAATAATAAAAAATATAGGTTGTTATTTAAAAAAAAAAAGACGGTGACGTAACATGAAAAACAAATGACATAAGAAACTGAAAATATTCGTTGTAGTCAAAATCGCTATACCCCTCCGAGATTTTCCCAAAAAATTAATATCAACAGAATTACTGAATTTATGCTTTACTTAATGCTGAGCTTGACGAGTACAATAATTTTGTGTCTCGTACTCGTATTTTATATTAATTTTATATTAATATGTTGATAATTTATTTGTTAAAATTTTTGAATGAAAATTAGTACATTGTGAGTTGACAAATTTTTTAATACTTAATTATTCTAATATCTTTAACATACCGTTAATGCTTGTCTGTCTACTATACTTTAAAATTATTCTCATAGTTTATCAATATCTTTATTTTTACACATAAAAAATTGTAGAGCAGTAAATAAAATGTTAGAAATGATTTTCTTAGCAATTTTTTTACAAATATATTGAACATAACTTTTAAATTTTAATTTATTTTTAATAATCACATCTAGATATTTCATTTTATTAACAATTTCTAATATGTTATTATTTATTGGAATTTTAATATTTAAAGATGACAAAGATAGGAACATATAATATATATATATATATATGTAAGCATCGAAAATACATCTGACAGATTTTTGAAATGCGCGCCAGAAAGTGACTAGAGTGAAGTGAGAGAGGAAACACTAGATGGCAGTAGAGTAGGATAAGATCTGTAATGTGAACGCAAGCCGATGAATAAAATAAATAATAAAGTGTATTATCCTGTTTTATTATAAAAATCCTTACAGAGAAAAATCAGAAGTGAGATTTACCGGGTTTCTGAAGGGTCAGAGCCTTGCGAAATCGATATATAGTGGCAAGTTTTCAGCCGGAAAACTTAGAATTGTGTAACGAATATTCGGTGAAAAAGCACGTGTTATCCAGTTACAAAAGTTGTGGTAATCGGAAAGCACAAGAAAAAATGCCGAACGAAAATACAAGTAATAACGCTAGCAGTGAGCAAGCAATACTTATAACACCAGAAGCAATGCAAAATATAATATCAAGTGCTATAACCGCAGCATTAGCACACATAAACATTAATGAACAACGTGGACAAAGAATGCCATTGTCAGAAATTTCTACGCAAATTCCAGCATTTAGTGGAAGTCATGATGAGGATATAGATAATTGGTTGTCGAGGGTAGACATCATTCAACTAAATCATCGATTGGAAGACACTACTGTACTGTTAATTGCAACAAACAAGCTAACGAAGAGAGCCAGAGAGTGGTACGATTCACAAGCAAACTTAGCACAGCTTCCATGGCAAGAATTGAAAACTAAATTAAAAGCAACTTTTAAATCAAATACCGATCGTTTAACACTTTTTGACAACATGCAAGCTAGAAAGTGGAAGCAGGGAGAACGAATCGAAGACTATTATTACGACAAAATGAAAATGTTAAATAAACTAAACGTGACTAGTGAAGATGCTATCTTACACATTATTCGTGGAATTGATAATTTGGTATTAAGAATTCAATTAAAAGGGCAAAAACTTCAAACACCTGAAGAACTGCTCGAAAATATGAAATCGTACGCTGATGAATTACCTCAAAGTACAAGTACTTATCACTTAAATAGACGTGAAAATAAACAGTTCCAGAGTGGAAACAACCGTCCGAAAAATACCAATAAACCAAACATACAGTGTTTTAACTGCAAAAAAACGGGGCATTACGCGTCAACATGTCCGGAAGCTAAACGTAGCAACAATTGCTTCAAATGCGGCGACATTGGTCATCAAGTAAAAGATTGTCCGAAAAGAAACGCAAGTATAAATTTAACTCAACCAATATCAAAACATATGTCTAATATCCAAATAAAGTTAAGCGGTAATACTTATAATGCACTCGTAGACAGCGGAAGCATTACGAATGTGATGCGAGAAGAGATTGCTGAAGATTGTCGATTAAAATACGAAGAAAGTAATCAAATTTACACCGGTTTTGGAATGACCGACGTTCAAAGCAAGGGAAAAGTACGAACACAAATAAAAATAGGAAACGATAAATACGACATCAACTTTATCGTTATACCCAATTACGCAATATCACAAGACATTATTTTGGGTGAACCATTCTTTAATGATGCAAGTGTTACATTCGGTCCAAGTGGAATGAATATTTCTAAAGTCAAATCCGAAACACCATCGGAAGTAAACGAGATTCTGCAAATCGAAGTACAGCAAACTAGCCCAGACTATAATGTAAACCCGAACTTCAGTATGGCGCAGAAACATCAACTGGAACATATGGTAAGCCAGTACCAACAAAATTTATTAATTAAACCTGTTCTAGACAACGAGGACGTGGAGATGAAAATTCGACTGAGGAGCGAGACACCGATCGTTCATCGACCGAGACGTTTGGCACAGAACGAGTTGAAGCAAGTGCAAGAAATCGTCGATGATCTCCAGGAACGAGGTATCATTCGTCCAAGCAAGTCAGAATACTGCAGTCCAATTGTGTTAACAAGAAAGAAAAATGGTGAAGTTAGAATGTGTGTGGACTATCGAGCTTTAAATGCTATTACGGTAAAAGATCAATTTCCATTACCATTAATAGACGACTTTATAGATAAACTAAGAGATAAAAAGTTTTTTACTTTATTAGATTTAAAAAATGGTTTTAATCATATACGCATGGCAGAAAACTCTGTAAAATTTACATCTTTTGTGACACCTTTTGGTCAGTTTGAATATTTATATATGCCATATGGTTTGAGCAATGGTCCAGGAACATTCCAAAGATACATAAATAACGTATTTTCAGAATTTATAAGAAACAACGATATTCAAATTTATATTGATGATATAATGATAATAACACGCATGTAGGCCATGAGAAAACGTTGGCAGCAATTCGCGATTATTATTGGTTCAGAGGTATGAATAAATACGTTAAACAATACATAAAAAATTGTTTGATCTGCATTCAATATAACAATAAATTGAAAAAAGATGGTTATATGAACATACCAGATCACGGCGATCGACCATTTAAAATTTTACACATCGATCATATAGGGCCATTGGAAAAAACAAAATCCGGTTCCAAATTTATATTAATTATAATAGACTCGTTTTCGAAATTTGTATTTTTACGAACTGCAAAGCAAACCGATAGTAACAGTGTGATAAAGTCGTTAACTGAAATCTTTTCGACTTTCGGAAATCCAAATATTATTATTAGCGATCGAGACACGGCCTTCACCTCAGCTAAATTCGAAGATTTTTGTACGCAACGAAAAATTAAACACGTAAAAATAGCCGTAAGTACACCGCGAGCTAACGGTCAGGTAGAACGGTACGTTCGAGTTACCAAGAATGCTTTAGCGAAATGCGCGACTTCGGAAAATTGGAATGAATCTTTAGAACTGATTCAGCTTAGTATTAACAATACCGTTCAGAAATCTGTTGGTGCCTCTCCTAGTAAGTTATTATTAGGGATTGATTTGAATTACTTAATAGATCAAGACATAAAATATTTAGTCAATCAGGTAAATGATTGTGAACCTGTGAATTTTGAGATGTTGAGACAGACTGCTATGAATAAAATGAAACAATCACAAAACTATAATAAAAATGTTTTTGATCAAAAGCGGAAACCTGCTGTTAGTTATAAAGTTGGTGATTACGTAGTTATAAAAAGACCACAAATATTATCAAGGGGTAGTACTGTCTTTGCACCAAAATTTAAGGGGCCATATATTGTTACTAAAGTCTTAGAACGCGACAGATATGTAGTTGAAGATATACCTGGATTTCAATATACTCAACGTTTTTATACAAGTATCTGTTCAGCTGAAAATATGAAACTATGGCCGCGTGAAGAAAATGATGTTATGAACACCAATTCTGATGTCGAGGACGACGATCCGGTCAGAATAGCCGAAGCTGTAAGCATCGAAAATACATCTGACAGATTTTTGAAATGCGCGCCAGAAAGTGACTAGAGTGAAGTGAGAGAGGAAACACTAGATGGCAGTAGAGTAGGATAAGATCTGTAATGTGAACGCAAGCCGATGAATAAAATAAATAATAAAGTGTATTATCCTGTTTTATTATAAAAATCCTTACATATATATATATATATAGTACGAAAATTTAACGGGATACGGTATTTGGGTTGAGAAAATTTATAAAAATTCAAGCATTTACAATTCTATCAATTTATTGTACATTCCAATATTTCGCCAGCAATTTGTGGCTTCTTCAGGGAAACAATTTATGATTAGAACACTATAAATGCTGTTGTATGAGATTTGAATGTTTAGAATTGATTAATTTTTCTTATTTTCATCTTCCAACGTAAAATGTACACATTTAATCAAAAACTTATAAATAATCAAATAAATAATACAGTTATTAAAATATATTGTTGTGAAAGTTGAACAAAGGCTTTATTCAAAAAATTTTAACTTAGCTTTACACATAGTATTTTTATTGTTTGATTGCATTTTATTATTTATTTATTTAACAATTTTATTATATTTAATTATTTATTTTTTAACTACTGACTTTCACAACAATATATTTTAATAACTGTATTATTTATTTGATTATTTATAAGTTTTTAATTAAATGTGTACATTTTACGTTGGAAGATGAAAATAAGGAAAATTAATCAATTCTAAACATTCAAATCTCATACAACAGCATTTATAGTGTTCTAATCATACATTGTTTTCCTGAAGAAGCCACAAATTGCTGGCGAAATATTGGAATGTACAATAAATTGATAGAATTGTAAATGCTTGCATTTTTATAAATTTTCTCAACCCAAATACCGTATCCCGTTAAATTTTCGTACTAAATATTAACACGGTAGTTACTCTGACTCTATATATATATATATATATATATATATATATATATATATATATATATATATATATATATATATATATTTAAAAATAATATGAGTTTGTGTAATTTTACATAACTAGTAACAGTAAAATAATAGTATTTTGTATTTGTATTTTAGACTATGTAAATTTACATAAATTTTATACAGTGTATTGTATGGTAGTAAATAGTGTTTTAATTTTTAAATGTCTTAATTTATTATGAAAACTGATTTTCTCTATTTTGACAAAAATACTTTTGTGTGTGTAAGTGGTACTTAAGTAAAATGCATATTCGCAAGGCGCCTCCGCCAGAAAACGTGAATGATTTCCTGTAGAGGTGCAAGTAAAGAAATTCGATGAACTTATTGTACGGATATTCAAAACATAGCATCGCTAAGGTGAGTCAGGCCAGATGTTGATAGGGGGGCGCGCAAGTAAACCACGCACGCCCACTTTTTTGCGTTTACCGTGTTGATCCGAACGCGAACCCGATTGCACCCGAACGCGGCCCGAATTGAGCTTCGCCAGCTTACAGCTGGCTGGAAGCTCCAGCAAACTGATGATCTGCAGCATGCTCCTCGTTCGATGCTGGCAAACACGAAAATATCGGCGCGCTCTCTTAACCTGAAACAAAAATCATTTCTATCTCTCTACTTCTCTAGCTTATCCGCATTTTTATCTACCAATTAACACACCTGCCAAGACTGTTTCTCTGTTATAACTGGTTTTATTGTGTTGTAGTGCACGTGAAATCTACCCTAACCGAAAACTAGTTCCGGTGAGGTGCCGAGTGTGAGTGAAACAGACTGTCAGAGAAAGAGAGAGAGAACGAAAGACTGAGTCCAAAATATATTTAGTGTCATAGAAGTGATGGTTTCAAAGTATAGCTTGTCTAAAACCTAACCCTAAATGTTTTTGTTTTTAAATCGCACTAAGTTAAGATGAGTGTTATATTTGAGTATCAGAAATGCTGCAGTGACGCACTGCGCCTGCGTCAAAATCTTGTCACAACATCGGATTCTCACGACGAATACAAATACGAATTTCTGCGCTTGCCTTATTATATTTATTATTATTACTATCTGACAAAAATTTTCGGTTTTTTTAAACAAAACAAGACGAAAAATGATGATATTATAGATTTGTCCGGGTATTTTGTATATAATTAAAAATGCTAATTATATTTGTAAACATTAAATGTCTGAACCCGTCCATAAACAATAAACTTAATAATTATTTCTTGCTACAATTGCTAATAAACATAAAATTAAAATTGAAAATAATACGTCCATTACAATTATATTTATTAGAAATATCATTATTTATTGCAACTTTTATTAATATAAATTTGCAGTGCCATTATTATCAATTACAATTTATACAAATTGCCAACTATTTACATTAAACAAAAATATAATATAATCTATATAAAAAAAATATAACGTGTCTAAAAATTATGTGTGTATTTACAAAACGCAACGTTAACTTCAACAAATTATTGACGAATATGTCGACTTCTAGTCGGGGACACGTGATTTAAAAACAAATGTTTATTCGTGATATTATGTCTGTAAAGTGGTATTCTAGTTCATTGTTACTAAAAACCGGCCAAAATGTTCGCAATGACAGAATATTTTGGGGAGTTTGCCGTTCCAAGGTACGTTATTTTTGACACGTTTTTATTAACTAGCTTTCTTGTCTATCTGTTTATTTGTTTGTCTGTTCGATACAAATTTTACAATCAATTTTAAACTAACTTCTCGATGAGCTAGAGACTTGAAATTTTACACATAGCTCAGATCTGGATGACAATGCAATATTAACTAATTAATAATGTTAGAAAAATTAAATTAACGTTATAATTAATTATAACTATAATTATTAAATTATATTTAATTAGGTTAAAGTTACAGCAGAAAATCAGAAAATAATTATTTAAATAAAAAAAAAAGTTAATATACCACGTTTTTAACACGGACTAAACAATATAAAATAATTTCTTCTGGCTCCATACAGATTTATAGAATAACATGGAGCGCATACAATATATAATATGTTTTTCTGTATGAGGTTAGGAGCTAAGAGAAATAATTTTATACTTTTTAATCCGTGTTAAAAATGTGGTACATTAAATTTGTTTTTTATTTAAATAATTATTTACTTTTTACTGTGAAACTAATTTTATTTTTTAATAATAATGAATAAAAAATAAAATGCACGTACTTAATGTTACCACTTTGAGATTTAAAGATTTAATAACAATAACTGATTTTTAGTTACTAGAAATACGTAAAACTAAATCAAAAAAGAAACATAACATTCTAAAAATTTTGGTATAAAAAAATGAATCGTGTAAAACCTACCATAACACAAAATTAGTAATTTTTTGGTGTAGGCGTTTATGAACAAATATAATTATTTTTTTTAATATTAACTATTTGAAGATATGTTTTAAGTGTATTTTAAACATATAATATAATGTAAAAATTGAAGTAAATATTTTGACAAATTTTGTCAATAAATAAAATAGATTACGCTTAAATGCTTAAGTGATCTTAAACAAAATGAAAATCAATTAAGCATAAAAACAAATGAAGCATATACTAATTTTGTAGGTTTATTTACTCGAATATAGAACGTCCCTTCTAAATTTAACGAAATTATATTGATAAAACTTCTGATCAAAGTAAATTTTAAAATCTTATAATTTTTTAAAATTTTATTATTCAACTGCAAAATAAAAGATCAAATAAAATTTTAATATAATAATATAAATGAAATTTATATCTATATTTTAATATATGTTATATTAAAAATTGTACGTAAAAATCTGATGTTTTTATCTTATATTTTTGTGTTTTACTTGTTTACAAAAAAATTGATAAAAACATATTTTGACATGGATAAAACTTTATTAGAAAAATTTTAGTGAATTTTTATATATTTGAATAAATTGTATTTTATTAAGTTACTGTTATGCTTACCTACACAATAACCTCATGTACCCATAAGGGTGTGGCATGAACCCTTTTTGTTATATAGAAATTTGTTTCCGCCAAACATTTTTATCCAGACAAACGACTTTTGTTTTATCCACTTTCATGATACCTATCACACACGTATTTTTGCAATAATATCTACATATATTCGTTTAACAAAAAGTTTATTAGGTATTCGTTCAAGATGGCTAAATTTTCCTTAACTGACTAACACTAACTTTTGCAACAACATTTGAAAATTATATATTTTTATAATAATATATAAAAGTTAGTTATCAACTTGAGAATAAATTCAAGTTAAGTTACTCTATCAATGTTAACAGAATAGTTATTCCTGGAATAATTAATAAAAGAAATAAAAATTTAACATAAATTCACGTAAACTTATATAATACAACATAGAATTATGCGAAAATGTTTTTAAAAAGTACATGTATACAAAATAAGTTAGGTACAAATTCCTTTCAAATATAATACAATGATATTATATTTTTATATTCTTAATTACACATTGTGTATATTATATTGCATTTTTCTTTATATTTTTATTTTTTTTTCTGCTTCTTGTAACATACTACACTATTGTAAAATAAACAATAGAATATTTATATTAAAAATTTTCTACAACAATTTTAAAAAATACAAAATTAAAACCGAGCGCAAAATCGAAAAATAAAATAAAAATTATTGGCTAGGATAGTCGACTTTATTATTCTCGTATATAAGTTTGTTTTTCGTGTGAAACACGAATGGCATGGCATTAATTTCATCCCCAAAATTTGAATAAATATGTTTGTTTTGCTTGCTGGGCTTAGGGCTTAAGCTATTGATATTGTTCAACTAATTAAAGAAAATAAATTTGAAATTTTCAACGTTTATTTTGATATTTAATCATGTTTGAACAAACTTTTAACTTTTACATTTATGATTTGTTTGATATCTGTTATATATTAGTTATATTATTATTTTTTGTTTTACTTTTATTCAATAATACATATATAAACAATCACGCCATGTACCCAAAAGGGTGTGGTACAAACTCTTTCCAATATTCCGAAATGTGTTTTGTACAAATATTACTATAAGCGGGTCTTACACTGTCAATTAGGAATGACAATCTGACTGAAAAATCAGATTGCTATTTCTGACTTCAATCACAAAACCCTTACACTTATCAGTCAAACTGACAGTCTGAGATCAACTGAGACAAACTGAGATCTCAACAACCAATGCTTTAGATGACTATAAAAATTACTATCGGAATGGATAAAAATCTTTTTAACACGTTGATCACCATGTTGACACATATTTATTCAGAATAAATACAGCTATGAAAGAGAGAGAGAGAGAGAGAGAGAGAGAGAGATTCAATATTAGTTTGTGAGAGAGAAATTAGCGGTTAATTTAAGATTTCTTGCGACCGGGAGAAGCATTCAGACTGTCAATTTTTCCTCTACTTTCCGTGATTGAAGCTCGGATTTCAAAATATTTGGAAATCCATTCATCAGTCCATCAACCTTTAACTTATACCTTCAATCAAAATGTCAGTCTTCGGTTTGAATATCATTTCGAATGATCGTGTCAAGCCCTCTATTCTGGCTTTGTCTACATTTATGACACTTCTCATATACGCTTTTCTATTCTTATTACTTGCTTTTGCAAGTGAATGTGGATGAAGCTAAAATTACTTCTCTGAATACGGATGTTTATAGGAAACTGATTGCGAGAGAGCGGAAAGAGTTTGTATCACACCCTTTTGGGTACTTGGCGTGATTGTGTATGTACGTATGTTTTATTATTATTATTAAATTTATAGTTAATTGTTGAAATAACATTTGTACTTTTGGTCATTCAGCAGGGGAATAAAATTTACTTGTAAATTCATTTATTGCTTAGTTTTAATTTGAGGAAAACAGAAATAATATTTTTTATTTCTACATTTGTGTTTTGAATTTCTACAGTTATTAGTTTATTATTATATAAACATAAACATCCAAATAAATATTTACTATCAATTTGTAAATACCAGTGTATTTTACATCACTGATCAAAATGCATTTGGTCAATTTCAATAATAAATTAAATTTATATATATATATATATATATATATATATATATATATATATATATATATATATATATACAAAATGACCTTGACCTAGAAAAAAATATATATTTGACACTTTTATATCAATTTCTGGTCACTAATAAATAATGAATAAAATCTATATTATTTCTATCATTTAATTGTCGTAAATGACATTGTCAGGAAACATGTTTTTTTTCTGTATATTTATCGAGAAGTTTTTATATACTTTTATATATATATATATATATATATATATATATATATATATATATATATATCAGCTGATCAATAAATTCCTTTTATAAGCAATAAATGCATTTTATGTTATATACTTCAAAGTCTAATAATATGTAATTTATTATAAATATTTTATAAAACATGTTTATGTTTGTGTAATCATTTTTGCATATTTATAAATTTATTTTATTTTATTAGAATTTATATTGAATATTTTATTCATATCAAAGAATCTATTTATTTACATTTGAGTAATAATAAAAATCATGGTTTGACTACATATTTTATTTACAATAATTATGCTTGGTTTTGTAAACGCTAGTAAAATTTTAACTGAATTTAAAATGGTTAACACAATATTATTTTTGAAAAAGATAACATCAATCAGTGTGACTAGTAATTGATTTAAATAAAATTTGACTTTCTTTAATTAATAATTTATAAATTTTATAATCTAGTTACTTGTATTTTGTTACCTAGTAACTTGTTTCTATGTTTCTTTTTGTTTACTATTTATGTCATTTGTTTTAAAATAAAACAGGTTATAGTTATTTATTAATAATCAACGTTTGTCTTCCTTAGGAATATCTGATGATGATGTACGTGAAGTATATCACAATGACAAATTTTAATTAAAAATTATACATAATTTAATCTCAAAACTCTTTTATTTTGTCATAATGAGTTTTAAAATTGTTTTTACTATGTTAATTATTTTATGCACAAGAAATAGTAGAATAAAAAATAAAGTAAAAGTATGTATTGTGTGTAGTTTTTCAAACTTTTAGTAGCTGGACAACCTTGGAAAATAATATTTAATATAAAAGTTTTAAAAATGAAAAAAGCATGCAACAAGTTTATCAGCTCTAACATATTAAATGTCTAAAAAAATATTTATTTGAAATTGAAAATAGCCAGATTCATTACTTTTAATCTTTAATGAGAAAAACAAAAAACAAAAAAAACTGTACCTATCAAATAACATTTTCAAATTTTACAGGGAATTAGCTAAATAATATCCGGTGTTTTCAGTAATAACCAATTTCGATAAACCATTATTGATCGAAATTGAAAACGAAAATACAAATAAATTAATTAAATATTTTTCTGGAACAATTTTCAATTAATCATGAATGTGGATGAAGCCAGAATTACTTGTCTGGATAGGAATGTTTGGAGAAAATTAATTTCGAGATAGTGGTAAGAGTTTGTACCACATCTTTTGAGTACATGACGTGATTGTAAATGTATGTATGTAAATAAATTATATATAGTAAAAATCATCTAACATTTTATGCATTATAAATTTTAACATAGTAAAGATTCTTTCAGAACTTATAATAAAATAAAACGGCTTTGAGGATATAGTTCTGTATTAATTTTTATTAATATTCGACGTTTCGACGTACTCTATGTACATCATCATTAATTATATTAATGATATACGTGGAGTACGTCGAAACTTCGATTATTAATTAATTTATACAGAACTACATTTTAAAGCCGTTTTATTTTATTATAAATTTTGTTACAGAAAATAAATTATATGTTTCTTATTTTAATTTAAATCCAGACAGGATATTATTATGACAGGTAACGAACATAATCGTTTTCTTTTTTTTTTAATAATTAATTAATTAAGAAAAATGAATATACTGTAACTAGAAGGAATCGGGAACGAAATAGATTAGTGTATGATGAGTACGAAATTGGAAAAAATGTTGTAGCAAAGTTCGGTGTTAGTCAGTTAAGATGCGTTCGGACATTTTGCTCGAATACCTAATGAAAGTTTGGTTTAAAAATTTATATGAAAGATTTTGAAGCTATATGTTTGCGTGGACGTTCAAGAGTTTGAGTTGATAGTGGCTTGAGAGTTTCCAAGTAGTAAGAATAAAAGAGTATGTATGAGAGGAATTATGAATATGGATAAATCTAAAGTTGCTTGATTGTATATGTATGTATGTAATTTGCTTTGAATTTATAGAATTTTCTGTGCTGGTATGCCGTGTTCGATCTATTCTCATCACAAACGTTTCGCCATACATCGCAGATGGCAGTGCTTGGTTGCCATCTACGATGTATGGCGATGTATGGCGTGAAAGCCTAAAGATTACAATTAATTTTCTATTTATTAAAAACAATTTCTATCTAGGACTAATATCAACTACACTGTAAAAAATTTATGTAATTTTACATATTTTGTGAATGTAATTTTTCATCAAAAATGTAATTTATCACAGTAAAATAACAAAATGTTGTTATTTTTACTGTTAAAACCTGTGTGAAACTACATAAATTTAAAATATATATTTTACAGTGTCAATAAAAACATGTTGAGCGAATGTCTAATGAACGTTTGGTTAAAAAGATTTATTTGAATGATTTTGATGATATACGTTTGCGTGGACGTCCGATGAGTAGTTGGAGTGGTATGATTGAGAGTGTTTTGCGAGAGCGAAAGTTTCCAAGTAGTAGGAATAAAAGAGCATGTATGAGAGGAATTATGAATGTGGATGAAGCAAAAGTTGCTTGTTTGGATAGGAATGTTTGGAGGCGACTGATTTCGGAATGATAAAAAGAGTTTGTACCACATCCTTTTGGGCACATGGCGTTATTGTGTATGTATGTATGTATGTGTGTAATAAAAACAAAATTTTCTTTACAAATATTGTTAAACTATGTTTTTCTTTCTATCGAATATAAACCATATAAAAATAATGTCTAGTCAAGGTTTTCCGATACGACTGCGTCATAATAAATATTTAATATATCATTGACTCATCGGACCTATAAATGTACACAAACAAACAGTCACATGGCGAGCATGCACAAATTCAACAAGTGTCTGCGCCGCCTAGCTTAGACTTCGATCTGGGGAGTTTTTGCAGGAGTTATTGCGACGCAACCATTACCGCCACCCTTGTGGCGAAATGGCGAAACTTTTTGCGGAAGCGTTTAGTTACAGGCGTCGTCAAACAGATGGCACTAACTATAATATTTAAATGGCTTTATGTTAGTATACTTAAATGAAAAATGTATTTTTTTTATATAATAATAATGTTATTCATAACATAGTAAAAAATCTTTCAGAATTCATTATATAAAATGAAACTGCTTTAGATTTAAAGTTTTGTATTAAAATTTATTTATTAATTAACGTTTCCATGAAACTCAACTCTCGTCTTTATCAGGAAAATTGATCAGCTTTCCTTATGAAGACGTTAATTATAAATAAATTATAATGCAGAACTTGAATTTAAAGTAGTTTTATTTTTTGTGTTTATTTTTTTTTATGTAAAAAAAAATAAAATTAATTGATCTATTTACAATTAATATCAAAAATATTATTAATTTAATGAAATTGTGTGTATAGAAAAAATGATATATAAATAATTATTATGAATACATTTGTGTGATACATACAGATATATTATTAGAAATTTTATTACATCAAATCAAAAATGAAAACATTTATGAAATTTTAGTTTATTGTACAACTAGCACAGAATGGTATTAATTTCCGACGAGTATAAAAATTTGTAGCACGAGCCTTGGTGAGTGCTGCAATTCATAAGAAAATAAAAATCTAGCATAAAACAGCAAATTTTTTTGAATTTATTTTAGGTAAGGTTATTTTCACAGTGTAAAAAAATTAACATTTAAAATATATAAAAAATCGAAAATCAGTAGTACCATTTTAGAGAATTTAATTTTATATAATTATGTTTTAAGTTAAGTAAATCGGATAGACAGTTTTCGAGATGTTTTTGAATGCCTAATTTTTAAGTTTTACCTGATCTGACACAACTTTATATTGGTCGAATGGTTCGAATTTTGGAAAACTGTTTTAACACATTATACTACACACTATAAGTTTTCAGAAAATGCAAAAAAAAACAACATTTTTTTGAAGTGTTAGGGTAGTGTTTCTTCTTAAAACTATTGCTAATTTTTTAAATTAAAATCAGTCAATTTATAGTTTGTACATAATATTTTTATGACCGCATAAAAGGATACTTTTCAAATCAAATATAGAACAGATTAACCGATAAATATAAGGATTTAATAAGCTCGTTAACATTTACACACAAAGTGTAACTAAAAGTTAAAACTAAACCCCTAAAATGAACTTTGTTTTAGAAAAGGTCAAATGTAATTTATCACTTCATTTTGTTCCTTTATTGTTCTCATCTATCTATCTTTCTCTTACTTTATAAACACGCTCTATAAAGGTACAGTTAGTATAAATGGAAAATTAATAAAAATAATTTTCAACTATTTTTAAAATTTATTTTCTAATTATAATACTGAAGAAGAAATACAAAGGTAATTTTGTTTGTTTTTTTTTATTACTATCAATATTAGCCATTGCTGTTACATTACTCAATGTGCATATAATGATGGTTATTATTCATGAGTGTAATAATATAGTCACACGACTCTATAGCTCATTTTTTTCTACTAAAACTGTTTGCCATCGGACATAATTTTTTTATACCAACTGATATTTTAAACCCTTGCGGGCACCAAAACTTATATGCATGAATTCAATAAAATAGTAATTATGTAACATAGTGAAAAATCTATATATACATATATATATATATATATATATATATATATATATATATATATATATATATATAATATTGTAGTAATTACGACAAATGATTAACGTGAATATTCATGTATATTTTTGACAATTATTGTCAAATAATTATCTTATTTTAATACAATTTTTATTATCAAATTATGTGAACTTAAGAATAATATAAAATTATTAATTTTTCTCTAATACCCCATTTCATCAAAAAGAAAAATGTTGATACACATAATTAATAATAAAATAATAATAATATTTCATAGTGTCTATAATTTGTAAAGTGTAAACTTTATAGGCAGTCGTAGATAAAATATATTATTTTAAAGTTGCTTCTAAAGAGAGTAGAAATTATATACCTGTTCCATTTTTATTTTCTTCGCTTCTACTTTTAACGTATTATTCCTGCATGTGCAGTGTTATTCATCTAGTCCAAGTAGACACCATGCCATATTTAACAAGTACTTAGCATATACCGGTTTTCCGTTTCTTTTTACCGGTTAGACTAGGTTACGTTACTTTCTTTACCGGTTTCTCTCTCTCTGTGTGTGTGTGTGTTTGTCTAGTATTATTTATAGAATATGCCTTGTGTCGTAGCGTGCGTGGCTGCTTAAAGATAACCTAAGCTTTTGTGTTAAATAAACTACCTATTTTTGTTTTGAATTTCAAATTATAATATGTTGCGTTTGAAATTTTTGTTTCGAGCTTATACTAGTATTATTCTGCAAGTATAGAAATATTAACATATGATATATTAAAAAAAAGACTCTATAAAGATTCTATAATATTATAGTTTTCTAGAACAGTACAGAATAACTAACATTGGTTTTGAACAATATTTTTTGAAGTTTATTAATTTTAGAATCGATATATTTTTTACTTCATTTACTTTCTATTTTAATATAATAAGTTCTGAAATTTTTTTGCTATATTAATGTAATTTAGTTTTATACTGGCTTTACACGATACATCTTTTCTATACGAAAATTTATATATT
This sequence comes from Clivina fossor, assembly GCA_963966155.1. Taxonomy (NCBI): domain Eukaryota; kingdom Metazoa; phylum Arthropoda; class Insecta; order Coleoptera; family Carabidae; genus Clivina; species Clivina fossor. The sequence goes on from OZ014566.1 coordinate 8,164,233, forward strand.
CTTCTATACAAAATTATACGTAGTTTTCTATACAAAAATCTGTACATTTATATAACATAATCTATACAATTATATATATATATATATATATATATATATATATATATATATATATATATATATATATATATATATATATATATATATATATAGAAAATATACAAAATTAATACATTTCACACGATATAAAATAAAATGTATGCATGCGCCATGATATTTTATATTTTGAAAATTTATTTAATCTAATTTGAAATTGTATTTTATTCATCAACAATAATATTTACTGCTTCAAATAAATAACAAATTAAAAAAAAGCATTCCTACACATAAATATAAATTGATGATATCACATGCGCATTCAGTTTCGCGTCGAAAATGTATGTAGAATAGTTTGTATATGTATATATTATAACATAGTAAAAAATGTTCCAGAACTCATTATATTAAAATAAAACTGCTTTAGGTTAAAGTTCTGTATTAATAACTGTGAAGGCACTGAGTTAAATAAAATTTGGCTTTTATTAATTGAAAATCTATAAATTTTATGATCTAGTTACTAATTTGGTTATCTAGTAACTTGTTTCTATATTTGTTATTTACTGTAATGTCATTTGTATCATTTCTCTTGATGAAGACGGACGTTGTTTTGCCGAAACGTCGATTTTAAAATTTTTTTAATACAAAACTTTAACATAAAGTAGTTTTATTTTACGTATATGTTATTTATATTTGTTACGTGATTTGTGAGAATTAAAATTTCTTGTGGTAAACATGTTCAATGATTACTTTTAAATTTCAGCGAAAATAAGCAATGCAATTGTCAATTAACTTAGCTTGACTTAATAATGTGGCCGTCGAAGTTGTCAAATTAAATACACTTAACGTTGTAGTCATGTCATTATATTAAAATAAAATAGCTTTAGATTGAGTTTAATTTTAATTAAAATTCGACATTAATTAAAAAAAATAAAATCAAACCGAACTAATACCTAAAGCTTTTTTATTTTAATATAATGATACTGGCGCCATCACCAATGAGTGAGTAAAGAGGGTAAAAAGCGTCTTGGCATTAGCTTCAGCTGATCGCCACTAGATGGCATTTGTTGTCGGTGGCGCGCGTGCTTTTTCATCCAAATTGTGTGTGAGAGAGAGATTGGTGGAGGGTAGTTACACGCACAATGATCGTATATGTGTGTGTGTGTGTGTGTGTCGACGCCCAGGCCCCAGGTTTAGAGAGGGTTGTGTGGATGGGGGATGCGAACCGACGATGGCGTCGGTAACGGGGCGCGCCGCCGACGCGTTGTGCTGCAATGCGGGAGTCTGGAACGCGCGGCGGAGAGAGAACAGGCGAGAGACACACACCGTGTCACTTCTCGATCTAAAATCACTCGATTCTAGATACACTTATTTTACATTGTAAAAGACATATTTGGGAGTTTAAGTTAGATTTGATGATTTGATGTACTTAGTAAATAAGATTTTAAATATTTTATATTATATATATATATATATATATATATATATATATATATATATATATATATATATATATTTGAAAAGGTTATTGAACTTTAACTAAAATGATTTTTACAAAAACAAGATTGAATTAAAAAACAAATTCTGTAAAAAATATATATTTTAAATTTATGTAATTCTACACAAGTTTTAACAGTAAATTTAACAATATTGTGTAATTTTACTGTGATAATTTATGTAATATTACATTTCTTATAAAAAAATTATATTTACAAAACATATAAAATTACATAAATTTTTTACAGGCTACAGTTTTTTATTGGCCACTTGCATTATTATACTATAATTTTAAGCATGTTTTATAAAAAGTAATTGTCGTCATAATAATAAATACTAAACTAGTCCATTTATTTTAATCAGAGTTAAAATTTAATTATAGTTGTTGCAGCTGACTCCGAAATAGATATTTTGTAAATTAACTTAATTTTAATTAAATTAATCATCTAAAATAATTTTGAATTGTTTATTTACTTTACCCATCAATATTTGACATTATCCGGATACATTAAAAATAGTAAAAAAATTTCATGCGCACACAATCACGCCATGTACCCAAAAGGCCGTGGTACAAACTGTTTTCACTATCCCGAAATAAGCTTCTTCTAAATATTCTTATTCAGACAAGCAATTCTAGCTTAATTCACATTCATGATATCTCATATATACTCCTCTAATCCAACTACTGGAAAACTTTCGTTTACGCAAGCCACTCTTTCAATTATACCACTTCAACTAATCATCGGACGTCCACACAAACGTATACCTTCACAATCATTCACCTATAAATTTTTTTAATCAAACGTTCATTAGACATTCGCTCAAGATGACCGAACCATCTCAACTAACTAACACCAACTGTTGCAATATTTTTTTTTTAGTCCGTTTGTTGCATATTTTTTTTGTTTATTTAAATTAGTGACAAATTTCAATACAGTTGTAGAGAAAATTATTTTATTTAAAATTGAATAGATATTCTAAAATAACTCTGTATATTAATTCTATCTTTCTTTTTTTTCTAGGTAAGTGTATTCAACTATTTCAATATACATCAATCCACTTTGAACACGAATTAATATTCCTCAATTATATTTAGTAAGTACAACAAATTTAATCTGAAACAAAAATTTGTTTGTGCGTATAAAATAGATAATTGTTTTCGTGATAAATATTAAGTGGGGGCCTTGCGTTCATTTCGTTACAATGTAAAAGTAATAATGTTAACGTACACTGTAAAAATAATAGTAAAATTTAAATATTAAAATCTGTAATTTTATTTTACTATTAATATTCTGTATTTCTACCTCAAAATTCTGCAATTTTTACGTTATTCATAATAATCACATAAAGTAAGTAAAAAATGATTTAATAGGTATGTAAAATTGTTTACTTTCTGCAAATTGAATCACAAACTTCTTAAATTATGTAAAATTACAGGTAGTGTATTAATATCTGTAATAATTGTAAAATACATCCTTTATGAAAATTTCCAACTGTGAGTAATTATACCAACAATAATATTACAAATTTTACTTATTTATGGAAAATACATGCTAGCAAATTTCTGTACATTTACTGAAATACTTTATTAAAAAAAACTGTAATATTTCACACATATGTACTTTTCCATCTCATTGGTAATATCATATTACATAATGTTTGTAACAATTATAAATAAAATAACAGTTGTTGACTAATTATATAGAAATACTGGGCATCATAGTGTCTCATGATTTCAGTTGCGTATCCGGATTTCCATTTGTATTTGCTTTTTTGTAATGTCGTATCTACTTTTATATTATATATGTATGTATAGTACATATTATATATTTGTTTTTATATATTTAGACTTTACATATTTACCTTAACTATTCGAACTACACGTAATAAAAAAGTGATTGCTTGGGGGGGGGGGGTCATGACCCCATGACCCCCCTTGGATCCGTCCCTGCATGGTTTCTAGGTAAAATTACTTAATTTTTCTTTTAGAGTGTAAGATGTATAAAAGTTTCTGTTTTCGGCTCCTTTTCTAGCTTATACGCGCGTTTATGTTAAGGTTGCGTTTAAGTATCAAGTTGAACCATTTGTCGGCAGATGTCGACGCATTCTGCCTTTAAAACAATCCCCCCGAAATGTTACGATCTTGGCTACAACCAGCTGCCTCTACTGTCGACAAAGTTGCGCATGTTACAACTATTACTATTGTTTTTGTTAACAGTAGTGTAACCGGGATTTTTTATTTTGAAAAATAATTTTAAATAAGTTGTAAGATTTTATAAACAATAAAATTAATTTAGTAGGAAAAAAATTTGCGAAATTACAGAAAAATAATACTATAAAAAATCTGTAATTTCATTTTATTATAAATATTCTGGATTTCTTCCTTAAAATTGTATAATTTTTACAAAATTCATAATAAACACATAAATTAAGTAAACGTGATTTAATAAGTACACTTAAAAAAATAAATAGCGAAATTATAGAAAAACAATACTAAAATTTTAGTTTATTTTGTTTTTATTTTCCTGAACTTGCATATTCATGGTGTTGTTTTTTGACTTTCCTATTTGTAGTTTCTTTATTTTTTATTTAACAACGAATTTCGATCTTGCGATCATTATTAAGTACCTTACTTGATAATGATCGCAAGATCGAAACGCGTCGTTAAATAAAAAAATAAAGAAACTGCAAATAAGAAAGTCAAAAAAACAACAACACTAAAATTTTACCATAAAAAATCTGTAATTTTATTTTACTATAAATATATTCTGTATTTATACCTCAAAATTCTATAATTTTGTACATAATTTATAATAATCAAATAAAGTAATTAAAAAATGATCTAATAATTATGTAAAATTGCTTAATTTCTGCAAATTGCATCACATACTTAATGTTATTGTTAATATTGTTGCAGTATAACTTCTCAAATTTGTAAAATTACAGCTTGCATATTAATATCTGAAATAATTAATCAAAATTATGGTCCCCGTATGCATAAACGTTAAAAATAACGGTTTGTTATTCTTGGATTTCGTAAGAAATCTTTTTATGTATATTGCAAAGAAATTTCTTACAAAATTTCAAGAATTTTCAGTTTAACGAACCGTTATATTTAACTAAAATGTTTATGCATACGAGCATTAGTACATATTTTGCATAATAATACTAATAAAATATTTTAAGTGTAATTAATTCATTAATATAATAATAATATAAAATAATTTGGCCGAAAATTATATGTGTTTAAATGGAAAACATTTTTTCTTTTTGAACATATGCCGTAAATTTATATGTACGTATGTACGTTTTATGGTCAATTATTGCTCCGTTTATTTAATGATTTTTTTACCCTTCTCGTAAACTATTTTTTTTACTAAAAAAAATCAAGGTCCTAATAAATGTTAATTTTCTAAACACTAACAAACTAACCTTGTAACCTACTTGAAGTTGCAGGAAGCCCAATCACATTTTTAATATTTATTCATTGCACTGATAACGCAAAATTTTATCCATTTGTGTAAATGTATACATATAACAAATGCATCTTTTTTATAAACTAACTGGTTAACTTATTTTTACAATCTTATTTCAAGCGAATTGAAATTTGATTTGTATTTACAGAGTAGGAGTGCATGAGATCGTTAAAAGGCACCATTTAAACTTGACTTCCTCGTGTACATAAACTTTATTCAAAGCAGATTCACAATTATTTGCTGTGCTGCTAGAGTTAGATAATTCAGTGGCGTGCATGCATATTTTAATTTAAATTTTAGATTTTATCAACTCTCGTAACTTTAGAAACTTTACGCCGTTAGAACAGTATGGTACTTGGCTGAATTTTCAGGAATGTGACCACACTGTATTTTTCACTTTCCGTAATGCATATATAGTGTGATTTAGAGTAAGATTAGATTATGGAAAATTTTTTTGATGTGTTCCAATACTATTTAAAACTGTTTTTTCTTAACATTTATAAAACACTTATATGTTATTAAATTTTTTAGTAATTTTTTATAAACAGATATTACCACTTTGAAGCAAAGTTGTTATATTTTCTTGAATTCATCATATTCAATACAAAATTCATGTCAGATGGAAAGAAAACATTAATTTAAATATTTGGTCGAATTTTATTGATATTTTTGTGCATAAATGATACAAAGAAAAATTTAGTTTATTTATATGTATTTTAAAAAAGTTTATCAGTCGGTTCTAAAAATTAATTTTTTGTGCAGGGGTTTAAAATGATATTTAGAACCTTTAAACAGCTTTTTTCAAAATTTTTTACAAACTGTAAGTTAACCTGAAACTTTTTAATTATTATTTAATTTGACTTACATTAGAAGTGATATTAGTACTTCTTCCGGCTAGTTCATTTTAAATTTTCAAGCAAGCACCAAAAAGGTCTGTGATAATAATTAAAAAAAAAAATAAATTGTAACTTTTTTCCGTATGATAATAAAATACATATTATCAGAAAAACTGATACAAATGACATTTATAGTAAATAACAGGACATAGAAACAAGTTACTAGGTAACACATTAGCGCCTTCACCATTTTGTAACTATTGGTGGAGTTGCAATTATATAAAATCTACGACTTTTGTCAGTCAGAATCTCATATCAATCCTAAAACGAGATTGCTCAAATATTAAACTGCGCATGCTCCTGACAGTTTTATACTATTTTTGCTTGAACAAAACTATTATAATTCTTATGAAAGTTGAACGACCTCTCGAATTGATTTTAGTATATAAGATGACAGGAAAAAGGTCAAATAAAAATGCTCTAGTTTGTTAGCATGCGACTAGTTTCGGTATATTCAGCATACCTTCCTCAAGCAAATCTACAATATTATGACAAAGTAACTTATTAGTAATTAACCAACAACAGAATAAGTACAAAAATATTTTTTACAATAAAAAGTTACTTACGCTAATATGTTTGAACAAAAATTAAACATTTATATGGTTTCAATCGCAGCTCGGTACAATATATAAAATTATTAAATTAAAATTATTCAATTTGTCACAGTGTAAAATAATAATACAATCACAAGTCAGGAATAAAATATAAATAAATTAAAAGTAAAATAAATATAAATACAAAAATGTCAAGAATTTAAAAACAAAATTGATGTGTACACAACCGTTGTATATAACAGACTGAAACATAATTGAAAACAAACTGGATGTTTCAGGTTTTTTGATTTTTTATAAATTCTAAGATGTTACCATATGACGCGCTTAAATTCTCCACGTCCTGTTGTATGTTAATATTATTTTTATTAATTTTTATATAAACCATCTCTTTTGTTAACCTTTTGTTTAGTACGTTTTCTTTATCAAGAATTTTGATATTATCAAAATCGAATTGATGAATGAAATCGATGCAATGTCTCGCTATTGGTTTGTCTGCGTTCTTTTTAACATCATTCTTATGTTGCTGGATGCGTTTTTTAATATATTGCATAGTCTGGCCGGTATATGTAGCTTGGCAATTTTTGCACTGCAGTTCATATATTAAATGGCTTTGTGAAAGTATAGGTGTCGGATGTTTGGTTGTTGATAATATACCCTCAACTGTCTTGTTGTATTTAAAACAGATTTGTGTGTTGTCACGGGTTAATATTTTCCGTAATGGTTCTGATAACCCTTTTACATATGTTAAAGAACAGTAATTAACATTTTCATTTTTGTTAATCTTGTTACTGTTACTTAATCTGTTGTTGTTCATAATAAAATTTACAAGCAGTTTCGGGTAATTATTTTTCATTAATATATCACAAATTTTTTCTTTCACTTCACTGTGGTAAACCGGACTGCTTAATTTTAGTGCACGATCTTTTAAATTATACGCAGTATTCATTTTCTGTTGTTTTAAATGTTGTGACCTAAAATTGAGACATCTGTCAGAGGTTGCAGGTTTTTTGTACCATTTACTCAAAATTCCATTCTCCGATCTTTCTAAGGTTACATCTAAATAAGAGAGACCTTTATTCTGTTCAACTTCCATTGTAAATTGGATAGATTGATTGTAGTTATTGAAAATGTTAAGCGTGTCATTGGTGAACATCTTAGGGACAATCAATATGAGGTCGTCAACGTATTTTCTAATAAATTTAACGTTGTACGGTAAATTAGGAATGCATCCGTCTAATATATGGTTTAAAACTAAATTGGCCAGCGATGAACTTACAGGATTGCCCATGCTTACGCCAAAGATTTGTTTGTAAAAAACTCCATTATATGTAAAATAACTATTGTTGAAAATAAAGTTCAGAATTAATAAAAATTTATCCTGGGTCATATTTGTATAATTCTTAAAAGTGTTCCATTTAGCAATAACAATGTCAGTAACAAATTCACGAGGAATGTTTGTGAACAAGGACACTACGTCTAATGATATAAAAATGTCATGTTCCTCTAAAGGAGGTATATTCTGTATTTGTTCAACTAATTCCATGGAGTTTTTTACGTCATATGTACTTAGATTATTTACATTATTAATCATATTAATAAACCACTTAGATATATTATATGTGGGAGCATTGATACATGAAACAACTGGTCTTAAAGGATTATCATTTTTATGATCTTTAACTAGTCCGTATATTTTAGGACAAGTGCTATTGTAAGTTTTTAATCTTTTTGCAGTTCCATTGTCAATAATCCCATCATCATGCAACATTTTGACTAAGGCATTTGATTTGGTTTGAATGCATTCTGTCGGATCTTTATTGATTTTTACATAATAATTTTCATTACTTAATAGTTCTAACATTTTGTTATTATAATCATGTTTTTCAATTATAACAATCTTTTTGCTTTTATCAGATTTTATAGCAAGTATATTATCATTGCTTTTTAAGAATTTTTTTGTGTCATTATATTTGTTAAGCAATTGTTTATCATTAGAATTAAGTTGTCTGTTATTATTGTTATTTTTATATAAATAATTAGTGACTAAGTTAATGGACCTACATCTAACTTGATCACAATCAAATTCTTCACATTTAGAATTATTTGTAATAATATGTTCAATGTCACTAATCATTTGTATTAACGGTATTTCTTTATTGTTATAAGGAATAGCAACTTTTGGTCCCATATTAAGTATTTCAGCAACATTTTGTGGTATTTGAACGTCAGTGAGATTATTAATGAATTCACTGTTAACTTGTGTGTTAGTGTATTCATTGTTTTTAATAAAATTATTGAATTTCTTAGTTTGAATTAATCTATATCTTTTATAATAGTAGTTGTATTTATTGTCACAAACATGTGAAAATTCAGTAAAATAAATAACTGACAACTCTCTTCTAATAATTTCGTTGTTCTCATTCAATTGTTGTGAAATTTGTCTGTACTTATAATGAACACTGTTAATTTCAATTTTTAATATCTGTTTTTTGAACTTAATTATAGCATTTTCTATTTCAGCTTGAAAAATTTGACAGTCTGACATTAATTTGTAGGTGAACTTAAAATTATTTTGAATGTGATTAGGGAATATGTCGTTATTCTTACACTGGAGTAGGAATTTGATGTGATTTTCTAGGGCTGCACTTTTCTTTACATTACTGAGATGTTGGTTGCATACTTTCTTCAAATCTCCACCATATAAATTACCAATATCTGATAAGAAACCCATCTGGACAAGTAGATTCACCACGGTTGCCTGAATTTGAAATCTTATGAAAGTTGAACGACCTCTCGAATTGATTTTAGTATATAAGATGACAGGAAAAAGGTCAAATAAAAATGCTCTAGTTTGTTAGCATGCGACTAGTTTCGGTATATTCAGCATACCTTCCTCAAGCAAATCTACAATATTATGACAAAGTAACTTATTAGTAATTAACCAACAACAGAATAAGTACAAAAATATTTTTTACAATAAAAAGTTACTTACGCTAATATGTTTGAACAAAAATTAAACATTTATATGGTTTCAATCGCAGCTCGGTACAATATATAAAATTATTAAATTAAAATTATTCAATTTGTCACAGTGTAAAATAATAATACAATCACAAGTCAGGAATAAAATATAAATAAATTAAAAGTAAAATAAATATAAATACAAAAATGTCAAGAATTTAAAAACAAAATTGATGTGTACACAACCGTTGTATATAACAGACTGAAACATAATTGAAAACAAACTGGATGTTTCAGGTTTTTTGATTTTTTATAAATTCTAAGATGTTACCATATGACGCGCTTAAATTCTCCACGTCCTGTTGTATGTTAATATTATTTTTATTAATTTTTATATAAACCATCTCTTTTGTTAACCTTTTGTTTAGTACGTTTTCTTTATCAAGAATTTTGATATTATCAAAATCGAATTGATGAATGAAATCGATGCAATGTCTCGCTATTGGTTTGTCTGCGTTCTTTTTAACATCATTCTTATGTTGCTGGATGCGTTTTTTAATATATTGCATAGTCTGGCCGGTATATGTAGCTTGGCAATTTTTGCACTGCAGTTCATATATTAAATGGCTTTGTGAAAGTATAGGTGTCGGATGTTTGGTTGTTGATAATATACCCTCAACTGTCTTGTTGTATTTAAAACAGATTTGTGTGTTGTCACGGGTTAATATTTTCCGTAATGGTTCTGATAACCCTTTTACATATGTTAAAGAACAGTAATTAACATTTTCATTTTTGTTAATCTTGTTACTGTTACTTAATCTGTTGTTGTTCATAATAAAATTTACAAGCAGTTTCGGGTAATTATTTTTCATTAATATATCACAAATTTTTTCTTTCACTTCACTGTGGTAAACCGGACTGCTTAATTTTAGTGCACGATCTTTTAAATTATACGCAGTATTCATTTTCTGTTGTTTTAAATGTTGTGACCTAAAATTGAGACATCTGTCAGAGGTTGCAGGTTTTTTGTACCATTTACTCAAAATTCCATTCTCCGATCTTTCTAAGGTTACATCTAAATAAGAGAGACCTTTATTCTGTTCAACTTCCATTGTAAATTGGATAGATTGATTGTAGTTATTGAAAATGTTAAGCGTGTCATTGGTGAACATCTTAGGGACAATCAATATGAGGTCGTCAACGTATTTTCTAATAAATTTAACGTTGTACGGTAAATTAGGAATGCATCCGTCTAATATATGGTTTAAAACTAAATTGGCCAGCGATGAACTTACAGGATTGCCCATGCTTACGCCAAAGATTTGTTTGTAAAAAACTCCATTATATGTAAAATAACTATTGTTGAAAATAAAGTTCAGAATTAATAAAAATTTATCCTGGGTCATATTTGTATAATTCTTAAAAGTGTTCCATTTAGCAATAACAATGTCAGTAACAAATTCACGAGGAATGTTTGTGAACAAGGACACTACGTCTAATGATATAAAAATGTCATGTTCCTCTAAAGGAGGTATATTCTGTATTTGTTCAACTAATTCCATGGAGTTTTTTACGTCATATGTACTTAGATTATTTACATTATTAATCATATTAATAAACCACTTAGATATATTATATGTGGGAGCATTGATACATGAAACAACTGGTCTTAAAGGATTATCATTTTTATGATCTTTAACTAGTCCGTATATTTTAGGACAAGTGCTATTGTAAGTTTTTAATCTTTTTGCAGTTCCATTGTCAATAATCCCATCATCATGCAACATTTTGACTAAGGCATTTGATTTGGTTTGAATGCATTCTGTCGGATCTTTATTGATTTTTACATAATAATTTTCATTACTTAATAGTTCTAACATTTTGTTATTATAATCATGTTTTTCAATTATAACAATCTTTTTTCTTTTATCAGATTTTATAGCAAGTATATTATCATTGCTTTTTAAGAATTTTTTTGTGTCATTGCTTAACAAATATAATGACACAAAAAAATTCTTAAAAAGCAATGATAATATACTTGCTATAAAATCTGATAAAAGCAAAAAGATTGTTATAATTGAAAAACATGATTATAATAACAAAATGTTAGAACTATTAAGTAATGAAAATTATTATGTAAAAATCAATAAAGATCCGACAGAATGCATTCAAACCAAATCAAATGCCTTAGTCAAAATGTTGCATGATGATAGGATTATTGACAATGGAACTGCAAAAAGATTAAAAACTTACAATAGCACTTGTCCTAAAATATACGGACTAGTTAAAGATCATAAAAATGATAATCCTTTAAGACCAGTTGTTTCATGTATCAATGCTCCCACATATAATATATCTAAGTGGTTTATTAATATGATTAATAATGTAAATAATCTAAGTACATATGACGTAAAAAACTCCATGGAATTAGTTGAACAAATACAGAATATACCTCCTTTAGAGGAACATGACATTTTTATATCATTAGACGTAGTGTCCTTGTTCACAAACATTCCTCGTGAATTTGTTACTGACATTGTTATTGCTAAATGGAACACTTTTAAGAATTATACAAATATGACCCAGGATAAATTTTTATTAATTCTGAACTTTATTTTCAACAATAGTTATTTTACATATAATGGAGTTTTTTACAAACAAATCTTTGGCGTAAGCATGGGCAATCCTGTAAGTTCATCGCTGGCCAATTTAGTTTTAAACCATATATTAGACGGATGCATTCCTAATTTACCGTACAACGTTAAATTTATTAGAAAATACGTTGACGACCTCATATTGATTGTCCCTAAGATGTTCACCAATGACACGCTTAACATTTTCAATAACTACAATCAATCTATCCAATTTACAATGGAAGTTGAACAGAATAAAGGTCTCTCTTATTTAGATGTAACCTTAGAAAGATCGGAGAATGGAATTTTGAGTAAATGGTACAAAAAACCTGCAACCTCTGACAGATGTCTCAATTTTAGGTCACAACATTTAAAACAACAGAAAATGAATACTGCGTATAATTTAAAAGATCGTGCACTAAAATTAAGCAGTCCGGTTTACCACAGTGAAGTGAAAGAAAAAATTTGTGATATATTAATGAAAAATAATTACCCGAAACTGCTTGTAAATTTTATTATGAACAACAACAGATTAAGTAACAGTAACAAGATTAACAAAAATGAAAATGTTAATTACTGTTCTTTAACATATGTAAAAGGGTTATCAGAACCATTACGGAAAATATTAACCCGTGACAACACACAAATCTGTTTTAAATACAACAAGACAGTTGAGGGTATATTATCAACAACCAAACATCCGACACCTATACTTTCACAAAGCCATTTAATATATGAACTGCAGTGCAAAAATTGCCAAGCTACATATACCGGCCAGACTATGCAATATATTAAAAAACGCATCCAGCAACATAAGAATGATGTTAAAAAGAACGCAGACAAACCAATAGCGAGACATTGCATCGATTTCATTCATCAATTCGATTTTGATAATATCAAAATTCTTGATAAAGAAAACGTACTAAACAAAAGGTTAACAAAAGAGATGGTTTATATAAAAATTAATAAAAATAATATTAACATACAACAGGACGTGGAGAATTTAAGCGCGTCATATGGTAACATCTTAGAATTTATAAAAAATCAAAAAACCTGAAACATCCAGTTTGTTTTCAATTATGTTTCAGTCTGTTATATACAACGGTTGTGTACACATCAATTTTGTTTTTAAATTCTTGACATTTTTGTATTTATATTTATTTTACTTTTAATTTATTTATATTTTATTCCTGACTTGTGATTGTATTATTATTTTACACTGTGACAAATTGAATAATTTTAATTTAATAATTTTATATATTGTACCGAGCTGCGATTGAAACCATATAAATGTTTAATTTTTGTTCAAACATATTAGCGTAAGTAACTTTTTATTGTAAAAAATATTTTTGTACTTATTCTGTTGTTGGTTAATTACTAATAAGTTACTTTGTCATAATATTGTAGATTTGCTTGAGGAAGGTATGCTGAATATACCGAAACTAGTCGCATGCTAACAAACTAGAGCATTTTTATTTGACCTTTTTCCTGTCATCTTATATACTAAAATCAATTCGAGAGGTCGTTCAACTTTCATAAGATTTCAAATTCAGGCAACCGTGGTGAATCTACTTGTCCAGATGGGTTTCTTATCAGATATTGGTAATTTATATGGTGGAGATTTGAAGAAAGTATGCAACCAACATCTCAGTAATGTAAAGAAAAGTGCAGCCCTAGAAAATCACATCAAATTCCTACTCCAGTGTAAGAATAACGACATATTCCCTAATCACATTCAAAATAATTTTAAGTTCACCTACAAATTAATGTCAGACTGTCAAATTTTTCAAGCTGAAATAGAAAATGCTATAATTAAGTTCAAAAAACAGATATTAAAAATTGAAATTAACAGTGTTCATTATAAGTACAGACAAATTTCACAACAATTGAATGAGAACAACGAAATTATTAGAAGAGAGTTGTCAGTTATTTATTTTACTGAATTTTCACATGTTTGTGACAATAAATACAACTACTATTATAAAAGATATAGATTAATTCAAACTAAGAAATTCAATAATTTTATTAAAAACAATGAATACACTAACACACAAGTTAACAGTGAATTCATTAATAATCTCACTGACGTTCAAATACCACAAAATGTTGCTGAAATACTTAATATGGGACCAAAAGTTGCTATTCCTTATAACAATAAAGAAATACCGTTAATACAAATGATTAGTGACATTGAACATATTATTACAAATAATTCTAAATGTGAAGAATTTGATTGTGATCAAGTTAGATGTAGGTCCATTAACTTAGTCACTAATTATTTATATAAAAATAACAATAATAACAGACAACTTAATTCTAATGATAAACAATTGCTTAACAAATATAATGACACAAAAAAATTCTTAAAAAGCAATGATAATATACTTGCTATAAAATCTGATAAAAGCAAAAAGATTGTTATAATTGAAAAACATGATTATAATAACAAAATGTTAGAACTATTAAGTAATGAAAATTATTATGTAAAAATCAATAAAGATCCGACAGAATGCATTCAAACCAAATCAAATGCCTTAGTCAAAATGTTGCATGATGATGGGATTATTGACAATGGAACTGCAAAAAGATTAAAAACTTACAATAGCACTTGTCCTAAAATATACGGACTAGTTAAAGATCATAAAAATGATAATCCTTTAAGACCAGTTGTTTCATGTATCAATGCTCCCACATATAATATATCTAAGTGGTTTATTAATATGATTAATAATGTAAATAATCTAAGTACATATGACGTAAAAAACTCCATGGAATTAGTTGAACAAATACAGAATATACCTCCTTTAGAGGAACATGACATTTTTATATCATTAGACGTAGTGTCCTTGTTCACAAACATTCCTCGTGAATTTGTTACTGACATTGTTATTGCTAAATGGAACACTTTTAAGAATTATACAAATATGACCCAGGATAAATTTTTATTAATTCTGAACTTTATTTTCAACAATAGTTATTTTACATATAATGGAGTTTTTTACAAACAAATCTTTGGCGTAAGCATGGGCAATCCTGTAAGTTCATCGCTGGCCAATTTAGTTTTAAACCATATATTAGACGGATGCATTCCTAATTTACCGTACAACGTTAAATTTATTAGAAAATACGTTGACGACCTCATATTGATTGTCCCTAAGATGTTCACCAATGACACGCTTAACATTTTCAATAACTACAATCAATCTATCCAATTTACAATGGAAGTTGAACAGAATAAAGGTCTCTCTTATTTAGATGTAACCTTAGAAAGATCGGAGAATGGAATTTTGAGTAAATGGTACAAAAAACCTGCAACCTCTGACAGATGTCTCAATTTTAGGTCACAACATTTAAAACAACAGAAAATGAATACTGCGTATAATTTAAAAGATCGTGCACTAAAATTAAGCAGTCCGGTTTACCACAGTGAAGTGAAAGAAAAAATTTGTGATATATTAATGAAAAATAATTACCCGAAACTGCTTGTAAATTTTATTATGAACAACAACAGATTAAGTAACAGTAACAAGATTAACAAAAATGAAAATGTTAATTACTGTTCTTTAACATATGTAAAAGGGTTATCAGAACCATTACGGAAAATATTAACCCGTGACAACACACAAATCTGTTTTAAATACAACAAGACAGTTGAGGGTATATTATCAACAACCAAACATCCGACACCTATACTTTCACAAAGCCATTTAATATATGAACTGCAGTGCAAAAATTGCCAAGCTACATATACCGGCCAGACTATGCAATATATTAAAAAACGCATCCAGCAACATAAGAATGATGTTAAAAAGAACGCAGACAAACCAATAGCGAGACATTGCATCGATTTCATTCATCAATTCGATTTTGATAATATCAAAATTCTTGATAAAGAAAACGTACTAAACAAAAGGTTAACAAAAGAGATGGTTTATATAAAAATTAATAAAAATAATATTAACATACAACAGGACGTGGAGAATTTAAGCGCGTCATATGGTAACATCTTAGAATTTATAAAAAATCAAAAAACCTGAAACATCCAGTTTGTTTTCAATTATGTTTCAGTCTGTTATATACAACGGTTGTGTACACATCAATTTTGTTTTTAAATTCTTGACATTTTTGTATTTATATTTATTTTACTTTTAATTTATTTATATTTTATTCCTGACTTGTGATTGTATTATTATTTTACACTGTGACAAATTGAATAATTTTAATTTAATAATTTTATATATTGTACCGAGCTGCGATTGAAACCATATAAATGTTTAATTTTTGTTCAAACATATTAGCGTAAGTAACTTTTTATTGTAAAAAATATTTTTGTACTTATTCTGTTGTTGGTTAATTACTAATAAGTTACTTTGTCATAATATTGTAGATTTGCTTGAGGAAGGTATGCTGAATATACCGAAACTAGTCGCATGCTAACAAACTAGAGCATTTTTATTTGACCTTTTTCCTGTCATCTTATATACTAAAATATTATAATTCTGTTGAAATATTTTCATTTTAGACAGGAAAGTGTAATAATAAATAAGTATATTATTCTACTAGCTTGGAATAATTATTACCCATTTGGATAAATTACAATACATTTCGTGAATAACAACTGTCATTACGTGGTTATTGAATAATATACTATTACTGAATATATTTTTATAACAGCGTCAATATTCTATGTCAATAACCATTTTCGCATTCGTATTATTTAAACTTAATGCATATGGATTAAGTTACGCATTACGGGACAATAGAAATTGTCACGCAAAAGATAGTAAATTATGTTGTTCGTATGTTGTATATATAGCCAAACAATAAATTCTATCTATTTTAACACTGTTTGGCCTACTTAACAGTAGGAGGAGAGTATTTTAATGGGTTTCTGGTATACGTTAATAATGTACAGGATAATGTCAGGATAATCTACGTATTCAGATTTTAACGTATTGACATTTTATTTAAACTATTCTATCTGAAGATCTCAAGAACTGTAAGAGATACGAATTTGGTTACAGTGGATAAACATTAGAGATATTTAAGTTAGATATTTAAGTGGAAATAAGAACTAATAACTCTACTAACGAATAATTCGGCTAACAAATATTTTCAACAAGATTTTTTATTTAGATTAACGTACTAAAACTCGGTTAATGAGTTTACTTACAATATTAATATAATGTTGTTTTGTTTGCTATATTTTATTGAAGAATAAAAGAGCATGTATGAAAAGTATCTTAAATGTGGATGAAGCAACAGTTGTTTGTGTGGATAGGAATGTTTGCAGGAAAATATACGGAGAAAAACGATTTTTTCGAATAAAAAAATAATTTTAATTTAAATAAATGTTTTTTCAATAGTGACAAATAAATATCTATTTGATTTAAACATATTTAATTATTACAAATATTATTTTAAAACAAAGAGCTCTATATTTATTTAATTTAATTAAATTTATTTAAAATAAAAAAATATATGTTACTGATTTTTCTATGGTAATATTTAAAAACTTTTTTATTCGTGTGATTTTTGCTTGACTAAAAAAAAGTTTGTGCTATCTTTTTATGGATACATGGTTTAATAGTATATTTATATATGTTATATTAAATTTTGTACAAATTTAAAATAATTACAGACATATAATATAAGAAGAGTTGTATTTTGCAACTGAATTCAATTATTTTTTACATATGTACATACATTATAATGTCATGTGTCTATAAGGGTGTGGCACACACTTTTGTTTTTTTAAACAGAAATTAGTATTCTGCTAAACATTTCTCCAAACATATTACTTTTACTTTATCCACATTCATGATATCTCTCATACAACGCTTTTTTATTTTTATTACTTGAAAACATTAGCTGACGCAAAATACTCTCAATCGTGTCTACCCATTTGATATAATAACAATAACTTAAGTTAAGTTAATTTAATTAACTAAAAATATAATTAGTTAAACAAAATAAATTAACGACGATTTAAACAAAAACAAAAAAACTTAAACTTAATATAATAATACACCATGTGTAATTAAAAGTATACAAAGGTAATAATTTAATTTATAATAAAACTCAAAATTTTTTGCAAATCAATATTTGACCTTTAGCAATATATTGAGTAAATAAAAAAAGTAAAATATACTCCTAGTAAACAAAAGAATGAAATTATAAATATGTAAAAATCTCACATAGATAATAATAATAAAAAAAAGTTTTTCCAGTTCTGCTCGTATGCTGAAATTATTGCAAATACAATAAACAAGTTGCCTGTTGACCGCTTTTGTAATTTTGATTGTTTTAGAATTGAACGATGTATAAAATTTTATTCGGGGACGTATGACGTCAATGATTTTACACAAACACATACACATGTATATTGCACTGGCTAGAATCAATTGCAAAAACAGATTTTTTTATACGTTTTTGTTTTGATATTGTTATTAGTTTGATTACATTTGTATTATTTACGAAAGTCTCTTAAATGAAATGATAACGTGTGTCAAGTTGGGATGAGTTATATTTGTAAATAACAGTGATTTTCTATACTCCTGTTTACTACTATATTTATTATTTATTTTTTAACTAAAGTTATTTATTATGCTAACTTAACACGATACATTTTTTTTATACAAAAATCTATACAAATTTAATTTAATTAATATACAAAATTAATACGTTTTACATGATACAGAATAAAAATATAAAGATGCATGCGTAATAATAATTTATATTTTGATAATTTATTGTTATCTAATTTGAAAATTGCATATTAATCTATAATAATAATTACTGCTTCAACTAAACAATAAATTTTAAAAAAACTGTACACATAAATATGTATGAATTGTTTTATTAGTTTTTCGTCGCAAATGTTTGAAAACTATGATGTGTTAAATTCTATATAGACTCTCAGAAACAAATTGAGTACATGCGTATATAAAATATTCTGCGAAAATAAAAGATTATTCATAATTAACAAAAGTGTTAAGAAAGTTATAAGAAAATTACTATTCTCTGCATTGTGCTTTGTTTATACTTTATTAATAATATAAAATAATTAATAATATAAATAATGGAATGTTCTGTAGCTTATAGTGAAAATATACATATGAAAAAAACTGATAAATTCATAAATAAAACACCTTATTCACAATACAATTTTCACTCAATAGAAAAATCTATTTTTTTCGGAGTTATTTTTTGCAAAATGAAACAATTTCAGTATCCTGTTACACAGGAAATTAAACTTTATATATCTCTGGCTTAAAATCGATAACTGGAGGGACGTGAGAGTGCGTCTCTAACCTATGTTGGACTATTCCCACGATTTCATTGTGGGACAAAGACGTCGGGACGCCGACATCGTAATGCCCTCTCTTTAGCGGCAGTGCTTCTCAACAGAAAGCACCATGATGCCATTCTTCATAATGTATCAGCTACTGCATAATAATTTTATTCATTTATGCGTTACCCAAATTCAAATTTTTCTGTTTTACTTAAAATCTATCAACTTTTATCCATAGAACATGTTGATAAACTAACTCTATTTTTTAAAAGAAAATTTATTACAATAGTAAAAAATTGAGGATTTAAATTCAAAAAATTAGATTTTGCTGTTTAATTAAATAGTTCATAAATTAAAAATTTTTAATTGTTTTATTGTGATACGAACTCTGAAAGATGTTGTCGATATGGAATAAAAAAAATTTAAAAAGTTGAAATATGTCGAAAAAATTGAAGTGAATTGAATTGAAGATTTACGTTGAGTTCGTCGAAACAGCGATTATTAATAAATATTAATATAAAACTATAACCTAAAGCCGTTTTATTTTAATGTAATAAGTTCTGAAACATTTTTTACTATTTTCTTTTTCATTTTAGAATACATTTAATTGAATTATTTTAATTAGTAATTTAATTACATAAGAATTAATAATTTTATACCAAACATGTATAACTTTTTTTCACTCGGTAACGACGTTGTAAACAATATTATAGTTAACAGTCCAACATTTCTAAACGAATTAGTCATCACAATGTACTAATTTAAATTAGTTACAAATTCGCCGGGATTCGATCTCAGGGCCTTCGTCTATTGCGGACGATGCTCTAACCAACTGAGTAAAGAAATCGCTGTGCGTTTTCAATAATTTTCAAATTTACCGTCTGGCTGGTTAGCGAGCAAATCGGTTGTTTTTGTTGATAAATGATTATACTAAAAATATGTTGTTGTTTTCCTGTGAAGTCAATAAATTTTTTCAATTTGTAACTAATTTAAATTAGTTCATTGTGATGACTAAATTATTTAGAAATGTTGGACTGTTAACTATAATTAATTAGTAATTTAATTACATATTTTATGTTTGTGTAAGTATATAAATACTACTAAATAATATTTGAGTGTAGTGTTACACAGAAGAAAGTTTGAGAAACTTTGTTATAGGGTTTTCCTGAATTTAGTTCTGACCTTTTAGCAGAACGAGTCAGACAAAAGAATTTTCCAATTGTCAACGTGTTTCTGAACGCTCTGTAGAATTCTGCTGATTACAAAATTTTGTTAATTGGACTTACAACACTATCAAATTGACTTTTTCTACATTCTACTCATTTCTGAATTAGCTTTCGATTTTAACTTTTTGTTTTTTTTTTATTATTTTTGGTTGTATGTTGAATCTAAATGAAGTAATTTTATATAGTAGATTTTTTCTTATTTCATTTTAGTTTTGTTCTATTATAAATTTGATTTAATTAGTGTAAATATTTGTACCAGTAGAATTAACCAAATTACTTCCTAGAACTAAGTAATAACAAACAGAATCTTTTAAAGTTTTCAATTACCATATTTAAATATTGTACAAACATATTAAATGCATATAATTACGGTATATATTATTTTGTCATATTCAATAGCGTTATAGTATATTATGTTACGAGTAAAATATTTTTCAGTACTCATTATATTAAAATATAAACTGTTTTAGGATTAGATTCTGTTTAATTATTTTATAAAAACGACGTTTCGACGAAGAACGCTCGTCTTTATCAGGTCAAAATTTATTGAAATAAATAAATAATAATAAATTTTGAACTGAATAAGACGAACGTTTTTATATATGAATAAGCAATGGGTCTCAAAATTATATGTACGTCTCTAAAAATTTGTATACAATGTGTCTAAAGATCATTTTTTAATCTAGTATTTTACATTTACGTAAGCGTTCTATGGGGGCACGAGCGTGCGCGTGCTTATCTTTATTTCAAATTTGTATAATATTTATTATATATGAATATACAATGTGTCCTAGAAATAAATGTACTCGACTGTGTATCTTTTATGTATAATGTATATTTTGAATAAATTATTGACAACGTACAAAACAATTTAACAAAACTATTTTAATAAACAAAATATCAATCAGTTGTTACTACAACCATCTATAAATATATAAGCAGAAAATCTACGTTTCATTTTTCGCATATTAAAAAAAAACAAAAAACATTCCTGCAAACACAAAACCATGAGAACAAAATTCCAGTCTTTAAGTACCCTCTAGTATAAGGGGAGGGGGGGCTATAAGCAAAGTTCAACACTTGAAATTTCGATTCCTATTCAGAACTTGCCCTCAGAATATTTACGACTGAACGCTAGCAAACAATAAAACCAATTATCAGACGAGAAGTAAATAAAGAAGCCGTGTTTGTTGGGCGGTATAATGACTTTCAGATATGTTTTAATGAAGGGAGGAGGATACCTTCCTCGCCCCAAATCATAATGTGAATGTGAAACACAGGAAGACGCCGTGAAATTAGAACGGAAATTTCACTCAACTTTTGACCTGACTGAATCCATAACTATAATTATGGTTTTGGAAATATTAGGTTAGTTTTAGATTTGCTAGAAATATGAAATGTTTCAAGTTATATATAGCTAAATGTTTATTTTTAAATGCATTATAATGTTCTAAATTACTATATCGTAATTTTGATTATTTTCTATTTTTTTTAAAATAATTGATTAATTATTTTATGAAAACGACGTTTCGACGATAATAAAGGCTTGTCTTCATCAGATTAAAATTTACTAATGACATTAAAGTAAATAACAATACATATAGTATCTAGTTACTTACCTATTTAATGTCATTAATAAATTTTAATCTGATGAAGACGAGCGTTCAGTTTCGTCGAAACGTCGTTTCATAAAATAATTAAACAGAATTTTATTATTTTTATTTTAATACAATGAGTTCTGAAAAATATTTTACTATGTTCATATTAAATAAATTAAAATTAAACTCAAAAATTATTTTTAACTAAAAGAACTTTTAAAAGTAGATATACACATTATTGGTAATATTAGAAAATTAGCAATATTTACTATTATTTAAATAATAAAACGTATAACCTGATTTTATGTATCAAACTTTTATGTTTTAAATATTTTACGTTTAATGTATATTGTAAAATATACATAAAATGAAACTAGAAATTAGAAAATCATATTAAACGTGAATATACCGATCTTTAGGGAATTTTGGTTATTTCACGTTCTGTTGGCTATATCTTTTTGACTTATTGAGCTGAACATTCATATATACTAGAAGTTTATAAAATTTATACCATAATTTTTAAATATTAGTTTATTATCATATGTATATAAGTACAGAAACATTAAGTTTTTTTAATAAATAAGTGTTAAATTATTTACAAAAATAATCTAAAGCATTATTAGTCGCGCGATTAAGGGACGATTAGCGCTGATAATTGCTGTGGTACATATTACAATCTAGAATGTTTTGAAGATTATTCCGCTTAACTTTTCTACATATATATACATACATAATCACTCCATGTACCCAAAAGCGTGTGGCAGAAACTTTTTTCTCCATATTGATATTATTTCCCACCAAATATTTCTATCCAGATAAATAACTTTTGTTTCATCCATATTTATGATACTTAGAAATATATGCTCTTTTATTCCTACTATTTGGAAACATTCAGTCACGCAAAATACTCTCAATTATACTACCCCATTTATTCATTGAATATCCACGCAGACGAACACCTTTAATATCACTCACCTATATATTATTTTAACCAAACGTTCATTAGACATTCGCTCAAAATGACCGAACCATTTTAACTGACAAACACCAACTTTTACATAAAACATTTTACGTAATTCAATAATATTTTAATTAATATTATAAAAATCATTTCGTTGTTTGTGCATAAATTGCATGCATCTGTGAAAAAAGGGCTATTTAATTTTATATATGTGTATTTTGTTACATAATACTATCTACAATACAGTCGTGAGTTATGAAATTATAACTCACGACTAATCGCAAATCCGCTTGTTGCGTAACGAGTTGTTGATAGCACATTATGTAATTATCAAATTATACTTATTTTAAATTGTCTTTTTCTTTACACTGAAAAGTGATTGTTGATATTATATTTATTTTCCTAATGATGATTTACGTTTAATGAATTCAATCGTTGAATTTTAAGGAAACTACCACTGAATTTTAACCTAAAGTTTTTTATTTTTTAAAGTTGTAAATCTTGTTGTAATTATGGAATGGTGTAAAAGCAGAATTGCATCAAAATTTAAATCATCAGCAATTATATATAAGTTTTAGTAAGGTTAAGTTTGCCAATTTTATAAAATATATCAGATATTACGTCACATTTTTAGTATAGTTATTGGAATTAAAATAATTTAAACTGCCTTTCTTCAACATTCTAATATGGCATTCGTAACAAATGATAATCTAAAATTAACTTGGGATAATCTTGTTATTAAATTATTTAAATATACATATATTAGAGATCAGTTTAGTTTTGGTTTTCAGTTACAATTCTAGTAACAGTTTAATTTGGTAAACCGTAGTGGTGAACCACACTGCGTTTTAAATCAACCGCAAATGGTTTCAACTTCATATAGCCACCCGCTCGGATGAGTGGAGTTGATCACAGCAAAATCCGTATAAATAGACTTCAACGTTATTACGAGGTGGGGGTGGGTGGGGGGTGGTTGAACAAGAATCTTGGAAAATAACGAAAAGAATTTTGCGGTCAAAAGAAAATAACAAGAGGAAATTTTTCTTATCCGCTCCAAATAAGATAAACATGTTTCCGATATACTATATTGAAAAATATTAGTTTGTTTATTGTATCAGAAAGGAAGATTGATGTGTCGGAACGTACTGACATATTCTTGTAATTTAGTAAATTTTTAAATGAAAAATTGTTTTAGGATTAGATTCTGTTTAATTATTTTATAAAAACGACGTTTCGACGAAACTAAAAGTTCGTCTT
Source organism: Clivina fossor (assembly GCA_963966155.1). Classification (NCBI taxonomy): domain Eukaryota; kingdom Metazoa; phylum Arthropoda; class Insecta; order Coleoptera; family Carabidae; genus Clivina; species Clivina fossor. Next base: position 8,188,622 of record OZ014566.1, read on the forward strand.
TATCAAATCAAAAATTTATCAATATTTTTTTTCTGATGAAGATGTATGTTGATAAAAACGAGCATTCAGTTTTGTCGAAAAGTCGTTTTAATAAAATAATCAGAATCTAATTCTAATAAGTTCTGAAAAATATCAAATGTTATCTGAAAAATTTAAGCTTCAAGTACATTTAGAATTGGGTAAAATGCTTTTAAAAAGTATTTAAATTTCTTCTTATAAATACTAAATAGAAGATATATGATAAAGATAAAGTTGATTGTCTGCATAGAGATGTTTGGAGGAAACTGATTTCAGGATAGTGGAAAGAGTTTGTTTCATATACTTTTTTTGGGTACATGGCGTGATTGTGTATGTATGTCTGTACATATATATATATATATATATATATATATATATATATATATACTGGGTGTCCCATTTTAATCCGCCACCTGCAATAATTTTAAAATCGTGCATCGGACAAAAAAATGTTTTGGATAAAAAGTAAATGGTTTCGAGGGGGACATCTGATGCAAAGACCCTTGCCCCCTCTGGACCCCCTGAGGGGCGGGAAAGGGGGGCAACTTTGAAATCTTAAATGGAACACCCTATTTTTTATTGTAGATTCTGATAGGCCATTAAAAAGTATGTAAATTTTATTTGAAGACTTTTTTTTTATCTTTGATAGATGGCGCTGCAAACAGCATTTTTTTTCTCAGTTTATCAATCTTCAATTTGAAAAAAAAAGTGTAACTAAGTACGATATTCAAGATTTTTTCAGTTCTTTGGAAAGAGGGGGGGGGCAAGGGTCACTGCATCAAATATCTACCTCGAAACCATTAACTTTAAGTTAATGGTTTAGAGGGGTATAACTTTAAGTTAATGGCTTCGAGGGGATATCTGATTCAGTGACCCTTGCCCCCCCCCTCTTCCCAAAGAACTGAAAAGAACTTGAATATCGTACTTAGTTACACCTTTTTTTTCAAATTGAAAACTGATAAACTGAGAAAAAAAATGCTGTTTGCAGCGCCATCTATCAAAGATAAACAAAAAGTCTTAAAATAAAATTTACATACTTTTTAATGGCCTATCAGAATCTACAATAAAAAATAGGGTGTTCCATTTAAGATTTCAAAGTTGCCCCCCTTTCCCGCCCCCCAGGGGGTCCGGAGGGGGCAAGGGTCTCTGCATCAGATGTCCCCCTCGAAATCATTTACTTTTTATCCGTAACATTTTTTTGTCCGATGCACGATTTTAAAGTTATTGCAGGTGGCGGATTAAAATGGGACACCCAGTATATATATATATATATATATATATGTATATATTGTAGGTGAAAATTATGAGAATTGTAATTAAAATGGATGAATATTTAAATAAAAAATCTCATTACAAATTCAGTACCAAGCTTTTGGTGGAGATTCAACCTTCATCAGAGTATATCAAAATTAACAACAGATTGATAAAAGAATCAAGTGAAATTTATAAAGAAAAAGATATCAATTACTGTGAAGGCATTGAATTGAATAAAATTTGGCTTCCATTAATTAAAAATCTAAATTATAATCTAGTTACTATCTATAATCTAGTTACGTATTTGTTACCTAGTAACTTGTTTCTTTATTCTGTTTATTTACTGTAAATGTTTTTTTTTATCAGTTTTCTAATAAAGATCTTGTTGAGTACGTCGAAAAGTCGATTATAAATAAATATTAATTAATTAATAATATATTATATATTAATAATAATAATTAAGTTTTGTATTAATATGAATATTACTGTATATCATATAAAAAAAAACTATAAGTATATATTTTATTAAACGAAAATAAAAGTGTATAGTAATATCCATTGAATTTGTTATTAACAGTTAGGGACACATTTTACTAGCTCTGAGTTATATGAAAGTATTTGTCTGGAAAGTGAAAAAAAGGCTTTTTATTGGTCTCTGTCCAGAGATTATCCTGAAAGTACTGTGTGAATTTCATAGCATGGCTTTTCCAGTTTCAGTTCAGTTATCTCCTGAAAAATATATTACATATCACATCTTTTTTCATGCTCTATTTAACAATTTAATCTTATGAGTATATTACAATGGGGGGGATATGATTTTATTTTTCTTTTATCTTATTATTCTTATCCTGCTGAATTATTTTTTTGTTATTCCTATTAATATAATAATTACTATTATAAATTTATGAAAATTTTACTGACACTAAATAATTGAAAATTATTTATTTATTATTGATTATTTAAGGGGTGATACTACCTTAATACTCAGAAATGACAGTCTCACTAAAAAATTAAACTATCATTCCTGATTTCAATCACGCAGTCTCTACACTTATTTGTCAAACTGACAGTCTGATTGAAATAATTTTAGCTTTAGATGACTATAAAAATTATTACCGTATAAACGAAAATCTTTTTAACAGGTTGATTATTATGGCTGTCACCATATTTATACAGAATAAATACAGAATAAATAAGAGAGATTCAATATCAGTTCGTGAGAGATTAGCAGTTACTTTAAGATAGCTTGCGACTGGGAGAAGCATTCAAACTGTCAGAATTTCCTTTCCACTTTCCGTGAATAAAGCTCGGATTTCAAAATATTTAGAAATCTGTCAATCCATTCATCAGTCCATCAGTTTTGACTTTACACTTTCAATCAGCATGTCAATCTTCGGTCTGAATGATCGTGTAAGGCTCGCCTTATAGTGGGTAAAATAATATGTTAAAACAGTTGTCCGAAATTCGAACTTTTGGCAGAGTTACAGCGAGCAACACAGAATTGTGTCAAATGAGGTAAACGTACAGGGCAGTAAAAAACTAACTTTAACATGTTTTTTTGGAAATCATGTTTTTCAATCTTGTACCACCGAAATATTGGAAACTATTTATTTGATTTACTTCGGTTTAAGATGTAATTATAAAATATTAAATTTTCTAAAATGATACAGGATATCTTTTTTTTTTCGATTTTTTATATGCTTTTAAAATTTATTTTTACACTGAAAAAAGTGCACTTTTTTTAAACAACCGCCATTTTCGTAATTTTTCGAAATTTAAAAAAATTCATCGTATCCTGGTAGATTTCTTATTTTAGTTTTAGAATATTTTAAGGAAACTTTTGTATTATGTTTCAGAACAGAAAATATTTTTTGACATAATAATTTGAAAATGTAGTTTAAATATACTGCAATAACATATAGGAATATTTCTTCGTAAAAAAATTTCCCTAACTTTGCTTATTTTCAAAGCGATAAGGGTGGTGTTTTCCCTTAAGCAGTAAAAAATTCAGAATTTATTATATAAAATAAAACTGCTTTAAATTCAAGTTCTGCATTAATATTTATTAATTATCGACATTTCGACGAAATTCAACGCCAGTCCTCATCAGGATAAATGATGATTTGTATCATTTATTCTGATGAAGACTGGGTATTGAGTTGCGTCCAAACGTCGATTATTAATAAATATTAACACAGAAGTTAAATCTAAATCTAAATTCTTTTTATTTTAATAAATTAATTATTTTGTGGAATAATTTTTACATTCTAACAAAAAACATACTTTTCAGTCATGGTAAGACAACGAACTGTATCTTTCAAACATAGTATTAGCTAGTATTAAAATATTATACTATTATTGTAATAGTACAAAGTCTATTGTAACACTTGTGAAAATAAACGCAATTTGTATTTATTTATGAACGTCAAATAAAATTTCTATCGTCGAAATAAAAAGGGAATGAAATATTCCACTTTATATGTAAAGTTATTGAAGGGGGGGCCTATGAAAAACAAAACTCAATACATTAAAATTTAAAACAGACTAGCCATGAGCCAAGAACTGAGGGATAAATAGATTCTGAAAACGTGACTCACTGAAATTTTCCGTTTCGTTTTCTTTTTCAGTATTTCAGCTCGTCGAAAATACGGCGAATAGAAATCGATAGAAAGTTTGTAGTTCTGAAGAGGACTACACTGACCAATAAAATATATTGTATTGCGTTACAGGAACAATGAAAAAAAAAAACTTTTTTCCGATGACAACAAGCTAGAAAATTAATTTTTATATTTATAAGGTAAACGGTCGATTCCTTTTGTTTAAGTCAATTTAAGCCGACACAAAAGCATTGTTTTATTGGCAACAATAAATAATTAGTAGTTGACGGAATTCAGTTTTTTTTATATATTTTTATTAATTATTCAGCCAACGTTTCGACAATCATTGTTTTTATAGATTGTTTTTATCTACTTAGGTGACATTTATTATTACTACTTTGACTGCAAGGAAAAGTAGTAAAGCGTTTGGTACGGTGTCTGTAACATTTTCAAAAAAAAAAAAAAATTGTATAGAAATCCTTCATATAGCCTGTAGATGACGAATCTGAACTTAGTTTATGAGGGTGTATGTGTGTGCGTCGTCAGCTCGCTCGCTCGCTCGCTCGCTCGCTCGCTCGGTCGTCAGACAAAATTTTGTGATCGCAACTCCTCCTAGACGGTTCAACCGATTTTAATGAAATTTTCAGGATAAATTTGTCTAGTGCCCAAGATGGTCAAGTGGTTTTAGTTTTTTCCAGTGATGCCAACTTTCCGAGAAAAAAATTACTAAAGTTTTTAAAAATTCATATTGGCTACGTTATTTATCCGATTTTGATCAAATTTACAGAATAGATTTCCCTAATGCTCCCATTAGTTATATAATTTTATTAATATCCAGTGTTGCCAACTTCCCGAGAAAAAAATTACTAAAGTTTTAAAATTTTTATTATGGCCATGTTATTCAACCGATTTTACTCAAATTTTCACAAAAGATTCTCCTAGTATTCATATAATTTATGTAATTTTAACAAAATACAGTGTTGCCAACTTTCCGAGAAAAAAATTAGTAAAATTTTTAAAAATTTATTTTGACCATTTTATTTAACCGATTTTAATCAAATATTTATAAAAGTTTTTTCTAGTGCCTAAATAAATTATGCAATTTTAACAAAATACAGTGTTGCCAACTTATCGAGAAAAAAATCACAAAATTTAAAAAAAATTCATTGTGGCTACATTATTTATTCGATTTTGATCAAATTTTCAGAAAAGTATCTCCTATTGCCCACATAAATTATAATATTATTAAAATACAGTGTTGCCAACTTTCCGAAAAATGTCAAAGTAGTCTATATATGGGTTTACCCATATACTTCTAATCTTGTTAAAATAGTTTTTGACATGCTTTTTATACCTATAATAGTGATAATTTGTATTTTTTAATTTACTGATCAAATAATGAATATTTGCGTTACATGCGAAATCAACTAAAATATTCTGCTAGCCCTGAAGAAGGCAATAGTGATTCCCGAAACGTTGGCTTAGTAGTTAATAAAAATATATAAAAGACTGAATTCCGTCAATTACTAATTATTTATTAAATATTAACAGTCGACTATTTTTCCAATTTAATTAATAATTATGCTGTCAGAAGTTTTAAACAATTGACAGAAAAACATAGTTTCATTGATGGCAATGATAATTATGCCAATATATTTTAAAATTGATGTTTTCTTGTCTGCTTAAAGTTGGTTTTAGTTAAAGTGCTTATTATGAAATCGGCTGTAATACAAATATTTTAAATATTATTGCTTAGTTATTTGTTAAAGAAATAAATATTAATCAGTTATGTTTTTGATAATTTGATTAAAATTGATTGTATTTCTAATATTGTAAGAAATATATTTTTTTATAATATTCTAATGTTGAAATTACAGGTTGCATAGCTTAATAAGCCGATTCAATGATTGAGTAACTTGTGAAATTTTTGGGAAAATTATATTAATTTCACATACACGTTTATGTACTTTTATTCAATGTTATTAATGTTTTTCATAGTAAAAAAATCTTTCAGAACTCATTATATTAAAATGTAACGGCTTTAGGTTCTAGTTTTGTATTAATTTTATTAATAATTGACGTACTCTACATACTCAACGTACGTTTTCATCAAGAAAAAACATACAAATAACATTTACAGTAAATAAACAGAACATAGAAACAAGTTACTAGGTAACAAAATAAGTAACTAGATCATACAAAATTTTATAAATTTTTAATTAATGGTAGCCAAATTTTATTTAAAAAGTCAATGAATTCACACTGATTTATGTTAACTTTTTCTTAATAAATTTCTATTGCTTCTCTTGTCTCTTGATGGGTCTTGCAATTATTATACTACCTTCGAATTTTACATCATATTGTTGTAGTCTTCTTCAGAATAAAAATTAAAAAAAAAACACAATTGAAAAATAAAAAAAAAACATATTAAAACAAAAATAATTAATCAATAAATAAAATATAAAATGCGTGATACAAATAAAACTCTTTAAAAACCAACAAACAAAACTTTAAAAGTCAGACACCGAAAATTGATCCTCTTAAATATTTCAAACCAATTTGAACAAAAACAAATGCATTGCTTAAACTCGGGGCAAATAAACTGGAAGCCGTAAGGCCAAAACAGAGATTCCTAAAGCTGCGCGAGTAACACAGCAATAAGAAGTTTAAGATAACTTTTATCCTGGCAAAGGGCGGAGTGAGGACCGGTCGAAATTCAAAAAAGGGAAGGAAGGCTTCTCTCTATCCTTAAAACGTTACCCTGGGAACTGCGAAACGGGGGAATTTCTCGAATGACGACAGTACAAGCAAAAACGTCGACTCGCTTTTGCAATTGTAATCTGCATGGAAGAATCCATATTGTTCGATAGTTAGGAAATCCTGATGACTAATCGTTTTAGGTTATTTTGGTTACTTTGTGTCGTGACAATTAATTCTGTACTGATTGTCATATTTAGCCATATTTGAACAATAAAAAATGTAACATTAATTACATTAAACAAAAACTGCATTAAAATTCTATAAGCAAAATTTATTGCCAAATTTATGTATTTTTTTTGTGACCGTCACCTATAGTGATAGAGATATTGTAATCATACGAATTTTGTTTAAGTCCCTCTACCGAAACCGAAATATTTCGAAAAAAATATTTAACAAAAATTGCTATAAAAGTTATAACTAAGAATTCTTATTTGAGACAATCTGAAAATGTTGTTGCAAAAATAGGAACTTTTGACGGAATTACAATGACCAATACAGAGTTGTGTCAAAGTAGGTAAAAACGTACAGATCGGATAGTAAAAAACTAACTTCAGACTTTAAACACATTATCTTCTTCGAAACCATGTTTTTTAAACTTGTTTTTTCGATATCACGGAAACTATCCATTCGATTTACTTCGCTTTAAGACGTAATTATAAAGAATTAGATTTTCTAAAATGATTATACTGATATCTCGTTTTTTTTTTGATATTTTATACACTTTAATAGTAGATTTTTTTAGACTGAAAAACAAACATTTTATAAGTTTTGTATTATTATTATTATTTTTCGAAATTTTAAAAAATTTGCCATATTATGGTAGAATTTTTATTTTAGTTTCAGAATATTCTAAGAATAAATGCCAGGGTTTTTTTAACAGGGGCTAACAAATCCACGCGTGACTTTACAATTTGAAAACATGTTTTGATATAAAAATTTAAAAACATAATTGAAATATATCGTAATAATATATAAAAGCTCAAAACATTTACATTATTATTTCTCCATGAAAAAAATTTTTAAACTTTGTCTATTTTCAAAGCGTTTCCCTCCTGGAAGCACGAATTAATTGTCAAAACGTAGTATTATAACTTCATTAATCTCGCAGAACTGCAATTGCTTAGCAATTAAATGAAAATCATATTACAATATAACTTTCTCAATTTAAAATCGCATAACTATTTAATAATATAATCTAAGCTGACATTCAAAGCCTTTAGAAAGCTTCTGTAAAAGCGGAAAGCTCACGTTCAACCCACACTATTGTATTTCTATTTGAGAGACTTATTAAGGTTTTTTATTTCTCTGTCTTTCTCTGTCATTTACTGAAAATAATGCTTTAATGTAACTTGAAAAAGAATCTTCTTAATAAAGGGTTGAACGATAGTAGGAAATAACAGGATATGAAGAATGAAACAGGAAGAAGAAAGAAGAGGAAGCTTTAAGCTCAGAAGAGAAACGCGTCAATAATCTTGAAAAGTTTTGGCTAGTAAAGTTCGTTTTTAAGAATTATACATTTAGAAGTCATTTATCATTGAACGAAAGTGGAACACTGTTTAGATAAAGGAAAAATTCCGAAATATTTTACATTTTCTTTCTTTTTTTTTCTATTTTAGTTAAAGTTTTATTTAAATTGATTTACTGTCCATATGTTTACTAATATTTTGACAACTTGATACAAAATACAGCACGGGTTTTACTATAACACTATTTATAAACTGTACAAACTAAGATGATACCAAAGTAACTCATAGAACTAATGAATAATAGAATTTTCTTTGTAACTAACACTTTTTTGTACGAAACAATGCATAATAAACATGATATTAATACATGTTTATTCACAAATTTTAAAATTATAACTATAATTAATCCATTTCTTATAAACTATTGTATTATTGAAATAAAAAAGGCTTAGGATTAAATTCTGAATAATTTTTAATTAAAAATCGACGTTTTAATTCCCATTCTACATAAAAATACGTTTTTAAATTGTCATTAAATTAATATTAGTTTAATTTATAAAATTCGTAAATTACCGAGATTTTGTATGCATGTATGTATTTTAAAATAGATAGCTCGGTATTCTTCAGGCTTTCACTGAATTTATAAAAATGAAGTACAAAGTTCAGAAATAAATTTTAAAAATTACCTAATACAGATCTGTAAACTGTTTTATATTAAAATAGTCTGAGGCCGTAAAAGTCAAACATTTTTACGGCTTGTTGTTTTTATATTCATGCTATTAAAATTTACCCGAAATATTATAATTTGTATATTTAGCTTTTGATAATTAACCAGGATTTTCTTGTAGCAATATTGTGAAAAATTTACTTTATACTAAACATATTTTAGAAAACAGCAGATTTTACGAGTTAAGTTTTAATTATTTAATTTAGACATTTATATTAAATAAATTACGAAATATAAAGTTTATTTTTTATTTTGAAGTATAAAAATCATATACAAATTTATTTCTAAATAATAGTAATATATACCCATTTAATTAATGTAAGTGTAACAGAAATATTGCCATCTAGAAATTGAAAATTAAAGTTGGAACTTGTTTTGTTATTTTTGTAAATAAAATGCAATTTTAAACACCTATATGCATCATTATTTTATTATTTTTCATTTTTGGACTTGGTTTACTATAATTCTGAGAACCTCATATGTCGCAACCTTTTTAACAAACAAAACGGTTAAAATATTGTATCTAACAAGTTTTTAAAGCTTTTTCAACTTATTATAAACCAGCCTGTTTAATTTAGGTCTTTAAACCGGAACTGAACCAAAAACCGAAAACTGAAAAAAAAAGAACGTTATTTTCGCTGGAACAAAAACCAGAAGTAAACCTGAAAAAATATTGCATTCATTCATTCATTCGCAAGTCGCAACTCGTCTTACGTGAAAGAGTATTTGGTTTGTTTTTGTGAATGAATATTGAATGAATTATTTATCTTAATTAAAACATACATACAAATTATATAAGTATCGAATAATAAATTAGATTATTATCATGTATCATATACTTCTTATTATTACACCATTAATAAATTAATAATAATTATTATTCATATTATATTATACACCATTGAAGGATTAAAACATTAAAAAAATTAAAAAAGTAATCACTCGGAACTGAACCGAAAACCGAAATATATTTTTTTTAATTGAACCGGAACGAAAACCGGAACAAAAAATATAACGGTTTGAAACTTTGATTTAAGCCATTCGATACAATAATCAATTTCAGAAACAATAAAAAAGTCAAGACAAAATTACTTATCTAAAGAAATTAAACACGAAATAAAATCTAACATTGAAATTAGCATTTTTAGCGCATGCAGAAAATAATTGCAAAAGTTCTTCTAATAAATCAACTAGGCACATATACAGGGTGTAACAGAATAACTATTCCTAATTTTAACTGGAGTATCCTGGGCTCAGAATATGAAGATTTAATGCAAATCACTGAGATAAAATGTGGCTCCTTACTGAACTACAGGGTGTTTTATATAAAAATTTAAAAACTATTTTTGCCCAGTACTTTAAAACTATTTGACATATCCTTATCATACTTGGCAGGAAATGTAGGTACCGTACACCATACTAAATTATGTTAAATAAAAGTTTCTGGCTACTGCCAGTGGCGTACAACAGGGGCAAGTGAGAGGTTGATCCTTCCTAAATTCTACGCCACTGGCGGAATTGTCATTTTAGCACAATTTTTCGATTCTCCAATACTTGCTGTGTAAAAAACATACTCTTCCTTTGTAACGATAAAGTCACTGTTTTTCGAGATATTTAAAGTTAAACATAAGCTGCACCCATGGGATTTTTTCAAAATTTGCTAAAAAAATCTGAAAAAATTCAGTAAAATAGAGAAAAAAATTCGCTACATAATATCTAAGTAACTTTTTTTCTAACTCATTCTGGTTTGGCTGGAAAAATGATTAAAAATTAATATTTTTTGCATTTTATTTTTTTTATTTTCAATAATTTTTACAGCCAAATCAGAATGAGTTAGAGAAAAAAGTTACTTATTTATTATGTAGCTAATTTTTTTCTCTATTTGACTGAATTTTTTCAGATTTTTTTAAGCAAATTTTGAAAAAATCCCAAGGGTGCAGCTTATGTTTAACTTTAAATATCTCGAAAAACAGTGACTTTATCGTTACAAAGGAAGAGTATGTTTTTTACACAGCAAATATTGGAGAATCGAAAAATTGTGCTAAAATGACAATTCCGCCAGTGGCGTAGAATTTAGGAAGGATCAACCTCTCACTTGCCTCTGTTGTACGCCACTGGCAGTAGCCAGAAACTTTTATTTAACATAATTTAGTATGGTGTACGGTACCTACATTTCCTGCCAAGTATGATAAGGATACGTCAAATAGTTTTAAAGTACTGGGCAAAAATAGTTTTTAAATTTTTATATAAAACACCCTGTAGCTCAGTAAGGAGCCACATTTTATCTCAGTGATTTGCATTAAATCTTCATATTCTGAGCCCGGGATACTCCAGTTAAAATTAGGAATAGTTATTCTGTTACACCCTGTATAGAGCACACAGATTGAAAACTAGGTCAGACTAACTCTTTACTTGTGAAAGGGGATGAAAGAAAAAATTCTCGGTAGCAAATACGGTTGTCACTTATTATATAGAAGCTGAATTTATCATTTGGTATATTACACAATTGTTATATAGGCTAATAAATGTCCACCGCGGTTACAAAAGCGAAACTTATGATTCGAGAGTAACACAAAGACCCCTCTGTTATGACTTAAAGGGTACAGTTCACTCGATAACTTTTCAGAGTTGCTTTACTTGCACAAAGTGAAGGTCCTTAACCCTTAAATTTACAAAAAAAAATTAATAATATAACATTGAAATTTTAGTGATAAATAATACAGTATAATAAAATATATTTAAATAATTTTTTTTAGTTGCCTAAAAAATTTAAATTCACCAATGTCTAAAAAGTAGTAAATAACAAAAAAAAAATGTGTATTTTTCAAATTCTTTATATTAGAAACAGGTCATGAAATTAGTAAAAAAAAAACGGTTAATTAAACCAATTAACCGATATTTTTGTAAATATTTTGCGAATGTTAACCGTAACCTTAACTAATATTTTAATAATCGGAAACCTTTAACCTAAAACAAATACTTTTTTTTTAGGAACAAAACCGAAATATAAAGTTTTAAAAAACTGACATTTTTGTCTATTACTTTGTAAAATTTCATATTGAAATAAAAATAAAAAACTTTAGTAACTTTGAAAATTTACTTTATTACACAATTGTAGTAACTGCAGTTTCGACAAACATTGTCAATGTTTGATAATGTTTTATAATGACAATGTTTGTCGAAACTACAGTCACTACAATTGTGTAATAAAGTGAATTTTTAAAGTTACTAAAGTTTTTTATTTTTATTTGAATTAATTTTTTTTTCTGTGTAGTAGATGCAGTTTCAGGGTTATTACTAATCCGCAAAATTTTTCTTTTTTGTCTCAATAATTGATTTCTCTACAAATTCTACTTAAAAATTATTTAGGAGAACTAATTTTTATTTATTCTTTATAGTTTTAAATTATCCTGAAAACTGCGTTGTAAGCAGAAACGTGCTAGAACGAAACCGTGTTGTTGGATACCGTGTTGTAGGAGGGTTACCTATATATATATATATATATATATATATATATATATATATATATATATATATATATATATTAGATGAACCTGGTACGACCTGTACCGCTCTTCAAATTTCCTACACAACATAACCTATAAATATAAACAATAGTTTCCTATACGTTATATTCATCTACTATAGATCAAGTTCACTTCATTTGTAACTTCCTTCTCACGTGAACTTTGCTTTAACTGTGTGTTACCTATATGTTGTATCGTGCAGACAGTTTGTCTATAATTCGCGTTGCGTGTGCTGGTACTGTATAGCCCGTTCAGGAAGCATCCTAACGCCGTTGCTGTTATCCTGCTCCGATGCAAAAGCTCGCGCGCGTGACGCCTATGCGACGCCACACCACGCCGTGCCGTCGTTTTTCACTTGTTATCGACTGATGGCGCTGACCCGGGCCCGCCATGTGCCACACTGGGTTAGGCTAGGCCGCTTCGGAACGGCTTCGGATTCACTTTGGAGCGCTTCGGATTGGTTCGGGAAAACGCCATGCTGGTTTTGGTTTTAAGCGGTTACACAAGAATGGACTAAAACTTTCTGGAATGAATGAATGATAACGAAATGGCATTGTTTTATATCAAAAATAATAGCAGTTCTTAAATTGCTAATATAAACAAATTCAGAAATCATCTAGTTTCATTTACTTTCAGTTTTTTTTTAATTGAGAAAACAAATTCCACATGATTTAAAAAAACTAAACTGTTTATTTTTGTTTTTAATATTTTGATATTTAAATATTGCAATTTGTCAAGCGCCGTGTTGCATACATACATAATCACGCCATGTACCTAAAAGGATGTGACATAAACTTTTTACATTATCTCGAAATCAGCTTTCTCCAAACATTCCCATTCAGACCAGTAACTTTAGTTTTATCCACATTCATAATTCCTCTCATACCTGCCCTTCTATTTCTACTACTTAGAAATTTACGCTCACGCAAGTCACTCTCTCAATCATACCACTCCAATTACTCATCGGATGTCCACGCAAACGTATAGCTTTAAAATCATTTATATACATTTTTTAACCAAACTTTTATTAGACATTTGCTCAAGATGTCCGAACTACTTTTAAACTGTTTTTTAAACAACATTTATTATGAAAAAAGAAACAATTTTTTTAATGTTTTCATTAACAAATAACCCGTCTAAAAATCTCATGATAATGCACCAACTTAATATATATATATATATATATATATATATATATATATATATATATATATATATATATATATATATAATGAGAAGCTTGTTATAACTGAAATTCTACTCACAAGTATACTTTTGATAAATTTGACAGATATTTACATTTGAAATTTACAAAATTTGTTTTCCTGTAGCTAAATTAATTTACAGTTAAGTATTGTATGTATACTATACTACATTTACTAACCAATAACACGTTTACAAATGACACATAATCACAGAAAAAATTCTTGTTTTAAGTCCAAAATATTTTGGCTGATTTCCTATTTGCTTACATTGTAGCATTTCTATAGACAATGTTTTTACATGTGAGAGGCTGCGTATATACGTTTTATTGGGTTTTCTGCAGTGCAGAAGGAAGAAGATAAAGCAGAACACAAGAAACAGACAGACAGACAGAAACTAAAAGAAGATAAATGTTGATCCGTATGTATTTTTGGTTATAGTTGTTCGAGATTCAGAACTCCGCTGTGTCCTTTCCTACAAACTTTTCTTTCGCAAGATTTTCTGTCAAATAAATAAGAAATATGCTTTTAAACCTTTACCAAAATTATAGGATTTTCTTTTTTCTGTGAATATGAATTTTGTTGTAGTTCATAAATAAATATTGTATAAATAAAATTTATTATTTATTAAAAATAACTTTTATTTATTTATTATTCAGTAAATCTACGACCTAAATTAATTATAGATTTACAATAATATAGTAAATATAGTAAAAATATCACGGTTGTTGACGTAACAAAATACAAAAAAGCAGTAATTACTTATATAAAATGCATCATTTAGTAATATAAAGTTCAATAATATTCTGAATATTATTTCAGAATAATAAAAACGGCTTTATGTTATATCGACCAACAACGTACGTTTTCATTAGGAAAAATAATACAATACAAATGGCATTTACATAAATAATCAGTATGTAGAAACAAGTTACTAGGTAACAAAATAAGTTACTAGATAATAATATTTATAAATTTTTTAATTCAAGAAAATAGTGATTTGAATAAAATTTGACTTCATCTAAATTTTAAAACCAAATTACTTATTTTATTACCCAGTAACTTGTTACCATGTTTTGTTTATTTACTGTAAATGTTATTTATATCTTTTTTCCTGATGAAGATGTACGTTGAGTATATAAAGTTCATCGATTATTAGTAAATATTAATACAAAACTATAACCTGAAGCTGTTTCTATTTTAATATACTAAGTTCTGAAAGATTTTTTACTATGTTATTATTTCAGAACTTTAATGACGTTGCTTTAAAATACTCATAGTAGTTTATAATGAGGCACTTGCAAAAAGAATTTGTTTTCTTGCACTTTTATATAAAATTATTTAAAATTTTTTATTCATAATTTTGTTTCATAATAATTTGCGGACTGAAATGTGGTAAGTGGTATTCTGTGGTATTCTCGAAGAGCTTACGCTAGCCATATTTTAAAAACTATATAATATTATGCTATGATATTTAGTATATAAAAGTACTTCGATATGCTCAGTTCAAGTAAAATATTGTCAATATGATACCATTTTTGGTTTAACCGGAAATTGACTCTAACTTCCTTATTTTAAATGAAATATTCAATTTTTATTTTTTGTTTGAAATCGGCAACATATTTCAGGGTCCAAATCTCGAGAATGCAATAAAATATTTGCAATATGTGAACGAGGTCTTGTTAAGGAAGCTTTGGTCTATCTTTTCGTAAAAAATAAATTAAAAATTTATAAAAATGTGCCTAGCATTTTGCTGTGAACTTGACGTTCAAAAAATACGTATTAGAATTTAATTTTTTAACATAGTACGTATCACATATTAAAATATTTTTCAGAACTCATTGTATTAAATATAAACTGTTTTAGTTACCTAGTAACTTGATACGTACTGCTATTTACTTTAATATTATTGATAAATTTTGACCTGATGAAGACGAGCGTTCAGTTTCGTCGAAACGTAGTTTTTATTCAATAATTAAACAGACTCTAATCTTTAACAGTTTATATTTAATACAGTACGTTTAGTTTGAGTTTGTCGAAACGCTGATTATTAATAAATATTATTATTAAAATAAATAAATATATATTTATATTTTTAACTAGAAATCCCAATTTTTTACTACCTTAATGAATTTTAATGTTAAAACATATTTTTAGTTTTTGTAACATATCTTATGTTGAAATTTGATAGATTTTTAGTAAAATAGAAGAATATGTAATTGGAATAGGTTGTTATACATAGTTTCACATCACTGTCAAAGTTATACACTGTATAAAAAATAGCAAAATTACAGAAAAATATTAATTTGTAATTTCATTTTACCATAAATATTCTGTATTTCTACCACAAAATTTTGTAATTTTTGCATAATTCATAATTATCACATAAAGTAAGAAAAAAATGACCTAATAAGTATGTAAAATTGCTTACGTTCTGCACAAATTGCATCACATACTTAATGTAGGATTAAATATTGTTGGTATAACTTCTTAAATTACCTATATAAAATTACAGCTTGCATATTAATATCTGCAATAATTCATCAAAATAATGAGACTTAGTACATATTTTATGTAATAATATTAATAAAACATTTTATTCATTCTTTTCGAAATACATCCTTTATGTAAATTCCTGACAGCAAATTTACTGAAGTTCTGTAAATTTAATAAAAGAGGATTTTCTAAAAAAACTGTAATATTACATACATATCTACATTTCCATTCCGTTGGTAATATCATATTACATAATGTTTGTAATAGTTCTGCTATTATGGATTTTTAAACAATTATATAAAATTACATCAGTTTAGTAATTATACCTAGAAATACTGAGGATAGTTTATAGATAAAATTACATAAATTTTTTTGTTACTTAACCATTCTTATTGTTTCAAAAAAAAATTGTTTTCACCGCTGTTAAATTGAATTGTGGTGAATACTGTAATATAGAATTTTAATTTCAAATATGAAATTAAATTTTTTAATAGATAGCAAGAGATATGTATTAGTTTTACCAAGTCATGAATTAATCATACTTTGTCAACACAAATAAATTCAACTAATTATTTTTCGTAAAAATCAATAATGGCTGACGTATCTACTATATCTATTCAATATTACCATAATATGCACAAAATTAGTTTAATTTACTTTAATAATGCAATTTTATTGATAACAAGTTTCATATTTATTAATAAAGGAAGTTTTCGAAGTACTTTGATCAAGTTTGTTGATAATAAAATTTATTAATAACAGTTTATTATGTTACTAGTAGTGGAAAGTTATGTTTTTCTGTTGATCCAAGATATTTGAGACTAAGGCGATAACCGAGATACTAAAACCATATTTTCTAATTCTCTAATTAATTATTCTAGAAATAACCCAATTTTATTAACGTTGATGGAGTAACATAATCTGAATTTATTTTCCAGTTAATAGTTAATCTCTGTTTATTATTACCAAAGTGGGCGTTTAACTTCGAGTGATATAATATAAAACGGTTTTAGGTTTAGGTTCTGTATAAATGTTTATTAATAATCAACGTTTCGACGAACTCAACGTGTCTATCTTCATTAGGAAAAATAATATAAATGATATTTACAGTAAATAGCAAAACATAGAAACAAGTTACTAGGTAACAAATAAATATAATTTTAACACGTTTTTATTAACTCGCTTTTTTTGTGGGTGTGTTTGTTTGTTTGTCTGTTCGGTACAAATTTTGCAATCGATTTTAAACTAACTTCCTGATGAAAAGACTTGAAACTTTAAAAACTATTTTGTTTTATATCTTACAACTGTTGTCATAGCTATTAAAAATTTACAATCACAAAATTTCAGGACAATATGTATGGTGATCAAGAATTATTTTATTTCTTTTAGTCCGTTTTAAAAACGTGATATATTAAAATTTGTTATATTTAATTTTTTTATTTTTTTATTTTGATATATAGGATGTATACTGTAACTGAGTCACTATAATTACATACTTTTTGTATTTGAAAAGAGATAATGTCGGTAAAATTTAACAAAATGTGTAATATATGTGATGTAATTATATAGCTTCTTGAATCAGTTGTTTGAATACAGTTGAATACAACTTTTTATTTTAAATTCCAAAATAAATTTAACATATATTTTTTTAAGCATTTCATAGATACAGATGCATAATGTATTGCAGTAAAAGTTTACGATAACAATTTTATTATTTTTACAAAATCAGTTTCTGTAAAATGTTTATATTAAAAATCTTCTTTTAAACAGCACAAGAAATTTTGTATTTATTTTTTTTCTTTTATATATTATACTCATACAAGTATTTTAATTAAATTCTTCATGTTATAAAAACAATAATACGAAAAAATAAACAAGAAAAAATACTTTAAAAATATAATGGTTTCTAATTAGTTATTTGTAATAAAATACTAGATGAGTTTTTGAGTGCCATAATTATACTAGTTGTAGA
This sequence comes from Clivina fossor, assembly GCA_963966155.1. Taxonomy (NCBI): domain Eukaryota; kingdom Metazoa; phylum Arthropoda; class Insecta; order Coleoptera; family Carabidae; genus Clivina; species Clivina fossor. Next base: position 8,206,641 of record OZ014566.1, read on the forward strand.
ATGTGCTTGAAAGTCGGAATAATGAACCATATTTTTTGTATGATTTAATTTTTTTTTAATGAAAAAGTTTAACTAATTGACAAAACACTCGTTTATGAACATAAGCTGTAAACACAATACACATTACATTTTGAAATACTAACATGTAGTAATTTATGGCACAGAATTAAATTTGAATTATTTCTAACCTGTTGGAGTTTAGAAACAAAACTACATACATACATACATACATACACAATCACGCCATGTACCCAAAAGGGTGTGGCACAAACTCTTTTTATCATTCCGAAATCAGTCGCCTCCAAACATTCCTATCCAAACAAGCAACTTTCGCTTCATCCACATTCATAATTCCTCGCATACATGCTCTTCTATTCCTACTACTTGGAAACTTTCGCTCACGCAAAACACTCTCAATCATACCACTCCAGCTACTCATCGGACGTCCACGCAAACGAATACCATCAAAATCATTCAAATATATCTTTTTAACCAAACGTTCATTAGACATTCGCTCAACATGGCCGAACCATCTTAGCTGACTAACACCAACTTTTGCTACAACATTTTTTTCAATTTCACACTCATCATACACTAGTCTATTTCGTACCCGATCTCTCCTAGTTACACCACAAAACTAATTGTTTTAAATAAAAATATGTGTTATCAAGGTTTGTCCAACCCTTCAATGAGAAAGTTTTTAATTTGCTATAATTTTTTAAATAAATCTATAAACTAAACATAATAAAATAAAAACACTTATTTAAATAGAAATATTGTAATATTGCTATGTACTGACGAGCGTTCAGTTTCGTCGAAACTTCGTTTTTTTAAAATAATTTAACAGAATCTAATTCTAAAATAGTTTTTATTTTAATTCATGAAATATGTTTTACTATGTTAGAATTATTGTATATTATCAAAATTTTATTGATATTTTTTGAGTATAAAAATTTGAAAGTGGTCAAAGAACACTGTTCTTTGAGTACGTTGAGTATTTGTGTAACCATAGATCACTGATTAGGACTTTACTTTTAACTTTTGCTACTGATGATAAAAGCTTAGTTTTCGAAATACGTATTTAGCCTTTTTTAAATTATTTTGTGGTTTAAAAGAAATTATTTTATTTTATTAAACATAAAAATAACAAAAAATTTAAATATGTAATTTTTCAAAAATTCGAATTAAATGTTTTTGTTTCTTATAATCTTAAACAAGTTACTGAAGACTATTCATGCAAATAGACAAATACACAATAAACTAGGTTTGTGATTCATCTAGATGAAACCTAACATTCAAATACAATACAATGTATCCAATTGAACTCGGAAAACTGAAAACTCGTGTGTACGAGAAACGGGGCAAGCTTCCTCAATCGCTCGCATCGGGGCGCTAGGATCGTGCGTCGCGACATAGACCGACGTCGAGGGCGCCATTGGCCGTCAGTTGTCGCTTCGCGCCGGTACCTTCCGCGCCCAAACACATCGTGGTCACCCCCCTCCGCGCGCGCGTCGAAATCATCTTCTTCTACCCGTATACAGGGAGGATGTGAAGAAAAAATCCTCATCGCATCCTAGAGAGATGTGTGTGGTGTGCGTGTGTGTTTGCTTTGGGTGAAACGCGGCGGAGTCGTCATGTGACCGGGGTTCGAACCCGCGACCAAGTGTCAGTGCATTTACAGTGTGGTCTAAATTTGGGTGCAAAAGTGTGCTGCAAAATGAGTGCTTTGCTAATCGGAATAAAAATGTTTTGTGATGGCTACGTGATACTTAACCTCAATTATGTAACCTAAATGTTCGGATCAGGTGTTTTGGAATACAGAGTGAATATTAAGAATGTTTTTTTTTTATTTAGGATTGTTATTATTACTATAATATTTAGGAGTTTTCATTAAAGTTCTTTAGAGAATCTATGCAGAAGTAGATTGTGCAGAATTACAAAAAAAAAAACAAATAATTCAGTTTCATAAAAGAGTTAATTTAATATAGGTATAGATAGATAATAGTAATATTTTAGTAACATTTTTATAGTTACGATAATATTTCAGATTTTCACTTAAAAAAATGTGCTCGATTTTCAATTGTCTTACATAAAGTACAAGATGAATACTTTCAAATGTTTTTAAATGGATTTTTTTTATAAGTTATTAAAAACTTTTTTAAATATTGCATATTGGTAGAAAATGCATAGCATTGTAAAAGTCGCATGTAATAATTATTATTATTATTATTTTAGGTAATATTTTAATGTTGAGATTTTCCCCAAAAAATTGACAAGTTACTCAATTCTGAAATCGGCTTATTAAGCTAAGCATAGACTAAATTAGCCGATTCAATTATTGAATAACTTGTGAAATATTTAGGAAAAAATTCAACATTAGAATATTATTATATTAATTTCACAAATACAATTAAGAAATTTTGTTCAATGTTATTACTCATTCAGATAAATTACAAAACTTTAACACAGTAATAACTATCATTACATGCTCATTCAATAATAGAACTATTACATTTAATATAGTAAAAAAATCTTTCATTACTTATTATATTAAAATAAAAAGCTTTATGTTTAAGTTCTGTTTAATAATATATTAAAATTCAACGTATATCATCATCAGGATATATATATATATATATATAAAAATGATATAAATAATAAACAAACAAAACACAGAAACAAATTAAAAGGTAACAATTAACAAAATACTAGTATTTAGATTACAAAATTTAGTAATTTATAAATTAAAGAAAGCCAGATTTTATTTAAATTTGTTTATCTATTGAGAATATGTACAAAATAGATGCAGAATTAAAAAAAATAGATTTCTAATAAAAGAGTTAGTTGATTGAAGTTTTTATTTATATGTAGCACAAATTTTATATAATGTTTATATTATTTTATTTAAATGTTCTGCATTTTTATAAATCTTTGAACTATTTCTAGCAAACTATTTTTTAACAAAGTTTTTACTGAAATACATTCAAAAATATTTGTGAAGAATTAAAAAAATGTCAATTTATAACTAAAGACTACAGTATATGTAGAAAAATTATATATAATTGGCTAAAATTATATTGTTAGAATAAATGACAATATTTCACTGGTTAATTTTAAAAACAATTTTAGGATATAAATTCTCAAATTTCGCCTATTTTCATAGCTCTCGAGTGGTGTCTCCTGTTAATGGATATAAATAAAATGTATATAAAATGGATGAATTTATTTATATTAATCTAATAAACAGTTAAATTAAATACAAACATTTTAACAAAAATTATCAGAACTTTAACCTAAAGCTATTTATTTTAATATTAAAATATCCAATTATATTAGAAATTAGATGAATACACTAAACATAATCATTTACACTTGAAATAGATGTTTCATCTGATATGATTAGCAGACTGAAAATGATCCATTTTTAATTTAAAAAAAATAATATAGTAAAATATTTTTCAGAACTCATTCTATTAATATAAAAACTGTTTTAGGATAAAATTCTGTTAATTATTTATATAATAACGACGTTTCGACGAAACTGAACGCTCGTCTTTTTCAGGTCAAAATTTATCATTTGATTAATTAAATTTTATTATTGATAAAATTTGATCTGATGAAGACGAGCGTTCAGTTTCGTCGAAACGTCGTTTTTATATAAATAATTAACAGAATTTTATTTTAAAACAGATTTTATATTAAAAAACAGAATATTACAAAAATCATCTAAAGATTTTTTTGTACGTATATAAAAATCAGAATAAGAATAAAATAGATCGAGCATTTACATGTGTTAAATTTACATATATCTTACTATCGACAGATACAAAATATAAATAAAGCCCAATTAGATAAATCCGAAACATTTGCATTGAAAACACATAAATATCGTTTAAATTTACTTAGCACGAAATAATTAAACACATTTTAGTAATTTTAAATTCTGTTATATGTATTTATTTACACTAACCATTAACCGTGTTTTACTTTGCTCGAAATATATAGAGTTATTTTGTATCGTTCGCAATCATTTACATTTAAAACTAAACTTACGACATAATAGCAAGCTTTGTTTTTCCGCGCTAATGTAGTTAAAAATTTAAGACATAATTTACTTGAAAGTTCAAACATTTTAACAAGATAATATTTTCGTTAGATACGAAAGAGTTTCAATTTTATTTTATTTGTTTAATGTTATAATACACATTTTTTAAAATACTTTTTAAATTTTATATTTATAAATATATTTAGATTAAAATAGAAATAAAATTTTAATTTAAAAAATATTTAGTTGCCAGAGACTAATCTTGATTATTTTATCTAGAAAAATTTCAAATTTAATATATCTATTATTTAATCTAAATTAATTTTTCTATAATCTATTATAAAATTATCTAGATAATATTGCCGTATTTAAAGGTTTCTCTTTCCTTAGAATTATGTTTTGTCAATGCGTTCATAAGTAATATAGTAAAAAAAAATTATATTAAAATAAATTATATTAAAATAAAACTGCTTTAGATTAAAGTTCTGTATTAATATAAGTAAATAACAAAATATAGAAATAAGTTACTAAATCTAGTAATTAGATCTAGTTACTTATTTGTTACCTAATAACTTGTTTCTATGTTTTGTTTATTTAATATAAATGTCATTTGTATTAGTTTTCCTGATAAAGACAGATATTGAGTTGTCAAAACGTCTATTATAAATAAATATTAATACAGAACTTTAACTAAATCAGTTTTATTTTAGTGTTTATGATTGTTTAAATGTAAAAAATTTTGGTAACTTTTATTCAGTTTTCAAATCAATCAAAGTAATTATTTTTGAATTTTAATATATCAATTTTGTAATAATTAATGGCATCAGATATTGAATTAAATTTTATGAACTTTTAAATTAATAAAGTAGCATTACTTTAATGGCATTTTAAAATATCAATAATCCATTTTTTTATGCCAATCGGAATGGCAACTTACTGTCACTGTCACTTTTATGTGTTTTACGAATATTTGGCAAAAGAGATATATTTCGAAAAAAATTATTTGTGCTAAATTAGTTATAACTAGTTTATTTGAAATATTTTTTCGATTCGGCTAAATATTTTTTTATAATTTTTGACATTGTTATGATATAGATATATAATTCTGTAAATAGGTGGCATAATTATGTCCAAAAAGTCTTGTTTTAAGTTTTGGTAAGATCTGCCAATCGGAAGTGGTATTTTACTGATGTCACTTTTATATGTTTTACAAATATTTTGCAACAGCTGAAACATATTTCGAAAAAAATTATTTAACAAAAGTTGCAAAACGACTTATATCTAACAACTTTTATTTTGACTATTTTTCGTTATGTATATGTAATTCTGTAAATGGATGGCATATTTATTTATTTATTTATTTTATCATCATATATAGAAATCAAAAAAAGTCTCAACGTTATGTTGGTGAATTTGTTTATATTATGGATATGTTTTGTTTTTTAACTGTAGCTGTAGCTGTAGCTTTCATATTGCATTAATAAAATTTCAATCTTTTATAGTACTTTTATTATTTAACAAGAAAATCTGTGTATAGAAAATTTTTACATAGTAAACTTTAAAACAATTTGACATTTCTCAAATGTCTAGTAATAGAATTTCACGATAAAATTCTATTACTGAATCTATTTCATCAAAACCGTTAAGTCTCTTCATGCTAGTAAATGGTTTGGCATTTGAGCTTATTGGAGCAGCTTTTATTTTTGCATCTCCCATGCCTATTCTGCAATGTCTTTATTTTTCATCTTTCCCACTTTTAAAGTATCAACTACATACCAAAGCCAAGCAGGAAGTTTTACATCGCGGTTGTCACGAACAAGCACGTTTTAAACATTTATCAAGCTAATAGGTTCGGCGGATTTTATGGTCGGACGGTGTATGTTGACATTCTGGAAACTGGAAAAGCGAAATTTATTATTGGCTCTTTACTATAATTTTTTTAAGGTTTTATTGAATATAATAATCAGGGCTTCGAACCGAAACTGAACCGAAAACTGAAAAAACCGTTATTTTGCTGCAACGAAAACCGAAACTAAACCGAAAAAAAAACACGTTTTATTTCGGTTCAATACATGTTGAAACACGCGCATTAATACAATCTTACTTTCCACGTCAGCTGTCTATTTTTTTTCATTTTTGGTATTTTGTAGCGTAGTCGCAACTATTTGTTTTTTTTATGAATGAATACTCAGTTATTGAAATTTTCTCTTCCATAAGCTTATATAATACGATGACGGTCGGTTCTATGGTGGCCGCAGCAGATTTTTTGCACGTTTCGAATTTTAAATAGAACCATCTTTAATACGTGTTTCATTTTCTTGTATATAAAATTCAATATTTTAAAACAATCCTATATTCTTAAATTATATGTTTGTAGTTTGACATGCGATGTTAAACTACAAACATAACATGGGTTTTACATTAAATGTACAACTGTAATCACGATTTTTAAATCACTAATATAACTTATATTTTAAAAATATGACTTAAGATCAGGGATATATTATTTATTATTGTTTTCTACATGTAAAACATTATATTTTTTACTTTGGATAAATTTAAGACTTCTTTACGTAAAAAAAAAGAATGTTTATGTTTGAATCACATCTAATTTGTATTGAGTTATTTTAAATATTACATAAATTTTTTGTAATTGATAAAATAAATGAATAATATAATACAATGCAAACCAGTTTATTTACCAAATTTCTATATGCAATGTAAAAAAAAAGGAAAAAGTTATTAAAACAATATATGTATATCTAGTTAAAAAAATATTATTATCATAAAATATAATAAAATCAGTTACAATTATGCAACAAAAAGATTACAATTCTAATAGTATAAAGAAGTTTTTAAAAATATACTGATCTTAGATATCCCGTTATTTTAAGTTTGTGTTCATAGTCATAAAAACACGTGATTTATATCATTTATCACAACACATTTGAAAAATGCAAACATAGTGGCATAATAAAGAACTAAAATTATACATTATGTACGTTTTTTACATATTTTACATATTTTACGCATTTTTTTTACACGTAAGTGTGAGTGTATTATTGTGTGTAATATTATTTTAAAATATTAAATTTTATATAATATTCAATAAAATAAATCTACTGCTAAAGATGGTTCCATTTGAAAACCGAAACATATAAAAAAATTGTTGTGGTCACCACAGAACCGACCGTCGTCGTATTAAATAAAATAAAATTGAAAAAATGATAATTAAAAACAAAATTGTTTTGACATAATTATGCCACCTATTTACAGAATTATATATCTACGTATATCATAACAATATCAAAAATTATTTAGCCGTATTGAAAAAATGTTGCTGTTAGCAACTTTTCTTAAACAATTTTTTCGAAATTTTTGTAAAACACATACAAATGAGAGTCAGTAAGTTGTCACTTACGGTTGGCAGATCTTTACCAAAATTTGATTAAATTGAGGTATTTACTTCCAATGCTTAAATATGAAATTTGATAACTATTCGTTCAGCCGAATTTGCTCTATAGGTGTCCACAGACAGACGGATATCATGCTAAAAACAGTTGATTCGTGTTACTATAAATTAAATTCATTTATTATTTGTAAAAAATTACAATATATTAATTTTGGTATAATTAAAATACCTGACTGTCATATGTAAAGTGACGGTCAGTAAAAAAAGATATATTTATTTTTATTATAGATCAAATTTACAACAACCTTGATGTCAATCATTTAAAAAAATCACTTCTCTTTACATACACAACATAATCGGTAAAAGTGAACCGGTAAAGAACGGTATAGGGAAAATGTGTGGGAGGGGGAAATAACAAGTACGCAATCTCAAGAGTTTAAATTATGATACTTATACCTTGCGTTCACAACTTCTCTTGTTTTATAATAGGAGTCAAGTGTGACACATATTTTTACCGTTACCGTTTCACTTCACTCCTTTCCTCGTCTATCGTTACCGTTTGAAGTTATCACTCTGTTTTTAAGGTCCGTTTTATCTTACAACGAACAACTAATAGCCTTCTAATGGGACTCGAGCAAAATTGCTAAAATTGTTTTTCTCTTTTTCGAAATAAAAACAAACGAAATTTATTAACTGTCAGTTTTTTTTTTGCATTTTTTACAAAATTGTTTTTGTATTGATTTGTTTAGAATTACAAGCGATTTGTAATTTATATTTTGTTGAAATAGCAAGGGTAGTAGCAAATTAAGTGTCCTCAAATTATATAATTGAAAATTGAAAATTACATTGTAATAAAATGTTATTACATGTAATAAAATGTTACTTTATGTTATTTTCCGCTTTTTATAATGATATTTACAACAACAAAACAATATAATATTATGACGTAAAACAAATAAATAACACAATTATTTTAAACAATAAAACCTGCCGTATCAAATATAGAATAAAGTGTATACTTTTCAAACATGTAAAAAAATAATTTATTGTATCACAGCATTTATTTATATAATTTTATACAAGCGCAAATGATACAGTCATCTGAACATCAAAAACATTTGCTATCCAATTTTTCAATTTTATAACTTTTACAATAAAACACATTTTTGTGACCCGCCCATATTGCTAGTATTTTTATCCATCTGTCATTTGTTTCACGGCCATCTATTTTTACATGCTCCCATTTTGGATTAGGGCACATTTAGGACTGTTACAACCATTTGCAAAAAGCTGACAAAGTTGTACAATAAATGGCAATAAAAAAAATCAAATTGTTCAAAGTTTTTGTTTTACTGTAACTGACAAATCTATTTTTAGTAAAGTTAAAATAACCTTTTTTATAAATATATTAATTAAAAAAAAGTATAAATAAATACGAATACAATACTTATTCATAAATTTCTATAGTAATGTTTATTTCTAATTGTCAATTAAGTCTGATCTATATAAATTATGTATACATTCAATTTGGTTTCAATTTATTTCGTTGAATTTTAATTCGGTTTTTTTTTATTGATTTGCTTTATAATCAATTTCAGTTACATTGCTTGTTACGTTTATAAATAAATACGCGAACAAATGCAAGTTATTCAATCTATATATATATATATATATATATATATATATATATATATATATATACAGGGCCGGATTAACCTTTTGTGGGGCCCCAGACATTTTTTTTCTCCGGGCAAAAATAATAGAACTTTAATGCGTAAAAATACATAAAAATGAAATTTGACCGACTGCAGACCGGGCCCTTTGTATGCGGGCCCTAGACATTTGTCTTTTTTGTCTAGGCCATAATCCGGCCCTGTATATATATATAGGATTGAAATTTTACTGGGAAGGTAGTCAAAAGGTTAGATGTGCGAATCAAACTCTTATTCAAGATTCTGCGTCAAGCTTTCGGTGGCATTTTCCACCTTTTCCAGGACATGCTCTTAGGTAGAATTTGTAAAACAAAAAGATGACGAATGTTACAGAAATCATAAAATATTTTACATGAAATCATGAAATCGATGACTACTTTCTTATTAAAATTTCAATCCTACTTAATAGTTTCTAGTCGTGAATTTAATTATTTATCGTTTATTTAATTTAATACTAAATCGGAAAAAAAATTGTAAATTAACATTAACATTTACATTTTTTAGACAGTATCACAAAGTGTAATTAATAAATAAAATTAGTGCCATTTTTTACAAAAAAACGTTTACACAAAGAATAGTGTTAGGTATTTGTTTAACACTAAATCAAACAGATTTTTACCAGTGTAGTTAATAATCAGTTAAAGTCATTGAAAGAGTATTTTTAGTTGTAGAAGTGAAAAATCTAATTTATCTTGACACATTGGCAAATGTCCTTGATTTAGGTCAACAGAACGCATATATATCTTCAAGGACTTGGTTTCGTGTCTATCTTTATCAGACGCATCAAACGCATATATATTCTCTGTCTTTGTTACGTTTTGCGGTTTCCTTTACGTGTTAGTTTCGAATCGATCTTTCTTCTTCTTCTTTTCTCTTACTTTGCTTATCTTACTTTCTTCGACTTGTATACGAAAAATGATAATTTGAAAAGAAAAAAAAAACGAAAAACCCAGTCTGTATTGCTTAGAGTACAAAATTTTTTTTTATTTTTCGATATAATAATATATACAGAACTTAATCCAAAAGCTTTTTATTTTCCTTGTATTTTATTCAATAATTTTAAATTACATTTTTCTAAACATATTAGTACATTTTGAATTACTTATTGTTGTTAAAAATATGGAGGAATGAATGTTATTATTTATTATTAAATCTTCACTAACTGTAGGTTATAGATAAATGTCGGTAAAACTTGATAAGTTATAATTTTAATTGGAATGAAATTTCGACAAATTGGTCTTCTAGCAAAATTTGGCAGTTCTGTGGTCGATTGTTATCTGTTTAACGGCGACCAAAACATGGTACTCTAGATATTAAATGGTATTAGACTATGACATGAATCAAATAGGGACTTAATACCTAATCTTCTAATTAATTGAGAGTGCTAGGAATGGTCATGTCACATCACCCATTCCATATAATTATATATAGGCGGATTATATAGATAGATTAGTCGAAAGATTTTCAAGTTTTGAAGAGATATTAAAGCTTTTTCGTAGCTGTTCTTGAATATATATTTAATCCCTATTTGGAAGTATCAAATATTTTACTGTTATTTTGTTTAATATTTTGTAATTAAATCACAATGACATGATACTATAAGCTCGATATTAAATTTAGTTTTTAAAATGATAATTTAAGTTTTGTATCAAAGACTACAACCTTATACACGATGGATTTAGTTTTACAGATTTATGATTTAGATTTAAAATTAATAAATTTAAGCACTGGTATGTGATGAATTTGAAATATAAAAATGTAACTAATCAGGGCTTAACTTAGAAATCACGTGACTGAATGTATTCTTTTTCACATTTTTGATAAATAAATTTATTTTTCAAATAATTGTGAAAGTGACATAATTCTCAGAAATGATGTTGTTAATATGTACATATATATATATATATATATATATACATACACAATTACGTCATATACCCAAAAGGGTGTGGCACAAACTCTTACCACTATCCCGAAATTAGCTTTCTTTAAACATCCCTATTCAGACAAGCAACTATATCTTCATCTATAATCATAATTTCTCTCTCATACATGCTCTCGTTTGTTCCTACTACTTGGAAACTTCCACTCACACAAAACATTTTTAAGCATACCATTCCAACTACTCATCAAACGTCTACGCAATAATAATAATAATAATAAGTATAAATTAAAAAAAACTTAAGTTTGTATTCTCATTTAACTTTTAAAAATGATTTTTGTCAAAATTACTTATTAAATTATATTAATTAGTTTATTTGAATTTTATAATATTAGATACAAAATATATATCAAAACTAGAAATAATATTGATATTTGATAAGAAATAGTAGTAAAATTAATTTTAAAATAAAAAATAAAATATTTTTTTACCAACAAAAGAGGTGAGAATACAGGTTTTAATTTTTATTACAATTTAACAATTTTGTTTTTTCTGTTCATTAATTGCTAACGATAATAAATCTATTGAAATAAGTCAGCTATATGTATATATCACATGTTTAAAATTCTGTAATATAATTAGCTAGATTTAAAATTTCTAATTTACAATATAAAATATAACAATATTGTAAATCTAAATTTCAAATCATAATATTCTTAAATGCATTATGAACTACAGCACGGTATTTATATTTAAAATTTCAAATTTGTGAAGTAAATCCATCATGCACAAGGCTCGAGGTTCAGTTGCACAAAGCATCGTTAAACGCTTTGTAAGGTAACTAATTTAATTTGCCAACTGACCAATCACTGAATTAGTTTACTTGAATGTAGTTAAAACATTTGAAAATTAAAAACGTTTTAAAATTGAATGTTAGCGATTTATTGAAACAATTGAAAACTAAAAATATTTGAAAAATTAATACATATATACATACACAATCACGCCATAGATCCGAAATTAGTCTTTTCCAAACATTTCTATCCAAACAAGCAACTGTAGCAAAGTTTTTTAAATTTGGTTCCTCCACCAAAATTCTATTCAAGTTGTAATAATTTCATCTTTTGATTGAGTTGCCAATATTATTAAAAAGTTATTTTATTGTTAGTTTTTAGTATTTTAACGATTGAAAAGAATAGTTTTAGACTATTTAATAATATTTTTATTTTTCTATAATATTCACATCGTAATAAATTGAATATTTCTACTAAATCAAATTTGAGAATATTTATATACTAATAGATATAATGTACTTTAAAATATTTATTAATTTATTTATGAAATTATTTTTTTTAATTAAAATTAAAACTATATATAGATTAATTAATTAATAATGTAGATTAATTTGAAACAGAAATTTAACGATTTATTCATAGTAAAATTTATCTTACATCTCAATTATATTTTCTACAACTTTAGCTTACAATGAAAATGCAATTTTGCATGAATAAAAATGAATAAATATTAGCGATAACACTAATGGTTCATTTTAACCATCACAAGAAAAAAAAAATGTATCCCAAAATTTTTTTAAATTACTTCATTAATTCACCAGGCTTGTAAATCAAAATGGTTCGGAGAAAAATGAGGAAAATGTAAAGTCATAAATTAAGACACACAAAAAAATGCATCACAAAAAACTCGGGAAAATGTTGGAAAAGTTAATTTTTATTATTGTTCATAAAATTTGTATAATTTGTCTGAATTTTTTAGAATTAAATTATTATAAGGTTTTTTTTATATTCTTGTATGCTGTGTATATATAGTTCAATTATCGTAAGTCCCGTTGTACGTCATTATATTGGTGATAAACCAATAATAATTATTTATACAGAACTATTATACATCGTAAAGCCACTTTATTTTTAATGAGATCTGAAATATTTTTATAATCTATATTTAATTGTTGATATTACAAGTTCGATTTTTAGGTGTTTTAGTTGATTTGTTTAGTTCAGCTCTTATGACAGTTACGTTGTCTTACGTTGCCAATATATTTTACAAATATATTTGGATATTTTTTTTATATAAAATAGTATTTAAATAATTTAAAATTAAAATTTATTGTAGTAAATTTGTTTATCAGTGATATTTTGTTATATTTACAAACAAATAAGTACTAATTATATACATTAATATTTTGACATTTGTATTCATTTTTGCTATACTTTACAACAATAATTATTTATTTTAAATTGTACGACTTATGAAATGTTGGAGTATAATAACATATATATATATATATATATATATATATATATATATATATATATATATATATATATATATATATATATATATATATTAAAAATACAATGCAATTTTTAGAAATCGTTTTTTGTACGCAGTATTATATAATTAAATTTAAAAATTTCTGTCACATATTCGCAATTGTGTCATATACGTTATTATTACCCCGCCTATATCATGTGAATTTCTTAATTCAAAAGCGTATGTTACAATTTATTTGTAATTATTGTATTTACAAATTTGTATTCCGTGTTTTGAAAACTGTAATATAGCTCGGTTTTTATATGAAGAAGATTGCGTCATTATTTACGTCATCAAAAGTAATGACGTCAAATTTATTCTATATGTAATATTTTGACATTTGTATTTATTTTTACTATATTTAGCAACAATGATTATTTTTGCGAAAACAAAAAGCAATTTGTTTCTGATTTATCAATTTTGCTTGACGTTTGTAAATACATAGATTTGTTTTTTTTTTCTATTTTGAAATATTTAAAAAAAAATCTTTTTCAAGACTAATTTGGTAATAAGGTAATTTTTATTTTATTTAACATTCATTATACAATTTTAAAACAATAAAGAATAAAACAGTAATTATATTAGAATAAAAACGACTTTAGGTTCTAGTTTCAACGTTTCGACGAACTGAACTTGCGTCTTTATATTTTTCCTGATGAAGACGTACGTTCAATTTATCGAAACGTTGATTTATTAATAAATTATTACAGAACTACAACTTAAAGCCGTTTTTATTCTAATATAATGAATTCTGAAAGATTTTTTACTATATTAATAAGTACATTATTTTATATAAACATACGCAGGGATGATAGAATTAGTTACTTTTTTGGATAACATACAACGAAATTATGATAATCTGATAATCTGTGTATTTTAACACATTTTTATGAACTCGTTTTTTTGTCTGTTTGTTTGTCTGTTCGGTACTAGCTTTCTTGTCTGTCTGTTTAGTACAAATTTTAAAATCGATTTTAAACTAACTTTTCGATGAGCTAGAGACTTGAAACTTTTGCAATATTAATTAATTAATTAATTATTGGGACGCAACGACAGTTACTCCCTACACTCCTTACTATTATCTATTGCATGCGCTCCACGTTTTTTGTTTTAAATCTTACAATTATTGTCATAGTTATTAAAAATTTACAATCACAAATTTTCAGGATAATCTGTATGGCGGTCAGGAATCTATATGGGGTTATAAATCTGTATGGGGCTAGGAGAAATTATTTCATACTTTTTAGGCAATTTCAAAAATGTGGTATATTATAATTTTTTTAGTTAAATAATTATTATAGAAAATACACAAAAACTTTTAAAAATATTTTCGTGCAATATTCACTTTTTTTTCCTTTTTCGGAAACTAAGTTTGCATAAATAATTAAATTCAATCTGATTTGCATATTGAATGATTTTCATCTAATTAATTTAATTTTCAAAAGTGCTAAAACGCTACGATTTGAATACGAACCATTAAATGAATGCAAAGTTTTATTTAATGTCAAAGGTTGACTAATACATAATATCCTTCTTTACCTTGTTTCTTTAATCGATCGATCGATTTGGATAAACGTCAGTTTGATTTTTTATTTACCATCTGTTAAAGATTATCAAAAGGTATGATTCTCATTTATTTTTCTCACAAGTCTTAATTTCAATTGTTTTTTAATGAAATATATTTCTACGTTACATTTTTAATATATATCGTTTATATTGCGCATGTATTAACACGCGTTTTTCGAAAATTTTAATTGTGTAGAGGAATCTGTTACTTTCGTAAAAACAAGCAAAAAATATTATTCCTGATGTTTTTTTCGATGTAAAATTATCTAATATATATAATTCTTTAAAAACACATTGTCTACAATAAAACATCTTGTATATAATTTTCTTATCGTAGATAATTGCCTCGTACACTGCATCTTCGTGAAATAATACATCTTCTGTAAAGAGAGGAAAGAAAAATACGTTACTTGTATATAAAATGCGTAAAAATATATCGCATTTACTACATTTATCTTTGTTACAACGAAATCTTAAAACTAGGACAATTGACAGTCGTCAATGACACAAATCTATTTTAAGGTTTGTGTTCGGTTTATCAATAATGAAAATAAATTTTTCTTATGAACTTTACGCTCCTCCCCCATTGAATCGAACCGGAAAATATCTAGAATACTAAAACAATTTGATTGACATAGTTAGACAGTAGATTTCAGTTTGACGGACAATTTTAGATAATGCTCTCTGACAGTCGAAAATATTTGACGGGACTGATATTGATTCATCGTAATATACTTTAAAATCAATTGATGGTATCTAACTGCGGTGTTTGAAATGAAGAAAGTTTATTATCTTTTAATCAAATTTACTTGTGATTGGATAATTCGAATGAAAAATAATCGATTAAATTGAAATCATTCGAATGATAAACAAAAAAGTGGCAGATTTTCATAAAAATATACAAAATATAATAGATCAAAAAATTGAAAAACAACCTTAAGTGTATTTTATTTTAATTATACTAAATTAGAACCAATCAACCTACACTGTACAAAATTAATGTGAATTTACATTTTCTATTAATGTAATTTTAATATAAAAATGTAATATTACGTAAATAATCACAGTAAAAATGACAAAATACTGTGAAAAACTATGTAATATTACATACATTAAAATTACATTTTTACAGTGTAACTAAGCAGCACGTAATCATAGAACTATGAATATTAAGGAAGTTAGTTTGACTGATAGATGCACTTAAAATGGGAAGAAAAAACAGAACCAACGTATAACTTATAAATAATTATATTTAATTTTAATTCCCTATATAACTAAAAAGTAATAATAAAAGTATATATTTAGTTAAATATACTGCAATTTTTAGTAAGATTATTTTGTTGTACCCCAGTTACATACACTTTTTACATTATTTAATAAATAATTAAAATATTAATTTATTTAACATAACAGAAATTTAGGATATGTTTATTATTATAATATTCAGTTATTAAAATGCATTCAATTATTTTCTATTGAAAACGCTGCGACTTTGATACCATCTAGCGGTTTTAATATAATATAACTAACAGACAAATACAATCGTTTGTACTAGTTGAACTATATTTATTCCTATCGTTAATTAAATGATTATGCAATTATGATATTTAATCGAATACCGATCGTTTGATTATTAAAATCATTCGATTATGTCCATCACCAAAATTTACTCTATGTTTTATTCGTATAATAATTAAATTTTATGAACTGAAATAAATAGAATATACATATTATAATGTATATTTTGCAAATTTTATAATATCATATAACATCTCCTTGGCTATTAATTTATATGTAGATTTTTCAGAGAGCCTTGTGTTTCTTCTTTGAGTATATACAAAGCTGTTTTGATGTATGGTAGTGAATTTAGTGAATTATTACAAAATGATTGCATTTTTAATCAATATGACTAATTGTAAGTATATTGTTAAACATAAAAAAAAATGTTTATTTTTACTAGGAGGAATCGGGTAGAAAATAGATGTGTATGATAAGTGTGAAATTAAAAAAAAAATGTTTTGGCAAAAGTTTATGTTAATCAGTTAAGATGGTTCGCACATCTTGAGCAAATGTCTAATGAATGTTTGGTTAAAAAAAAATTTATATAAATGATTTTGAAGCTATATGTTTGCAAGTGGACGTCCAATGAATAGATGGAGTGGTATGAATGAGAGTGTTTTGCGTGAGCGAAAGTTTCCAAGTAGTAAGAATAGAAGAGCATGTATGAGATAGGTTAGATGAATATGGATGAAGTTGCTTGTCTGGATAGGGATGTTTGTAGGAAACTAATTTCGAGATAGTGGAAAGAGTTTATCTCACATTTATTTGGGTACATGGCGTGATTGTGTATGTATGTATTTATTTTTATTTAGACAATAAACTACTCAAATACCTGCTCCAAACTAGCACTTATCTTAAAAATAAATAAAAATTGAAAATACTTAGTACTACTAGGAAATAATTAGTAGAATTATTTATTAAATTTGTTTATTTGTGTTGTAATTTAATGATAAAATGTTTATAAATTATTAATTTAAGTCTAATGTTTAACTTGTTTTCAATTTAAAGAAGAAAGCTTTAAATTTAAATATTTCAGAGTAAATACGCTTTTCCACGATAAAACGTATTGCATTATATATACATCCATTTACCCACATTTGAGTTATGTACTTGAAACAATGCCAATATTTTGTTGAAATAGTTACATACATAAATTTTATCGAGATCGATAAATTATAGCCAATTGTCAGTACTATAGCGTCTTGGTGGAATTTTTACTACCAAAAAAATATATTACATACATCGTCTAAGAACTGCAGCCAATTTTATAACAAAATTTTATTATTGCACCATTTTTATTATCGTCGGTTTATTCATAGTAATGATAATAGGCAACTTACATCAAGGTCATATAACAGCTGATTTAGGTCATGTTAAATTAACGACTAAAAAGTGTAAAATTTAAATTTTAATGAAAAGGTAGTCAAAAAAAATTAGATGTTCGAATGAAATTCTTATTCAAGATTCTGTGTTAAGCTTTCGGTGGCATTTTTCACCTTCTTCAAGACCTTTAATTGTTTAAATGTTTAATTAATATTAGTCTACGACTTTTATGACGGGTCTATATAGCCATTTGTTAGAATAATTTTAAAATAATAATAAAATAAAAAAAATTTATCCACGTAGCCCTTATGTAAAATAATAATAATTGAGTTGAACGACTTTTGAATTGTAGTATGTTAATTTTTTCTTATACAGAAGTATAGGTCACGTTGTTTTTTTTTTTAAATAAAACTACTTTAACGTGACCTATACTCCTGTATAAGAAAAAATTAACATACTTATATAAAGTGTAATTTTTTTGTTAATTAAAAATTTAACTATAATAATATCTATGTGTGTTGAATAACGTCATACTTTTTTTGCACTTTATAAAAAATTATTCTTCTTTGTTCAGTAATCCAATCGTATAATTCAAGATACCGAAATTATACGATACTGAACAATAAAAGAATAATTTCTTATAAAGTGCAGAAAGTTTGGGTATTACAACATACATAGATATTAATATAGTTAATTAACAAAAAAATTACATGATATCAAAATAAGTAACTTGTTTCAATTTTCTGTTTATTTACTGTAAATATCATTTATATTTTTTTCTTGATGAAGATGTATCTTGAGTACATTGAAACGTTGATTTTTAATAAATATTAATACAGAACTATAACCTTAAGCCGTTTTATTTTAATTTAATTAGTTTTTAAAGATTTTTACTATATTATAATATTATACCTATAATAGTAACTTGTATTTTGTTATCTAGTAACTTGTTTCTATGTTCTGTTTATTTGCTATAAATGTCACTTATATCTTTTTTGCTGATGAAGATATACATTGAATATATAAAGTAGGTTGATTATTAATATATATATATATATATATATATATATATATATATATATATATATATATATATATATATATATATATATATTAATACAGAACTATAACCTAAAGCCATTTTATTTTAATACAATGAATTCTGAAAGATTTTTTATTATGTTAATTGACAAACTAGTTATTTTGTTATCAATAATTTATGCTACTGGTTTTAATATTTTAAGTCTTTCTTAAATTTTCAACTGATTTTTTTAAATTGAATTGATTTTTCGGTATTGTTCATTTCGTATATATCGATTAAATTTAGCAAATGCTTTAAAATATACAGTAAATAATTTTAAAAATAACTGTACTAGTTTTAGTGGTCTAGTCTATAAACAATTTATAAACATCGTGGTTTTTACTATTATCGAATTCATTCTCAAATAAAATTATTTTATTTACGTTTGCAATGCAAACATTTTGACATTAAAAAAAAATCTAAAAATATATATTTTCGATTTGGTTTATAAATTAGAAACCAGATCAATGTCGTTTGTACTTTACTTTCGTATTTCTCAAAAAATATTTTAAATAAATGTTATGTAGGATAATATTGTTTTTTGCTCAAATATTTTTGATAATTTATTATTCATTTTTAATTGGCATTAGAGATTAACAATACGCCGCTCTGGTGCCGTGTAGCGGAACTCGAAGAAGTGTACAACATAAGTAATATTGTAGTGTAAAGTGTATACATTGTAAAAACTTTTTAGAACTCATTATATAAAACAAAACGGCTTTAGGTTTAAGTTCTGTATTAATATCATCAAAACTGATACAAATGACATTTACAGTAAATAAACAGAACATAGAAACAAGTTGCTAGGTAACAAAATAAGTAACTAGAATATAAAAATTTTATAAAATTTTTATTGATGGAAATTTTATTTAAATCTCTGCCTTCCTTGAAATTTATAAATTTTATGATTATATTTACATATTTTCATATATAGCAACTTGTTTCTATGTTTCTGTTTATTTACTGTAAATGTCATTTGTATCAGTTTTCCTAATGAAGACGGACGTTAAGTTCGTCATAACGTCGATTATTAATAAATATTAATACAGAACTTAAACCTAAAGCCGTTTTATTTTACGTAATTTTGAAAACTAACTAATAATAGGAAATTACAAATTAAAATATTATTAGCAATAAAGTTTTATATCAAACTTGGACATTACCACTCTCTATTAAATGCAATGCGCAATGATACATTTGAATATAAGCACATTTATTTCAGTCAATCCAAGTATTTGTTGTAAGTTTAACTCTGTTAATATCACCATACTTAATAAATATTTGAATTTGTTGTTTCTAAGAAAAAAAAAATAGGTAGCTTGTTTATATAGCTATCTCTGTGTAAAGCTAAGTATTTCTAAATAAAAGTTTGGGCGATGCAATTGTTTGATGAAACGTGAAACTGCATATTTGCTGTGTATTCGTATGTAAAATTAAAACCGTCATGAGCAATACTGTAGTGAGAATGTTCCCTATGCTAAGAATGTTTTTACATACATACACAATTACGCCATGTACCCAACAGGGTGTGGCACAAACTATTTTTATCATCCCGTAATCAGTCTCCTCAAAACATAACATCTGTGTAAAACTGAATAATTCTATCAATATGTAAAACTACGTAAAACTTAAACCATAGCTATGTGTGAGCCTTAAGGACAATTATTTTTATCACTTAAAATTTTAATCATAACATAATTAAAATTAAACGATTAAGTTCTGTATTAATATTTAGTAATAATCCAACTACTCTTTACGTACTCAACGTACTTCTTCATCAGAAAAACTAATAAAAATGACATAAACAATAAATAAACAGAACATAGAAACAACTAACTTATTTCTATGTTCTGTTTATTTACTGTAAATATTATTTGTATTAATTTTCCTGATAAAGACGGACGTTGAATTTGTCGAAACGTCGAATATTAATAAATATATTAATACAGAACTTAAACCTAAGGCCGATTTATTTTATATAATGAGTTCCGAATAATTATTTATTTTTTTAAATTCTGCACAACTCTATTTATAGAACACTAATTCATTTCATATTCAATGTTATCGATTTTATCAAAAATTTAAGTTTTTTTCTTTAAATTTTTCTGTGATTCCCAGATAAATCAATTAGATTATATAATTTATTCGCTATTACAGAACGAGATGACGTACAAACTGTACAACAAATTTTATTCGGGAAATCGGAGAAAACAACAATGTTTAAAAATACATTAAACAAATATTCCAATATAAACTATTATTCTTCAAATACGACAAAAATTAAATACTGTGATACAAGCAATATATAATCTACATCGAATTATAAAACGAAAATTTTAATAGTAAAAATGATTAAATAATTTATATAAAATATTAACTTGTACTAAAACGATATTTGACAATAAAAACAAAAAAAAAAGAGATATATAATAATACAAAATTAATGATATATAATATGGTAATAATTGCTTGCAAGTTAATATATACATACATACAAATTAAATATATTTAAAAAAAATATGGCGTCCATTGACAATAAATAAAATTTAAAATTAAATTAAAAAAAAAAATAAATATTTGCTGTGAAGTAATCTATAAAAACGATTATGAAATGGAGAAAATATATGTATGATTGGAACATACTGAAGTAGAAAATATGACGAAATTGTGGACCGAAAAATGTATTTGAAAATAACCGGAAAGCTTTGCTGAAACATCTCCATGAAAAATGCAGATGATCTTAGTTGCTGGAGGGTGAGTATTTCAGATTCCTTTTTTTTTTGCAGATTTTCAACCCTTAGCTCTGGAAGTATCTTTAAGCAAAAATATATAAAATATTATGTTTTATTTATAGATTTCCGCTGGTGTTTTGAATAGGTTATTTTTAGATCAGTTTTTCAGTAGATTTCCATTTGGGATTAAATATATTTATTCGTGCGCGTATTCTGTGATAGCGTGGTTGATTTGTTATCTAAAGTTTGTCAGTTTTAGATATTATGCGCTTGCAAGACGTTATATAAAATATTAAATAAAACGGCTTTAGGTTGTAGTTCTATATTAATATTTATTAATAATCGACGCATTTAACGTACAACTTTATCAGAAAAAAAGATACAAATGGCATTTGCGTCAAATAAACACAACATAGATACAAGTTACTAGGTAACAAAATAAAGTACTAAAAATTAATAAAATTAGTTACTTGCTTTGTTACGTCTATAGTAACTCGTTTCTATTTTCTGTTTATTTACTGTAAATGTCATTTGTATCTTTTTTCCTGATGAAGACGTACGTTTAGTTAATAATTATTAATAATCGATGTTTCGACTTACTTAACTTACATCTTCATCAAAAGAAAAATATAAAAATAACATTTACAATAAATAAACAGAACGTAGAAACAAGTTACTAGGTAACAAAATAAGTAACTAAAAATTAATAAAATTTAAGCTCTAGTTATTTATTTTGTTACCTAGTAAATTGTTTTTATATTCTGTTTATTTACTATAAATATTATTTTTACTTGATTGATAAATATTAATGCAGAACTACAACCTACAGCCGTTTTATTTTAATATAATGAGTTCTGAAAGATTTTTTACTATGTTTTCTAATAAAATTTAATTACTCAATTACCATAAATATAAATAAAGCAAAAGTGAATAGTAAATGTTTAGTAAAATCTAATTTACATTTGAATGAAGTTGTTATGCCATATCCTTATAGTGTATATATGTACATATGTACACAGTAAAAAATTCTTTAAACGATTTATAGTCATATTCATATACAAAATACACATTGTATATAAAAGACACATTGTATATAGAAAATATAAATATATATATATATAAAATAAAAAAAGTATATAAATTTGAAATGATGAAAGGTACGCTCACGTGCGCTTCCCATAGAACGGTAGGTATATAAATGTAAAATAATAGATTTAATATTCTTTAGACATTTGTATATACAAATTTTTAGACACATTGTATATAGCTAAATTATTGCAATTACTAAAATAGAATCGAACTTCAAACTACAATTAGAAATATTAAAACTGACACTCGACAGTCGTGGATATTCTAACGTACTAACTTCCGAAAAATACTAAATATCAAATATCCACAACTCTTACAATATACTATAGTCCTTAATTTGTAGGAAAATATTTTATCTTAAACTCTTTCTGTTAAATAAAAACAGAATCACGTAAGTAAAAAAAATCTTTAATACCAAGACCATCTAAATTTAAAACTGTCTAAAGTCGCAAGGACTGTTTCCTGCTGATAATGCTCAAAGCTCAAAAGCTGACTTCGTGCTGATCGGAGCCACATTTACGGGGAGGCCGAAGGCTCTGACAATATCCTATCGTGACCAGGCTGCCTGATGACAATCTCTACTTGTATACAGGAATGGTGTTTGGGTACACGAGCTCAAACTCAACCACCTGAACTGCATATCAAAATAGTTGATCGGACAGTGTTTTTGTTTTGTTTTGGTTTCATTTGTTTTGCTTTCGGTGATGGTGCATGCGTGTATTTGATGCTAGATAGTATAAGATTTGTTTTGTTTTTATTCTTTTGTTTTATGTGATTTGTAAATCAGGTATTTACGAATAAGGATCGCTGTAACTAAAAATTTATGATATACATACATACATTCACAAACTGGCACAAACTCTTTTCATCATCCCGAAATCAGTCGCCTCCAATATAATATTATTGTTGGTATAATTACATACATTTCTAAATTGACATAAAGGATATATTTTGAAATGAATGAATTACACTTATTAGTATTATTATGTATTAAGTCTCATTATTTTAATGAATTATTACAGATATTAATATGCAAACTGTAATTTTACATAATTTAAGAAGTTATACTAATTTTACATACTTATTAGGTCATTTTAACTTACTTTATGTGATTATTATGAATTATGTAAAAATTACAGAATTACTACATTTTTTCTGTAATTTCGCAATTTTTTTGTACAGTGTAGTTTTTTCAAATATCTAAATGGAATAAACTTTTGATCAAATTATAGAAATCAATATAGAAAATGTATAAACTCAAACGGGCCGAAATTATATTTTACTTTCGTTTTTATGACTGCATTTTTGTATATTTTCCGATTTTTTTATTTTACTTCTTCCTGCCTAAGTATTTTTCTCAGCATGTGTACATCGCTTGCGTATTATTCGCATAAAATTATGGCAAATAGAAAATGGAATAAAGGTGTTCATTTCTACTTTTTCCGTTTTTGTATTTTCTTTTCAGTTTAATTTCAGCGAAATTTATTTGCTTATTTTTTTAAAGTTCCAACTGCCACTTTTACTGTAATGGAACATTTGCTTTTATTACTTCGTGTTTTTATGAACATCTTTTAATGGTACTCCTCTTTTTGCGAAATCAATATTTTGCGTTTCGTTGCTAAAAATACGACGGATAAATGTTTTATTCAAATTTTAACATTCGTATTGAAAAATATCATATTTCAAAATAAAACGGCTTTAGGTTATAGTTCTGTATTAATATTTATTAAAAATCGACGTTTTGATGAACTCAACATACGTTCTGACAGATTTTTTACTACGTTTATATTTCAGCTTATGTTACTTATGACCAGTTTTTATTATCTTTACTTAAATTTCAGTATTAACCAAATTACACTGAAAAAATATTACTTTGAAATTAACGTTTTTACCACTTTGACTACAAGGAAAAATGGTAAAATATTCATACATACATACATACATACACAATCACGCCATATACCCAAAAGAATGTGGCACAAACTTTTTCCACTATCCCGAAATCAGTTTCCTTGAAACATCCCTATCCAGACAGGCAACTTTAGCTTCATCCATATTCATAATTCATCTTATACATACTCTCATATTCTTACTACTTGGAAATTTTTGCTCACACATAACATTTTCAATCTTACCACTCCAACTATTCGTCGGACGTCCACGCAAACGTATACTATCAAAATCATTCCTATAAAGTTTAACCAAACATTCATTAGGCATTCGCTCAAGATATTCGAACCATCTTAACTGATTATCATCAACTTTTGCTAAAACATTTTTTTTTCAATTTCACACTCATCATACACTAATCTATCTTGCACTCCCGATTCCTCCTAGTTACACCACATACTTCACGTTTTTTCCGTTTTCCGTTTTATACTTTTGCAACCAAATTTAACATTCACTACCATACATCGATGTAGGTACCAAAACAGCTTTGTATATTCTTAACAGCATTAACAAGTTTAGGTCTTTTCAGTTGTATAGCTACTATTAAATAAACAAGATTAGAAGTATATGGATAAACCCATATATAGACTACTTTGACATTTCTCGGAAAGTTGGCAACACTGTATTTTAATAATATTATAATTTATGTGGGCATTAGGAGATACTTTTCTGAAAATTTGATCAAAATCGAATAAATAATGTAGCCACAATGAATTTTTAAAAAATTTTGTGATTTTTTTCTCGATAAGTTGGCAACACTGTATTTTGTTAAAATTGTATAATTTATTTAGGCACTATAAAAAACTTTTATGAAAATTTGATTAAAATCGGTTAAATAAAATGGTCATAATAAATTTTTAAAAATTTTATTAATTTTTTTTTCGGAAAGTTAGCAACACTGTATTTTGTTAAAATTACATAAATTATATGAATACTAGGAGAATCTTTTGTAAAATTTTGAGTAAAATCGGTTGAATAACATGGCCATAATAAAATTTTTAAAACTTTAGTAATTTTTTTCTCGGAAAGTTGGCAACAATGAATATTAATAAAATTATGTAATTAATGGGAGCATTAGGGAAATCTTTTCTGAAAATCTGATCAAAATCGGATAAATAATGTAGCCACAATGAATTTTTAAAAACTTTAGTAATTTTTTTCTCGGAAAGTTGGCATCACTGGAAAAAACAAAAACCACATGACCATCTTGGGCACTAGGCAAATTTATCCTGAAAATTTCATTATAATCGGTTGAACCGTCTAGGAGGAGTTGCGATCACAAAATTTTGTCTGAGGACCAAGCGAGCGAGCTGACGACGCACATCCATACACCCACATAAACTAAGTTCAGATTCGTCATCTACAGGTTATATGAAGGATTTCTATACAATTTTTTTTTTTTTTTGAAAATGTTACAGACACCGTACCAAACGCTATACTACTTTTTCCTTGCAGTCAAAGTAGTAAAAAGAAAAAGTTAGATAATAAAATAACTCGTTAATTTATCTAGCAAATTAGATAAATAACTAGATACCATATTATTAACTAAATGTTGTGTGAAAGTTCCAATCATATAATGATTAATCATCTATTATAATATACAAACATAGTCTATTATTATTTATTTTACTAAAAACTCATTACACTAATTCTCATTGATTTTTGTTTCACGTTTTCTACTTTTGTTCGGTAATGATCGTGATATTTTGGCCGGAATTCAAATTATATAAAAATTAAGAGATATTTTATTTTATCTACTAGGTATGTATTATAAATATAACATTTTATCTATTTTTTAACAATAAATTACGTCAATTTATTGAATTAAATTTAAGGACTTTGTATGTTACAGTGTTGTCATTAAAATTAAATAAAAATATATATATATATATAATATTGGAAAAAAGTATTATGTAAAGAAATCATTAATGTATTCTTACTTGTTACTTCTAAAAGTAGAAGTTTTGGAAGTTGATAAAATTTCAAATATCTTGCAGAATTTTTTATTTTATTGGTTTTTTAAAATAAGTTTATTTGTATATACGTATTTTAATCTATTTAAAAATTGATATATGTACAAAATTTGTAAGAAAACACATAATTATTATGAATGTAATATCATTACATACATACATACATAATCACGTCATGTAGTCAAGAAGGATTTGGCACAAACTCTTACCATTATCCCGAAAACAGTTTCCTCAAAACATCCCTATTGAGACAAGCAACTTTACTGTTGTATTTAATATAAAAGTCGTAAAACATCAAATTAGTTGAAGTTACCAAAGCCAACTAGATTGATATAGTAAACAATAGTACAACAAAATGCTGTTTTATTTTGTTTTGTGGAATATTTATTTTAAATTAATTTGTCATAATAATTCTTTAAATTTGTATTGTTATTGCTATTCTATAAAAATAATGAATATTTGATCAAACGAATTTATATGAATGATTTTGAAGGTATATGTTTGCGTGGACGTCCGATGTGTAGTTGGAGTGTTATGATTGAGAAAGTGTTTTACTTGAGCGAAAGTTTCCATGTAGTAGAAATAGCACAGCATATATGAGAAGAGTTATGAATGTGGATGAAGCTAAAATTGCTTGTCTGGATAGGGATGTTTGGAGGAAAATAATTTCGTGATTGTATATGTATGTGTTTATAACTGATATAACACTCTATTAAAATGTAACGCTTTGCTAAAACTGGTTTTATATACGTTTTTAACATTGTTATTTTCTAACATCGTTGTTAAAATTTAACATACCTTTATGAAACCTAGCATTATTCATTGTAAAATTTAAGGATGAGGCTTATACATATGGTATGTATACGCAATTAGCTATTTATACATACTAAAAAAAAAAAATCTAAACCAACCTACTAACCTAACCTACTCTAAATAGCCAATTACGTAAAAATACTGTATGTATAAATAGTCAATTGCGTATACATACCGTATGTATAAATAGCCACTTTCAAAATTTAAACATAAATTACCTTACATTTAAAAAGAAATTTATATTTTTTGTTGCTTCATATAATTTGTTTATCAAATCGAAATTGAGTCACATATATTTTAATCATGATAGATTTTATATATTTGAAATATGCACGAATTTCTAAATATTTTCTCGTTTCGGTGGAAAAATGATGATAAATTTACAAATAACTGTCATTCATCGAAACACATGAAATGAATGTCGATTTATTTTTATATTTGTTTTTGTCAAAAAACAGGACAGTGTTTATTCACGATTAAGCGAAGGCAGATCGCTATTTTTGACCCCCTTTTTTTGTTTAACTAAAAGCGCACAGAAACAAATGCGACTATAGTTTACTTTTCTAACCTAGATAATTAACAAAAAACGGTCTAATAAATTATTAAATTTTATAACTTATATTGGTGTTTAAAAAAACATAAAAATATGTTATTATAAGTATAATGTTTTGTTTTTAAAATCTCACGTTTATCTACTATTATATATTGTTAAAATAAAACTGCTTTATATTCAAGTTCTGTATTAAAATTTATTTATAATTAACGTTTTGACGAAACTCAACGTGAACATAAAGCAGTTTTAATTTTATTATTTTTTAGGTAACAAATGAGTAACTAGATCATAAAATTTTTAATATCGGTTTTTCTGAGCGTTGAGCGTTTAGTTTCGTCGAAACATTGATTATAAATAAATTTTAATAAAAATCTTGAACCTAAAACTGTTTTATTTTATATAATGAGTTCTGAAAGATTTTTATTATGTCAATATACTGTTATATTTAAAATAGATGGTATGATTGAGAGCGTGTTTGGCCTGAGCTTTCCAAGTGGTAGGAATATAAGAACATGTATGATAAGGTATTATGAATGTAGATGAAGGAAAAGTTACTTGTCCGGAGAAAATGTTTAACGGAAACTATTTTTGGCCTAGGGGAAAGAGTTTATGTTACACCCCTTTTATTAAATGGCGTGATTGTGTATTTATGTATGTACAATATTATAAGCATATTACAAACACTGTTATTATTATAGTATTTTGGTTTTTTGGTTAACTAGCCATTAATTTAGTGTGATGAATTAATTAAATTATTATTCAATTTTTAAATGAAGAAAAATGCATTGACCATACTTGGGTTTGAACCCGGAATCTGCAGTTTTTGCCACTAACCAACTACACAACAATATCCTATCGACAAGGTTAGGTTAGGTTAGGTTTCTATATTTTGACTGGTCATGATATACTCATTAATTTAATCCAGTCAAGTACATCACATAATTTGTGTATAAATTTATACACGCATATACATACATACGCACATAGTATATTAATATTATATATTAAATTTATATTTTTATACAAGGTTAATGCATTTTTCTTCATTTAAAAATTGAATAATGATTTAATTAGTTTATCAAAATAAATTAATGGCGATTTAAACAAAAACAAAATACCGCAAATGAGAAAGATTCCCGAGTTCGATCTCCGGCAAGATCAATGCATTTTTTCATATAAAAATTAACTAATAATTTAATTAGTTCATCAAAATAAATTGCTGGCAATTTAAGCAAAAACAAAATAATATAACTTAATATAATTCGCAATATGTAATTAAAAATATAAAAATATACGATTATTATTATTATAACATTTTAATTAAATTTTACGATATAGTACATCTAATTAATTTATTAATTTCGTTTTGTTACATCTGTCTTAATATTTAACATCTAATATCAGGAAACACAAACTAATCTAAGTACGAATCAAAGACGACAATTCGTCACACACGAGTAACAAAGATAGATAGACACAATGTGACAAAGATAAAATATATATGTAATGTTCATCTCCTTTACCCTCTACAAACGTCAAGTAATATTCCCACCAATTCTGTGTTACATACTTCAGATTGTTGCCTTGATATTAATCATACTAGTCGTACCACTTACTATATATACGGTCCTTCTGGCCATATGACGTCAGCGCCCTGAAATAAGGCCGGCACTGCCCCAGCGCCCAAGTAGGACATTGCCGAATTTTGGTAGACTGTTTGAGTTGAAGCATTGTAAAAACAGTTGTTGGGATAATGTTAGTACAAAGCTAGTAATTTATTGAATTAAAATTATTGGAGTTATTAGTTAATTTATTTGTTGAGAAATTGAATTAAGCATATTTTTTATTTTGTAAATATACAAGTATTTTACAGAAAGTACATACATGCATACATAATCACGCCATGTGCCCAAAAGAATGTGACATAAATTCTTTTTCTTATCCTTTTTTATTAGGGATTCAAACCGAAACTGAACCAAAAACCGAAAAAACTGTTATTTTTGCTGGAACGAAAACCGAAACTGAACCGAAAATAAAATATCGGTTTATTTCGGTTCAATACGTGTTGAAACATTTTTTTGTTTTTGTTTTAGGTATATGAGAATGATTAATAAAATTGAAAATAAAACTAGGAATCAATTGGAGGAAGGTGTATTTTTTGATAATATCTTTGCTTTTAATAATCTTTAAATAGTTTAAATGAAAATACATTGGAAAATATTTTAATAATTATTTTTTCTAATTATAAATAAATAAAAATCCTGTATACAAGAATTTGTTACGTTAACATAATGTTATCTTATTATTATATAATTAAAACATACATAGGAATAATAAATTATATTATTATCATATATTATATACTTCCAATTATTATACCTTTAATTAGTTAATAATTATTATTATTATTCATATTATATTATTGTATCAATTTATGTAGTATACTTATTATAAAACTAGAAATAAAATGTTCTAAATTATGGTAGAAAAAAGTTTTTAATACAAATAAAAGATTTAAATTTTTTTTAAATTAATCACTCAAAACTGAACCTAAAACCGAAAAAACCGTTATTTTTGCCGGAACAAAAACCGGAACCGAACTGATATATTTTTTTTTTAATTGAACTATAATGAAAATCAAAACGAAAAATGTAACGGTTCGAAACCCTGTACAAATATACTAAAATTACATCTGTCGAATTTTCGCCCTCACACCAGAAAATAATTTAAGTATTATTTCTGGTATTAAAAATTTTGTACTACTGAACTGATATATCAGCTGGGTCTGAGTGGTTTGGAACTCACTATAAGCTCTAGCTTCTTTGTCTGGCCGTGGGCTAACGACTTTCATCATTGACAATGCAAGTAAAAATTGTTAAAGAAACTATACAAACTAAACATATAGTTTCTCTAACAATTAGGAATTACGGGAACTAATGAATAGTTTTCGAAATCTTTATGCAAAGCAGCTTAAATTGGAACACCCGCTACATAATGCAAGTATAGATTAGAAATTCAAATATCCTTTTAGTAAAATTATAGAGTGCTATTCCTAGACGAGACTTTCCTTTCAGACTATATCATTAAAGCAAATAACGAGTTTGCTAAAATTTATCGACCATTTTTTTCGTGGGCGCGCCTAATATTAAATTTAATCCGTTGAAAGTAGGTAAGACTGGCTTAACTTTCTATCTTACAAATTAGCTGGCTAAAATTCTCCTTCAGTCGAAAAGAAAGAGCTAAAGAAGGAAAAAACTTACCGAATAACTTTTTTAATACAATTTCGTTCGCCGATCACTTTCTAAAGCGGGCAAAAAAAAGATGGAGATTTTTTTTTAGCAAACAGAAAAAATATTGTAAGTTGTGTAGGGCATACAGTGCTTCAAGATGAGAAACTTTCAATGAGTCAGCGAAAAAAATTAATAAAAATATTTCAGTTTTAATTTATGTTAAATGTAAATCGTGACGTATTATTTTCAGAGAGATATAGATACATTAAAAACGAATATACATACATACATACATATATCACGCCATGTATCCAAAAGGGTTTAGCATCTATCCAGACAAGCAACTGTAGCTTTATCCACATTTATAATACCTCTCATACATGCTCTTCCATTCCTACTACTTAGAAAGTTTTAATCACGCAAGTCACTTTCTCAATCACACCACTTCAGCTACTCATCGGACGTCCACTTGCAGACATATATCTTCAAAATCGTTCATATAAATTCTTTTAACAAAACGTTTATTAGACAATCGCTCAAAATGTCCGAATCATCTTAACTGACCAACTTTTGCAACATTTCTTTCAAATTTTTACTCATCATTCATTAATCTATTTTGTACCTCTGATTCCTCCTAGTTACAGCGCATATCTCTACATAAAAATCTCATTTCCATAACAGTCATTTTTCGTTTTCTGCTTTTGCAGCCAAACCCAACATTCACTAGCATACATTAATGTAGGCACCAAAACAGCATTGTATATACTCAAACGATGGGCCTGTTGGAAAACATTTACATTCCTAGCAAAAATATCCAAAGCACCCAAAACTTTACAACCAGCATTAATACTTCTTTCAATTAAACGATCAAAACGACCATCCTTAAATAATAAACTACCCAATTACACAAAAAGAATATAAATACAAAATAACAAATATCTGGCTAAATTTTAAACAAATATTCGACCGAATATCGAATAACTGAATTGATTGAATTAATTATTCAGTTTCAGTTCTATATATTAGTGTTGTGATAAATAGTAGTTTAACCGAATAGCCGAATAACAAATATTCGGCCAAATTTCAATCAAATGTTTTACCGAATACTACAACATAGATGAATAAGCTAAATACTAAATAATTATTCGACTACGACCTAATATTAAAAGACATTTTTAAATTATAGTACAATTAAGGTAAGTTCCGTTATATGTCATTATGTTGATGACAAACCTAATGACACAAAAATATCAGTACCTAAAATTTTATATAACATATTAAAAAATATTTTAGAATTTATTATTCTTATATTAAAATAAAACTGCTTAAGGTTAAAGTTCTGTATTAATATTTATTTAAAATCGTCGTTTCGACGAAACTCAACGTCCGTCTTCATCAGGATAAATGATATAAGTGACATTACAGTAAATAACAGAACATAGAAACAAGTTAATAGGTAGCATCATAAAATTTATAGATTTTTAATTAATGAAATCTAAATTTTATTTAACTCAGTACCTTCACAGTAATTCATGTTATTCTTTTTATGGTTATTTTGATATAAGTTAGTATTTAAATAGTTTAAAACCAGAATTTGATGTAGTAAATTTGTTTATCAATGTTATTTTGTTATATATAATTATTAATAGACGGATTTTAGTCTTTTTAATATTTTTCATATAAACTACAAAGCCAACGTTTCGGCAAACTCTATTGCCTTTATCAGGACTCTACGTTGGCCTTATAGTTTATATTAAAAACATTAAAAAAAAAACGGAAATCTGTCTATTAATAATTATAAATTAAATTGTAACAGTCGACTACTATTTTTACAATTTAATATTATTTTGTTATATTTACAAACAAATAAGTACCAATTATATACAATGATATTTTGATATTTGTATTTATTTTTCCTATGTTTGCAATAATGATTATTATTTTTGTTAAATTGTACGTTTACATTGAAAAACAAAAGTAATAACTCGTTCCTATATGCGTAAGTGAGAAAAACAATCCTACATAATTTTAAACAGTATATTATTATACTTAGTTATTTTATTTCAAACTGTATTTTAAAAATGGCGCGTCGAATATAATCTAGATCGTCTAGATTGCGTTTTCACCCTCTACTTTCATTCCAAAGTAGTTTCTCTACTTGCCGCCAGATGGTTGTATTGATTACATTAACACACTTTAACAATACAATGATATTACTGGTTAAAATATTTATTTACACAAGAATTTTTTTATTATTTTTGTTATTCTATAATAAATTTTTGTTTTATAAATTTATAATATATTTGTTATAGTAATAATTTTCAGTCAAATATTTGGTGGATGCGCCTTTGAAATCAAACGTGTTATTTTTTTAATTGTTTCTAATTTTAATAATTTTATATTTAATTTTTATTAATATTTGCAGAATTATTTTTCATAAATTTATTTTTATTTAAATATTTTGGTGGAGGCGCTAATGTGTATTTTATTGAAAAACTTATTTCTAATTTGTACATATTTAAATTTATTTGATATTAATATTACCTTCTATAAATTTATAATAGATTTTTTGAGTAATATTTTTAATTTAAACATTTTGTTAGAAATAAAAAAAATTTAAATGTTTGTTAAAATTTATTTCTTATTAATATTTACAGAATTACTTTATATTTCATAATATTTTTTGCAGCAATATTTTTTACTGGAGATGTCCTTGAACATTTTAAATTTAATTTGGTATAATGGAAAGAGTTTGTGCTACATTTTTTTGGGTACATGGCGTGATTATATACGTATTGTTTATAATTTATTTTTTTCAAATTTATTGTTTTTATTTCGTTTATATTACAATAAATAACTTTATGCTTTTAAATTAGATTATCGAAATTATATACAATATTACTTAATTTATTGAAAAAAAAATGTTGTTGCAACACTTAGTGTTAGTCAGTTAAGGTGGTTTAGTCATCTTCAGCAAATGTCTAATAAACGTTTGCTTAAAAGAATATATTTGAATGATTTTGAAGGTATACGTGAGCGTGGACGTCCGATAAGTAGATGGAGTGGTATGATTGAGAGAGTGGCTTGCGTGAACAAATGTTTCCAAATAGTAGGAATGGTAGAGCATGTATGAGAAGTATCATAAATGTGAATGAAGCTATAGTTGCTTGTATGGATAGGAATGTATGGAGAAAACTAATTTCGGGATAGTAGAAAGAGTTTATAAAGAGTAGGTATAAAAGAAATAAGTGAATTTATTATTAAAATAATCATACACTTTTTATAGTAAAACTGATATTTAACTATTAACTTAATTAAAATGAGATAATCCAAGTGTATATTTTATATTTTAATATTTCATTGTACTAAATACAAATGTGTTCATTCGATCTGATTCGATCTGTAGATGAATATTTAAATATTCGAAATCTATAATCAATTAAAGATATTTTTTTGAACAGTTTAGTTTTTGGCTTTTATTATTTATAATGAACCCTTACACTTTTTCTCATCATTAACTCAATTGTTTTTAATAAATTGTTTTGTTTTTGTTATAGGTGAGTTTCCATTTTCTGCCGAATTGTCTTAAAATTAAGGATACAGATTTGCATGTAGAACTAGAATTGGTAAGTTTACAAAAAAGTATTTTTTATGTTTTACCATTCTTTCATTTCATCTACACTTTAACAAGAATTTTATTCTTACATTTATAAGTTAAGGTCATATATAAAACCTGAAACACATTGACTGAATACTACAAGCTAAGTTTTAGGATATTTCAATTCATTTGTTTAATCTTATGAGAGTTGCATTATCTTAAAATAAGTATTAGTTAAAAATCAAAATTAAAATCGGGCTAGTACTACCAGCTAAATTGTAAACATTTCTTTTTAATATTTACTGGA
This sequence comes from Clivina fossor, assembly GCA_963966155.1. Lineage (NCBI taxonomy): Eukaryota > Metazoa > Arthropoda > Insecta > Coleoptera > Carabidae > Clivina > Clivina fossor. Next base: position 8,241,798 of record OZ014566.1, read on the forward strand.
AACTATAGAAACAGTGCTTAAGGAGGTATTTCCGTTTGAAGCATCGATTTGTTAGGTGTTTTTCAACAATTTGTTTGCAAACTTGTATAACAAATACAGTAAGAACAATTACATCGTTGCAAAGTATATTTATTGAAGTTGTGAACAGTACTTTTTTTTTTTAAAAAGTCAAATTTTTACTTTAAAAAATGACAAATGTCAAAATTCAGATTTGCCAATGGTGGCAAATAAAACTCGCGTTCTACATTTCTGAAACAAAAAATTTAGATGTTAGTATTTGTTATACAAGTAACTTTTGTTAATTTGACTTTTTCGAAAAAGAAAAAAAACTGCTGAAAATTTCAATAAATACACGGTAAAATTGTTGTTCACTATATTTGTTGGTAAAAGTTTCCAAAAAAATATGTTAAAAAGCACCTAAAAAATCGATGTTACAAATGGGAATATCCCCTTAAATAAATAATATCAGAAATTATTACTGTAATTGTGACCTTGAGTTTTAGCTCAATGAACAAATTTTTGCAGGACAAAACTCAATATCAAGACACTCAATTTATATTGATGAAAGTTTATTAGTCAATTGTTTATAGAACTTAAATATATTTGGTGCTAATTCGGTTAGGTTAGGTTGTAAAAAAATTGTTTAATTTTAGATTTGAAGTATTATCTTGTAATATTTGTCCCATAGGATTTATCCTGGCAACATTATATTGCAAGAAATAAAATATTATACAAATCTAATAATTTATACAATTACTTTAAGAAATTAATTACTTATAGTCAGTCAATTTCTTCGTTGTTCCATTGTACAAAACCTTACTTTTGAGGAAATGATGTTTAAAATTTCTAAACTGAATGTTTATTTGTTTGGAGAAAACTGATTTCGGGATAGTGGAAAGAGTTTGTGCCACACTCTTTTGAGTGTATGGCGTGTTTGTATATATATATATATATATATATATATATATATATGTATGTAGGTATAATTGTTAAAATAGATAGAAAATTAATAAATATTTCCAAAATAAGTAATAACTCAATTTAACCTAAAATAACATATGAAACAAATAAGAAATCAGCTGACGAATATATTGCTATAAAAATAAATAATAATTAAATATATTGTTAAACATTCAATTTAAAATTGATTTTATAATATATAAATTAAGCGAGAAAATATTTAATTTTTTAAATTTTTCCTTGAAAAGTAAATAAAATATACAACAAATAGGTATTTGTATTGATTATAAAATTAAATTATTGTAGTCACATTACTAAGAATAAATATTTGAATCATATTAATTCTAATAATTGTATTAAATCATTTCAAATAAAATTTATTTGTATAATTATAATAACAACAATTATTCAATAGTTCTCAGTAATTACTCACCAAAATAATTAATGCCAAATTTGAAAAATTAGATTTTATTAAAATATAGATTAATAAATAATTAGTATTTAACGGAATTTGGTCTTTTATATATTTTTATTAACTACTAAGCCAACGTTTCGGTAATCACTATTGCCTTCTTCAAGGCTAGCAGAATATTTTAGTTGATTTTACATGTAACGCAAATATACATTATTTGATCAGTAAATTTAAAAATACAAATTATCACTGTTATATAAAAAAACATGTCATAAAAACAATCATTAAAAAAATGATTTTTATTATGTTTTATATAACAGTACGTTACATGTAAAATCAACTAAAATATTCTGCTAGTCTTAAAAATTACCCAAACGTTGGCTTTTAGTGAATTCCATCAAATACTGAATTATAAAATAAATATAATAATAAAAACACTTGGTAGTTTCACAAGATTTATTTATTTCTTAAATAAATCTTTTAAATTTATTAAATAAATCTTGTGAAACTACCAAGTGTTTTATTTTTTATATTTATTTTATAATTTAAAAAATGCTGCACCAAGTGCCAACCGCAACATTGTTAAATATTATTTTAAATACGAAATATTTAATAAATATTGACTGTCAACTATTTTTCCAATTTTATAAAAAATAAAAATATTCCTACATTAGACAAAAACAAAATTAAAACATTTGTTTAAAATATCTATCGCTATTTCTAATAATAAATAATATATTTAAAAAATCCAGATAAAAATGATAATATAGATACTAATAATATAGATACAAATTTACAAACAACAAAGGAATAATTTTTCTCTTTGTGCGAATAGGACACACTATAATTTTCTTGAAAAAATTGATTTCCTTGTACTTAAAATAAACCGCCAGACGTTCGAAATCCGGTAGCTCGTCGCATATCATATCGGCATCGTTTCGCTCCGGTATGCCGCAATGCGTCCCCGGAAAGATGCCTCAATATCATGTTATCATCGTACCACTTCGACTAAATTCGCCACATATTCGGCGCGCATCGGAACGAGAACAGCTGGCTAGCTGGATAGTATACAGTCAATACCTACTACGATATAAAACTCAATTTAATACGGTGTTGTTACTTTATTTTAGGTTTCGTTGGCAGATTATTAACGAAACAGTTAATGTATTATTAGAAATTAGATTTTTAATATTTTATTAATTGGTTAGAGAAATTGCAAAAAATGTTTGTATTATTTTGAATATAATTTATAGTAAAAATCAATGCTACAAAAGCGAATACCCCCTTAAAGTTTAACAAAAATATACTTAACTACTTAACTATCTAAGAATTTCATTAATTTGATAAATCTAAATCGTTTTTATTACATTTTAATAATATTAATCACTGTATGTTATTAATAAAGAAAAAAAATTATAATGCAAGATACCTACTAATTTTTTCATAATAACAGTCATTTATTTATATCAAAATTTTTACTTTATAATCGAAATATGAAAAATGGTTAAATAATAAAAATAAATCTTTCAGAAAATTATTTGGAAATAAAAATATCGATAAAGATTATTAATTTATTAAAAAACACTTCGTTAGTTTCATAAAAATATTTTAATTACTCAACGACCTTAGGAGTTACAAGTGAAAATCTTAAAATAATTGTAATATAAATATGTACTTTTACAAAATGTAGTGGGAAAAACAAATGTATAAATTCCAAAAAAAAATTGCTGTTAATAGTATGTTATTCAGGTAATACAATATTTGCAAGAGTGAGTCAGATAAATCTGTATGTTCATTAACAATATTTTCCTTCATTGCAAAGATTTTGTTAATAGTTAAGGATTCTAACAAATTAAGTTTATAACCTTGAGAGTTTGAATTTCAGGGTTTGTTATGTTACTGAAGGTTTTTGTACTATGAACTTTTTTAATGTTATACATACATACACAATCACGCCATGTACCCAACAGGGTGTGGCACAAACTCTTTTTATCATTCCGTAATCAGTCTTCTCCAAACATTCCTATCCAAACAAGCAACTTTCGCTTTATGCACATTCATAATTCCTCTCATACATGCTCTTTTATTCTTACTACTTGGAAACTTTTGCTCACGCAAAACACTCTCAATCATACCACTCCAACTACTCATCGGACGTCCACGCAAACGTATACCATCAAAATCATTCAAATAAATCTTTTTAACCAAACGTTCATTAGATATTCGCTCAACATGTCCGAACCATCTTAACTGACTAACACCAAATTTTGCTACAACATTTTTTTCAATTTCACAAATATTTTTGAATTTTTAATAGTATTAGTAATATTTAACTATTACATAAATACATACTCGTATAATTTTATATTTTATTTAATTTATATGGTACAAATTTGCTAATTTACAAATTTGCGTATTAGGAAAATGAAATTATTATTAATTAGAATGTAACTAATTCGATAAACAAAATATATTGAAAATATCGATGAACGCATGTAATTCAGTCTATGGAGACACTTGATGAATAGATTCATGCTTCTTGAATCACATTCAATGTCATATTAATTTAATTGTGAAATTAATATTCGTATAATTTGTAAGGCAATTTTTAGTATTTCATACAGAACAACAAACTAACCATTTAAAACTCAACTACATTAAATTTGTTGATGTGGTAATGACATACTTATTAATATATTATGTACATATTTTATTGAAAGTAGGTATATTTAATAATTTAATATTTTTAAATATTTAGTAATTTAATAATTTTTTAAATACAATTACAATTAAAAGATATTTCCGCAAGTTAAACAACTGTAATTGTTTTTACAAATTAGTTTATATTTATTAAACGAGTTTAAAATACAATAAATAAACAATATTAATTACAGTCGTGATGAAGTAAAACAAATTTTCCCAAAACAAAAGCATTTGTTAAACACATATCAAATAAAAACTACTATACCATTTACTACCTTCGAAAAGAGGTCAAACTCTTGCTTACGTCAAACTGACGTCATTGATTTTACACCAGGTTTCAAGTAAATACGCTCACAGTTATATAGGGCGTTGAATATAAACCTTCGAAAAATTACTAGTTTATTTTAAACGAAATTAATATATTAATATAATCTTCAATTATTTGTTCTTTCTAATTTGAAAATAGTATAATAATTGCAAGACCAATTAATATTAGCAGCAGATTGATAAGAGAAGCAATAGAAATTTATAAAAACAAAAGGATAACATCAATCACTCTAAAGGCACTGAGTTAACTAAAATTTGGCTTTATTTCATTAAAAATCTATAAATTGTATGATCTGGTTACTTATTCGTTACCTATGTTCTGTTATTTATAGTAATATTATTTATATCATTTATCCTGATAAAGACGGACGTTGAGTTTCGTTGAAACGTCGATTTTAAATAAATATTAATACAGAACTTTAACCTAAAGTCGTTTTATGTTCATAAATCATTATATCATAATCAAAAGCTTTTTAATTAAGTTCGGTATAATTTTTATTTAAAATTCACGTATATCATCATCAAGAAAAAATGTACAAATAACATAAATAACAAACAAACAAAATATAGAAACAAGTTTTTAGGTAACAAGATGCAAATAATTAGTCAAAAAATCTTTCAGAATTTATTATATTAACATAAAACGGTTTTAGGTTATATATCTGTATTACTATTTATTAATAAATCGACATTTCGACGAACTAGACGTGCATCTTTATCAGGAAAAAAAGATACAAATAATATTTACAGTAAACTAAATAGAACATAAAAACAAGTTACTAATTAGCTAACAAAATAAGTAACTAGATCATAAAATTTTTATAAATTTTTGATTAAAGGAAGCCAAATTTTATGTAAATCAGCTACTAGTCACACTAATTGATGTTATTTTTTTCATTATATGTTTCAAATTGCTTCTTTTATCAATCTGCTGTTAATATTGATTTATCTTTTGCAATTATTATGGTATCTTCAAATTTTACAACATGAAGATTCATTTGCCATTTGTCTTTTTTCAAAAAACTTTTTTCAAAATTGCACATATTAAATAAGTTTACCTGATTTTTTTATCTTTATTATTTAATTTTTTCTATACCGGAAATAATATTGGTACTTCCAATTAGTGCATTTTTAGTTTTTAAACCAGCAACAAAAGGTTTTTAACAAAAAAATTCAAGTCTTAAAAAGATCTAAGAATATGTTTGGTTTACACTATAATATTTTCTTATCTTTTAAAAATATTTTGGCAAGTGTCAACAACGGTGTCTATTAGTGTATTTAATAATTTTAAAAATCTGCAATTACTATAATATATAAAATAATATTTAAAAAATTTAAATAAATTTATTTACGTTAAAGCCTGGTCGTATTACATTATTAATATTTAATATCTTGATTATATTTTGTTTTTTTAGTAACATTCTTATAAAATAGTGCATTTGAAATAATGCCATTTTGATAAAAATTTATTGTTAAAGAATAATACATCAGTATATATTTAATTATGCTAATTTTTAAGTTTGATTGTTGTAATAAATAATTTATTTGCATTCAAATAAAATAGGTCACAGTTTTAAATAATATATTAAGCTTTTATTGATTCAAATATGCTTTGTTGTACTATATGTAGGTACTTGACTGAACTGAGTTAAGAGGTGATGATAATACCATATTTATTTTGTTATTTTTAACAAAAGCCACAGACTTAATAATATTGTCAAATCTTTCAATTTTGATTTTCTACATTTTATATTATTAAACGAGCCGTAATTGTATATTAATTTTTTTTTGTAAACTATATCTTGGAAACGGCTGCTACGATTTTGTAGAAATGTTTGAAATTTGTTTTTGACACAATCAATATTTTGATACATTATTATCGTATGATTACCATGGAAATATTACCAAATTTATATAATTTTGATTGAATGCGTTAATTATTATAATTCTTTGATTAACAATAATTTATAAATTTTATAATCTAGGTATTTATTTTGTTAACTAGTAACTTTTTTTATTATTCTGTTTATTTATTGTATATATGTTATTTGTATAATTTTTTCTGGTGATTACGTACATAGAGTATAAAAATATTTAAAAAAAACTAACTCCTAAAACTTTTTTTTATTTTAATATAATGTGTTGGCATAGAAGAGAAATAAAAATATTTAACTGAATTCCGTCTATCTATATACATATATAAAATCAAGTGTATGTCTGTTTGTCCTTTATGCATTACTACACCATTCATCCGATCGCCATGAAACTCCTGCTACGCCCTCCCCAGGGCCCCAGGAAAAATATAGAAAAGTGTGAAAGAAAATAATTCCAAATAAAATCAAAATAATTATAAATAAAAAATATTTAATTAACTGAATTCCGTCTATTATTTATTATTATATTTTTTTTCATATTTGAAATGTAATACAAAAAATATTCATAAAAAAATTTAATATTTACATTAAAATAAAGGCAAGACAACGTTTGCCGGGTCAGCTAGTTACTTATAATTTGTAAAATATTATCAGTCGACTATTTTCCAATTTAATGATAATAATATTTTTATTTCCATATAAACCAAAAAGTCAATTATAAAATACATAAAAATTTAAATTTATAAGAATTTACATTATAATTGAAAATTAGAACTTGTTACCAACCTAATAATCAATTTTGTCAATAAAAAAATTTCTATAAATGAAAATTGAAATTACTTTCAGATTTTATGCTACTAATATCCTTTGATAAATGATTGTAAAAGATTAAGTTCTCTATTAATATATATTAATTAAATAAATTTATTTATTAATAATAGACGTTTTGACGAACTCAATGTCCGTTTTCATCAGGAAAACTGATACATATGACATTTACAGTAAATAACGAAACATAGAAACAAGAAACAAGTTACTAGATAACAAATATGTAACTAGATCATAAAATTTATAAATTTTTAATTAAAGGAAGTCAAATTTTATTTAAATCAGTTACTAGTCACATTAATTGATGTTATTTTTTTGTTTATAAATTTCTATTGTTTCTCTTATCAATTTGCTATTAATATTAATTGGTCTTGCAATAATTACAGTATCTTCGAATATCTCCCTATGACTAGTTTATTCCTGCAAAATTATTTTTAAAAAGTCGCCATAATTTTAGGGACACCTGGTATAATATAGCATATATGTATGTCATGTGACATAAAATGCAATTTAATTATATTAAAGTAATTAATTGTTTTTTAAAATAAATGTTCGTTTTTTTTTAATTCCCATGTTAATTTTAACGTGGAATATAAATACACGCATTATAATTTATAATAATGAACTCTATGTCATTTGAACTCGGGAAAAATAATATTATACTTAATATAATTTTTTCATTACACTTTCTTGTTGTAATAACATAGAAAATTGAAAGAAAATATTTTTGTTTTTTTTAACTTGTTAATATGCAAGTAACAGAAGAATTATTTAATAATTTTTATTTTTGACATACGTAATGTATAATTTTCGTTTTTCGTTTTAAATCTTACAAGTATTGTCATAGCTATTAAAAAAATTCAGAAATTTTCAAGACAATCTGTATGGGGGTCAGGAATCTGTATGGAGGGAGGGGGGCCTAAGAGAAATTATTTTATCCATTTTAGTCCGTTTTAAAAACGTGGTATATTATTTTTTTTATTTATTTAATTATTTGAATTTTTGTTTGAAATCGGTAACAACTCTTAAGGTCTATATCTCAAGAATGTAATTACATAATCAAATATTTTTAAAATTGTTTCTTTTTTTTTCGTAACTTTATTGTAGACCTAGTAAGAATATCACCAATGAACGTATGACAATAGAAAACTTAGTAAGTTATTCACACAATAATTATCTTAGCAAACAGCTAACAGAGGCACAAAACATGTTTTGCCAACATGTCTGGCTTTAATGTTTATCATCTAAATACTATATGTGCACATCATACATAGGATGCGAGCAGAAAAATATCGCTACATGAATTCAAAACACATTTGTGCGAATGTTTGTGGCGAAAATGTCACATGCTGTGTGTTCATTGTTAGTTTCCTGTTTTAGTTTACATTTCGGGCCACCGCACAAATGTGGCGCTGCAAAGCATTTCGCTACGAAATCCTCACTAACAATATTGTTTAATAAATTCTGCGTTATAGTTTGCAAAGGATCTGATTTTCAAAGCTGGCATAACACGGTCAATCAGGAATGATAGTCAGAATGAAAAATCGGACTGTTACTCCTGACTTTAAGACTTGTTTAACCTTACACTTTTAATTAGAATGTCAATCTTCGGTTTGAATGTTATTCCAAATGATCGTATAAGATTTGTTAACAGTTAGTATAGTAGAGTTCACTATCATATTTTTTACCAGTTTCATTGCAAGGAAAATGTGGTATGGTAATCGGTATAGTGTCTGTAGCATTTTCAAATATATATATATATATATATATATATATATATATATGACGAATCCGAACTTAATTTATGAGGATGTATGTGTATGCGTCGTCAGCTCGTTCGCTCGCTCGGCGGTCAGTAAAAATTTTGATCTCCTCCTAGACGGTTCAACAGATTATAATGAAATTTTCAGGTAGGTTTAATTAGTGCCCAGGATGGCCATGTGGTTTTATTTTTTCCAATAATGACAACTTTCAGAGAAAAAAATTATTAAAGTTTTTAAAAATTTATTTTGACTACATTATTTATCTGATTTTAATCAAATTTTCACAGAAGATATTCCTAGCGCCAACATACATTATATAATTTTAGTAAAATACAGTGTTGCTAACTTTCGGGAAAAAAAAATACTACAATTTTAAAAAATTCATTATGGTAACGTTATTTGATCGATTTTAATCAAATTCTCTTAGTGCCCACAACTGTTTGAGAAAAACATTACTAAAATTGAAAATTTATTATGGCTATATTATTTACATAAAAAAATTATCTTTTAGAACTCATTATGTTAAAATAAGAAAGCTTTAGAATTAAGTTCTGTATATAATTTATTTAAAAAATCTACGTTTCAACAAACTCTACGTTCGGTTTTTTTCAGGAAAAATGATACAAAATGATTTTGTATGAAGATGAACGTTAAGTTCGTCGAAACATCGATTATAAATAAATATTAATACAGAACTTTAAACTAAAACAGTTTCATTTTATTATATTAAGAACTTAACATTAAAAACATGAAATAGTATAAAGCTTGCAATTGATCATCTAAAATGATAGGAAATGATCCAAAATAGAAATTGATATTCAAATTGTGATAACAGTGAAGAAAATTGAATATTCAAGTAATCTTCATATACACCTACATGTGCAAGACATCAAAAAATTTTATTGGCTGATATTTTTGACCTACATTTACAAGATTTCTTGCCAATTTCATATGCAAAATGCTAAAATATTTTAACACTTTATTCCTTTTAAACCAAATCGATAAACAGTTTTCTTATTATGAGATTCATGTGATACGGAAATACATTACATGACTTTTTGTTAGATAACTTTGTTAAGCAGTAAGTAATACGGTTTTTTTTATAAAATTTCTTAATTAGGATTGCAGATTAAATAGTAGTTATGTATGTAACAAGTGTGTAAAGTTAGATTTTATGACATGAGTTTAAAAATTTCGTGCCGAGCCCAGCAACCGACAAAAACATCCGAATGAATGTTATAAAACTCAGTTTATTCACAAGTGGATTAATATACTTTTTCTATGACTACACTGTAAAAAATGTATGTAATTTTACAAAAAATTTATATTATTTTACATATTTTTTAAATGGAATTTTTCATAAACAATATAATATTACGTTAATCATCACAAAATGTTGTTAATTTTACTGTTGAAACCTATGTAAAATTACATAAATTTAATTTACTTTTATTACAGTTTAGACAATATGAAATATTAAAAAAAATTAATATATCACGTTTTTAATACAGACTAAAAAGTATAGAATAATTTCTCTTAGTTCCATACAGATTTATAACTCCATATAGATTCTTGACCCACATACAGATTGTCCTAAAAATTTGTGATTGTGAATTTTTAATAGCTATGACAATATTTTGTAAAATTTAAATCGAAAAACGTGGGACGCAACAATAGCTACTCCCTACACTCCTTACTATTATCTATTGTCTTCATCAGAATAAATGAAGACAAACGTTGAATTTCGTCGAAACGTCGATTTTAAATAAATAATAATACAGAACTATAATCTAAAGCCATTTTTTTTAATATAATGAGTTCTGAAAGATTTTTTACTATATGGTTTGGCACTATAGTATCATTTGTTGTAGCATACTTGACTGTAATTGCAAATATTGATAAATAAAATAATACACAATTTTTCATCAACTAACTTTGCATTGTAATTCACCAAATTATATAGCAAACGAATTAATATGTATTTTTTAAACTTTTGATAATATTTTGGCACATTTACAAAAAACTTCTTTGTTTTATTAAAAATTATCTGTTAACTGCAAACAAAAGAATTATTACTTATGTTGTCAGCCAACATATTGTACATTAAAAATCTCATTTATAATAAATTTGGAAAAAAATATCAAAATTACGGTTCCAATATTTTTTATATTATATTTTATTATAACAGATTAAAAGCTATGTTCGAGTTTCTGATAGGTTTTTTTTTTTTGTTTTCTGTAAATGAAAAATATTTTCTGTCATAATATTGGACGCTTTCCAAATGAAACAAGAGATTTCCGATTTTTAAGTTTTTCTATTTGTAACGTTAGTTTTCTCATAATCTTCAATGAAGTTCACAATTTTAAATTTTCTCGATACTAATAATAATTAAAATAATAATAATAATAATAATAATTAAACTTTATTTAGTTTTTTGGTTAATTAATTATATTGTAATACATATTTACAAAATTATAGACATTACAGGATATCTACTACCAGGGCTTCGAACAGTTACATTTTTTGTTCCGGTTCAATTAAAAAATATATATCGGTTCGGTTCCGGTTTTCGTTCTGGCAAAAAAATATTTTTTTTTCGGTTTTCGGTTTAATTTCGAGTGATTAATTTTTAAATATTTTTATTTGTATTAAAAATTTATTTTCTATCATAATTTAGAATATTCTATTCCTACTTTTATACTAAGCATACTACATAAAATGATACAATAATATAATATGAATAATAATAATTAATTATTAATTAATTTCAGGTATAATAATTAGAAGTATATGATAAATGCTAATAATATAATTTATTATTCGAAACTTATATAATTTGTATGTATGTTTTAATATATAATAATAAGATAAACATATGTTAACGTATAACAAATTCTTGTATAAAGGATTTTTATTTATTTATAATTAGAAAAAATTAAAATATTTTCTAATGTATTTTTATTTAAACTATTTAAAGAATATTAAAAGCAAAGTTATTATCAAAAAATACATCTTTCTTAATTGACATATAAGATACTGTTTGTTTAAGAAATTAGGGTCACTTTAAATAACTTTTTTTTAAATTTATAAACAGCCTGAGCGAATGTCTAATGAACGTTTTGGTTAAAAGAATATATGTGAATGATTTTGACAGTATACTTCGCGTGAAAGTCCGATGAGTAGATGGAGTGGTATGATTGAGAGAGTGTTTTGCGTGAGGATAAGTTTCCAAGTGGTAAGAATAGATAAGCATGTATGACAGAGTATTAGTATGAATAAGGATGAAGCTGTAGTTGCTTGTCTGGATAGAAATGTTTGGAGAAATTTAACTTCGAGATAGTGGAAAGAGTTTTTGCCACACACTTTTGAGTACATGGTGTGAGTGTATGGGTATTTATATAATAAAGCTATTTAGAGTGGCTTTAATTTTGTGGACGCTCGGTATTTTTAATTTTAAATAATTATATGAAAAAAATGTATATGAAAAATTAATACATTTGTACAAAAAATGACTGTTACGAAATACGTAAATTTAATTAATAAAAATTGACTGTGTCTAAAATTTTATTTTTTTACACAGACATACTGAAAAAAATTACAACTGAAACTGACATTTGTTTTAAAATACTTTATAAATTTATGATAGCGAATAATTTATATAGAACTCGTACTATTTTACTGAGTATTTCTGATAAAAATGGAAAAGGTTTAATGCAATTTAACTTGAATATTTTAAAAAAAATTAATGTTAATTTTAATTATTATTTTTTAGTAGAAAAATTTAAACTAATATTTGAAATAGAATTTTTTAGGTATTAATTATTTAAATAAAATATATAAAAATTTGATTTCTATTAATTAAAATTTTTATAAATTTTATGATCTAGTTACTTATTTTGTTACCTAGTAACTTGTTTCTATGTTTTTGTTATTTATTGTAAATGTCATTTGTATCAATTTCATGAGGAAGACAGACGTTGAGTTCGTCGAAACGTTGATTATTAATATATATTATTATATATTATATATTATATATTATACAGAACTATAACCTAAAGCAGTTTTATTTTAATGTACTGAGTTCTGATAAATTTTTTACTATATACTAATTATTGTTTTTAAAATGCTAAGGTTTAATTTTCAGCCAATCATATGCTAGCTAGTTTTAAACTACCCTAAAAATTTATAATTTGCTTTAAATATAAATAAATAAGAATATTATTTTGACATAGTAAAATTTTTTTCAGAACTCATTATCTTAAAATAAAAATGCTTTAGGAGACAATTCTGAATAAATTTTAAACATACTTTATGCTTTTTATCATTAGGAAAAAATTATACAAATGACATAAATAATTAATTTTATAATCTATTTACTTATTTTGTTATCTAGAAACTTGTTTCTATATTTTATTTATTTATTGCTTATGTATAATTTTTTCCTGACAATGATGTACATAGTATTTGTATAAGTTTGCTCACGTAAAACACTCTTAGTCATGTCTACCCATTTACTCACGTATACCTTTAATATCATCATACTTATCACCTTAGTAAAGCCTTGACCTCAAGCATCGAAGCACCTACTTGTTTCGTTAACGTTTATTTAGACACTTTCTCAAAACTGCAAGTCGTGCGTTTGCGTGGTGCAGCGACGAGTTCCGACCAATAATCTAAAATACTGATGTTTTAAGACAAACTATTGTGACTAATTCCGTTTTAATAATGCCTGACTTTGTACATTTATTTAAATTTTAAGACGAATCGAAATGCAGGCCAACGGATTTCAACCATCAAATCTAGTATTATATTCGGTAATATCTAACACTTAACACACTCGGTTATTACAACTTTAATATCACTCACATATATTTTTTTAACTAAACATTTATTTAAGATGTACAAATATTGTTCAAAAATTTAACATAAAAATATCACAGAAAAATTACGTTAAACTTACGAAACTATACAGCATACTCAATATTACATTATTCTCTCCTGATGACTTATTGACACTATGTCCTTGTCCTGCTGAAGTATCATTTTGGTGGCAGCGTCCCTTAAAACGTTCCTGCAACCATCCCTATAGGCATCCTAGTTCTTAGCCTTTGTAAGAATGTGCGTTTTTTCGAACGACATTGTGTAGCTACGCAACTAGCGAATAGTTAGCAAGAAAATATCGTAACGACAACACATTAATTTGAGTTTTTTTTACGCGAGCACTTGGCCCATTGCCAAGCTTTTCTTCCTGCTGAAGTCCACTGAAGCCTTATATTGTTGGGGGATATTTTCAGTATTTTCAGGCTCAATAGAGGGGAGAACCGTAACTTATGGAAGAAGAAGTGTACTGCTTAAGGTAGCTTCTGAGGTTGATTTTGTGTTGCGTTTATTTATTTTTTTTTAAAGTACAAAGAAATTTTATGTTATACTACTAACCGTTTCAGTATGCATAAAGATATTGTAAGTTTACAAAAATATTATAAATTTAGGTATATGGGAGAATTGCTTTTAGTTTGTAGGCACGTTAAAATCTTGAAGGAAAACTTTGCAGTATATATACACTCTAAAAAAAATTATATAATTTTATAATACTTACAAACAATGAGACATTATGATGTCCAGTATTTATAAATATAATTATTTAGCAGCTACAATTTTAAATAATTGTTTAAAAAGATATAATATCAGAACTATTACAAACATTATGTAATATGATATATTATCAACGGAATGGAAAAGTACATATGTATGTAATATTACAGTTTTTTTAGTAAAATCTCTTTTAGTAAATTTACAGAACTTCAGTAAATTTGCTGTCAGGAATTTTCCATAAATAGCTAAAATTTGTTTAACTTTGTAATATTATTGTTGGTATAATTACATACATTTCTTAATTTATATAAAAAATTTATTTTAAAATAAATGAATTCCACTTAAAATATTTTATTAAAATTATTACACAAAATATGTACTAAGTCTCATTATTTTGATGAATTATTACAGATATTAATATACAGGATGTAATTATACATAATTTAAGAAATTATACCAACAATATGTAATTCCACATTAACTATGTGATGCAATTTGCAGAAAGTAAGCAATTTTATATTCTTATTGGGTTATTTTCACTTACTTTATGTGATTATTATGGATTATGTTAAAGTTACAGAATTTTGAGGTAGAAATACAGAATATTTATGGTAAAATCAAATTACAGATTTTTTTATAGTATTATTTTACTACTATTTTTCTGTAATTTTTTTTTTACAGTATATATATATATATATATATATATATATATATATATATATATATAATACCTTGTAATATATTTGACTTGACAAATACACGTTAAATAAAAACAAAAACAAAATCTGCAATTTCTATATGCAATACCAAATACTTGAAAACCCATAAATATGTATACTTCACTTATATGCAATTTTCAACATTGAAAAATAGTTCAAACTGATATACCTATCAATGTATGTGTATCTTTATTTTGTAGAAATACTATCGAACCCCTAACCCAACAGAGGTTTGCCAACCAGTCATATTTGCTTGGTAACCCTTTAAAGTTGACATCGGTGGCGTCCGACGATATTTTAAATCGCTGATGCAATATTTGTGTTTTCGCTTTGAAATCATAGTGTCACATATACTTTACACACGTCAGGACTCTTATATGCATACATACGATCTGTTTATTGATTTCTTATCTGTTCGCATACATTTGATGAAAGAAATTGATTTATAATAGATTTGTCATAAATTTTCTATTTGCTTTATTCAAATAAAGAATTTGTCAGGTAGCTGATTTGTTTCGATATATAGGAGATTGACAATGTTCGATTTCTTTGCTACAAAATTATTTTAAAATAGTAAACAGAAAATTAAATTCTTATATTTTAAATATAATTACATAATCTTTACAAAAAAGAAAATTAACATTACAATTTTTCAGAATTCATTACATAAGAGGGTTAATTAATTAATTATTATTATTAATTTTTGGCGGAACAAAAACCGGAACCAAATCGATATTTATTTTTTTTAATTGAACCGAAACGAAAAGTATAACGGTTTGATGCCGTGTATTTAAATAGCTACTTAATCGTAGTAAACTAATATATAATTAGTTGATTTAATAAATTAGGCAAAATGTATTTTTTCTTTTTTAAACAATATATTTTCTAAGCTATTATTTATGATACTGTTGAACATTAAAATGTCTCATAATGCTAAACCCAAACAGTGGACCACATTTTAATTGCACAGTAAAAACGATGATTCTTGACAATGCTCCAAAAATATTTAGGCCAGCAATAATACTCATAAATATCAATTTAATCACATTAAATACATTTGAAGATAAACATCTCTGTATTCAGTTTATTTTTGTACATATAATAATATACTTTTCGATTAGGTTAATAATACAGGTATCATTTATTGTAACCTTTTGATTGGTTACGTTGACAAACGGAAATAGAGAAATAGACCTCGTCAATTTTTCAAAAAACTAACCTTACATTCTTCGAGTTCAACGTCTTACCACAAACTTTTATAAAAAAAAAATTATTTGATTGATCTTATATAGTCATTCGCTTACGTCTTCCAAATCTTTTTTAAATGGTTTCAGTTTGGAATACGACAAGAAAAAGATTTTAAAAGTATTCAAGTATTTTATACAAGTATCATTAATAAGAATTTCCAATGAATATTTTTTTTTCTTTAAGCATGTTAAAATACTGATATGACGTTATTATATAAATAATTAGTAATTGACGGAATTCAGTCTTTTATATGTTTTTATTAACTACTAAGCCAACGTTTCGGCAATCACTATTGCTTTCTTCAGGGCTAGCAGAATATTTTAGTTGATTTTATATGTAATGCAAATATACATTATTTGATCAGTAAATTTAATAATAAAAATTATCACTGTTATATAAAAAGCATTTTAAAAAATCATTTTAATAATATATGCCACATAAGTATATATGTATTATATTGAATATGTAGAAACGGGTCATTATGTTACTAGTACAATAATGTAACATTATTATACAATAGTTACTTACGGTATACACCATTAGAGGCAGCACTAAACAACTACTACGTCAAGTATATTCTGTGTTCTAGTTAAGTGCGTGAATAACTAATTGAGCTTTCAAATTAAACAGGTTTTAAATTTTAAGTTAAATTTGATAGAGAGAACATATAGATTTTAACCACTTGTTAACCAGTACACAAAATACAGAAAATGCGTCATTTTAATCAAGTATTTAATTTCATTAACTACAGCATAATTTTAACAGAGATTTAAAATACCAGCCCTGGATTTGACATTTCCGGCAATTATATTGAAAATTATTAAGTCAAGTTAAGTTAATTGACAATTGCGTTGTTTATTTTCATTTCAATTTGAATTTGATTATTAAAAATGTGCGAAGAATTGCACCGTCAAATTTGTCAACAACTGCATATTTGACCAAAGAAACATGGTCAAGTATATTTGATTTGACATCTCCAAAAGCCATATTAAAAATTATCGAGTTAACTGATTTGTCAGTTAAACTGCATATTTAACCAGAGAAATACAGTCAAGTGTATTTAATTTAATATCTCCAACGGCTATACTAAAAATTATTAAGTCTAGTTGAGTTAATTGACAATTTTATTGTTTAGTTTCGCTTGAATTTGAATTTGATTATTGAAAATGTGTAAAGAAGTGCAAATAATGTAATTTACACTGCCAGATTTGTTAAGAGTATTTATTAAACATCGTTACATGTTTGCTGAACATTATATTATTATAAATACAAATTTTTCACACATATGCACAATCTTAGACGTTGTATGTAAAACGTTACATACATACATACACAATTACATCATCTATTCGAAACATATTTCACATATTTTCATGTGATTCCAAATTAGTAAAGCATATTCTAGTGTTGGTAGAACGAGAGGTATAAATAATAAACAAAAAATTTTCACATTATGGAACTGTTTACAGTTTTGTAAAATTAAACCGTATTTTTGAAGTTACTAGTAATAATATTGGCAATATAGTGGT
Source organism: Clivina fossor (assembly GCA_963966155.1). Lineage (NCBI taxonomy): Eukaryota > Metazoa > Arthropoda > Insecta > Coleoptera > Carabidae > Clivina > Clivina fossor. Next base: position 8,259,753 of record OZ014566.1, read on the forward strand.
TGAATGTTAACTTTACATCAACATAAACAATAACAAGTTGTTTCCTGTTAAGATAAGCATTGCACAAACCATAATTGGATAAAAGAGGTTTACGTTATTAATTATTATTTATTATAAATAAGAGAAATTGAAACAAATAATTATGAAAATTACTCAACCTTTGCAAATATTTTTCTATTTACAAAGTCAGAAAAAATAATCCATTTTATGCTGTTTTATAAAATCAATCATCATCATTTTGTCTTTATGTAAAACAAGCAACATAACTCGCTTAATATTTTCACTGACAAAAATATATTTACGAATATATATCTATACATATATATTCTTCATGTCATTTACTACCAAACCGCTGGAAAAAAAAAACACGATCAATATTTTTGCCGAGAAACAAGAACAACCCATACAGTAAAGTATTTTCAATTTTACTATAAAATTATAAATATATTAAATACAACTATTTGTTTTTCAATTTTAGTGTTTAATATTCAATATTTTATGAATTGTTATTTATTTCATTTATTATATACTATTATACTAAGTTTATAATCTAAAATATATAATATTGCATTAAAAACCATATATTTTTTTAACATAGTAAAAAAAAAATCTTTTAGAATTTATTATATTAAAAAAAGGAGTTTCAGGATTAAATTCTGTATATATTTTATTATAAAAAATTAGGAGTATTAATTATTAATTAAAAGAAGCCAAATTTTATTTAAATGATTGCCTTCACATTGATTGATGTTATTTTTGTAAATTTTTATTGCTTCTTTTATCAATCTATTGTTAATATTATTGGGTCTTGCAATTATTTATTCTCGAATTTTACATCACGAAAAAAAAAATATAATTACTATTAAATAAGAATAGAATAAAATAATTGTGTAAGGTAATAAAAAATGTCTCAAAATTCACGCAAGTTTTGAATTTTGCACCATTTGTGACAGGACAGCTGATAATGTACGGTATACTATATACTATACAGTACTGCTATAAAATAATACAATTTTTAATTAAAAACCTGTGTTTTCTATCAAAATTACTTGAAGTTCTTTTAATTAATAATTTATAAATTTTATAATCTAGTTATTCGTATTTTCTTACATAGTAATTTGTTTCTATGTTTTGTTTGTTTATTATTTATGTTATTTGTATATTTTTTCCTGATGAAGATATACGTAGAAACCATCGAAACGTCAATTTTTAATTAAAATTTATACAGAACTTTATCTTGAAGCTCTTATTTTGATATAATATGTTCTGAAAAACTTTTTATACAAAATATACGGTTTTTAATGCAATATTATGTACTACTATTTTATATTATGAACTTTGTGTATAAAAATATAATAAATAAAATAAATAACAGTTTATAAAATATTGAATATTAAACACTAAAATTTCGACACTAGTGTGAAGTCACTAATTTAAATAAAATTTTGGCTTTCTTTAATTTAGTTACTCGTATTTTGTTACAGAGTAAATTGTTTTTATGTTTTGTTTGTTTATTATTTAGTATATGGAGTATATGGAAACGTCGATTTTTTAAGTAAAATATATACAGAACTTAATTCTAAAGCATTTTTCTTTTAAAGTAATATAAATTTTTACAAAAAGTGCAAAGATTAATTTTAAAAGTTCCAGCATAGTAAATATTTTTTGATTCTGTTTAATTATTGTATAAAAACAACGTTTCGACGAAACTGAACGCTCGTTTTTATTAGATCAATTTTTTTTTTATTTTTACTTGATAAAAGGAGCGTTTAGTTTCGTTGAAACGTCGTTTTTATAAAATAATTAAACAGAATTTAATTCTAAAATAGTTTTTATTTAATTAAAAGTTTCAGTTTATCGACAATATATTTTTATAACATATAAATTTTTTCTTGCTTTCCACGTATTAAACTATTAAAAAATAATCAATAATTTTATTGGAAGACTACAATAGATATTACAATTTGAAATATTTCCATAGACAATTTTTTCGTAGACTCAAAAAAAAAAAAACAAAAATAATGAAAATTAACTTTATATAAAGTTTGGCGACTTATATTTTGTGACTTGTTTCTATACGAATCGAATCTCTAATTAATGATTTAAATGGTTTACGAAGTCCGATAGGTATATAAAAGCTGCGAGGTAGGGTGGGGGGGGGAGAGTTAGTAAGGTGTATTTGTGCTGGTGTAATGAAGTACATTATTAAAGTATTGGGGTATGTTCGAGTGGAAAAATATAAGATCAATATTATGAGTAGGGAGGGGGTAACTGACCGCTCAAGTCACATGTAATGTCACTACATATATGTATATTCTCAGACTGATGATCCGTTTTATTTATTGTCGGTGACAATTCTTACCTTTAGGATACTAAATTTTAATTATTATTTATTATTTTTACCACTTTGTTTTGCAAGAAAAAAGTGGCATAGCGATTGGTACGGTATTTGTAACATTAAAAAAAAAATAATTGTATAGAAATTCTTCATATAGTGTCTACATGACGAATCTGAACTTAGTTTATGTTGGTTTACATGTGCCCAAGATGGTGATTTGATTTTTATTTCAGTGATGTCAACTTTCCGAGAAAAAAATTACTAAAGTGTTAAAAAATTCATTGCGGCTACATTATTCATCCGATTTTGATCAAATTTTCAGAAAAGATTCCTCTAGGACCCACATAAATTACGTAATTTTAATAAAATACGGTGTTGCCAACTTTCCGAGAAAAAAATTCTAAAATTTTTCAATAATTTATTATGGCCATGGTATTTAACCCATTGTATTCAAATTTTCACAAAAGTTTCTCTAAGTGTGCACAATTTAACAAAATAGAGTGTTACCAACTTTCCGAAAAAAATTACTAAATTTTTAAAAATTTATTATGGCCACTTTATTTTACCGATTTTAATCAAGATTTCACAAAATATTCTCTTAGCGCCTGCATAAACTATATAATTTTAGTAAAATACAGTGTTGCTAACTTTCCGAGAAGTTATTTCTTATTTCTTAACATTTATGTGATAATAACAAAGTTATCTATATATATATATATATATATATATATATATATATATATATATATAAGTTTACCCATATATTTCTAATCTTGATTACAACTAAGATATATAAAATTATGAGTTTTGATTAATATCGGTTTTAAAATAAGGTAACTAAACAAATAAAACACACCAAAATCGAACTTATAGTACCAAGTAAAGTAAATAAAAATATAATTTTTGTATGATTATATGAAAAAAATATTATATTTTTAATATATTCATTAAATTCTACAACTCACATACATAAAACCCATTTATCATTTTGTTGAATTTTTGATATTTTTCCACATTGAAATATAAAGTTAGATTAACGACCAATCTCATAATAAAATCTTACCTAATTTAAAAGTTTTATTTGCAAGAATTATATAGTCAATTCCTATCTTAAAATCTTATACATTTTTTAAAACAGAACGGCTTTAGCTTGTAGTTCCGTATTAATATTTATTAATAATCGTCGTTTTGACGAACTCAATGTCCGTCTGATACAAATGACATTTACAGTAAATAATAGAACATAGAAACAAGTCACTAGACGTAACAAAAAATGTAAATGAAGACGGACGTTGAGTTCGTCAAAACGTAGATTATTAATAAATATTAATACAAAACTACAACCTAAAGCCGTTATATTTTATATAATGAGTTCTGAAAGATTTTCTATGTTATACATTTTTGTTATTAAAACATTAGAAACCAGTTGCATAAAAATTATTCGGTTAATTTACAAATTAATTGGGCTGTTAAATGACAATGTGTTTAATAAAGTTTTCTTCAACTGGTTTTACAAATTGTACTATAATATTTTTTTTAACAAATAAAAAATTATGTTCTAAAATTAAATTATAGTTTTTATTACACTAAAAAATAAATGAAAAATATGTGTGCTTTATTTATAAGACCAAAGTAACATATTTATATATTTATGAGTGGTATAAAATAGATAATAAATTAATTGATTCAGTCACCTTGAGCGAATGTCTAATGAACTTTTGACTAAAAGAATATATATGAATGATGTCGAAGGTATATCTTTTCGTCGATGTCCAATGAGTAAATGAATGAAGTGGTGTGATTGAGAGAGTGACTTGCGTGAGCGAAAGTTTACAAGTAGCATGTGTAGAAGAGCATGTATGAGATAGGTCAGGATAAATGTGGATAAAGCTAGAGTTGCTTGTTTGAATAGGAATGTTTGGAGAATACTAATTTAATAAAAGTGGAAAGAGTTTGTTTCACATCCTTTTGGATGCTTAGCATGTATGTATGTATGTATTTATGAATAAGGCTAACGCGATTGATGTTACATGTAATAAACTTCTAACGGTTACAGTTCCGTTAGAAAGCATTTTCGGACATATGTTTATTTGAAGTTTTTTTTATTTAGATTACTCATAGGAATTCTATTAATTAAATTTTTTAAATATTTTATGATTTAGTTACTTATTTGTTACCTATTAACTTGTTTCTATGTTCTGTTATTTATTATAAAGTAATTTGTATTAGTTTTTCTGATGAAGACGGTCGCTGAGTATATCAAAACGTCGATTATAAATGAATATTAATACGGAACTTTAACTTAAAGCAGTTTTATTTTAATAATTTTCAAAGTTTATTTAATATTGAATGAAATTATAAACTTTTAGTGGCGGTTGCAAACTTTTATTTTAAAACTATAGTTCTCGTAATAATAAATAAAGATTAAATACGAATTCGATTATAAATGTAGATTAAATTAATATAATAATAAATTAATGAAATAAGCTCTTCCTAGAATAGATTATCGTAGATTTAAAACATATCAATTATAATAGAAGCACATGTTGTATTTCATATTTACTTTTTTTTTGTATTTTAACATAGAAAAGAATTTTAAGAAGAATTTTTATCTTTATATTTTTTTTTATTTGGAATAATATAATTGTAAAATATTTCATAATTTTTGATTCAAATTTAGTTTTATTTTAAAACTAAATATTAATGAATTTTATACAAAATAATTACCCCCTGTATTCTAATAATTACCCCTGTATTTTCGTTAAAAATATTGGTTCGTTAAAATGAAAATTGTTGGATTCCAAATTTTGCTATGCATATTACAACAAAATTTCTTACGAGTTCCAAGAATTTTTATTTTAACGAACTATTATTTTTAACGAAAATGTTTAAGAATATGGAGGTTATATTGTTAATTGCCATTATTTTTCTATTAAAATTTTTATTTTCGTTAAGAAAACATAAGTTTTCAGTTCAAAAACACGTTTGCTTTTGTATTAGAAGTAAAAATCTTGGAACTAATGCAAAAATTTTCTCAGTGTACCAAATTCAACAATTTTTTTACTGTGAATGACAAACAAAATATAAAAACAAGTTACTAGCTACCAAATACAAGTAACGATAATACAAAATTAAAGATAACCAGATTGTTTTGAAATCAGTGCTTCTTTATTTTTTGAAATATTTTTTCAATTATTTTAGATACTTATAGTTTTGTGTGTATTTTTATTCACCGTGTGCATGCAGTAAAGTTTATGTTGTATAAACAGGTAGAACTGTTTCTACTAGATTGACAGAATATGAGAGAATATTTATCTAGATAAATCTGCTATTGCTTAACACGTGTTAGAGTATCTTCATGATGTAAAATTCGAAGATACTGTAAAAATTACAATACCCATCAATATTATAACCAGATTAATAAGAGAAGCAATAGAAATTTATAAAGAAAAAGATAAAATCAATCAGTGTGACTAGTAACTGATTTAAATACAATTTAGTTACTTATACGTTACCTAGTAACTTGTTTCTATGTTCTGTTATTTACTGTAAATTTATTTAGATCAGTTTTACTGATGCAGACAGATGTTGAGTTTATCGGAACATCGATTATTAATAAATATTAATACAGAACTTAAACCTAAAGCCGTTTTATTGCTTATAAAATATAATTTAAACACTGAAAGTCGAATTTGTACCCAGCCAATTTTCCGCCTGTCCCCAAAAACCACCCACAATAAACCCAAAAAGTATATAACTATGGGAGAAACCATAAGCTAAACCAATCTCCGTGTAGGTATATAACCTACAAAAAGGCTGTCCGATATAACTTTTATAAATTCATACAGTTCAATAGTTATACATATAATATTACGAGGGCGGTTTTATCCTTTACAACAATATTCCACAGGGTGGCTAGTCTCACTAAACTTCGGCGGGGGTAGATTCCGAGATTCGGTTCGGTTCGGCCATCATCGGGACCGCATGCTACCCTTCTGGTGGCCTGTCAGACACGCGGAGTACTATCCAACCGTTATTGTACTCGTGGTTGTATTGTCGCGTTTGTCCACTTTCAAAATAGACGTTTTGATCCCTCGGAGAGGGAAAAAGAAAAAATTGTGGAATTTTACTAAAAACAAGTGAAGTACAGTTTTTCAGTTTTGTCACTAAATGTGCGTCGACAGTTGTGTAGTTTTGTGTGAGTTTAGTGGTTGTTAGTGTTTTATTTTTTTTATATATATTGGACCCAATTTCCTTGTCTTGGATTACCCGCGAATTATTCATTTGTTTTTGACTGATTCTGCGCAAGTTTGCGGATATTTGTGCCCGCGAATTTTCGAGTTGCAAAACTTGAAAAATTTGTTCTCAGTTGATGTTTGTGTGTTCGCTGTGATTATTTTGTTTAAACAAGTTTCACGTAATTGTGGGTAAAAATAGCAGTGTTTTAAATTACAAGTTTTTACGTTAACATAAAAATAAAAATTACAAATGGAAATATTATTAGTTTAGGTGAAAACAGTAAAATTTCAGAATTATTTTATTTATTTAAAAATAATGGTTCTTTTAATGTGTTGCTCAAAATAGTACAATTTTTATTGATTTTTTTACAACTAACTACATAGCAAGAAAAATTAATAAGTTCAAGAAAATTCTACAATAAAACATATTTTGAAATTGCACATATATTTTACTAAAACATTTCTTAATAGAATTATAATAAATAATAACATTATTAAAATAAATTCATAAAATATTAATATTAATCGTTGATCATAAAATTATATTATTTTTCTCACCTAAAAAAAATAAGTTTTAAATTATTTATAAAAACAAAAATTTTGTTTTCAAATTTTTAAATAATGTACGTAATTATTAAAGTGCTCAATTTGTCCGTAAATAAACTATATTTACAAATACAAATTTTTATTTTAAATATAATTATCTTCAAATATTGTTACATTTAGTAAAATAATTATAGAAAATAAAGCAATAATATGTTATTATAATAAAATTGTTAATTTTAATTTTGCTATAATGATATAATAACAATATTTAATTTTGTTTAAATCTTGAAAAATATTACCGTACCAATTAATGTCAATTATTAACTATATGAAATTAAAATATATTTTTTAATTGCAATAATAAAAAATTGGTTAAAATGTTTTATTATATACGAAATTACAATAAATATTAATAAAGAAAAAAAAAGATTAAATATCAAAATAATTTAGATTACCGTTCAAATATAATAACAATATAACCAATTTATTAATATAAAGTATTCTTTGTGAAGTATTAATATAAAAAAAAATTATAAAAAAAATATATAAAAAATAAATTATAAAATAAAAACTTGAGGATTAAAATTATGTACCTTTGCAGTATTATAAAACTCAGGACAGAAAAATATATGTTTTTCAATGCAATATTATATATTTTAATCTATAAACTCAGAATACATTTAAATATAATTAATTAAAAAATAAAAAAAAAATACAATGATACTGATATAAATGAAGAACTAAGACAAAAATAGACCGTCATATCATATATGATAAAAGAGGTATTATAATTATACCAAATTTGACATATCGAGATTTTTTATAGATAAGCACGAATTAAATTTATATTAATACGAATCGACTGTTTTTTGCGTGTTGTTCATCTATGGACACGTGTAGAGCAAATATAAAATTTAGGCTTTAAAGGTTAATGTCTAAATTTGATAAAGTTTTGGTAAAGATATGGCAAACGGAAATGGTAATTTACTGATACCACTTTTATGTGTTTTACGCGACAAAAATATAATTCGAAAAAAATTTGCTAAACAAGTCATAACTAACAACTTTTATTTGGAAGATTTTTCGATGTGGCTAAATATATATATATTTTTTTAATTTTACATATTTTTGTGAGTGTATATAATTCTATAAATAGGTGGCATATTTATGTCAAGACACTTTTGTTTTTAGTTACCATGACTACAGTAGTTGTTGTTATAAAAAAAGTTTATTTAATACGATGATAGTCGATTCTGTGGTGCTATAGCAGATTTTCTATTTTATTTTGAAATATTTTTAATAAGCAAAAATGATTTTCTACGATTGTCACATAAAAATTTAGTGACTATATTAGTATATTAATTAATTCTTTTAGGTTAGGTTTTTTTTTCTGTAAATAATACAGACAGAAAATAGGATAATAATGTAATCAATACAATACCTCAGCTAAAATGAGTAATACATATTGTAGTTGACTCGGATTGTGGCGTTTAAAATGAATTATAAAAAAGATATCGTTATAGAATTTTTTATTTTCGTTATACTATATGAAAAAAAAATGATACGTGACTTTATGACCCACTTCAAAACACAGAATAAAAATTTAAAATCGTTAAGAGTACTTTATCATAAAATACTGAATAGTAATTACAAATGTCTTTTATTTTAATTAATTAGTAATTAATTGTATGGCTGTTGGAATAAATTTGTCGGTTGATGGTTAAAAAATTGTTTGCAAGTTAAATTTGAATTTTGCTTGGCGACTCCACCAAAAGCTATTATAGCACATTAATAATAAGTGACAATTGGTGGCAGTTGCGTTACTTTTATCTTCCGTTTAAAAAACAAAATATAATCGACAACCGCCGAAATTAATATTTAAACCGGTTCAAAAAAACTGGTTAACCGATATTTTAGTGTAAATTTCACTACCAAAAACAAAAAAATTATTAATAATAAGTCGATAACCGTTAACTAAATTACTAAAAAAACGGTAACACTTTGTTTTTGTTAATTTTTAATATAAATACACATATTTGCAATACCAAAATCAAATTATCTCAGATTTTATTTATATTTTCTCAAATATTATATTTAGTTTTGTTGATGTTACATGTTATATATAAGGAGACAGTTATATCTTCAGATATATGTGCAATATATGTAACATTTAATATGAATAAATTATTTGAAATAAATTATTTGAAATAATTATTTATTTTTGAAATAAAACGGCTTTAAGTTGTAGTTCTGTATTAATATGTACTAATAATTAAAAGAAATTGTATGAATGATTTTGAAGGTATACGTTTGCGTGAACGTCCGATGACTAGTTGTAGTGGTAAGATTGAGACTATGTCACATACTAAAGTTGCTTATCTGGATAGAAACGTTTGGAGGAGGCTGATTTCGAGAGAGTGGAAATAGTTTGTGCTACACCCGCTTGCGTACATGGCGTGATTTTGTATGTATGTATGTATGTATATAGTAATCGACATTTCGACGTACTCAAATTACATCAAATGTCATGATACAATGACATTTACAGTAAATAAACACAACATAGAAATTACAAGTAACAAAATAAGTAACAAAATTATAAATTTGTAATTAAAGGAAGCCAAAATTTATTTAAATCATTTACTAGTCACACTGATTGGGTTATACGTCAATTGGACGCGCGACAATTGGACGCATTCATTTGGACGCACGACAATTGGACGCATACGACAGTTGGACGCACGACAATTGGACGCGTACGACAATTGGACGCGTACGACAATTGGACGCAACGACTTTAGGACGCATCGACAATATTGCACTTGATACCAATTTGACGTATTACGCAGAGCAGAGTTAATCAGACGATGATGGTTTTGTTGGATTTGTCACTTATAGACCAAAGAAAAGAGAGATAACAAAATTGTCGACATATATTATAAATAATTACAAAGAAAAATTAATTGTATATATATATATATATATATATATATATATATATATATATATATATATATATATAGTGTGGAAATTAAGTAAGGAATAAATTCAGTAATTCCGTTGATATTAATTTTTCGGAAAAAAATCTCGAAAAGGTTTTTCCATGTACAAAATTATTAAATTGTTCATTAAACCTAATGTTAAAATTACGACATGTTTGACTTATATCTGCAAAATTTCAGTAACTACATTCAATTTTGTAAATACCTAATTTATACAATTTGTTATTACAAGCTAACTTATTATTAACAAAAATCATCTTTAATGTAAATTTATTGTAAAACGATGTTGAATTTTTATTATTTATTTTTTTTTTTTTTTGTAGTTTTCAATTCAATACTATAATATTAGTCGACAGTTTTCTTGTCTCTCTTTTCTTTGGTCTATAAGTGACAAATTCCACAAAACCATCATCGTCTGGTTAACTGTGCTCTGCTTAATACGTCAAATTGGTATCAAGTGCAATATTGTTCAAGTGTCCAATTGTCGATGCGTCCTAAATTCGTTGCGTCCAATTGTCAATGCGTCCTAATGACGCCGCGTCCAATTGTCGTACGCGTCCAATTGTCGTACGCGTCCAATTGTCGTGCGTCCAACTGTCGTACGCGTCCAATTGTCGTGCGTCCAACTGTCGTACGCGTCCAATTGTCGTGCGTCCAAATGAATGCGTCCAATTGTCGCGCGTCCAATTGACTGCGTCCAATTGACGCGACACCCACTGATTGATGTTTTATTTTTCATTATAAAATTTAGATATGCTTCACAAAATTTAGATATGATTTAAATAGTAATAAAATAAAACGGTTTTAGTTCTGTTTTAAATTTTATTAATAAACAATGTTTCGACGTACTCTACGTACATAATAATAATATTTTTATTTCAAAAATACATAAAAATTAAAGTACAACACAGTATTTACATTACAATTGAAAATTAGAACAGATAATCATAAAACTTATGGTAGTTTTTCTTAAAATGAAATTTAAAATTACTTTTAGATTTTATGCTACTAACATGCTTTGTTAAATCGTGTAAAGTTAGTATAATACTGGTTTTAAGACAATGCCACTGTAATAGTAACAGTACTAAACAAATCCCACATTTTGTTTAAAGAAAAATAAAATTATAAGACAAATTTTTCGATTTTTGGTGTCAGTTGACAATATTTACTGCGAAATATTTAAAGATATATTAAAATAAAAAGGCTTTTGTATTAACTTCTGCATGTATTTTAATTTAAAAAAAAAATCGACATTTCGACGTACTTTACGTACATTATTATCAGGAAAAATTTTAAAAAAATAATAATTTAATTTTTCTTGATGATGATGTACATAGAATACATCGATTTTTTTATTAAAATATATACATAACTAAGAATCTTAAAGTCTTTTATTTTAATATAATTAGTTCTAAGAAATTATTTACTATGTATATTATATATTTCTAATTTAATTTTAATATTTATAACAAGTTAATGATTGAACAATTATATGTATATAAAATTTGTATTTCATGCTATATGGTGACTCTATTAAAGGGTGTAATAATGTGCAGTTAAATAATATAAAATTATCGGAAATATTGATTTTATCGTATGAAACTTCAGAAACGTGCTATACTCAACAAATAATATATTAGCATATGATATAGGCCACTGATTTTCAAATAGACCGATATTTTTTTATTTTATTAAAAAAAAGTTACTGAAATTAAATTTAGATTAAATTATTTTTTTAAATATGTAAGTCGATAAAAATTTTTATGGTTTTAAATGTACTAACACAAAGAGATATTGTCCAATTTTTATTGTAGGAATTTCTATTGAAGTAGTTCGAACAACTGAAATTTATATGAATAAAGCTTTTTATAAGAATTAAGCTTTTAATGTGAATTAAACCTTTTGTAGATAAATTAAGCTCAATTAAACTTTTTGATGTAAAATCAGCTAATATGTAATTTTACGATTTCAGTTTTTTTTATATAATAAAAAATTTGAATAATAAAAATATGGCATATTTTTAAAAGACTAAAATAGATTAAATTAATAATGTATTTTTCTTTAGATGTATTAAAATATTAATATTACTTTGCTATACTGCCTATCTAAAAAGAGGTTATTTTGTTATTAGTACAATAATGTACATTATTCTACAGTTAATTATAATGTTATTAAATTCCCTATCAGGTTCGTTATTGTTTTTAGCAATTTAACGAACTTGATAGGGAATTTAATAACATTATAATTAATCATAACGCAAGTTCAGGACCCCAAGAACAAAAGCTTATCTTTTGACATTAATATTATTCTACAGTACTTAGGTATACATTACTGGCGGCAGCACCAGACATGACTATATCTCCGGCGACCATATCAAAAATTATTAATTTAATTTAAGTTAATTGTTTATTTTTGCTTAAATTTGATTACTGAAAATGTGTGAACGCGTGCAAGAAATCCAATCAATGTACATCGCCAGATTTCTTAGAAACTGCATATTTAACTAAAAAAAACACGCTCAAGTATATTTAATTTGACATCTCCGATGGGCATATTAAAAATTATCAAGTTAAGTTAAGTTAATTGACAGTTGTATTGTTTATTTACTTTTGAATTTTAATTTGATCATTAAAAATGTGTAAATAAATGTAAGAAATGCAATATACACTACCAGATTTGTCAGAAATTGTATATTTGACCAAAGAAACATTAATTCTTACAAATAACATAACAAATATAAAAAATATATACAAATACATATTATTTTATAGCTGTTAGTAAGGTTAGGATCACTTGGTATATATTTTTATAGATTTTTAGTTTAGTTTTGTTTGGAATGCTTGAAGAAAAATAGCATATATGTCTTTTGTAGCATAATGTTCGTTCTATGTTTTGTTCAAATTGCTCACAAATATCTGAGCTCAACACAATAAAAATCACTTTCTGCTTCTTGTAACATAAAATACTATTTTTAAATTAATTTTTGCTCAACTGTATATCTTCATATGGTTTCTTGAACTTTTCAAGTATATAACTTTAAAAATTAAAAAAAAAACATTTGTAAAATATTACATAATTATATAACTTAACATTATTAGTTAAATTTTTGCATCATTATAAATAATGGACACAAAAAATATATAACAAAAATACTGAAATATAATATGAATACGATATCTGAATATTTTTTTTATTCGTAATTACATTTGATGTGAAATGTGTAAAATTTTAAAAACGTTTAAAAGCGAATGCAAACAATTTATATGTAAATTACAGTTAGAATTTTTTTTATTTTCTTGTAATTATAGTGGGGGGGAAAAAATCTTAATTAATACATCATTTATTGTCTAAATTAAAGTGTTTTCGCTAATTATGGTATTGCGTTCATAAAGTAATTTTAGACGTTTTGTTCATTTTTATTTTTACATGAATAATATTACAATATTTTTACTATATTTTTATTTTTAATCTGATATTATCATGCCATATTATTTTTACATATTTATTTTAAAATATTAACTAATATTTGAAGTTAGATTGATTGTTATTTGTCATATTTATGTGAGAAAAAAGAATATATATTTTTTTTACTGTTATGTTAGGAGGAACAGAAAGCGATCTTTATTGTGTTGAGCTCAGATATTTGCGTCGGAGGCAGAGCCGAGGTTAAGCAATCTGGGCAAAACATAAAAAAAGGATTTTGCTCCAAATGACATATGCTATTTTATCTTTAAGCGTTTCAAACGAAACCAAACTAAAAATATATAAAACATACCAGTTAGCTTTACTAAAAGTTGTAAAATCGTAAGTTATATTTATATATTATTTATATTTCTTACATAATTTGTGAGAATTATTGTTTCTTTGATAATATATACAATTTATGACAAACCTCGCGGTATACATAGCATTTCTTGCAGTTCTTTACACATTTTCAATAATAAAATTGAAATTCAAGCAAAAATACAATTGTCAATTAACTTCTACTAGTATGTCAAAAGGTCAAATTTTACTTCAACTTAAAGATTTTTTATTTTAATATAAGTTTTGAAAGATTTTTTACTATGACTGAACTGTTCATTACTTTGTACTAACTAAAAATTCGGGTATAATTAAAACAAAATGCATATCCTACAAAATGTACGTTTTAAATAGTTGATACGTAAATAACAAACAAACAGGTAAAATTGTTTCTACTAGATTGATAGAACATAAGAGGTCAATACGTCTAAACCATTCATATAAATCTACTATTGCTCAACATACGTTAGAGTATCTTTATGATGTGAAATTTGAAAATACTATAATTATTGCAAGATTGATTGATAAGAGAAGCAATTGAAATTTATAAAGAAAAAGTTAACTTCAATCACTATGACTAGTACATACATATACACATACATACACAGTCACGCCATGTACCCAAAAGGATGTGGCACAAACTTTTTTCATCATCCCGAAATCAGTCGCCTCCAAACATTCCTATCCAAACAAGCAACTTTCGCTTTATCCACATTCATAATTCCTTTCATACATGTTCTTTTATTCCTACTATTTGGAAACTTTCGTTCACGCGAAACACTCTCAATCATACTACTCCAACTACTCATCGGACGTCCACGCAAACGTATACCATCAAAATCATTCAAATAAATCTTTTTAACCAAACGTTTATTAGACATTTTCTCTACATGTCCGAACCATCTTAACTGACTAACACCAACTTTTGCTACAATATTTTTTTTTTACACTCATTATACACTAATCAATTTTGTACTTGATTTCTCCTATTTACACCACATAGCCCACGTAAAAATCTCATTTCCACAGCAGTCATTTTCCGTTTATGCTTTTGCAACCAAACCCAACATTCACTATCATAAATCAACGTAGACAACATCTTTGGAAACATTTACATTCCTAGCAAAAGTAATTGATTTAAATAAAATTTGGCTTCCATTAATTAAAAGTCTATAAATTTTATTATCTAATTACTTATTTTGTTACCCAGTAACTTGTTTCTATGTCTTGTTTATTTACTGTAAATATCATTTTTATCAGTTTTTCGTGATAAAGACGTACGCTGAGTATGTAGAGTGCGTCAATTATTGATAAATATTAATACAGAACTTAAACCTACATAAAACTGTTTTATTTTAATATAATTAATTCTGAAATATTTTTTATGTTAGCTATTACTCTAATTATATTTATTACATTCAATTAATTAGTCACGAAATGTGGAGAAATGTAATGTATAATTTGATAAAACAAATCTTAAATATTTCAATCTGCAGTGAAAATAAACGAAATGCAATGTTTATATTTACTGCAATTAAAATAGTAGAAAATGTATTAAACATTTCATTAACTGAATTATTAAACTTAAAAAAGATTTTAATCTATGTAAATGTAACTTATAAATATGCAATGTACGTACTATACATTGTATTTGCGAAATGCAGTATAATTTTCTGTAAAACCAGAACAGTATAATAGAAATTTGTTCTTACATTTTAACAAAATACAATCGTTTTCAAACAGTGTCACAAGTAATAATATCCAATAAAATCATGTTTTGTTTGCTATACAAAGAGACATTTATTATTTTAGAACATTTCGTTGATAATATTATGAGTAATATTGAATTTGACTGAAAATATGTACCTATATTTTCTTTTTTGACATATATACAATTTCATAAATATAATTATCTTACGTTTGACAAAAGTAAAAAAAATACTGTACTCGTACTATTTGATAGTATATAATATATATATATATATATATATATATATATATATATATATATATATATATATATATATATATATATATGTATATATATAATAGTATATAAATATAATTATCTTTTGTGTGAAAAAATGTACCGTACCGCTAAGACAAAAAAGAAATTTAATGTTTTAGGATAATTTTAAAAATTATTTGGCATTTATTGTTTTAAACATTTTGCTAATATATATATATATATATATATATATATATATATATATATGTTTTGTTTCAAACATATACAATTTTATAAATATAATGATGTTTTCTGATATTGTTAAGGGTAAGAATGGTCTTATTGCAAAAAAAAAAAATTATACTGTTTGATCTTTAAAATTGTCTTGACATTTATTCGAAAATAATTTCTATACGTATATTGTGTTAAAAGTAAGCATATTTTCAATTTTTTATTATTAAGTTGTACAAGACACATTGTTTTGGACAATTTTTTATAAATAATTATATTGGCAAACTACTTTATTATTTTTACATTTGCGTATGTGTACGTGTATTTCAAACGTATCTGTTAATTTTAAAATTAAATTTGATATAAAATAATTTTTTTTAAATTTTGATAAAATATAAAATAAAACGATTTTATGTTCAAGTGCTCTCTACGTACTCAAAAATACAAATGACATTTATAGTAAATAAACAAAACATAGAAACAAGTTACTAGGTAACAAATGAGTAACTAATTGTAAGTCATAATTTTTTTTTATAAATTTTTAACTAATGGAAGCCAAATTTTATTTAAATCAGTGGTCTTAGAGTGATTGCTGTTATCTTTTTCTTTATAAATTTCTATTACTTTTCTTATCAATTTGCTGTTAATATTGTTGAGTTTTGCAATTATTACAGTATCTTTGAATTTTAGATCATGAAGATACTCTAACGCATGTTGAGCAATAGCAGATTTATCTGGATGGTTTAGACGTATTGACCATCTTATGTTTTGTCAATTTAATAAAAACAGTTCTACGTGTTTCTTCAACATAAACCTTACCGCAATCATATTCATATGTTTGATAAAATATTTTAGGACGATTATTTGTAGTTATCCTAAGATTTATTTTAAAACAAATTTATTGATTTGTTTTTGATTTTACAGAATAATAATTAAAGAAAATTAACATGTCTTGTCACAAATGACATAAAAATTTAAAAATTGTTGAAATGATAATTTGCAAAACTAATTTGACTTATTTTAGATATAAGCTATAATAAAAAAAAAGAACGTATGCATTTTACAATCTGTTTTTTTGTTTAGTGAAAAAAATGTAAAACTATAAACAAAGTTAACAGATTTTAAGGCACATAGTTAATTTATAAAGATACTGTAGACTAAGTCCAACATTAGGTACATGGATGATTAAGTAGGAAAAATACAAAGCTGGGAAAAAATATAAATAAGAAAAAGTACATTTAATAAATCATTCTTTAAAAACGTTACTACCTTCTGTTTTGTAATACTCTGCAAAAAAGCTGTGATTTTTTTCCGTCTTTGTTTTATAGCATATATATCCGGCGAAATAAACTGATTTATAACTTGTAAACTGAAGATGTAAACAATATTTTTCAGTTTACACATTATTTACAGTACATTTCGAATACGGTAGTGAATATAATTTTTCTCTTAGAAGAAATGCCAAATTATTTATAATATATTAATTACACAAGTTAACAAAATAGTTAACTTACAAAGCATGTAACCATATTTTATGCAACCGACTCTTACCATATTTTGGAGGTTTAAAATGAGTTAAAAGCAAATTGTTTTAGTTTTTCAGAAAGCTTTAGAGAAGGTATGTTTATCTAAAGATGGTCGTTTAGATCGTGAAATTGAAAGAAGTGTTATTTCTGGTTGTAAGGTTTTGGATGCTTTGGGTACTTTTGCTAGGAATGTAAGTGTTTGAATATATACAATGCTGTTTTGGTGCCTACGTTGATGTATGGCATTGAATGTTTGGAAATGAGATTCTTACGTGGCAAATGTGGTGTAACTAGAAGGAATCGTGTACGAAATAGATTAGTGTATGATGAGTGTGAAATTGAAAAAATTGTTGTAGCAAAAGTTGATGTTAGTTAGTTTAGATGGTTTGGATATCGTGAGCGAACGTTAAAAAAAGTATATGAATGATTTTGAAGCTATACGTTGGACTTCCGATGATAGTCGAAGTGGTATTATTAAGAGTGTTTTGCGTGAGCGAAAGTTTCCAAGTATTAGGAATAGAAGAGCATGTATGAGAGTAATTATAAATGTAGATAAAGCTAAAGTTGCTTGTCTGGACATAGGAATGTTTGGAGGAAACTGATTTCGGGATAGTGGAAAGAGTTCGTGCCACATTCTTTTGGGTATATGGCGTGATTGTGTATTTATATGTAAAAACATAAAAAATAATAAAAGTAGAATATAAATATAAACGTATTTTACCTGCCGACAAAAAGTCAAATAAATTTTCGTAATGCAACTAAATAAAACAGAAACAGTTGACAAACCGCGTGTGCTTAAATAGTTAAATCATAAAATGTAACACCGGATTGGCTAAGTAAGGTTAGAATTAGCCGGCAGACACGACACTAAATATAACGTATTCATGATGGAGTTAGTCTAGTCGGAACCTCCGTAATTGACAGCCGAAATAAACCAGAATTCAAAATGTCATATAACACTACTGCACTGCCATCTGCATTATCTAAATGCACATTCCCGTTGCTATAAATATATATAGATAATACTTTTTATCTAGATAGATATGCAGATACGATAAATTGAGATTTTTTTTCATTCTGTTATAATACAATGCAGATATACTTACACCGTTGTTTTATATGTAGTATAATATAGATATCTAGATAATATATAGTGATGTTCAGATGTTGTCTGACCTTGACATTTCGATCACGAAAATGTTACATTATTACGTGATAGAAAAAAATAATTACATTTCGTTTCGGGATGTTAACAAATTATAGTTATATCTGTTTCATTTTTATATATTTTTAGTAACAAATGAATATACAATGATAGGTTTAAGTTTCGCACAATATATCTACAATTTGATAAAGTAGATTATAAGGCGTTTGAATAAAATTATGTTAAACACGTATTAGTTAGCAATATGATTCTGTTTAAATCTGTAAGACCTGTAACGTTACAGATTATTTTGTCTTACAGATCTTACAGATGTGAACCGAATGAATTTTTAAATTGTTAGCTGATTAAATAGTTAGATGTTTTATAAACAGTTCATAACCGTTAAACAAATTAACAAAAATATATCTATTATACAAATTAATTGAAGTTTATTAAAGTTCTAATAAAATTATAGTCCGTTAAGTTACAGTTCGTAAATATTTAACAAAATTTTTATATTATTCTGTAAAATTAAACTTTAAAAATTTTACAAATATAGCATAGCAATTTATTATTTTATAAACTAAAACTATTTTAGGTTTAAGTTTTTTATTAAGTTTTTTAATAATAATTGCAAGATCAATCAATGTTAATAGCAGATAAGGAAAAAGACAACATCAATTACTGTGAAGGCATTAAATTAAATAAAACTTGTATCTATTTTCTGTTAATTACTGTAATTTCTATTGTATCAGGTTTTTCCTGATAAAGACGAGCGTTAAGTTTCGTCGAAACGTCAATTATAAAAGAATTTTAATACAGAACTTGAACCTAAAACAGTTTTATTTTATATAATAAGTTCTGAAAGATTTTTTTACTGTTATTATTGTACATTTTTTAATTATAAATTTATTTAATTTACAGAATAATACTAATACAATTTTTATAAAATTTGTATTTTAAACAAAATTTTGTTAATTTTACTGTTATATAATATGAATTAAAAAATGATATGAGTAACAATGTTTTTACAATGAAGTGTAGTGTAATGGTACAATTGTCATAAATATTGTTCCTGATGATGGCCTCAGTGAGGTCGAAATATTGAACCATATTTTACTAAAATAAAATAAAACTATTGACTGATGCCCGAGTAGTTGTTTTTTATTCTTATTTACTGTTATAATTTACATACTATTACATTTTTTATGAAAAATTACATTCACAAAACATGTAAAATTACATAAAGTTTTATATGTAATTTAAATATCGTAAACACACATTTGAAATTTTGTATTAACAGAGTTACTAAACGGAAATCAAACTTTTGCTTAAAAATATTAAACCGAGGTTATTATTCTCGAAACATTTTTAATTCAAACATATTCTGCACAAACCCAAACAAACATAAAAATAAATATTAATTTAAAAGTAACATGTGCATTTGACCAATATTTTTTTTTTTAAAAAATTGCTATCATTTGTTAATGCAAGTTACAAAATGAAATCGGAAAAATCGTTGTAAAGTTCCAACCAAAAAATAACAATTAAAATAACAATCTACATCAATAAATCAAACTTAAAAATTAAAATAAATAAATATAAACATTAAAATAAAACTGCTTAACGTTCTAGTTCTGTATTAAAATTAATATATAATCGACGTTTCGACGAAACTTAACGCTTGTCTTCCTCAAAATGAATTGATTCAAATAAAAGTATATAGAAACAAGTTACTAAGTAACAAATAAGTAACTAGATTATAAAATTATATAGATTTTTAATTAATGGAAGCCGAATTTTATTTAACTCAATGCCTTCACAGTGATTTATGTCTTTTTCCTTATAAATTTCAATTGCATCTTTTATCAATCTGCTGTTAATATTGATAGGTCTGGCAATTATTATAGTATTTTCGAATTTTACATCATTAAGATATTCTAATGCATGTTCAGCAATAACAGATTTATCTGAATTTATCATCTAAATAAATTTGCTATTTTATTTAACTTATGTTCAGAAATAGCAGATTTATGTGGATTTATCATTCAGATAAATCAGCTATTACTGAAAATGCGATAGAATATTTTCATGATGTAAAATTCGAAGATACTGTAATAATTGCAAGATCTATCAATATTAACAGCAAATTGATGAGAGAAGCAATAGATATTTATAAGGAAAAAGACAACATCAATCACTGTGAAGGCATTGAGTTAAATAAAATTTGGTTTTCATTAATTAAAAATCTATAAAAAAATTTATAATCTAGTTGCTTATTTGTTACCTAGTAATTTGTTTCTATGATCTGTTTTTTACTGTAAAGTCATTTGAATCAGTTTATCCTGATAAAGACGAGCGTTGAGTTTCGTCGAAACGTCAATTTTAAATTAATTTTAATACAGAACTTGAACATAAAGCAGTTTATTTTATTTAATGAGTTTTGAAAGATTTTTTTACTATGTTAAATAAAAACATTATTTTTTGTATTAAAATCTTGTTTGCATCTGAGTGGTTTGGGTTTGGCATCCACTATATAAGCTTGACTGTAGGTAACAGACACAATGAACTCAAAATTTTTATTGAAAATATAGCACCATATTTTGCTTTGGAATTACGTCAATTTATTATAATAGAATATTTATTGTATACATTACAGCGCAATTGTGAATTTACTCAATTTTTGAACTGATTTGTAAATTTGTTGGTGAGGCATCGTCACAATTACAAAAATATTTTTTTACATGTGTTAATTATGTTTAAACAATAATAATAATAATGGATTGGGCAAAATTTTGTTCAGTTTACGAACTGGGCAATTTTGCCAAACATGTACTGATGGTCAACACGTAATATGCCTTTTTTTTTAATTTTAAAAGCAAATATTTATGAATTTTTATGTACATTTTGTAAATATAGAAAAATTATCGAAATATTTACAATTAACAATTCACGAAAATTATGCATTTTTATTTTTATGTGTTTTTTGTTTTTTTCACAAACAACAAAAAGTTACTTAAAAATGTAGCGTTAATTTTGCTTTTTTCGCAATTAACGACAGTGTTGTGTTGATGAACTCAGAGTTACAAAAAAATTTGTCGTTTTCATAGAATATTTAAGAAATGTTTAACGTCTAAAAACAGTTTTTTTTTAATGCTACAAACATTGCAGGAGAGAATTATTGCAAGCTTTTCAAATATTAATTTATATAAAAAAATATGCTTTTTTTTATTATTTTTTGTTTTGATAATTATTATAACGGAAATTTTGATGGTTATTTAAACGTAATTTTTAATTTATTTAATCAATGAGTACATTTAATGAATTAACATACATATATACACCATTTTCTTCCGAACGGAATATCAAATTCCATTTTAAACGCTAGGAAATCGCGAATAAAAAGAAGTTTTTGTTATATATTTAAAACAACTTGTATATGTAGGTAGTTGAAAATATTCTACTGTATAAAAATTAACAAAAAAAATACTATAAATTATTAACGATATATTAATATTTCACATAATTCTCTTGTATGTTTACATTACCTAGTCAAATGTTATTCGTTTTTATTTATAGGTAGACATATCGATTTGGTTATAATATAGAATAATAATAACAATTATATTATTATATTTTATGTTGTATTATACCAGGTCAATAGAAAATTGTTACAATTTCAATATTAAAAATTATGATTACGGTTTGAAATTTCTTCGAATTTTCAAACTTTCCTATTTATAAGTTTTCTTTTCGCCACTAATATTATTTCCGCATAATTATAATTACCGGTTTTTGTGTAAAAATTTCGCACCGAAATTCATTTGAAATTATTTATAGAATTTAGCCTTGAGCAATTTCGAATTTCTTGACATATTAATATTATTTTGATATTAAGAAAGTTTGTTGGTTATGTTCGAAATAAAAAAAAAGATTTTTTGATGGAAATTTAATTATTTATTAATCATTTCGTTTATCTAATTTTCGTTAAACTAGTAAAACTTATTAAAACTTTAATTTGAAATTTAATATTTTACAAAACAAAACTTTTAATTAATTTCTTTTATTATATTCCGTTAACTTTTCATAATTAACGTTTGATATAAATTTATATTCGTTTAAAATTATATGACAAACTTTTATTATTAATTTTTAATTTTTTTTTTAATTTACGTAAACATATTGTTGTGTATCTTATCATATTCGATTTTTTAGTTTTTGTAGTTAGTTGCGCGATTAACTTAGCACATGCTACTACCCATCGTAGATTTGTTTCGCTATTTTAAACAATTTAATGTTAAACGACAAGCAATTTGTGCCACTTTATATGTACATACAGATACAATATTTTATTTTTACTTTTTGAAAAATTACGTTTATATAATATATAAACTAGTATTTGATGTATTCCAATAAATAAAATAATCTTAGTTTAAATTTTACTATAAATATAATCTTCTATAACAAATTGCCTATCATTTTATAAAATTTTCTTTATATGTATAACAAAGCATGTTAAATCTAAAATCGATCAAATGTCATATAAGAAAAATTGATATGAAAACAAGCTACATCAGCTGACATACAATAATCTGATAGAGTCAGTACATTATTGAAATAAATATTTTACATTACATACATGCACAATCACGCCATGTACTCATAAGAGTGTGACACAAACTGGTTTCACTATTTTTTTATTTATTTAGTTACATCACACAGGCAACAGCGCAATTAAATGGCGCAAACGATACAAACATGGACTTATAAAATATAATACATAACTTTATCTAAAAAAACATTGAGTGTGTACAATGCGTAAATAATTAATAAAAATGCGAAGAGAACATGAAAACATATCTATTGTTAATTCTAATTTATTAAATGAAACATATGATAAATGATAGACTTTGTTAGAAGACTAGAATGAGAAATAGACAGATAAAAAGTATTTGTACTTCTTGTAGAGGAAGAAAGAAGAAATTTTAGTTGAAAGAGTAGTGCAGAATTATCGATAAAGTTATTAATTAATAAAGAAAAGTCAAAGATGAAATAATTTTACGAGATTTTAGAGCATGAAATTAAAATTAAAAAAAATATTGAAATTGAAATTTATCAAGAAAAGGACAACATCAATCATTGTGAAGGGACACTAAGTTAAATAAAATTTGGTTTCCATTAATTAAAAATTTATAGAATTTGATGATCTAGTTACTTATTTGTTACCTAGTAACTTGTTTCTATGTTCTGTTATTTACTGTAATGTCATTTATATCATTTATCCTGATGAAAACGGACGTTGAGTTTCGTCGAAACTTCAATTTTAAGTAAATATTAATACCGAACTTTAACATAAAACAGTTTTATTTATAATGTTATTAAATTTCCTATCAGGTTTTTTATTCATCAGGTTATTATATCAGGTTCGAATAACGAACCTGATAGGGAATTTAATAACATTATAATTAATCATAACGTAGGTTCATGAGCCAAGAACAAAAGTTTATTTTTTGACATTAATATTAAAACAGTTTTATTTTAATATAATAGATTCTGAAAGATTTTTTACTGTTAATAATGCAAATGTTATTTATTATTAAGCAATATTTGAACTACGTTTGCAAATTTTAATATCAAGAAATGTTTTTAAAATATGACGTCACTTGTCAGGGCATAATATATTTAAAGTTTCTTTACAATGTCCTAAAACTAAAATAAAAATGTACCATGATACGATGAATTTTTGTTAAAATTTCGAAAAATTACGAAAATGGCGGTTGTTTGAAAAAGTGTTTTTTTTTTCAGTGTAAAAAAATCTACTTTTAAAGCCTGTAAAAAATCAAAGAAAAAGAGATATTCTGAATTATTTTGGAAAATTTAATTTTCAATAATTACGTCTGAAATGCTTTTTCCAAAAAACTTTTCTAAAAGTTGAAATAAAAATACTTGTTTTTATAATTTACATAAAAAATAAAAACAGTTAGAATAAGCAACTGAAAAGATATATCTAAATATTTTAAGCTTATTTTAACATATAAAAACATAAAATGCATACATTTTCTGCTAGAGTACTTACAGTATTTTCATGCACATTAAATAAGGTATGAAAAAACAAAGAAAACAAAAATAACAGAAAAAAAAACGCGAATTTAGAGAAACATATAATATATGTACATATATGTACCATTTCTAGAATGCTTACTACAATATATGTAAATCAGTCTCTATGCTTCTGTGGCTTTCTGACCTGAACGTTCAAAAACGCATGAATCGGACATTGGCAAATATACAACTAAAAATGTATATTTAAATTTTATTCACACTGTATCAAATATTATCATATTCATATACCTATAACTTAATTATCAAATATATATATATATATATATATATATATATATATATATGCGTTTTTAGATAAGTAATACCTATTTATTACTTACAATAATGGGATTTTGCAATTATTACTCAACATGTTTTATCAATTTCCGTAATTCTTAGGTGAAACATATGCGCTATAAGCTCGAGAAGTTGAACATATAGATTCTTAACAATTTTATTTTTATTGTCAATAGAGTGGGTTGTCAGCCCACAGCCAAGCAAGTGATCTAGAGCTAGTGGGTTCCGAACCACTGGGACACTCAGCCGATATTAGTTTAGTGGTACAAGGATTTTTAATAATAGAAACTTAAATTTAATTTTTGTGCTGCGCGAACCAGTGACCTTTGGAGTCCGAGTTCAACTACGGTTTCCTCAATATGTTTTACTTAATCAAAACTTTTGTTTTTTCTTTAAGTTTTGTCTAAATATTTTTCAATTATAGAATACAAACTAACGCCGTCTATCCGCAAAGATGTGGCACAAACATTTTTGTCTTCATTGAATTATTTTCTGCAGGTTTGCTGTAGTCGATCTATCATTATCGCAGAGGATGCCATGTATAGTGTATGGCAAAACGTCTGCGACTAGGATAGATCGCCCACTACATACCAGAAAAAAATTTTATAAATTCAATTTTTACTTTTATGTTGAAAGTAAAAAAGTTGGTTCTAAAGCAAAAAATTTCTTTGTGCAGAAATCAATGATTTTTGAATAATTATCTAAATATATATATGACTTGTAAAATAACAAACTTTAAGCATTTAGTTGTTAGTTTGTTTTGTAGTGAATCGATAAGAAAATCGATTTTTATCTAATTTAGTGGTGAAAGAAAATGTTCGTAATTATATGTTGTAAACAATGTGTTAAGTATTATATATTATGCAAACTATATTTATGGAACTACGTATATATTTTTGAATAAAATAGAATTGCAAATTGCATGCAATGGCGCAAACGTTAGAAGTTTTATCTAGAAATAAATTTATTCAAATTTTTTACTTTTATAGAAACGTTGAAATTTCTCTTTAAATCGGAATTAAAATAAACATGAGAATTTTTTTTCTACTTTTGTTTAATAACACGATTACATACATATATATATATATATATATATATATATATATATATATATAAAGAAGCCCGTTTGAGTATATATAATGCTGTTTTGGTGCCTATGTTGATGTATGGTGTAATAAATGCTGGGTTTGGTTGGCATTAAAAAAAAATGACTGCTGTGGAAATGAGATTTTTACGTGGAGTATATGGTGTAACTAGAAGGAATTGGGTATGAAATAAATTAGTGCATGATGAGTGTGAAATTGAAAAAAAATGTTGCAAAAGCTGCCGTGTTAGTCAGTTAAGATGGTTCGGACATCTTGAGCGAATATCTAATAAACATTTGGTTTATATGGATGAGTTTGAAAGTATACGTTTGCGTTATATGAGAGGTATTATGAATGTGGATGAAGCTAAATTTGCTTGTATGAATAGTTATGTTTGGAGGAATGTTTCGGGATGGTGGAAAGAGTTTGTGCCACACCCTAATACGCCCACATGGCGTGATTGTATATATATATATATATATATATATATATATATGTGTGTGTGTGTGTGTGTGTGTGTATTCTGTTAAGTTATACTCATAAATTGTGTTATTTAACAAGATTAAAAAAATTATAACTTGAATTTAACTTCAATAAGACCTAGTTAAACATGTAAAATTATATAATTTTTTTGTAAAATTACATAAATTTTTTATAGAGTAAGTATAGTATAAAACCGCAATAAATGCACAATATAAAGTGTTTTATACACTTTCAACTTTTTTTTTATTTTCGTAGAAGACAAATAAAGACAGATAACAATTTGTCACGAGCCGGTAACCATAGCAACAATTAGTTTTGATTTATAGTATAACAACATGGTGGTTCCAGATACGTTTACAAATCGTACCGTCAGAAACTAAACCACTCGCGCCGTGGCACCGTTCAAAAAGTACTAACAAGAAACATTTTTGTACAAACTTTTCTTTATCGCTTTGCCCGCTTTTTTCTTCTTCTCGTGTTTGTAACGTATGCTGGACATCATGTCAGCACATTTGTCAAATTAATGTTATATTCGATACTGCAGTATAAGTGTAAATTTATACAGTTTTAATAATGTATTATTAAAAGATGAATTGTATTTTCAAAATTTTATTAGTAATGTTTTGGTTAGCAAGTTTTGGGCCTGAATTAATTTATTTTTACCACTTTGACTGCAAGGATGTGTAATATTTTCAAAAAAAGAAAAAAACATTATATATAAATCTTTCATATAGCCTCTACATGACGAATCCGAACTTAGTTTATGTGGGTGTATGTGTGCGTCGTCAGCTCGCTCGTACGCTCGGTCGTCAGTCAAAATTTTGTGATAGCAACTTCTCCTGGACGGTTCAACCGATTTTAATAAATTTTAGCATAAGAAATAGATTAGTGTATAATGAGCGTAAAATTAAAAAAAAAAAATGTTGTAGCAAAACTTGGTGTTAGTCAGAAGATTCGAACATCTTGAGCGAGTACATAATGAACGTTTGTTTAAAAAAATTTATATGAATTGATTTTGATGGTATATGTTTGCGTGGACGTCCGATGAGTAGTTAGAGTGGTATGATTGAAAGTGTCTTGCGTGAACGAAAGTTTCCAAGTAGTAGGAATAGAAAAGCACTCATGAAAGAAATTATAAATGTGGATGAAGCTAAAGTTGCTTCTCTGGATAGAGATGTTTGGAGAAAAATGATTTCGGGATGGTAGTAAGAGTTTGTGCCACACCCTTTTGGGTATATGGCATAATTGTGTATATATGTATGTATTAATTACTGTACAAATATTAATTTCAAAAATATAAGCATTCATAATGTGACAAGAACGTTTGGTTAAAAAGATTTATTTGAATGATTTTGATGGTATACGTTTGCGTGGACGTCGGATGAGTAGTTGGAGTGGTATGATTGAGAGTGTTTTGGGTGAGCAAAAGTTTCCAAGTAGTAAAAATAAAAGAGCATGTATGAAAGGAATTATGAATGTGGATGAAGCGAAAATTGCTTGTTTGGATAGAAATGTTTGGAGGAGACTGATTACGGAATGATGAAAAGATTTTGTGCCACACCCTGTTGGGTACATGGCGTGATTGTGTATGTATGTATAAATAATGTGATATGTTCTCGTTGCGTTTGTATTTCCGATATTACTCCTATTTCTAACGCAAAAGTAAATGTAGTTCTACATCAAAATTTATGTACTGACCTTGTGTCCAGATTTATATACTAATTAAGCACATAACAACGATATTATATAAATTTATGTTATAAATACATCATTAATTTACTTAGTTAGTACTTGAAGATTGTTATTTTGTAATGTACATTAATATATTCATTAATTAGTAAATATTATATATATACCAATTAAAAACTAACGGATGTAGTAACCATCACATTTTTAAAAATAAAATGAATTAAAATAAAAAATGAAACGTGCAATTTCAAAATATGAATAAGTAATTCCCAATTATAAATTTGGCAAAATATTATTAGTTTTTTCGTAGGAGAATTTTTGGTGGAGGCATTTTTGAAATATATTTTTACCCAAAAATATGTCAAGTTTATATATGTATATATATATATATATATATATATATATATATATATATATATATATATTTGAATTATAAATTATTAATATATATTTATTTTGTATTTTAATTACTTTTTATTAGTTAGCTTCGCTGTTAAATTACGGTTCCAATAAACATTTAGCATTTTTTCTTTGTTTAATAATAATGTACATACAGAATAAAAATCGAAATTTATGTAATACTCTTCTAAATATATTAATTATTATTTTTTTTGAATAACAATGATAAAAAAATTTATAATTTTTTATTACCCCTAATAATATGTGCATATATCTTGAAAATTAAAAATTTAAAAAAAATTTATTTATTACCAATTATAAATTTTTGTCAAGTTAGCTATTATCTTATCTAGATAATAAAAAATACTGTATTTTTATCTTTATCTATTATCTTTATCTTTTCTTTATATGTCCCAACACTAAAACTAATAATAGTTGAACGAATGGTTAATATTAAGTTTTTGAAAAATAGGTATTTACTAAAAACAAAATACAGGAAAACTTTAGATGAGCAACATATACTGAAGACAATAAATAAATATTCTAAAATTTGCCAAATATATACAAATTACCAAATAGATAAAAAGTACTAATTGAAATTCCATAAAACACACAAAAAAATGACTTTCAAATGTATAAGATGAACAACCTACATTCAACAGAAAACCAGCGTAAAAATATATTTGGATTTCAAACCTATTAAAACCGAAGTGCATTAAAAAAATAAATACCGAAATAAAATTACCAAATAAACGAAAAAAAAGAGGGGTAAAAATGTTGAAATTAAAGAGACGTTGAGCAGCGAGAGAGTGCGCGCCCTCATATATGTGTTGGTGGTTGGTGGGTTGAAAGTGCATTTTCGGTGAAACGCGCCTCGACCAACAGGCCATCCGAATGGATTTGAGAGGTCAAAGGTGAAAAGGTGATGGCTGCTGTAGCTGGGTTATACGGCCTGGGTGACGATTCACGCTACCCTAGGTACCGCACAAATGCTACGTGAGTTTTTAATCAAATATTTTCATTATTAAACTAATATAGTTACTTATCATTATTATTACAGACACTTGTGAGAAAGGTGATTAGGTTTTAAGGGGGTATTCCCGTTTGTAGCATCAAATTTATAGGTGTTTTTCAACATTTTTTTGGGAACTTTAAATAGCTAGCTTTTCGAGAAGTTAGTTTAAAATCCATTGAAAAATTTGTACCAAACAGACAAACAAATAAACAAACAGACAGACAAGAAAGCGAGTTAAGAAAAACGTGTTAAATAAAAAAGAGATAATTGATTAGACAAAAGAACTAGAATACAATTCACAATATTAAAATATATAGAAATCAATAAATTGTTTTCCATAATTATAATTTCGATATTGGCTTGCCGAATGTTGCATTGACTTTTTTTTTTACTTGAAAATGACAGTTGCTTATTTATTTACAAACCTATTACAAGAAAAAAAAAGTGTTAGTCATTATTGATTAACTGTCAAAGGAAATGTTGTTATAATATTTATCTAGAAATATTCAATTTACTGTTATATTTTATTATATATTTTTTCGTATTAATCTATTTTATATAAATCAAGTTTTCTTCACACTGCGTTAAATATTCAATTAAATAATTAAACAATCAATAGAATTTACACGCAAATTTACTTAAATTAATATTTATTTGTTATTATTTATTAAATATTTTCAATTAAACTGTCAATAAAAATTTAAAATTTAAAAGTCATATCTGTTTTATTATTTTTTTCATATATAAAATTTTATAACTGGATATATATGATGATAAATACGATTTAGTGAATCTACTAAATATTATTAATATTATAAGTTCATATTTAATATTTTCAAAGTCGAAATATTCCCGTCAGATGACGTAATTTTTTAACACGTTTTTATTAACTCACTTTCTTGTCTGTTTGTTTGTTTGGGTACATACCAATCGGGTCCCGCGGTTGAGTTTTAATCCCTCACCAAAATTTTATGGACGGCTATCGGGTCCCGGTTAGGTTTCTGAGAAAGGTATTAGGGGCTTAAAAGTTAAAGCGCGCAGGTAAGGATACTGACTGCCGCATCTCTGTAATCTGCTTCGCCAGTAGAAATAAGAAATTAAATTTCGTTTCAATTACGGACAGCACAATAGTTTCATTATCCGAATACTTTACTTAAGTTGTACTTAGGTATATGAATAATGCGGGTGTTAGACTATTGCTGATTGCTGGTAAATCCAGAATAACAAGTTTTGTAATCCTGGAATTTCCAAAATCCCATTATCCCCTGTAATTTTGTGACCAAATGAATAAGTATAAATATATTGATAATTTTTCGATCATTCATATTTTGTTCGCTGTTGATGGTGTAACATACGTTCAAAATTTATATCTTTTGGTTAACTGTGTGATATACTTCCATCATGAATTCAGAAGATGTGTGTGATATGTTAAGTCAACAAGAAAAGCCGCTTTTGGTTATAGATAATTACAAGTATAATTTTCACAAAATGCTTACGGGAAACGTTAAACGCTGGGTATGCTCTAATCGAAAGTGTAAGTCATATCTAAAAACTGGTACGTCCAACAATGTCATATTGGAACATAGTGATGGACACAATCACCAACCAATTAACATATGTAAATTAAATCGACAGAAAATTAGTAATAGTTTAAAAAGGCGCGCAGTGGATGACATATGTGAGAGGCCAATGAAAATGTTGCATCGAGTGTTGCAGAACGAGGATACTCAAACTTTGTCTGTAGACGATGTTGGCCGTATAAGACAAAATATTTACCGAACTAGAAAGAAGATAATGCCAAATATACCTTCAAATCAACAAGATGTGCATGAAGTCTTAAATAGTCTTAAAATAATCACCAACGAAGGAGAGAATTTTTTGCTTAGAAATGAACCAAGAAAAAATTTCATAGCATTTTCGACGAAAAAAAATTTGGAATTTTTAAGTACATTATCTACTTTCTATGTTGATGGGACTTTTCGCTGCTGCACCAAATTTTTCTACCAACTGTTTACCGTCCACGGAATTATTAATGAAAATTACATTCCTCTTGCATTTTTTTTACTTCCTAACAAAAGAACAGAAACATATGAGATGGTGTTTAGCTGTTTGAGGGAAGAATGTGGAAAACTTAACTGTAAGTTTAATCCCAGAACAATATATATCGATTTTGAAAGAAGCATCCACAATGCTGCTCACAGGATTTTCCCAATCGCAGAGGTAAAAGGCTGTCGATTTCATCTTGGACAATCTTGGTAAGTTCATTGAATATTATTTTATTATTAAAAGGTAGATAACAAGTAATTTAATTCACAGTTAGATAAATAGTTATCATATTGAATGATTAAAGGAAGTTCTACTTTTCATATAGAATTAACCGAGTATATAGAACAGAAAAATTTCTCTAAACACTTTGATACGTTATTAGTGTCCGAAATTTCATAAAACTCTATTATTGAAGAAAAAAATGTAATATCTTGATTATAGTTAGTTCCACACATCGGCGGAAAAGTATAACACATTTTTGTTCTATCGTTACTATAACTTCTAGTTTTATTTTGTCTATCTTGTTTTGTTTCCGTAAAGTTTAGCACGTGCTATTTAAATGGGATTTTTTTTTCCGGATTTATAGGTGGCGAAAAATTCAGGCACTTGGATTAACAGCAGAATATTCCAAAGACACTGATACAGGAATGTACCTCCGATATGTGTTTGGACTACCATTCCTAGATCCAGCAGCAGTTGGCGAATGCTTTGCTATCGATTTTGGCGAAATTTTACCAAGGAATCAAGAAATGCAAAAATTTGCTGATTATTTGGTGGAAACGTACATATCTGAAGAAGCGGAATTTCCGCCTGAAATGTGGGCTGAAAATAGTTCATCCCTGCAGCGAACGACAAACGCCTGCGAATCGTTTCATGCGAGATTCAATTCATTATTTTATACTAAGCACCCAAATATTTATTTATTTTTAGACGTGTTAAAAAGTATTCAAATAGACACATACATTAAAATTCGCAGCGCGAGTTTGCCAAAAAAAGTGTATCGGCGAGCAGTAATAAAAAAAAAAGAATTTTTGGATAGTAGAATATTGCTGCTGAAACAGAAAATTATCACTAATTTTGAATTTGTTCAATCTATAGCAAATAAATACAGACCAGTAATGTAATATTAATGTTTATATTTGATGTGTATTATATGTATATATTTATTATTTAATTATGACGTAACTTACAGTTTAATAATAAAAATATGTTCATTACGCCTTTTTTTATTTAATACACCCTCGCCTTGATTGCATTAAAAAATAATATGGTCTTCATTTTTTAGAAACTACAAGTTTGTGTCATATCGCTCATTTCTTGAAATTGAACCCGTAAAAAAATTATTCTCTATACCACAGGTTTTATTTTATTTTATTTTCATCTGATTGTTAATTTAAATGAACACTTATTTTCTGTCTGTAAAATAATTAAAATTTAGTATATCTAGACCTTTAAAAACTAAAAAACTGATATTTTTCTGAAAAACGTGTTTGCAAATAATACTAAGTTTAATTCCAATAAAATCAGAAAAAAATATTCTATTTTATAGCATTAGCGTATTGATTGAGCCAGTATATTTATATATTTTTGATCAGTATATTAAATAAATTTGCAGTATGTGTATTAAAATATCTAAATTATTTAAACTACACGCAGTCTCAGTATAATATAGCCATATGTATAGTAAGCAACCGAAGAACCTTTTTATAATCCCTTAATCTGCTGGGGCAGGCCAGGGTCTTGACCGGGACCCAATTGATGTACGTAAGTTTGGGATTTTAAACCGCCGGACCCAATAGCTATGTCCCGGTTTGTTTGTTTATCTGTTCAAATTTTGCAATCGATTTTAAATTAACTTCCCAATAAGCTAGAGACTTGAAACTTTTAACATAAATCAGACCCAGATGACAATACAATATTAACCAATTAATTAATTAATAATATTAGAAATATTAATTTTTATCTTACCATACATTCGTGTATTTATCAATTTTTCTTTTTTCAAACTACAGAAACTGCAGAAAACAATTACAGAAAATACAGAACACACACATACATAAAAATAAATAGCAGAAAATAATTATTTAAATAAAAAAAAATTAATATACCACGTTTTTAAAACGTACTTAAAAGTATAAAATAATTTCTTCTAATTCCATACAGATTCCTGACTCCATACAGATTGTCCTAAAAATTTGTGATTGTGATTTTTTTGATAGCTATAACAATTCTTGTAAGATTTAAAACGGAAAACGTGGGGCGTTACGACAGCTACTTCCTACACATAGCTATTAAAAATTCACAATCAGAAATTTTCAGAACAATCTGTATGGGGTAAGGAATCTAAATGGGATTATAAATGTGTATGGAACTAGGAAAAAATATTTTATACTATATAGTCCGTTTTAAAAACGTGGTATATTAATTTTTTTTTTATATAAATAATTATCTATTTTACAACACTATAGTTAGTTCTAAATAATATGATTTTGTAACTTATTTTACTGTTACTATAACTTCAACACAAGTAGAAAAATACTCTACTATATCATGTGGATTGTTTTTTTTTATAAATCGTAATTTACAAAAACAAAACACACACAACTATAATATACTTATATACAGGGTGTAACAGAATAACTATTCCTAATTTTAACTGGAGTATCCTGGGCTCAGAATATGAAGATTTAATGCAAATCACTGAGATAAAATGTGGCTCCTTACTGAGCTACAGGGTGTTTTATATAAAAATTTAAAAACGATTTTTGCCCAGTACTTTAAAACTATTTGACGTATCCTTATCATACTTGGCAGGAAGTGTAGGTACCGTACACCATACTAAATTATGTTAAATAAAAGTTTCTGGCTACTGCCAGTGGCGTACAACAGAGACAAGTGAGAGGTTGATCCTTCCTAAATTCTACACCACTGGCGGAATTGTCATTTTAGCACAATTTTTCGATTCTCCAATACTTGCTGTGTAAAAAACATACTCTTCCTTTGTAACGATAAAGTCACTGTTTTTCGAGATATTTAAAGTTAAACATAAGCTGCACCCTTGGGATTTTTTCAAAATTTGCTCAAAAAAATCTGAAAAAATTCAGTAAAATAGAGAAAAAAATTAGCTACATAATATCTAAGTAACTTTTTCTCTAACTCATTCTGGTTTGGCTAGAAAAATTATTGAAAATTAATATTTTTTGCATTTTATTTTTTTTATTTTCAATAATTTTTACAGCTAAATCAGAATGAGTTAGAAAAAATAGTTACTTAGTTATTATGTAGCTAATTTTTTTCTCTATTTTATTAAATTTTTTCAGATTTTTTTGAGCAAATTTTGAAAAAATCCCAAGGGTGCAGCTTATGTTTAACTTTAATTATCTCGAAAAACAGTGATTTTATTGTTAGAAAGGAAGAGTATGTTTTTTACACAGCAAGTATTGGAAAATCGAAAAATTGTGCTAAAATGACAATTCCGCCAGTGGCGTAGAATTTAGGAAGGATCAACCTCTCACTTGCCCCTGTTGTACGCCACTGGCAGTATCCAGAAACTTTTATTTAACATAATTTAGTATGGTGTACGGTACCTACATTTTCTGCCAAGTATGATAAGGATACGTCAAATAGTTTTAAAGTACTGGGCAAAAATCGTTTTTAAATTTTTATATAAAACACCCTGTAGCTCAGTAAGGAGCCACATTTTATCTCAGTGATTTGCATTAAATCTTCATATTCTGAGCCCAGGATACTCCAGTTAAAATTAGGAATAGTTATTCTGTTACACCCTGTATATTGAACACTCTTTTTAATGATGCGACTGCAAAATAAAGAAATATGTGGTATAATAAATTTAAAAAGAAAATAACTTTACAGAAAAAAATATGTTTTAAATGGTAGAGTTGTAAATTCATATCAAACCGATATAGTTAATATCGAACATTTTGTTTTGGCAAATGATTTCGGTCGAAATTAAAAAAGAGGGGTGGCGAGGTAGTGACATATTTTGTTCTAAACTATTAACAGAGATGGCGACACACACACTCATTGATAAGGCAACAGGGGAATAGTGTTGGTAAAATGACATATTCTCTGGTGGAATGGCAACAACAAAGCATTTCAGCGCATTAGGAGGTCTATTACGTCACACAATGCAGAAACAAAAACAAAAATATGAGACTGTTCTGGTCGTGGTTTCAATCCCAATTAAGGCTTTTAATAATTACAAGTTTTAATTGATTTTCAACTACAGACTTTCTATTTATATTTTTTTTGTACTGAATTTAACTAAGAATCACATATTTCTTTTAGTTGTTTTATGTCCAAACCATTGTAGTATTTTAATATGAATAATGATTCTTAAAATTTATTATGAAATTCGCTGATACTTTAATAGTAATTTATTAATAATGAATTTTTATTATAAGCTTTTTTTTTCGATAAAAGATTATTATTGTAAAATAAAAAGGCTTTAGGTTTTAGTTCTGCATTAATTTTAATTAAAAATATACATTTTGACCTACTCTACGTATATCATCACCAGAAATAATTATTTAAATAAATTAAAAATTTAATGTACCTACCACATTTTTAAAACGGACTAAAAAGTATAAAATAATTTCTCTTAGCCCCATACAGATTGTTCTAAAAATTTGTGATTTTTTAATAGCTAGGGAGTAGCTATTACTTAGGATGTCATCTACAATGTATAGCGAAACATCTGCGACGAGGATAAAACAACCACTGCATACCAACCCGAAAAATTCTATAAATTATCTAAAGATTTTTTTATGAGTAATTTAAAATTGAGAAACATAATACAATAACAATAAATTATTATTTAACAAATAGATAGTTGACAAATAAATACAGAACACTGAATACAAAAAGTTAGAAACAAAAATAAAACACAGAAAATAACTAAAACACTTGATTCCTATATCTTCAGTTTACACCAAAGCAATTCAAAGACCACAGTATTTTTTTAAAAATAGGAATAAAATGAATTTTTAAGTACAGCTCTGTACGTTCCACATGGAAACCACAATGTATATAGTCCAATAACTGAGCATAGAAGAAAATCGATGAATTTGTAGAATTTCACTCGAATAATAACACGTCAAACTGGACTATGTAATATATATATATATATATATATATATATATATATATATATATATATATTGCGGGGGAAAATATAAAATTTTATTAATTATTAATTATATTAGACGAGTACAATGATGTTCTGTTATAAATTTAATAATTCCTAACAGATATCTAACAAAATTTATTTTCAGTAGTAGATCATTAGGACAGCTTGGATATTCAATCTGTTCTTTGTTTAAAATTAACTTTTCAATTAAAATTTGATTTAACGGTATTTACAAGATAAATTATTTACTGTAATTAAATTTTAATATATAAAGTGAAACGTGTATCTATGTTTGAAAAAATACTCAATAATTATTTAAATATTTTTTTTTAATATACTACGTTTTTAACACGGACTAAAAAGTATAAAATAATTTTTCCTAGCCCCCATATAGATTTATAATCTTATACACAAAAACGTGGAACAACGACAGATACTCCTTACACTCCTTACTATTATCTATTGCATGCGCCCTACGTTTTTCTGTATGTAGAAAATATACCTAGAGTTTAGGCAGTAAAAACTAACTTCAAATTTTACTCGTTTTCCTCGAAACCATGTTTTTCAACCCTTTGTCCCGTCAAGATCTCGGAAACTATCAATCCGATTTATTTCGCTTTAAAACGTGATCCTAGAGAATTAAATTCTCTAAAATAATATTACTGATATCTTTTTTTACGATTTTTCATACGCTTTAAAAGTTGATTTCTTACACTGGAAAAAAAACACTATTTTTTAAACAGCTGTCATGTTTGTAATTTTTCGAAATTCAAAACAACTTTACGTATTATGGTAGATTTTTTTGTTTTATTTTTTTAATTCGATAAATCGGATATAAATAAAAAATATTATTTTTTTACATGTTAAGTTCCCATTTTTATTACCGCATAGATCAATTATTTCCGATAATTTTAAGCTATATTTCATTGATCATAATTAAAAATTAATAAACAGAAATTTTAGAAAAATATCAAATTGAGAAATTGCAAAGCTTAAGATGTCTTTGTAAATAGTAAAAAATCTTTCAGAACTTATTATATAAAATAAATCTGCTTTAGGTTCAAGTTCTGTATTAAAATTTATTTATAATTAACGTTTTGATGAAACTCCACGTTTGTTTTCATTAGGAAAACTGATATAAATGACATTATAGGAAATAACATTGAGTTAAATAAAATTTAGCTTCCATTAATTAAAAATCAATAAAAGGGTACCCTCGGATAAGATGGTAAACAGGGCCCTAAAACCAAATGACATATGAGTAGTAAAACTATGATTCTATTTTAGTGCTCCACTCTTGACCCTACCCTCGCAAGTCAAAAACGTTTTTCTTTTATTTTAATTTTTTTCGTCGACATCCATTGATTATAAATAAATTTTACTACAGAATTTGAACCTAAAACAGTTTTATTTTGTTTGTGTATAGCTTTAAAATTTAAAATATTTAAACAGAACGACGAATAATATTAAAGTACTGACTAGCTCCTAAAAAACGCAACACATGTCTATGGTCATTGATACATAGCCTAAATAAGCCGATTCAATGATTGAGTCATTTCTGTAATTTTTGGGAATAATCTCAACATTAGAATATTATTATTATTTCACAGATACATTTATGAACTTTTGTTCAATATTATTAGAAACACGAATAGTTATTTTTTCCTAAATGAAAATTTTCAGTAAAAAAAAATATTTGTTTGTAAACGAGAGATGTATTAAAATTCTATTAAATAATAGTTAATACGATACTGTATAATGCCGTACTGACGCTCAAAGTGATAATAAATTTAAGTCTTTTGAGTGCTTATCCATGATGAAAACTAAAAGCCAATCTTTTTTTTGGTAAATTTATCGTTAACCGATAACAAAAGAATACACATTTTGTGATTTTCTTCTTTTGTATGTTGTTGTCATTTCTTTTTAATGTTACATTTTTGCATATCAAGCGATTAATTAGCCAATAGAATCATTTGAGTGTGTAAAATTAATTGCAATAGAAGTTTAAAACAAAATAAATAATATTTTTCTGCTTCTGTTGAATAATGTGTTTATAATATAACCGTGAGTTATGAGGTTTTTAACCAATCACAACTTTCTATAGTATACTATTTAAAAAACATGTAACTACATACAATATGCAAATACACTTTTAAGTCTAAGATGCATTAAATTTCAAAATACTTGCACTATATCATAGCAACAATGGTAACTTGTTAAATATTTCTAATAAAATTTTGTGATTGATCACAAACTATTGAAAAATATATTTACATTATTTTGATTGGTCAAAGAATGTGGAATAATAATTTAAAATCTCTCTTTCTGGTATGGATAATAAATAACATTGCCTATTAAGAAAAGCATACATAAAAATTAATAAAATAGCTAGTTTATTTAATTCGACAGATAATTAAATATCACATGATTTGTTTATATAATTAGATGATACTTTTAATAACATTGGTTATATCATTTACTTACAAATTAATTGATTTTAAATTGACTGAATTTGCATCAATGCAATACTATTAATTTTTGGTTATGTAGTAAAAAAAGACGTGTACATACAATTTTTGTAGTTTTTTTTAACGGCACGCGATTTGTCAACCTCTGTCACAAAAATACTGGCCTCTATTTTCAGTGTAAAAGTCAACTTTTAAAGCTTATAAAAAATCGGAAAAAAAAGATATTAGTAGTATTATTTTAGAGAATTTAATTCTTTATAATTACGTTTTAAAACGAAGTAAATCGGATGGATAGTTTTCGATATCTTGGCTGGACAAAGTTGAAAAATATGGTGTCGAGAAAAACGCATTTAAAGTTTGAAGTTAGCTTTTTACTCTGACGCAACTCTCTATTGGTCGCTCTAACTTCACCAAAAATTTGAATTTCGGAATACCGTTGTAATACATTCTACATACTATAAGCTTTCAAAAAATGCAAAAAAATCGATTTTTCGAAATTTTTAGGATGGTTGAAAAATTAGATTTTTTAAAAATGTCATAGTGGTGTCTCTTCTTAAGATGTTTTTCCAATTAAATAATATTTAAAAGAAATAGAAAAACATATTATTTTGACCTTGTAAATATATGCACATATATCGTATTTTTTTTTAAATATATCCAACATAAGTTAATTAGTTGTTTTCTTTTTTTTTCAATAGTACTACGTCATAATCTATATTTGTACGTACTTACCATACATTACTTAATATTTACATATTAGTATTTTATCGTACTGATAGTAAAATATTGTTTAAATTACTCATACACCAATTATATTATCAAAATAATTCGAAATTACTTTCGAATAGGTTAGTTAAGTATTGAAGTTGTGTACACTTTTTCTTTAGATAACGAAATTGTAATGCATTTTTTCCTTGTGCATACGTTTCATGTGTAAAAAATATTTTAAATTTTTAAGTACAATAGTTAAAACTAAATTAGTTTCATATCTTACACTATTAATGAAAAGTAGCTACACGTAAGTTTTATTTTATTATTGTATTAAAATTTTAAATTGTTTAAAAATGCAGAAATACTTTATTCTGTAACAAAATGTTATAGTTAAAAGAAAATTTCGAGAGTTTGTTACACTGTTTACTACATTTTAAAAGATACTTATTATTCACATTACAATTTATAAAATCCCACATTGTTTTTACAGAATATAGAGGGGGGATATCTCATTTTCAAATTTTAAATTTGGTAAATTTGGATTGTTTATATGTTAAACTAGAGTTAAAAATAAGAGACCGTATATTTTTATTTTTTGTATAGTGAACAAATACAGAGAAAAAAATGTTAATGTTGCTAAAATTCGTATTGTGTCCCAAATTTACACAAAAGATTAAGACTTTCCTGAATTAAATTACGACTTACGAATTAGATATAGATATAAGAATTGATATAATATAGAAAGAGATGACAATAAGTAATAATAAATTTATTTATTTAGCATATGCTAATAATTGTATTACAAAATTAATACAAATTACTATTGATAAATACAAACAAACTTTCAACTTTCGTTTGAAAGATATCAATGAATCAATATTTTTGATATCTGTTGATAAGTTATTATACATATTCAAACCACTAACAAATGTAAACTGATTTGTCGAAGCCTTATTAGTTTTCGATATATATATATATATATATATATAATAGCTGAGCTTGATAATTATGTGTCTCGTACACATATTTTATATTGATTGCTAAATATGTTGGCAATTTATTTGTTAACATTTTGTTAATAAAAATTAGTACATTGTAGTTTACAAATTTTTTAATATTTAGTGGTATGATAGTTAAAATGTATCAAACTTCAAAACCAACATTGAAAAAAGTTTGTGACATTAATATAATAATATTCTAATAAAAATTTTACAAGTTAATGATTGAATCGACCTGTTAGATTATGCATCAATGACTGGCCAATTAACCATAGACACGAGCTTGTCAGTATGGTGATTTAATCAATGTCCGAAGACACTGATGCAGGTGTAACTATCTGACTGGCTTTTATGCCAAGTAAATTAAAAAGCCGAGAAGCTATAAATACCACTAACGCCATCTGCACAATAATGCACTAAGCATTTATAATAATAATAACATTGAACAAAAGTTTATAATCTCAAACTTCAGTACGTTTAGAAATGTCAACCTGATGTTTATAAATTTTGTTGAGATTATATGAATAGATATATGTATATGAACAGCATATATAGCATTTAATATTACTGATTGAATAACACAAATAAAATCGAATAAATTGTTTATTTCTGTTTTTTATATTTTGACATTTTAATATTTCAACTTGGCAATCGCCTCACTTCGAAATTTGTATGACGTTCTTGAATTTCTTATATCTATATAAGTTATTAAAGTGCTGCTATAAGAAAATATTGACTATTCATTATTTGCAATACAGTAACTTTTTCACTACTTATGGAGATTTCAATGTTAAATTTAAAACAGCTGTAACTTTTGATTGAGGTGTATTGGGATGATGAAAATTTGAAGAATTTATCTTGGTTCTGTGGAGAATAAATTTTGAAAATTGCAGCTGCAAATACTTGCAACTATAAATATGGCATCATATAATCAACAAAATATGTTCATTAAAGCAAGCTGAATTTGCGATAAAAATTTGCAGCGCTACGGAGCAATTCCTACATATTTCAACTTTAGTTTCAAGCAAAAATTACTTTGTTTTACAAACAAAAACTGTTTTTCTTACTAGTCGCATATGTATCACATATACAACTTTTGAAGTTTATTTTTTTCAATCATGCGCGCTATTTGAATATTGTTTAAATAATGATACATATTTGAATGGTTATATTGTATATAATTATTCCTATTTTGTTAGTTTGTCGAAATTTAACTTTTAAAGAATTATTTCGTACATTGCACGATTTGCAATATATATAAAATTTGAAAAATATGTGAAAAGTGATTTTGAGATTTTGCAATCATATAATGTTGCATTTTCCAAATATAAATAATTAATCTTCTTCAGAATGAAATTTAATTTAACTATTTTTGGTCCACAAATAAAAACTAATAAATTATTCAATTTGGAATACGTTTATTTATTATTTACACACGTGATTTAGCATTCAACTAAATTCGTGTATCGAATAAATAATTTTTATTATAAATAGATGAAACTGATAAATCAGAATTTTCCACTCATTTATTTTTAAAACAAATTTATTATTAGTTTTAGTCAGTATACATTCTTTATTACATTTCGTATTTATCGCAGAAATATTGAATAATTTGTACTTATTAATATTAATAACAATCACGCCATACACCCAAAAGGGTTGGCACAAACTCTTTTCATTATCCCGAATATATGCTTTTCTATTCCTACTAAGTACTTGGCAACTTTCGTTCGCGCAAGCCACTCTCTCAATCATACCACTCCAACTATTCATCGGACGTCCACGCAAACGCATAGCTTCAAAATCATTTATATAAATTATTTTAACCAAACGTTCATTAGGCATTCGCTCAAGATGTACGAATCATCTTAACTGACTAACACCAACTTTTGCTACAACATTTTTTTTTTCACTAATCTATTTCGTACCCGATTCCTTTTCCACATGCCTCACGTAAAAATCTCATATCCACAACATTTTCTGTTTTATGCTTTTGCAGCCAAACCCAACACTCATTATCATACATCAATATAGGCACCAAAACGGCATTGTATATACTCAAATGGAGTGGCTTTTTTGGAAACATTTACATTTAGCAAAAGTACCCAAAGCACCCGAAACCTTACAAGCAGCATAAATGTAATCATAATAAATCAAAAAGTTAAAAAAAATTAATTAATTACATATTATTACCTAAAATAAATTAAGAATTTTCTATTATTTTTAAAATATTTACTCTAACCTCAAGTTTCTGATAAAAAAAAAACTTTACTAATTTTAGCTTCTCAATTGTAAATTATGCACAGTATGAAATTAGACAACGTTATAAGAAAACTTTTCAAATTTGACGACATAACGTTAGGGGGAGGGGGGAGGGGGTGAATTATGTATAAGCCGTAGTATTATCATTAGCAACAAAATTAATTAATATTAAATGAGCGTATACACAAGAGCTGTCCTCCTCTCATAACATAAAAAAAAGTCGATACGAACAGCTTAATTGTAAACTATGTGTAATATTCTGTGACGTTGCTGTTCACAGTCAAATGTCATCCGATGTATCTTCATTTTTTCGACTGTACACTGTGAAAAAAAACATCAAAATTACAGAAAAATAATAATAAAATTTTACTATAAAAATTCTGTAATTTTATTTTACCATAAATATTTCATATTTCTACTTCAAAATTCTGTAATTCATAATAATCACATAAAGTAAGTGAAAATGACCTATTAAGTATGTAAAAGTGCTTACTTTTTGCAATTACATATTGTTGGTATAACTTTCTTAAAGTATGTAAAATTACAGCTTGCATATTAATATCTGTAAGAATTATAAAATACATTCTTTATGTAAATTTCCAAATATATGTAATTATACCAACAATTATATTTTTAAATAAAATATATACAGAACTTAAATTTGAAGCTTTTTTTATTTTAATAATTGAAAA
Source organism: Clivina fossor (assembly GCA_963966155.1). Taxonomy (NCBI): domain Eukaryota; kingdom Metazoa; phylum Arthropoda; class Insecta; order Coleoptera; family Carabidae; genus Clivina; species Clivina fossor. The sequence continues at coordinate 8,303,923 of OZ014566.1, forward strand.
ATAATTATTTAAATAAAAAAAATTTAATATACTACGTTTTCAAAATGAACTAAAAAGTATAATAATTTCTCCTAGAAAAGCGTAGGGCGCACTCCTTACTATTATCTATTGCATGCGACCCACGTTTTTCTAGGAGAAATTATTTTTTACTTTTTAATCCGTCTTTAAAATTATCTAAATAATTATATTCTGTTTTTTAATCTTGTGTGTGTTTCTGTATTTTCTGTAGTTTCTGTACAAGTTGTTTGCCTGGACAGGAAAGTAATTGCGGGATAGTGGAAATAGTTTGTGCTACACTCTTTTGTTATGTATGCATGTTAATATTGCATTTTCATTCGGTTCTGAGCTATATTTAAAGTTTGAAGTCTCTAGCTTATCGGGAAGTTAGTTTAAAATCGATTGCAAAATATTTTGTATCAAACAGAATAACAAACAAACCAACAGGAAGAAAAGTGAGTGAAATAAAAACGTGTTAAAAATTATTAAAATTAAAATTGATTATAAAATTCTTATTTTATATTATATTATATTAAAATTCTTATACATGACCTTGAAAACTCGTCTCTTATAACTTCAACTATACAATATTTTTATAAAATAATATGTTTGTCTCATTTAATCGCAAAATGTGTTTACTCGTTGCGAACAAAACGCATTTAATGTGAGTGAGGTTGTTTTGCGCTTAATAGCTAAAAAAACGTAACTAAAGTATGTCTGTGTCAGAAATGTGTCCTACATATATTTATGGCTTTATATTATTAGCATGTAAACAAGTCATCTGTATTATAAATAGTCCTACACTGTTCCACATTTAGAACATATATAATTAACTCTGTCCAGAACAGGTTGTCTGCATTTATATAAAGTTAGGTTACGGATTCCAGTTGAACTTGCTTAAAATAAACACTGAAAATATTTTGGTCTACTTTCAAATTGGATACACGACTGCATGATATTTCTTTATAAATAATATTAAAGAAATATATGTTTTTCTGCAAGAGTGTCAAAATATTTATATTACGTTACTCTGAGTATGTAGAAGGAGGTCATTTTATTACTAGTATATAAATGTACATTATTATACAGTAGTTAGTTACTATATACATCACTGGTGCCATCATCAAATATAACTACTAGATTAACACTGTAAAAAAAAATAGCGAAATTACATAAAAATATTAAAATTTTAATATAATTTTATTTTACCATGAATTTTCTGTATTCCTACCTCAAAATTCTATTATCTTGTTCAAAATTCATAATAATTATATAAAATAAGAAAAAAGGACCTAATAAGTATGTAAAATTGCCTACTTTCTGCAAATTACATCACATACTTATTGTAGAATTACATATTGTTAGTATAACTTTTTAAATTATGTAAAATTGCAGCTTGCATATTAATATCCGTAATAATTCATCAAAATAATAAGACTTAGTACATATTTTGTGTAATAACACTAATAAAATATTTTAAATGTAATTCATTCATTTCAAAATACCTTTTTTATGTAAATTTAGAAATATATATATAATTATACTAACAATAATATTACAGAACAAAACAAATTTAGCTATTTATGGAAAATTTCTGACAGCAAATTTACTGTAGTTCTGTAAATTTACTAAAACATGCTTTACTAAAAAAAGTATAATATTACATATATATGAACTTTTCTATCTCGTTTACTAGTTATGATATTATGTATTTTTAAACAATCATTTCAAAATTACAGCAGTTGAGTAATTATACCTAGAAATACTGATCAGAGTGTCTCATAGTTTATAGGTAAAATTTCTTAATTATTTTTAGAGTGAAGTGTATTTAATCTGACATCTCCGGCGACCATATGAAAAACTATTAAGTCAAGTTAAGTTAATTGATAATTGCATTGTTTATTTTCTTTTGAATTTAATGATTATAAATGTGTAAATAAATGCAATGTATACCGCCAGATTTGTTAAAAACTTTATATTTGATTCAAAAAACAATATCAGATGTGTAATTTGACATCTTTGAGAGCTATATTGAAAATTATTATGGTAATTTAAGTTAATTAACAGTTGCATCGTTTGTTTTCACTTGATTTTGAATTTTATTATTGAAAATTATGTAAACAAATGCAAGAAATGCAATCAGATTTGTTATAAATTGTATATTCGACCAACTAGAAATTAATTCTCACAAATCACGTAACAAATATAAATAATACATATAAATACTATTCTACAATTGTTAGTAAAATAAAGGTTACTTGGTTATGTATTTTTATTTATTTTTACTTTAGTCTCGTTTGGAACGCTTGAATAAAATAGAGCATATGACACTTAAAACAGAATGCTCTTTTTATGTTTCGCTCAGATTGCTTAGCCTTGGTTCTGCCTCGGCCGCAAGTATCTGAACTCAACACAGAGAAGATTACTTTTTGCTCCGCCTAACATAATATACTATTTTTTCATTCCCAAACTTCTTATTCATGAAAAAATGTAGTATTTTATGAACTTGTTGCATAAAACAAATTTATAAAAATATTTTTCAAATGTTATTATTCGATTTTAACAAATAATTACTAACTGCTATCTTTGGATGGTTTGAACTGATGAATTTGACATAAGTTGTAACAAGAAAAAGCACTTTCTATTTTATAATTGTAAATAAGTCATTGGACACTATGAAAACAGTTAATTTAATCAATTTAGATTTTAGGTTAAGATATTAAAAGCTGCACTTTAGTCCATTTACTATTTTTTATCACTTTCTACCTTATTATAATTATTGTTTTTTTATAAATTTTTAGAGAAAATTTTCTTTTAAATGAATTCAACATTTTAATTTACATCAAATATTTCAACGCTTAAAATTGGGGTTTTTATAATAGAAATAAAAATTTTAGTATTTAAATATTTTGGAATCTTTTTATAAATTTACTTACTACTCAATTTCTGAAAAATATATATTTGAATTAAAAATTATTAATAATTTGTAATAGTAAATAATTATACTATAACTTTCTGTTATAACTGAAATAATAAAAATTTGGTTGAAAAAAGTAATGAATCAGTATAAATTGAACAAAATTACTATATTTTATTGATTGAAAAATATGCTAATAAGTTTTTAATAATATTATCTTACATTTTACTACATGCAAAATTACAAAATTTTAAACATGCTAAGTTATGTTTTAAAATGACAAAGAAAATAAATGGATTTGATAAATGACCTATGTCAATTAATATTAAAACAAAACACTATTTCTGGTAATAATAAACTTTTATTTATTCTTCGATTAATAATTCTAGGAATAACTTTATTGTATTAATATTAACTTTTTGTTAACTCTGAATTTATACTCGAGTTAATAGTTAATCTCTGTGTATTATAACAAGGATATATAATTACTATAAGAATACTTAAAAAATTTCATTTTTATTAAAAAAAAAGCAATTAAATTAATCTACAACAAAATTACTGCATAATATAATTTAAAACCAACACTCATTATCCTAACCTGAAACGTGCAACATCAAACACTCCAACACAACATAACAGATTCCTGCTTCATTCTCCTGCTGTGGGCCCGCCAGTCCACTAACGACCTCATACGGAAACATTTCGTACTACAACTTCCTCGACTCGATATTGATTGCTCGGCGTCGACGTTTGTGTGTGTGTGTGTGTGTGTATGTGTGTGCTGGCATACACAAACGTTGTAATCAATGATGAGCACCCCTCTTATAACTCCTGCACTCTTCTCTCGCTCTCCTGCTGCGACGCTCTCCGAGAGCGCCAGAGAGAGAGAGAGGCGTCCTCTCTATGAGCGTCGTCCTGCTGCCGTTTTGGTACACGCGCTGCCAATACAGCATCACTGAATGTTACTAGGGCAATGGTAGACAAGTTTGAATTGTAGCGCGAAATATCTTATAGGTTATATTAATATTTTTATTTTTAAATTCTAATTGAATGTATTTTGTATTAATTCTATTTTAAATGAGGGACTTTTAAAATAAAAATTGTGAGATTCTGTAATAAATCTTGTTGCATATATCAAAGTATATCTCAACTTTACATTAACAGAATTAGTACAGAATTGATAGTTACTTTTATATTATTATGAATAATAATAACGCTATTATTGAATTAATAATGTCTAATGTACGTTCATATAAATTTTAAATAACTTTACTATTTCTATATAAAGATATTTTATCTTGTTATTAGATAACAGACGTATATTTATACTGTCATTATTGGTAATGTGTTATTGATTAAATTTAAAATTAAATAGAAAAAATATAATTAAATTTATCATCATTTTTTATTCAAATAAATAAAAAATCTCAATTTTTTTTATATATAAACACAAAATGATAATAAAAAATTTAAAGGTTTTGTTATATTGTACTATTGAGTATTAGTAAATAAATTATAGTAGTATTATGTATAATTCTGTAATCTCTCCAGTATTACAGAATCTTTATTTTATATATTTAAAAAAGACAAAAAATTCTATGGCATTATAGAACAATAGAAAATACTATCATTAATTTTGTTAAACAATTTAAATTTAAATAAAACGAATATCAAAATAGAAAATAAAATAATGTTATTTATTTCGACATTGCAATAAAATTGTATTTGAAAATGTTTTATGTACTTATTTTAACAAAACAATACTAGAATGTTATAAAACGTTTTTCATTATTAGTAAAGAAACACAGAACAATATATGTCAAAAAAAGTACTTATCCAAATGACGAAACATAAATAAACAGTTTCTTGCATTCTAAATCAAAACAAAAAATCTAAAAATAAACTTGCAAATAGTATAACATTTGCAGAAACTAGCAGGAAAATCATAACAAAATTGTTATATATCAATAATTTATAGAATTTCTTCAGTTGATAATTGATATGGGGCTGTCCGAATCCTTTAAGTTTTTCGTATATATTTTTGAAACATTTCAACTTGCATTCTTCAGTCTATAAAATTTATTTTATATGTATCAACAAATAATATTATATTACAAATACTTTCTAAAACATCTACATACCTTAAAAATACACTTTTAGCATCATCATAGAGGAAATAATAATTTTATTGTCGCTTTTTATGTAAAATTACAAATTTTATAGATGTTACTTCCCTATCATGTTTTTCATTATATTGGTCACGTGGTGTTTGCTGAAATGCAGCAGTATCATGTAAAATTGACAGCGAGCGCCCGTGCGGAGAGCAAACTAGCGTTTCCACCAAAAAACGCGAAATCGTTTTCATCTCTCCGCCTGCTCTGCTGTAGAGGTTGGCCATCCTGCACATACGCAATGGCAACTGCGCGTTGACTCCGGCAGGTCGGTTAAAGAGGGGGGGCGGTGGGGAGTGGAGGAGGGAGGAGGAGAGGTGACCGATTAGCGCCGAAGCGCAGACACCGTCCCGGTTCGGGAATGTTCGGGGGCGGCAAACGGTTGCAGCTGTGTCCCCAGTCAGTAGAGGTGTACGGCGGTGTTGTTACAGTTGATGCGAATGTTGTTTGTGATCGGGGCTTGGTCTGCCCAAATTTTTTTCTGTTTTCTATTTGGAACTAGCCATAGACCACCAGCCTTCCCCCTTTAGTGAACTATGTAATAGACGGATTGCATAATGTATTTGTGAGGATTTGGTGTCTGTGTGTTGTGCTTTGCGCAAAAGTGAGTGATGCTGCTGCTTGAAACAAGACGACGAGAAGATAGGAGGAGCAATTATTCTTGCAATATTTGTCTCACCGGATTTCTCCGGGCTTATAATCGTCACGATTAAAACGTTATCGATAAAATGGATGACACAAATAGATAGAAATAAACAGGACTTTCATTCAAATTTATTTTCACCTGTGCATCCATCGAAAAATGCGAGAATTCCACAGATAAAATACAAAACTAGCATCTGCACATTTACATTCAATAATAGATAAAAATCTCTTAGATTCACAAGCATCAATAATGACAAATATATTCAGATAGCTTAAATGTTCATAAATCTTGCTCCTGGTAGATAGCGTAGAATTGTTCAATCATCAAATCTAGTAAAAAATATATCAAATAATGGTGCTGAATTTGTTAGTAGATATTGCCAACCACACGAAACATAGTATATCTGCAGTAAGATCCATCACTTCTTTGATATTAAAGCATTAAAATGATACAACGGTAAATGTTAAATTTTCGGACTCTAACTACGTGTAAAATGTGTATAAAGTGTGTATTCCTTAGGAATAATATTAAAATAAATAATTCATTACTGGATCTAGAAGAAAATGTACAAGGATGGGGAAGCAACAGCATTATTGGAAAAGCAATGAAGGAATTAGTTAATTTTTTTTGAAAATACAAGAATCGAATCGTAGAAGGAGTGGCGTAGTAGTACTAATAATCAAAATTCTGCAGTAATTAAATCTTTAAAGACGATTTTGCTGAGAAATACTAAATGTGCAAGAAGCCAGCTAGTTTTTGCAAGAGGATTAATTACTGAAGCAGTGATTTTTTTTGAAATTCAGCAGCAATTGTTTTCCGAAGAAGAAGAGATAGTTGTAGGCGAAATAGAAGAAGTAGTGTTGTTATTGTTGTTGTTATTGTAATTTGAGTGGGTAAAGGTAGCCGGGTGGCCATGTGTGCCGAGAGGGGGTGTTCCGTGTGCCCCCTCTCGTTCTAGTCGTGCCGTGGTCAAGATTTCTCGTATCGAGTTTGTCGAAAAATGGGGGCTGACCCCTGTCCTCCGTCCGAGGCAGGATACATCATGCCCCCGGCGCAATGGTACTGGTGCGGAGGACCATGGCGATACCAGGTATTCTTACATGTATGTTGACCACTAACCAACAGAAACTCACAGAGTAACACGACTTTTGAGAGGAGGTTCTTTTCTCTCTCTTTCTTTCTCTCTATTTCTTGTTCTTTCAGATTATTATTGGTTTTCAGTTTGCTTCAACTTTATTTATTCTTCTTTTTGTTTTCAATGTTCAAGTTCTATTCTAGATTTTCTGCTTTTTTATTTTTTATTCTTATCATGTTGACTTGACACTAATCACTTATAGCATTTTTTAAATTATATTTCTCAAAAAAAAAATTAAATTTCAAGAAAAAATTGCTTGAAAATTGTCCGTCAACATGTTAAACATGCTAACAATAAGTTTAAAGCTATCTATCAAAATTACAAATAAAGCATCATTTAAATTGCCGTTTTAGTTTTACGCATAAGAACAAGAATTTGACCAATCAAAATATTTAACACATTTCTAGTTTTATCGTCAAGTGGTTGGATTGGTCAAATTCTTTTGCTTGTACATAAAACTAAAACGTCAATCTGAATGAGGCTTAAGTTACATTAAAAAAATCAGATGCATTTGGTAAAATTTTCAACCTTAAGAATCATTTTGACTACTTTATTGATTATGAAATTAGTGTTTCTTAATCAAACCATTTACTAGCTTATATGAAGAAATCAGTTCTTCGTTTTATTGCAGGTAAAAATTTGGATTGTAACATTAATTTTAATTATATTTTCTCAAGCTAGTAAATAAAGCAGTTCAAAACCAATAGTATTACGACTAAAACGTAACACTAATTTTATGATAAATAGAATAGTTTGAATAGTTTATCTTCAGTTCTAATAAATAAATAAATAATAAATAATTAATAAAAAATAAATAAATAAAATAATAAATCTTTAGTGTTAAATATGTATTAATTTAACAATTGTTTATAAAATTTAAAATAAACATACTTAATACAAAAATACTAAACTATGGCTAGTTTTCATAATAAACACTAATTTAAGTCGACTTTAAATCGATAAAAACGCATCGTTTTATTAGCAAACACAATAATTATGTTAACATAGAAAAAATCTTTCAAAACTCATTATATTAAAATAAAAAGGCTTCAGGATAAAGTTTATATAAATTTTAATTAAAAAAATCGACGTTTCAACGTACTCTACGTACATCATCATCAAGAAAAATTATACAAATGACATTTATAATTAATAAACAGAACATTAAAAACAAGTTACTAGGTAGCAAAATAAATAACTAGATTATAAAATAATATATTTATGTTAACAGAAATTTGAAAAATTGTTATAAACATATTGTTATGACGACAAAAATAATAATTATAGTAAAATTTAAAATCGATGCTTTCTTGTCGATTTAAAGTTGACTTTAGTTAAAATTTTCATTATAAAAACAAACTTATACTTTCAAACATATACAAATAAATGATGGAATTCAAAACATGAAAATAATGTTACAGTTTTCATCAGATTTAAATGTTAACTTTTCTAGTACAATTAAAAATATCTGTAAAACATTAAAAACTGTGTTATTTTTCAATATATATATATATATATATATATATATATATATATATATATATATATAATAATAATAATAATAATAATAATAATAATTAGTTTGACTGACATATTACCATTTTATATAATAAAAATTTCAATATAAATAGATAGCTTTAAACAATAATTTTAGTCAATATTTATATTTCTATTTTGATACTGGTCGATTATATTTATCTATTTCTATTTCTACTGTTTTATCTATTTTTATTTTTTCATTTACATCTTTCACAAACTTTTTAAATAAATTATAACCAAATAAAAATTAATTAAATTAGCATTAGAAAACATTATTAAATAATTAAATCATAAAATATAAATATCGAGGGAGAAATCACTTGCAAAATCTGGTGTACAAATTTATTAAAATTCCTTAAAGTTCTAGTAAAATTATGGTAAAATCCGTAAAATCATGGTAAAATCTGTTAAAAATATTCTTAAAAATCTTATAAATTTTCTGGTAAAATTCTAAAAATCTTGAAAATTTCGCATAAAATCCGTAAAATCAATGAAGAATGACTACAATTTCAACAATCATACGCGAAATTTGTAAAATTAGGTGTACAAAATTTGAAGAAGTGGTTTCCGTCTTGATAAATACCTTCAAAAATGTAATAAAATAGTACTATAACTAAAATAAAAAAAATTATTGTAGTGTTCTAAATAGCAATATAGGATAACAGAATGTTTTATTTTTACCTATCGAATAAAATATTCCATTGATCAAAAAAAAAGTCGAAAAATACTGTTACGTTATTCAGAATGCCATTACAAAATATAAGTCTATTATTAAATAAATGCCTAAGTTTATTAACTAAATTACAGGTACATGTTTTTAAAAATAAATCACAGAATGGCAGAAAATATCGTAAAAATCAAATGCGATTAATTCTAATTTTAAAAACAATCGAAATAAATGTCAAAATTGAAAAAAAAAGTACATTTTATGTGCAAAATATGTACTTAGTTACTTATTAATGAATCAAAAAATAACCAATTTATTACAAGAAATACTATTTTTAACTTATAACTTTTTAAACTGTATAATATAAATATTTATTTTATATTTATAAATGATTTATATATTTATTTTATTATACAGGCAGTTATAAGCCGATGGTGACGTATTGGACTCGGACTACAAAGGTCCTTAGAAATTTAATTAAATATTATTTCTGGTATTAGAACTATATACCACTGAACTTACAGCGGCTGGGTCTGAATGATTCGGTACCCACTATAAGCTGAAGGTCTCTTGCTTGGCTGTGGGCTAACAACCCAAACCATTGACAATGTTCCACCTAGGAATTACGGAAACTTATGACTGATATATTTATTAAAGAATTTAAAATCGTTAGAATTAAGTTTTGTTTATATTTTATTTAAACATATTTGATATACTCTACGTATATCTTCATCAGGAAAAACTAAAGATATGCATACAGTATAAAATATATACAGAACTTAATCTTAAAGCTTTTTAATTTTAATATTATAAGTTTTGAAAGATTTTTTACTATTTTATTAAAGAGTATTTTATAAAAAAATGTATTACTTCTATAAAATAACAGATTCATTATATGCCTATGTTTTTTATAATAATAATAATAATAATTTCCGTTAAACCGATACAAATGGTATGGGAAAAAGTCAACAAGAAAATATATATATATATATATATATATATATATATATATGTGTACATGATAATAATAATACAATAATAATAATAATAATAATATAGTTATCATTTCCATATAAACCACATGGTATAGGAAAAGTCAATTTGAAGAAAAAATACATAAAAAAATAAAGTGCGTAAAACTTGCATTATACTTGAAGATTAGAACTTGTCACTGAGATAGTCATCAAACTTATAATAATTTTTTTCAATAAAAAATTTTTTAAATGAAATTTGAAATTAATTTTTGATTTTATGCTACTGATATGCTTTGGTAAATGATTATAAAAGATTAGACCAATGTGATTTGGGTTAAATTTAGTTTTATTTAAATGTGTAATTGGGATAGTGAAGTTCGATTTATTTCTGGTAATATATTGTTGCAGATCGCTTTGAGTTGATAAATTATTTTTTATTACAAAATAACAAAATATAAATAAATACATGGAAAATTTAGCATATATTTATTCTTAAAAACGTCTTTACAGGATTGTCGTTTGCCAAGTAAAAATATATTCCTAACGGCCATTTTTTGTAGTTTAAATACTCGTTTTGTAGGATTATAAGTTTTATTATTTATTATTTATGCTAGTGAGTTTTTAAACTAATCAAATTTTGTAAGTTTATAATTCTCCAGTTCAACTAAACACAGAATTTCGACAAGTTACAATTGTTGCTATTCAATTTTCATATTAAAATTATTTAGAAATATAATACACATTAAATCAAAAAATATAATTTTATTTATAAAGTAGAAAAAGTATAATAATCTACTCGAATAACATAATATAAAATTATTCAAAACTCATTATATAAAATAAAAGTTCTGTATTAATATTTATTAATAATAAACGTACTCTACTTACTCAACATTCGATTTTATCAGAAAAACTGATCAGTTTTCCTGATGAAGACGGACGTCGAATTCGTCAAATATATAATGTACAATAAATACTATTTCCCTATAATTGATGTGCTTTTCATTAAACTTTGTTTATAATTAAAAACTATCAACTAAATATTCTAAAATGGAACACAACTTAATTAAAATGTAATAAAAATAATCACAAATCACAAAGGAGCAAATTTTGTAAAAGTTACTTTGTCAAATTAAAATATTGGGTTATGGGAAATTAGACATCTGTATATGTATGTCAATTGGAAAAAAAAAGAGATAGAGATAGATCGGACAAATAACAAGAAATAAATAGAATAAAAGCAAATTCTTCTTGGCACACAGCCAACTAATTCTAATTATTCCAACGTCATATTAAACACAGTACACTGTCAAAGTGACACGTTCTATGATACACAGACAGAACTTTAGACTACCATTACAATTCTAATTAGCACAATGCAATTGACTGGAAAGTTGAAAGTCGATTTATCAAGAAATTATATTAAACATACTGATTTTTTTACTACTTCTATGAAATAATACATTTTTTCTTTAAGCGTATTAAAATATTGATATTACGTTACAATATTGCACATGTAGAAACAGGTTATTATGTTACTAGTACAATAATGTAACATTTTTAAACATTATTATGCAGCAATTAGTTGCTAGGTAGCATTACCAAACATGACTAATATTTTAAAATAATTTTTTGACATTCTACTGAAATCGGTGTGGCACAAACTCTTTTCATCATTCCGAAATCAGTCGCCTCCAAACATTCTTATCCAAACAAGCAACTTTCGTTTTATCCACATTCATAATTCTTTTCATACATGCTCTTTTATTCCTACTACTTGGAAACTTTCGCTCACGCAAAACACTTTCAATCATACCACTCCAACTACTCATCGGACGTCCACGCAAACGTATACCATCAAAATCATTCAAATAAATCTTTTTAACCAAACGTTCATTAGACATTCGCTCAACATGTTCGAACCATCTTAATTGACTAACACTAACTTGTTTTTATGTTTTGCTTGTTTATTATTTGTGTCATTTGTGTTACTTTTTTCTTGATGAAGATATACGTATTGTATATCTTCAACGTTGATATTTAAATAAAAATACATATTTTTTTTATTTCAATATCAGATATATTTATGAAAACATTTAGCAACCATTTTACAAATCCATTTATCACTAAATAACAAAAATTGTTTACCATCTCGTGGCTAAAAACCTAGAAAATTTCTCGACGAAAACAATAGAACGCTTGCTCGAAGCATTGAGAAACTTTTACGATAGTGGTGACACACATCTTTTGACAAACCATATATTCAAACTGTTTTTCCTGCTATCAAATATTGTTTTTCTAACTCTTCGCGATTCGACAAACATTTATACCTTTATGCCTCACGTCGTTGCCATAGTAACGCCGGACGCTGAAGGTTAGAAATTGAGTGCTGGCAAGCTATAGGAATATTGTATATACTATAAATAACACTTTTGCACCCACTATAGATAGATGTGTTAATCAAAAAGAAATTATTTTGGATTGAGAGAAATTATTGTGACTAATTAATGGTTCATTTATAAAAAGAAGCTATTTTATTTGATTCGAATTAGATTAAAACAATATTTTCTCTGATGACACTAAGAGTTTGACAAGTATTTAATACCTGTGAACTAATGTATAATTAACATAGTAATTAAAATAAAACGGCTTTAGGCTATATTAATATTAATACAAGAACTGTAATTTAAAGCCGTTTTAATTTAATATAATGAGTTCTGAATGATTTCTTTACTATGTTATAGTAAAAAAATCTTTTGGAGCTTTTTATATTAAAATAAAATTACTACAGGATATAGTTCTCTTTTAATATTTATTAATAATCAACGTTTCGACAAACTCAACCTACGTCTTCATCAGGGAAAGAGATACAAATGACATTTACAGTAAATGAACAGAAAATGGAAACTATTTACTGCAAATGTCATTTGTATCTTTTTTTCCTGATGAAGTTCGACGAAACTTCGATTATTAATAAATATTAATAATTAAAAGTTATCCTAATTTAATATATAATTAGTATTACTGTCAATATTGGATACGGGTATCTGGATTCTCAGGTATTTTAAGATTCGGATCCGATATCCGACAATTTTCTTGTAAATTAGTTCAAATATATGAATATACAACAAACTAAAAAAAACCTCTAATTACATTAGATTAATACACTAAACTATCTACTTTTTATTAAATGTTTTACCTAAATATGATAAACAGACTGAAAATCATATATTTTTCTTAGGTAGAACAACTAAAACATTTGAAAAATTATCTAAATACATTTTGGTATGAGTAAAATGAGTAATAGTACATTTTGGCACATGCATCTTATATGAAAATACTAAATACGTATATACAACTATTTTTAAACATTCGATTAAAAATATTTATAAACATAATTAATCTTCATTAATCGATCACTTTCTTTACGTATCCTGATCAGTGAAAATTGGGCAATGATCAAAGTGAATCTAAAGCAATTGCTCTCTCTAGCCAATACATAAAAGAAGTTCTTACTTCACGATGAATATGCCCGCGCACGCCTTTGAGCGTATAAATATATTGAAGTCAATACCATTCTATCGCTCTCTAAATATCGTCATCATCTCTGATTAATTTCACTTTACCTGACAGTTCATGTCACTCATATTACACTCTAAAACAATTATGTAATTTTATCTACAAATCATAAGACACTATGATGCCCAATATTTTTTGGTATAATTAACTTAACTGCTTTAATTTTATTTATAATTGTTTAACAAATACATAATATCAGAACTATTACAAACATTATGTAATATGATATATAATATTACCAACGGAATGGAAAAGTACATATATATGTAATATTATATTTTTTTTTAGTAAAATTTCTTTTAATAAATTTGCAGAAATTTGTCAGAAATTTTCCATAAATAGGTAAAATTTGTTTAGTTCTACAATATTATTCTTGGTATAATTAGTTTCATTTGGAAATTTAAATAAAGAATGTATTTTACAATTATTGCAAGTATTAATATCCAAGCTGTAATTTAAGAAGTTATACCAACAATATGAGATTTTACATTAAGTATATGATGCAATTTGCAGAAAATAAGCAATTTTACATATTTTTTGGATCATTTTTACTTACTTTATGTGCTTATTATAAATTATGCAAAAATTACATAACTTTGAGGTAGAAATACAAAACACTTATGATAAAATGAATTACTATTTTTCTGTAATTTCGCTATTTTTTTACAGTGTAGCTAATTTTATTTATAAGTGAGTTAATTACTATAAATTTCAGATGCAACGAATATCCGGACAAACCAGATAATTCGGCCTATCTGACCAATTTCGTCGGATTTATATAAAATTTGGTTTTCTTTAATTAATAATTTATAAATTTTATAATCTAGTTGCTTGTATTTCATTTACCTAATAACTTGTTTCTATGTTTTATTTGTTTGTTATTTATGTTATTTGCATTTTATTATACAGAACTTAATTCTAAAGCTTTGTAAACATAGTAAAATGGTTCTGTATTAATATTTATTTAAAAATCGATGTTTCGATGAAACTCAACATCCGTCTTTATCAGGATAAATGGTATAAATAACATTACAGTAAATAACAGAATATAGAAACAAGTAACAAATAAGTAACTAGATCATGCAATTTATAGATGTTTAATTAATAGAAACCAAATTTTATTTAACTTAATGTCTTCACAGTGATTGATATGGTCGTTTTCCTTATAAATTTCAATTGCTTCTCTTATCAATCTGCTGTTAATATTGATAGGTTTTGCAATTATTACATTTTACATGATAAAAATATTCTAACGCATGTCGAACAATAGCAGATTTATCTAGAAGTTTTTGACATGTTATATTTTGTCAATCTAGTAGAAACAGTTATACCTATTTGTCCAGCATAAACTTTACCACATTTGCAAGTTGTTTTTCATAAAGCTTTTTTTTAATTTTAATATAGTGAGTTCTAAAAGATAGATATTTATATATAGTAAAGAGTCTTTCAGAATCAAATGACATATAAATTAAAATTGAAAATAGTTATTATTTTATATTACAATTCAATTTTCAAACACAGTACACAGTATTTACTTGTCTAAATAGGAATGCTTGAAGGAAATTAATTTTGTCATAGTAGAAAAAGTTTTTGTGCCACATCCTTTTAAATACATAGCATAATACAGAATGTCTCATAACCTATGGGAAGTTGTTGATTTATATCAACTGTCATTTTTAAATATTGGCAGTTATTGAAAAAATTAAAATAGTGTTGAAAAGTGGGAAGTTTCTAGATTTTAATGGAATGTAAATAAAATTTATCAAAATGTTTGTATATCAGTATATATGCTAATAATGTATCAAATTTATAACATTTGAAACCGGATTTGTAACCAGTGTAATTAATAACAAAGAAAAACTTACATGTTTTTGTACAAATGAAGGTTTTTAAATTATGTTTGTTTAAAAACTAAATATTTACAGAAAATTTATTTTCTTTAATATTTTCATTTAAAAGTAAATAAATATATATTTGTGTATGAGAAAAATATGCATAAACAAGATTTTAAATAGTTTGTTATTCATACATTAATGAAAACATTTATAATATAAAATAAATAAATATAAGTTTTTTTTAATTTATAATTATAATTAATTTTATCTACGGGCGCCTCGAAAGCTTACACTTTACACACTATAGACATTTGGAAAAATTGACGTTTAGCAAATGATGCTAATGCCAATGTCAGTCATGCTGTTGAAAACAGATCAGATTTATTATTATTTTATTAATAATTATGTGTGTCAACATTTATCTCTTTGAAGAAAAGGCGTATTTGAGTAAAATTAATTATACTATATTATTTTTAAGTGCAGATAATTTAATAATGAAAATTATATTAAAATAAGATAATTATTTGATAATTGTCAAAACTGTTCAAGGTTATTCATTTATCGGCCACATTTTGCTCTAAACTATAAATAATGAACAAGAGTTTGTTGATATTTTTCATAAGCAAATTAATTGAAATAATAAAATGAAATCTATAATAAATTTAACTATTAATAAAAGTGATTAATAATCGTAAGTAGCATTTTTATGTTATTGCAAGTTACATTTGTTTGGGGCCGCAGATAAAATTTTGTATGCAAGTTGTGAATAAACTGGGTTTTATGACATTCGTTCGGATGTTTCAAACTTATGTCATAAAGCCTATCTTTATATACTTATTACATCAATAACTCTTATTACATTCTTGGTTGCCATAAAATATACTTCATATAGACTTTCGAAGTTACTAGATGTCTTTAAAATTACAAGTAAAAATTTATTATAGTACTAACTGCACAAATATTTTTTTTATGACTGTTAAAAAAATATTTTTTATTATTGCTATTTACGCAGAAAATATTTATTTATGGTAATAATGGAAAAATTAAAAACGTTATTTTATTTCGACGTTATACAAATGTATATTCCAAAAGAGTACACCGAAATCGATTAAAATTGTCTCGCAATCTTAGTGTTAGAAACGTCAAATTTGTAAGATTTGTGTTTTGATATTTGTATAATTTTGCAGGAAAATGATGCATAAAGCGTCAAGCTTATAAATAAAAATGCTACTTTATGTACTTGTTACATAAATCAAAGTTAATAATATACATTAATATTTTGTCGCAAAAATGATTTTATTCTAAATGTGCATCTTACCAGAAATGTCCAAATATAAAAAGTTTGATTGAAAAATTTTTAAGTTAAAGTTCTGTATTATTTGTTTTAAAAATACGATGTTTTGAATTATTAAGCATGAATCAATTTTGTTACGTGCTAAATACTTACAGTATAACGAAAATATTTGATATTTTTAAAAATACTTGAAAACATAAATACAGTAATAAATAATATTGTAACAAAATAAACAAATAATATTTTTAATTTTTATGATAAAAATAACACAGTAAATTTTTTATTAATATAAATAAATATATAAAAAACTCATAAACATCTTTCTAAAAACTATATATACATACATAAGTAAATATAATTATGTACTTTATTACAAATATAAATTTGATATATAGCAACATTAAAATCTAAAAATTTATAAATAAACAATGATAAATGTGTTAAACAATCAATAAATGAAAACAAAATGCTTAAAATTGAAACAATATATAAGTTTTACTAAAAAGGATTTCGGCATATGCAACTGGATTTGTAAAAATGCAGCTTAAACAAAAATCGAATGCAATCGACCAAAAATGCTGACAGACTGACAAAGTTCGATGCACTCGACTGTCGTGGATCTGGATATGTCAACGTACTAACTTCAGAAAAATGCTAAATATGAAATATTCACTGCTGTTACAAAATATTGTACTTTTTTAAATAAGTATTTTAAAAATATAAGTACACAAAAATACAACAAATTTTTTTTACGTTTTTTAAAATTTATTGTGGTTTATGGTTGTAAAATAAAACTTAAGTAACTTTCACTCTTTTTTTATTTTTGTTCTTTTATTCTTTTTCTCCCAAAAGAATAAAAAGTTTACACACCACAAATACTGTAAAATCTATGTTTGTTGTTCGGTAAATTTTGTGGTATTTCTCGTAAAACTGAATGTGAGAATATTGAAAAATAATTTTGAATATATTTCCATTTATGTAAATGGAATTTTATAAATGTTATTTGTAAATAATAATATATTTATAAAACGTGTACAGAGATGGCCTCGTATAATACATAATTTTTTAAATTTAAAAAAATATTTTTATACGTCAAACAAATTTACGACGTTTTTAGGTAAAAAATGTATAAAACGATATTCATTATTATTTATTGTTGAGTACATGAAGTTTTAATAAATTAAAAATTTGAGACAAATTTTTTCTTTATATATTTATTTCTAAATCAGATGTACATTTCGACCACACTGTGGTCATCTTCAGTTAAGAATCACATTTATTTCTGCTCAAATTATAAAAAATATTATAAAATTAGATTATATTATTGGACAAAAGTAAAATGAAAAAAATATCCTACGTTACTTACTTCGCGGCCACATTTTAGACACAAAGCAGAATATTTTTTACTATTTCAGTAGCAAGCTGCTATTAAACAAGTTTGATATAAGTTTACAACTGTTATTATACATGCGTAGTACGGTAAATTATAAGCTAATTAGGCATGCCCAAGACAGTTGTAAACTTATCGCAAACTTGTGATGGAATAAATTAATAAAAAAATTGTGAGCCCTGAACAAGTATGATATTCGAAATTCGATTGATAGTAAAAGAATAACTTTACAGGCAACTGACACTCATACTTTTACTATCATTAAAAAAATGTTTACATAGTTAAATAAAATTTTATATTTATTAAAATAATACAATTCGTTAATCTGTTTACAGAGATTAGTTTTGTTAATGAAATTTTCGTACACGATTAGTTTTTATTTACTGAACAGGAAACGAAACACAAAAAATGTAAAGGTTAATCGATTTATAAAGAGTTGATAAAGATCTTTGAAGGTCACATTTTTTAATAAAAGTTAAATGTAACTAAATCTAACAAGTACGTTGCTTAATAAGGCATGAAAATTGTATCGTTAAAATTTAAAATTGAAGAAAAAATATTGAAAGACACATTTATTTAGAATAAAAGTAACATTTACAACGCTATTGTTACCACTGCAAGGAAAAAGTGGTATAGCGTTTGGTACAATATTTGTAACATTTTCAATAAATAAATAAATATATATATATATATATAAATTCTTCATAGGGGGGCTTTTTTGGAAACATTTACATTCCTAGCAAAAATACCCAAAGCACCTTACAAACAAGATTAACTTTTCTATCAAATTTCACGATCAAATACGGCCATTCTTAGATAATAAACTACTCAAATTCATTAAAAAATATTTCAAAAATAATAATAATAATAGTAAAATCATCTTAGTGGAAGTGTAATGGCCCCACCCACTCTAATCTTACCATCTACAGTGTGTTTATTTTCTATATCTCGTATATAAGAATATATTGTTGCCTGTCAGCAGTTTCGGTGTGTATTTATTCAATTATTAAATATATATATATATATATATATATATATATATATATATATGTATGTTATGTCTGCAGAATGAACACTGCGGATGTTCAGATTGCAAAAGTGTGCACGATCGATACGCGCTTCGTGTGAGTGTGTGTGTGTGTGTTTGTGTCAATGTGCGATTGTGTGCGTATGCGAATATGGTTGAGAGAATAAGAGAGTGATGGTAGCGCTGCCACCAATTTTTGCATTCATACTCCGTGTGGTTTTACTGTATATTGTTGTCCTATGGTAAGATGTTTTCGTTTAATTAAAATTTTGATTTTGTAATGAGATGTAAGGCTGGAATACTTCTTCATCAAAATTGTAATAACAGTATTTTTAAATTGTTGTATACACAATAAAAAAAAATTGTGTAAATTTACATTATAATCATGGTGATTTTACTATATTTTGTGTTGTAATTTTATAAATTATCTGTAAATATACTAAAAATTTATGATAATAAATAAATTAAATAAAAAATTGTTTTAAGTAACAACTGTACCAGAAATTTGGAAAATTGTAGTGTAGTTTAATTTAAAACTTAAAATTAAAAAACTGTTTGAAATAAAAAAAATATTTAATCTGTAAACCACAGTTTTTTCGCTTTATGTGTATCTGTTAGAGATTAATAGTTTCCATACGTTAATATGTACTTCGAATACAAATTATATGTTAATATAGTAAAAAATCTTACAGAACTCATTATATAAAATAAAACAGCTTTTGGTTTAAGTTCTCTATTAATAAATATTAATATAGAATTTAAACCTAAAGCCGTTTTATTGTAATTTTATGTTGCTATCGGCAGTAGTAAATTTAATACACAGGGATTTTTGATTTTTAAAACACTAAAAATTACTTGTATGAAACATTGTTATTTGTTAATAAGTTAACTGAATAACTAGATTGTCAACTATCTTTGCAGCATTTCAGTTAATAAAATAGTTAATTCACAAATTGTTTAACAATACTTTATGTACTTGTTTTTATTGTAAATTTTGAGGGGAGAATCACTTGTACAAATTATTTAAAATTCTTCAAAATATTGGTAAAGTCATTTAAAATTATAGTAAAATAGGAACGTACAAAAGACGCACACATGTTATTCAGATTCATCATTTAGAGGCTATATAAAGAATATTTATATATATATATATATATATATATTTAATTTTTGAAAATGTTACAGACACAATAGCAAACGCTATAAAAATAATAATTTTTAAATATAAATATTTTGTAATAACAAAATATATTCATAGCAATATAATATAGTAAAATATTTTTCAGAACTCATTGTATTAAATAGAAAGTGTTTTCGGATAAAATTCTGTTTAATTATTTTATAAAAACAACGTTTCGACGAAACTGAACGTTCGTTTACATCAGGTCAAAATTTATTAATGACATTAAAGTAAATATCAGTACATAGCATAGTTACATTAAGTAACTAGATCATATCAATTATAGATTTTTAATTAATAGAAGCCAAATTTTATTTAACTCAGTGCTTCTTCATAGTGATTAATGTTATTCTTTTCTTTATAAATCTGTATATTTATCTCTATTTTTTTTGTAGCAATATATTTATTGTTTTAATAGAAAATTGTAAGTAAGTAATTTGAATGTTTGGAAAATGTTGTTGACGAAAATTCGATAGCTGAAAATCTACTTAAAGTTTGTTTATTTGATGTAGAAAAACTGAAAACTATATTTAAGATTTTATATTTTCGTACTTGTTGATATTTGATTTTAAA
Source organism: Clivina fossor (assembly GCA_963966155.1). Taxonomy (NCBI): domain Eukaryota; kingdom Metazoa; phylum Arthropoda; class Insecta; order Coleoptera; family Carabidae; genus Clivina; species Clivina fossor. Next base: position 8,324,847 of record OZ014566.1, read on the forward strand.
TATGTCAGTCGGAGTATACATAGAAAACATCAGAAAGCGTTTTTAGATTTTTTTTAAAAATTTACTATAGATTTAATTTAAATTTGGTCTTCATATTTAATTACATGTTTTTTTTTTTAATATTTATAATTAATACTTTAATTTTTACAGTAACAATGACAAAGTTTAACATTACATTTTTATCATATCAGTTTGTCATGTATTATATTTTTACGATTATTTTTATAACCAATATGTCACATCAAAGTATGCCAACTTACAAGATTATTTATTTAGTAATTTTTAAGTTACAGATTGCTAGCTAGACACGAACAAACTTTATTTTTTATAATAAATAATAGTATAAATGTAATTGAAGCACCTCTAGCATAATTACATGTTTTAAATATTTACATAATTACATTTATTTTGGAATAATTTTATAATTAGTATATATTCTTTTACTTAATCTAATCGTTGTTTGGCAATGTTATAATTTACAAAACCCGATTTTTCAAATTTATTAATCTTTTTTAATCAATAACCAAATAAATTTTTGCGGAATAAAATAAAAATAGCGGAATGGGCAAGACATTTATGATACCTAGAAATACAGGATCTTTTATTTCCACTTTTTGGAAATTTTCACTCACTCAAGTCACTCTCCCAATTGCATTGTAAAATCATATTATTTTTAAATTCGTGTATGCAATGCTGTTTTACTGCTTATGCTGATGTACGGTAATAAATGTTAAGTTTGACTGCAAAAGGATAAAAGAAAAATGACTGCTGTGGAAATGTGATTTTTCCATGGGGTATGTGGTGTAACTAGAAGAATTAAATACGAAATAGATTAGAGTATTGATAGTATAAATTAGTGTGAAATTGAAACAAAAATGTTTCCACAAAAGTAAGTGTTAGTCATTTAACATGGTTCGGACATCTTCAGCGAAAGTCTAGTGAACATTTGGTTAAAAGAATTTATATGAACGAATTTGAAGGTATATGTTTGCGTGAACGTTCGATGAGAAGTTGGAGTGTTAAATTTGAGAGTGTTTTGCGTGAGCAAAAATTTCCAAGTAGTAGGAATAGAAAAGCATGTATAGAAAAGCATGTATAAAAGAGTATCAGCATGAATATAGATGAAGCTAGAATTGCTTGTCTGGATAGGAATGTTTGATGGAAACTGATTTTAGGATAATGGAAATAATTTGTGCCACTTCTTTTTGGTTATATTGCGTGATTTTGTATGTATGTGTATATATGTAAGTAGTAATTTACTAATAAATTTTTAATCTAAAAACAAATAAATTCGTAAAAGATTTGTTTCTTAATATAAAAAGACATTGAAGTTACATAAATATTTATTTAAAAACAAAATTAAAATATTTTTGAAGTGACTTGGTGTGTTTTCTAAGTTTCATCGGCCACCATTTTTTTTTTTTTCTATTTAGACTAAATATTTAGAGATTCAAATTGATTTATTTTATTATTTTTACGAAGATATAGTACTTCGCAATTTTGCAAAATGTAATATATTAAATATTTTACGGATTTAAGTTCCCATAATTTATCTATTACTTTTGTGTTTACAGAATTTTTTTAGCATTTATAATATATATATATATATATATATATATATGTATATATATATATAGAGTGTGTACGATCTTTTTATATCGTTTTAGAGAGCGTTAGTTATTACCTAGTAACTTGTATCTATGTTCTGTTTATTTACTGTAAATATCATTTGTATCAAATAAAATTGCTTTAGGTACAAGGTCTGTTAAAATTAATTTATAATTGACGTTTCGACGAAACTCAACGCTCGTCTTTATCAGGATAAACTGATACTGGTAACTGATATTTCTATCAGTTTATCCTTTATTTATCGTTGAAACGTCGATTATAAATTAATACAGACCTTGAATCTAAAGCAGTTTTATTTTATATAATAAATTCTGAAAGATTTCTTACTATTTATTTCTATCATTTTTTCTGATAAAGACGTACGTTGAATTCGTCGAAAAATCGATTATTAATAAATATTAATACAGAACTGCAACTTAAAGCCTACTACATTATTTAACAGAGATAATTTTTTTTATTACATTTGTATTTAAGAATAACAACACCATAAATTGTGAAAATCAAACATTTGTAATTGATTTTTACGACTTCTTTGGTATATACATATACACAATTTACAAAATTGGAACCACTTGAAATCTTTTAGTTAACAGTTTATAAGCAACAAACAGCGGGTAGTCTAAAAATATCCGATTCAATTATTGTTCTACATAAAACTTCAACTAAAAGTGAGGTATTTTTAAAATCAGTTATGCTTTGCAAAATTTTCGTTTGCGCTAACCGTGCAGAACATATTGAAATCAAATTGTGATCTCATCTTATTGCATTCAACAAACATACATTTTACACTATTTGCTAGTGTGATTTATAATATGCAGTGATATTTTATTCTGTGACAAATGTGCATATATTGATTTTAAATATTATAAGTGAAATATTTGTTAATGTTTTTTTTTTGTGAAAAACAATTTTAAGAAGAAATTATTTATTAGAATTTACAAACTTTATGAAAAACATATTTCTAGAAATTATTTATGATTTACTTAATTATATGAGGTACTTAATTATTTTATAAAATAAATAACTTTTAATTTGCTAAACTAATCAGTTGTCATATTCAAATATATTCAGTTATTGAAAAAATCAAATATTACGTTGAAAAGAAGATAGTCTGAAGTTTTTTATAGATATAATTAAAATTTAACAAACTGTTTGTATATAAGTTTATTTTAACATAGTAAAAATTCTTTCAGAACTCATTATATAAAATAAAACTGCTTTAGGTTAAAGTTCTGTATTAAAACTTATTTACAATCAACGTTTCGACGAAACTCAACATTACAGTAGATAACAGTACATAGAAACAAGTTACTAGGTAACAAATAAGTGACTAGATCATAGAATTTTATATACTTTTAATTAATGGAAGCCAAATTTTATTTAACTCAATGCTTTCACAGTGATCGATTCCTTTTTTCAATTGCTTTTCTTATCAATCTGCTGTTAATATTGATGGGTCTTGCAAATATTACAGTATTTTCGAATTTTACATTATATAGATATTCTAACAAGTTTTAATACAGAACATTAACCTAAAGCAGTTATATTTAAGTTTATTTTAGTCATAAAAAATATAATAATAATAAATCGGTAAAATAAACCGATTAACTAATATTTTCGTAAAAATTTTGCGGTAATCTTAACCAATATTTTAAAATCTTTAAAAACTTGTAACCTTTAACCGACAAAAATTATACCAGTTTTTTTTTTTTTAACAAAACCGAAATATGAAATTATATTTAAAATAAAACGGCTTTAGGTTATAGTACTGTATTAATATTTATTAATAATCAATGTTTTGACAAATTTATTGTGCGTCTTTATCAGAATGAAGAAGTATATCGAGTTTGCCGAAACGGCGATTATTAATAAATATTGATACAGAACCATAACTTAAAGCTGTTTTATTTTAAATATTAGATTTATGTACCGTAATTGCTAGAGCTGATAGTACGTTCAAAAATAAGGGTACCTTTTTACATACACTTTTTTCCAAAACTTAATAATAAGGGAGATACAACCCTGTAAAAGGGTAAAATAAAAATTATTTAATTACAATGCGTTTATTAAATAAAAGAATTAGATTGTGTATACAACAAAATGGAGAACATTTTGAACATCTGCTGTAAAACATTATTTTGGTGACTAATTAATATTAGTATTGTATGATTCTTTTGAAAGTTGTAAGTTTTCATTAAGTTTGATTAAAGTGTTAAGTGTTGAAAAATAGTTTTTATTTCACCCCTTTACAGGGTTGTATCTCCCTTATTATTGAGCTTTGGAAAAAAGTGTATATAAAAAAGTACCCTTATTTTTGAACGTACTATCAGCTCTAGCAATTACGGTACATAATTCTGGACCACCCTGTATAATTACACACCGTATATAATTGCCTCGTACACTGCATCTCCGTGAAATAATACGTCAAGTACGTTACTTGTATATAAAATGCGTAAAAATATCGTATTAAAAAAAAATAGTAGGTAGCTTTGAAAACATGAATGTTTCTTTTTTCTGAAATATTGAATTTTGTCTCTTGAAAAAATGTCAAAGATCAAATGAAAATGATGAAAATATCTCCCATACAGTATTCCCGCAGTAAAATCTATTTATTTAGCGGTTATGTATATAAGTGTATGTCTTCTTTTTCTTCCGATTTCCATTCGTTTAAGTTTAATACTTCAGATAATATCAAAACTCCAGTGACTATTATGCATACCGGCACCTATACGTTAACTTAACGTTAACTTTATCACAAAACGGGTAACATTATGTCACATTCCCGACGAAACGGAACAAATATTGATTTGTACTCCTCCTCGTCGACAACGTATTTTTCCTACCATATATTATCATTCTTTTTTGTGGTATCTTTATCGCAAAATACATATTTTAAATAGAAATTATTTTGCAAGTGTTTGTATATGATGTAATTTATTGATTCCTGTTGTAGAATCATATCCTGTATTTACCGTAAGCAGATTTCTCTAATGTATTGCTTTTATTTTGTGTTTGAAATTGCGAGGTGTACACTCAGAAAAATTTTGCTTTAAGGTTTTTACTTTTAACTCAAAAGTAAACGTGTTCCTGAACTGTAAATTTATGTTTTTCTAATGGAAATAAAAAATTTGATAGAAAAAGATAATAGCAAGTGACAGTAAAACTTTTTTCAAAGGCTTTGTATGAAATTAATTAATATTTAGTTTAAAAATAAAAGTTTATTTGTACTGATAAATTATTAATAATTTTATAAAGTAGCATGTACCAAGTTAGTCGCACGAATAAGAGGCAATTAGCCCTGTTTATCGCCTTTTAGTTAATGGTCTTTGTTTCTAAACTAAATAGTAAATAATTTTATACAAATCTTTTACAATAGTTATACTGTTATTTACTATTATTTTTTTCTACTAAAATTTTTGTTTCTATTAAAACAACATAGGTTTACATTTCAAAAACTTGTCTACTTTTGAATTAAAAGTAAAAATATTGGATCTGAAAGAAACAAATTTTGAGAGTACAATAATTTTATGAGATAATTTTATTTTCCTATCTCTTTTGAATCTAACATTTATGATATATGTGTTTTCTGTCAAATTATACTCAGGACTTAAAACCGGTAAAAATACCGGTAAATTAAACCAGTTATCCGATATTTTTGTAATTATTTTGCAAACAATAACCGTAAATTTAACCGATATTTTAAAATCTTTAAAAATTCGTAATTATTAACCGAAAAAAATATATACCGTTTTAACATTATAAAAAAATCTTTCGAAACTCATTATATTAAAATAAAACGGCTTTAGGTTGTAGTTCTGTATTAATATTTATTAATAGTTGACGTTTCAATAAACTCAACATACAACTTTACAGGAAAAAAGATACAAATGACATTTGTAGTAAATAAACAGAACATAGAAACAAGTTACTAGATAACAAAATAAGTAACTAGATCACAAAATTTATAAATTTAAATAAAATTTGGTTTTCTTTAATAAATTTATAAATTTTATAAGCTAATTACTTATTTTGTTACCTTGATGAAATCGTATGTTAAATTCCTCGAAACGTCGATTATTAATAAATATTAAACAAAACTAATCATTTTATTCTAATATAATGAGTTCTAAAAGATTTTTTTACTATAACATAGTAAAAAATACTGTAAATGTAATTTGTATCTTTTTTCTGATGAAAACGCATGTTGAGTTTTTCAAAACTTTGATTATTAATAAATATTTTATTTTAAAAATATAGTTATTTATTAAGTGTAATAAGTTAATTGTTAATAATATAGGAGTATATTTTATAAATATTTTATATTTAATAATAGAATTTATTGTAAATATGCAAATTTCGCAACATTTTCATCTAATTCAAATATATATTTCTAACAAATGACTTTTTACAATTTAACTTATTAACTTAACCTACAAGGATAACATGTGACTAAAAAATTAATCAAAACTTTTGGTATATACTACATCTTTATATTAATTGTATTAATATTATATTATTTATGTAATTTAATTGTATTATTTTATATTTTTCTTTTATATATTATGTAGCTGATGATGGCCATAATAAAATGACAAAAACATCTTAAAAATAAATACAAATAAACTAATTATATATTTATTAAATGATTCATTATTGCATTCAAACCTTACAAAATAAAATTATAATCGAGGATCAATAAAAAAATTTTACATCTTTGAAAATATACATGGTAATTCTATAACATATCTGTAGTTTCAAAGAACGCGTACTTTTTTGTTTTTTTTTACGTTCGTTCCAAAGTCAGGTCACTTGATTAGTGGCAGTCTTGAAGCTTAAGACAATAGGTGTTGGGTTAGCATTAATTGAACAGACACTCTCTTTTTTTTTCCTGTGTTCGAATGCCCTCTTAACATTTAATTGAAATCGCTTACGTCGACAGTTTTTTTTTTTCATTCTCTTCTTCAACATCTCTTCCACCTTGAGTGTTATTTCACATTTTGCTTCAAGATGTTACTCATTATTTCACTACTTCTTCTTCCTGTTTCGCTCTCTCTTTCTTTTTGGTACTCTTATTGATTGATAGATTTATCTACCACATATATACAGTGGCTAGGAGAAAATGAAAGAGAATTATTTAATTACTTTTTTAGTTATATTTATATATTTTGATACTAATTACAAAGAAAAATATACAAGACCGATTTCAATTAATTTGATGATAATTGAATTGATGTTTTTGTTTAATTAGATAATATTTTCTATAGCATTAGTTCTTTTTTATCTATATCGGCATTAGAAATTAATAATACTCAGCTTTGGTACCGTGTAGTGAAATTTGTAAAAATGTACAATATAAGCATGTAATATATTATTTTCATACGTACATTTGTACACTTTTGACATTTCAGTCAATGCACTGTAATGCACTGTTTTATATATTTATATATTCTACAAAAACTAACTTATAATTTAAAACTAGAAATTAAAATATTATTAGCAAAAAAGTTTTATTTAAAAAACAAGATAATTCACGACAAACAACAAAGAACATGGTAAAAAATCTTTCAGAACTTATTATATTAAAATAAATTGGTGTATTAATATTTATTAATAATCGGCGTACGTTGAGTACGTATAGTAGGTCGATTATTAATAAATTAATACAGAACTTAAACCTAAAGCCGATTTATTTCTAATCAAATATATAATCAAATACTATAGATATACAGATATAGAATACAGTTATTGTATGTGCTTATAACATCTTTTGTGTAAAAATAAAAGGCTTTAGGTTTAAGTTCTGTTTATATCTTAATAAAAAAATCGACGTTTCGACGTATTCAACATATATCATCATCAGAAAAAATGATACAAATGACATTTACGACAAATAAACAAAACATAGAAACAAGTTACTAGGTAACAAAATAAGTAACTAGATTATAAAATTTGTAAATTATTAATTAAAAGAAGCTAAACTATTTATGTAGTATTAATTTAAATTTAACCAATTTCTATAGGTAAGTATATATGCATTTCAATAAAAAATGTATCTTAAAATTAAAAACAAAACGTTTGAACAAAACAACTAAATTGTATCCCCAATTTTTTCTAGACAAATATACAATAAAAGAATAATGAAATATTTTTGCATAAAATACTCATTTCAATTAAATGTTTCGAAGCTTTTACTACAGACTTGCATCAAAGAAAATATTACCTTAAAACGAGCGTTTTTACTATTAATTCAAAAGTAAACATAGGTTTGATCTTTAAAATTAGGTATTTATAAATTTTTTTACTGTTTAATTTGGGAAAAAATATATATTTAAATTAAAAATTATTAATAATTTTTTACTTTACTATTATCCAGGAATCTCACCTCACTTTTAAAAATAATTTTTGTCAAAATTACTTTTGGCGTTTACTTAAAATTACTTCTTAAGCAATCTTAATTAGTTTATTTGAATTTAAAATATTAGATATAAAAAATATACCAAAAATAGAAATACTACTCATATTTGATAAGAGGTAGAAGTAAAAATTTATTTTAAAATGGAAAATAAAAGCACTTTTCATAAACATGTGTTTCCAAACCAAATAGTAAATAAATTAAATAAATATATCTGAACTACTCTTTCGACTAAAATTTCTTCTTCTTTCCTCTACAAGAAGTACAAATACTTTTTATCTGTCTATTGTTCATTATAATCTTCTAACAAAGTCTACCATTTATCATATATGTATTAATCATTTAATAAATTAGAATTAACTATAGATGTTTTTCCATGTTCTTTTTGTATTTTTATTTTAATTATGAATTAAACGGGATAAAAAAATAGGCTCGGAGAAAGTTGCAGGATAGACCCACCTTACATCTCAAAATAGTTCAAATACGTTATGTTTTTTATATTTTCTTATTCTAATAAACATGCAAATGACATTACAAAAAATAAAAATAAATTGTAAAAATGACACACATAAAATTAAATATAATTCTTTATTTAAATCTAAGTTAGAAAAAGATTTAAGAAATGACTCTTTTCGGAAATTTTTTTAATGATATTTTTTCAAAATATCTTTCTCGCATGAAATTTTCGAAATTATCCTGACTTAAACAATTTGGCAATCTGTTTAAAATGTACTTTAATTTTGAAAATGTTCGTTCGCATGATACTTGAGTGAAAGATATTTATAAGCAATGAATGTCAATATGTGGAGATTAAACTGAAAAACAACAAACAATGCAATTTCTACAAGTATTACTACAACTGTTATATTGATTTAATCTTCTTTTCATCATTTAGGATGTTAATAAATGTGTCCCATTTCCAAGAAAAATCTAATAACTCAGATTTTAAATTGTTCTTTTTAATAGTTATGTTTAATTTTTTATTAATTAAATTTATCATTTATTCAAAAGTTTAATATCACCACTATTGCTTTATGGAAAGTTGTTTTCTAATTTAACCCAAGTCTTCTAGTTTTAAAAATTCTTCTGCATAGTAATTTTAATGAGACAGTTTTTAATTATAAAATTTTAAAAAAAAGTAAAAGTGAAATATTTTTTCCTTTATTGTTACCTTCCAAGATCTAATAAATATGTTTCCATAATGAGAAAATCATAAAGCTATCCAAAGAGGAAAATTAAAAATACGGTATTTGAAATTTATTAAGATTAAAATGCTTAAGCAAAGATAAATAGTGGATTTTGGTTTGGATAAAATAACTTGTAAGCTTAAACCGTTTAAGGATAACTGTTTTATAATAGGATTCGGATTAAAGTACTAAGTTTTATACAATATTATATATGTGTACAATGTAATATACTCGTACCGTGTTATTTTCTAATATAAATTCCTAAACACGCAATTGCTTACTTGTACATTCTTATATTGATTACTATAATTTCATAGTTGCGTATATGAAAAAAATCTACATTTTCTTAAATTTGATAATGCATATTTACGCTTTAAGGGTGTGGCACAAACATTCCTTTTATTCAAATATAATAATATATTAAAATAAAATAAAACTTTAGGATTATATTCTGTATAAATTTTAATTAAAAATCGACGTTTCGATATACTCTACGTATGTCATCATTAGGAAAAATTATACAAAGTTTTTTAATTTTAATATCAGTTCTGAAAGATTGTTTACTGTTATAATAATATACTATTTTTTTACTGCTACACTGTAAAAAATAGCGAAATTACCATGAAATAGTAGTAAAATTTTACTATAGAAACCTGTAATTTTATTTCACCATAAATATTCTGTATTTCTACCTAAATATTCTGTAATTTTTAACATAATTTATAATAATCATATAAAGTAAGTAAAAATAACGTAATAGTATGTAAAATTGCTTACTTTCTACAAATTGCATCACCTACTTAATGTTGGTATAACTTTTTAAATTATGTATATTATGCATATTAATATCTGTAATAATTCATCAAAATAATCAGACTTAGTACATATTTTGTGTTAATAATACTAATAAAATATTTTAAGTATAATTCATTCATTTCAAAATACATCGTTTATGTAAATTTAGAAATGTATGTAATTATGCCAATAATAATATTACAGAACTAAACAAATTTTACTTATTTATGAAAAATTACAGAAAATGTAAATTTACTAAAAGAGACTTTACTAAAAAACTGTAATATTGCATACATAGGTACTTTTTCGTTTCGTTTGTAACAAATTAAATACCTAGATAAATAGATAGTGTACCTATTTAAATCAGTACCTTCACAATGATTGACGTTATCTTTTTCTTTATAAATTTCTATTACTTCTCTGTTATCTAGTAACTTGTTTCTATGTTCTGTTTATTTACTATAAATATCATTTGTATTATTTTCCTTGATGAAGACTTACGTTGAGTTCGTCGAAAAAATAAATGTTAATATACAGAACTATAACCTAAAACAGTTTTATTTTAATATGAGTTCTGAAACATTTTTTACTATAGAAAAATTTATTTATTCTAATTTATAATAAAAATTTAACAAACATTTATATACTGAATAATAATAATTATTAATTAATATAATTAATTTTAAAATACTAGTTTTATAAAACATTTAAATAAATATTAAAACATTGCTATATAAAATTTAAAAAATAAAAACGAAATAGAATTCTCTTAAGAAATAATATGTGAATACAACGTTTACATGAGCAAGTTAAATCGCTTCAACAGCTCAACCATATGCTACATCTCAAAAGTGAATTCTGTTTTGTTGACTAAGCATGCAAGGAGTTTATTTAAAACTAAACTCTATAAAAAGCAGTTCACTACTTGTTATGTGTGTGTTTCTCTAAGTGTTAAAACCGAACGAATATTAGGTCAAGGTGACATACCATGTGTTTCAAGGATATATTTATTTTTATACTTGATGTTTTGTCATGTATTTACAGATTGACAGCTTACTTATGCTACGAACTTTTGTTCACGCGTATAAATAGACTGTCTTGTTCATAGATTTTGATTTGCTTTTTATTTTTTGATACGATTAAATAATTTTTTGATAATTTTTAATGTTTTTATGATTTATATATAATTCTGTAAATAGGTGGCATATTTATATCAAGACAGTTTTGTTTTTAGTTAGCATGACTACAATAGTTGTTACAGAAATTTTTCTATTTTATAAATTTATTTAATATGATGACGGTCGGTTCTGTGGTGGCTACAGCAGATTTTAATTATTTGTATCTTTACATAATGAAACTTGTATAGAAACCTATTATAAAGAACACTATCAACACATACTGATACTACACAAACACAAGTAATCGTTTTCCGACATAAATAATGCGCACGAACGTAGATTGAAAAGTAGCATATAACATATTGTAGGAGCAAGTACAGTTTACTGTCAGCTCTCAAAGTGTTAGTGATTAATTTAAGTAAATATAGTTACTCTAGTTATCTCTAATTCTTTTAATACCAATTTTATCTTTCTTCTTACAATTATTATTAGTGGTACAAAGAGAAAAATAATTCGTTCGAGTAAAAAAAAAAAACATTTAATAAAATATAGAGCTGTATATTTACTCTAAATAAATTTATTTAAAATAACGAAATATAATGTTACTGTGGAAAATAAGTGTGTACTATACTTTTTTATTGTTTTACGTTAAAAAAATACAAACCAAAAATAATGCAAGTAACATTTATCCATAATTAACTTATAAAGTACGAAAAATATGTCAGCTTACTAAGTTCAAGTATAATTATAAATAATAATAAATAATAATTATGAATAATAATAATAATAAATAAATATAAATAATTATAAATAAATGGTGTACATATAACTTAGTTATATTAAAAGTAAACAATTAAATTTAATAAATTTTTATTATAATCAGCCAATAAAAGTAACTTTTATTTATAAGTCAAAAATGTAAGAAATAGTTAAGATACATAAGCATTCAAATTCAATTGCTATACACTGATTTTGAAGTTGTACTAATCGATACATTGGATGCTATTTACCCTAAATTCTCTAAAAATCCTTCACAGCCTAAGTTTAACAAATAAACGAGTTCAGACAAGCGAACGAACATTTCAACATTAAAAATAATCTCACCACCAAAAAAATAATCAAAAAATGCATTACTTTATATAGCCGGTTCGGTTAAAATATGGCCGAATATTCGGTATTCGGTTACTCGACTAAACTACTATTCAACACATCAGTAGTCTTACATAATTAAGCTAACCTTTGTTCAAAGAAAACCTGATGTTTTGAAACTAAAATATCTATAATCAATTCATCAACTGTCAATTAAGTCATTAAAAATCATTAAAAACAATTGAAATACAAGAACGCAGTATGTATATAAATATATACTGTAAATATATTTCAAATTTAGTAACATCCATATCTTTTAACAATAAAGTGCAACTAATTTTTATATATTTTTATATTCAGAACGAAAATACATTAATTCCTTCATTTACGCGATCTTAATTTACACGAATTTGCGGTTGATATATTTTTTAATCTTACATTATTAACTAGACATCAGAAATTATAAACAGATAAATTTAAAAATTGTAACAGATAAATATATTAAAGTATATTAACTTTCTAATTTCTAATTTTTCTAATTTAGAAGTGCTTCTAAAATGTAAGTTTTGAATAAAGTTTACATACATACACAATCACGCCGTGTATCCAAAGGGGTGTGGCACAAACTTTATTATGCCGAAATGCTTTTCTATCTAAACAAGTAACTTTTTCTTCATATGAAACAAGCTTTTTAGTGCAAGTTCTGTATAGTTTTATTCAAATACAACGTTTCGGTTTACTACACATAAATCTGTATCAGAAAAATAAATACAAATAACAAATCAACAAAAGTAATTTAGAAACGATTAACTAAATAACAAAGAAATGTTATAAATTGTTAATTAAAAGAGGCCTAATTGCTTATTTCTAAGTTACGTTTGTTTATTTGTTTTATTTTAGTCGTATTTTAGAATTTAGAGAACTTAAACCAAAAAAGCTTTTAAATTTAGCAGTTAAATGAAAAATTATTTAGACATTAGAAGAAAGGTGAAAATATTAGTTAATAAAAAATGCTAATTATATCAAAAAGTGTATTTTTAATCGAGATTGAGTTTGTAATCGGTTCTTGGTGAAACATATTTTTAAATTATAACAAAGGTAAAAATAATAAAACCACTAGTGCCTGATTGTAGTATATTTTTTATTATCAGTACAGATGTAAATTTACAAAAAACACACTTTAATTAAACAATTCCTATCTCAGTAAGATTAAAATGCTAGTAAGTTTTGAGTTTGGCTGCAGAAGCATACGAGGAAAACAACTGCTGTGAAAATTAGATTTTTGCTTGAGGTATGTGGTGTAACTAAAAGGGATTGGATACGAAATAGATAAGTGTATGAAGTGTGTGAAATTGGAAAAATGTTGTTGCGAAAGTTGCTGTCATTCAGTTCAGATGCTGTTGAGTCGTCTTGAGGAAATATCTAATGAATTTTTGGTTAAAAGAATATATGTAACTGATATTGATGGTATACGTCAGCATGGATGTTCGATGAATACACTGTAAAAAAATTCGGCAATTTTATATAAAAATATGGGACAATTGATTTACACCAGTTTAATAAGTAAATTTAAAAACGTCACAGGAAAATTTTTATATAATATGAATATAAATACATATATTTTATGTAAGTTTACTGTTTGCGTAAGCAAGTTAGGAGTAGAATAACATGTATAAAAGGTATCATAAATGTGGATGAAACAAAAGTTACTTGTCTGGATGGAAATGTTTGGCGAAAATTAATTTTAGTATAGTGGAAAAAATTTGTGTCACATTTTTTTGAGTACTGTGTATGAAACGGATTTATCTATACACTGTAAAAAATTTAACTTATATTTATGTAATTTGCATATCTTTTAGCAGTAAAATAACAATATTTTGTAATTTTGCTATAATAATTTACGTAATATTATATTTTTACGAAAAAATTACATTTATAAGACGTAAAAATTATACAAATTTTTTACAGTGTATATTTGAAACAGGCTTTTCATGATTTCATTTACGCGGTTTTTATTTACTCGCTGTTTTCCTGAAACCAATTACCCGCATAAATGAAGGAACTAGTGCATTTTAAAAATAATTTTATGTAAAATATTAAACATACAGTTGATATGTTATAATTGTGTTTCCTAGTGTAAATTAATAAATTAAAATTTCCTCTTTAGTAGGAAAAAAAATTAATACAAACCAACAAGTTTATTTAAAATATCTCACGCCAATTTTTTCGAATGTTAAAATTTTTACATAAACTTTTCGTATTTACATTTAGTGTAGATCTGTTTCTTGTTGATGTCAAAATAGATTTAAATATTTAAACTTGTTGAATTGAATGTTAAACTGAGGGGGAAAAAATGTTTGAATGTTGTGATCTGATCTGTCCCGGTGGGACCAAAACCAATTTCAAGCCGCAGACGTAAGAATTTTTAAATATTTTTATTCAGTTAATTTATTTTGAATATTTCACAGAGTCGGTTTTAGGTGAAATATTTTAAATTAATAAATATAATGAAAATAAAATAAATAAAAATTAACATAGTAAAAAAATCTTTCAGAATTCATTATATTAAAATGAAAATGCTATAGGTTAAAATTCTGTATTAATATTTATTTATAATAAATAGTGTAATTGGAGAAATCGGGTAGGAAATAGATTAGTGTATGATGAGTGTGAAATTGAAAAAAAAATGTTGTAGCAAAAGTTTAGGTTAAAGTTTTGCATTAATAATTATTTATAATTAATCTTCATCAGGAAAAATTATATATCATATGTATCATTTTTCTGATTAAGACGGACGGACGTTGAGTTTATCGAAATGTTGATTATAAATAATTATTAATGCAGAACTTTAAACTAAAGTAGGTTTATTTTCATATAAATAGTTCTCAAAGATGTTGGAAGTTGAGTTTCCATCATCAGTAGCTAATTATGAAAAAAGCTGAATTCTTAATAAGTAATTTAATGGTACGTTGAGTACTTGTAAATCTTTAGATTACTGATTAAGATTTTAGTTTTAATTGTTAGTATAATTTTACGATCAGTTTTAAATTCAGTTCTAACTACTTTATACCATACCCCTTGCCGAGTTTCAAACCCCAGCAAGGTCATTTAAAAATTAACTAATGATTTTATTAGTTTATCAAAATAAATTAATGGCGATTTAAGCAAAAAACAAAATACTGTAACCCTAATATATAATACGCCATGTGTAATTAAATATATACTAAAATTGCTAGATTTATAAAAACATCATGTGATATACTTGACTGGATTAAATTCGTGAGTTTATCATGACAAGTCAAAAAATATAGAAAAATGCATTACCTTGTCTTTGATTTTGTGGCAAAGTTGCCGCGAAAGCAGAAGGTTTTGAGTTCAAACCCCGGCAAGGTCTATGCATTTTTTTTTTATTTAAAAAATTAACTAATAATTTAATTAGTTTATCAAAATAAATTAATGGTGATTTAAGCAAAAACAAAATACTATAACATAATACTTAATACTAGTTTTAAGATAATGCAACTATTTTAATAAAAAAAATTAAACAATTGCACTAATACATACAATAAATATTATTTACAAATTAAATTTTAATCTATTTAGGTAGTATTTTAATTTATAATTTTTTAATATACATACGTGTTATACAAAACTATAATACATTATATGTACATATGTTTACGGTATTTTAACTAAAATTAAATTAAATAAATACATTAAACAATATACCCTATCACATTCACAATTCGCAACATTTATTTTATTATTAATTTTAGTTACAAACAATAATAATATTTTGCCAATATAAATTTATATATTTCAGTATTATAATTTGTACAATTATTGTATTTGAAAATAATGTAAATAAATATAAATGTATTAAAATATATTTGAATAAATATGTATTCTTTAAATTGGCAAATTATTTAATAATAAAATTGGAAATTATTATTAATATTTACGGAAATAAATCTTTTAATGATAAACTAAATAAAAATATTGTAAAATATTTAGAAGTATAATAATTTTCAATATTTTAAATTAAATATAATTAGTATTAATTTACATATTGCACTATTGCTAAAAAAAACTTAAAATATATAATTTCCATTTTATTTTTCAACAAAATTAATTAATTTTTTAATTAATATATAAATCGTTAAATTTGTTAGGTACTATTTTAAAAATATAAATGTATCATGTAAATGTATTTATCAAATTAATGTTATTATTTTTCTAGTAGTGTATGTATATTAATGTAAAGCTATTTAATAAAATATTATTATTATGAGCAAAAGTGCAGTATATTCAAAAAGATACACTGTAAAAAAATTTGCAATATTATATATTGTAATTTCCACATTTACCAAAAAAATATAAAATAAAGTAAAATTATTATGTTTATCAATGTAAATTACATTCATTTTTTACAGTGCATATTATGGCTCATGTTATTTTACTGATAATGCTTTAATGCAACTGCCTAAAGCTGTAATAATTTTGAATTTTTTGTTAATATTATTTATAATGCAGAGCACTTTATAAACAATTTTTATTGATTTGTACAGATTGAATTAAATGAAAAATATTTGATTTGTTTTATCTGTCTGTACAAATATGTATGTACCATGTGTTCGATTTTAGTAAAAGAGTTTTTCGATAATTTTCTAAAAGTGTAATTTATAAAAATTTTCAGTTACTTGTAAATTATTTATTTTATCACGGTGAAAATTAAATTGTACTTATATTAAATGTTATTTTTAATATTTATTGGAGAATATATAATTGCACGACAAAATTGTTATTTCAAACGACAAAGATGGTGTTTTTGAACGACAAAAATGATAAATTTTATGACAAAATTAGTATATTAAACGACAAATATAATACGACAAATTAAGAAACTTTTTTTATTTTTTTAAAGAAGGTCAAAACACTTTATGATAGATAATTATATCTATACTGCAACAATCTCAATAATATAAAGAAATTCTAGATAATTCTTTGCAAAGAAACTGAGTACTTAAAATAATAATTTTAATTTATTGATAAAATGACTAATACTAAAAACGAACACACATAAATATTGTCTATTTTTAAAGATGTAAATATTTATCGTTAGTAATACTATTACAAATTTGTTATTTTGTGTTGTTTTCAAAAAAAGATTACAGATAATTTTTGTTTACATCTTGTAACCTGACATCAGCTAACTATGTTAACTTGTACTGTTAGAATAAAAATAGATTTATTTTAAAATTAATTTTAATTTATTTAATAATATTTTTCTTTAATATAGACACTATTTAAATTGCATCTTAAAATAAAGCTGCATGGCAGCGTATTAAACAATTGCTTTATGAAATGCAATTTTAAATTTACTTAAATTTTGGTTCATTTTGATCATAACTCTACACTCTAATAAATCTAGATCTATATAGAATCTATATATTTTTTTCAAAAATAATTTTAATTAATTTTTTCTTTGCGCAATAGTGTTATAAATTAATGCACATATTACATATATTACGCAATTATTGTATTAAACCAGAGCATAAAACCGGTTAACCGATCTTTTGCAGACGTTAACCGTAATTTTAACCGATATTTTAAAATACTTGAAACCAGTAACTTTTAATCAAAAAAAAATAATACTTTTTTTTCGGAGACAAAATCGAAATATGAAATCATTTTTGTATAACGTATATATTTTTAGCAAAACTCATAAATTTTTAACGTTGTTACCAAAATTGGCGTCTGTACACTGTAAAAAGTCAATGTAAATTTACATTATAATTATAATAATTTTACTATATTTTTTGTTGTAATTTTATTAATTTTTTTGTAAATTTACTAATAATTTATAAAATTTCAATCAAAAATATAGTATTATTACTATAATTATCAATGTAAATTTGCACTGATATTTTACAGTGCAGGTAAATAAAGTTAGATTTTTATTTCTAAATTAAAAAAATATATTTTATAATCCATAATTAAATTTTGATTTTTCCGAAATTGATAATTGTTAATAATTTTAATATTTGGTCGCATAAAAAATATTTTTAAAAACTACAAAAATAAACTTACAATTTGACATAATAAAATATACGAATAGTATGAACAATAAACAAACAAAACATAGAAACAAGTTACTAGGTAACAAAATACAAGTAACTAGATGAAATCTGACTTTTTCTAATTAATAAATTATGCAATCATACATACACTTTCTATTATCCTGAAATCAGTTTCTTCCAAACATCCCTATCCAAACAAGCAACTTTAGCTTTATCCACATTTATAGTTCCTCTCGTACATGCTCTTCTAAATTATAAAATTTTGTAATCTAGTAACTTGTTTTCATGTTTTGTTTGTTTATTATTTATGTCATTTTTATTTTTTTGATGAAACGTCGAATTTTAATATAACTTTGACCAATTTTTTTTTATTTTATTAAACATTATTTATACAGTTTTGTATTATAAAATTAACCGGTTAAAAACCGATATAGAATATAAAATCCGGTTGAAGGACGAAACTGTAGTTAACCGATAACTAATGTTTTTATCGTTTATATGCCCTGGATTAAACTAACACTTAATTCGTTTTGTATATGTCGCAATTATTGTATTAAAATGACATATAATCTGCAAGAAAAATATATAGTTTTAAACCACATTTAGATTTCCGATTTATTTTCACGCACAAGCACAAGAATTTGATCAATCCTAAACACTTGGTGTAAAAACTAAAAGTGTATCAATTATGTGGACTAGGTCCGTGCGCTTGTGCGTAAAACTAAAACGGCAATCTGAATGAGACTTTAATAACTAAAACGTTGGCTGTGAAGCAAATTTACACAGAATCAATTCTATATAGGTTCTAGTTTTTTTGTTAGTGTGTAGTATGATATATTTGGTGTTTATTTTGCTTTCTCTGTGTGATTTGAAACCGAGACTAGTTTAAACTGGTGCATCCTTGTGTGCGCGTTTTTCTCTGAATGTTTCAGGTCGCTGCCCAAGCTGAGCAGCCAGGACGAAGATGGGCCGACCCCCCACTCTCAATTTACCGGTGTAGCGCACTTCGAACCGATACCGCATGATCACGACTTCTGCGAACGGGTCGTTATCAATGTGAGTAGCGCCCACCTTTCATTTGTTTCCGTCTTCTTCTAGCTATTTATACAGTATCTCTATATTGATTGAAAATCAGAATTGGAAAGAAAATTATGCTTGTAGGCACGTCATAGTCTAGAGCGGAAAAACTTTACAATATGAAAGTTTCTAATGAACAAAAATATATTTTAGTTCTACTCTAGAAACAATTAGCTATATTTGCTACAATACATTTAAATGTTTTATTTGAATAAAGTTCATGTTAAATATGTAAACATATTATATCTGTTTGTTTGTTAGTGTATTCGGTACAAATTTTGCAATCTTCTCGATGATCTAGAGACTTGAAATTTTAAGCATAGCTCAAAACTAGATGACAATGCAATATTAACTAATTAATTAAATATTAATTTTTATTTTGTGCCATATTCACGAATTTTGTACATTCGTGTATTTAGCAAAACTACAGAAAATACAGAACACATTATATAAGACTAAAAAGCAGAAAATAATTATTAAAATGAAAAAAACAAAATTTTAATATACTACGTTTTTAAAACGGACTGAAAAATATAAAATAATTTCTCCTAGCTTTATACAGATTCCTGACTTCATACAGATTGTCCTGAAAAGTTGTGATTGTGAAATTTTAATAGCTATGACAATACTTGTAAGATTTAAAACGAAAAATATGAAGCGCATGTAATAGATAATAGTAAGGAGCGTAGCGAGAGTGGCTGCCGTTGTGCCCAACGTTTTTCATTTTAAATCTTACAAGTATTGTCATAGCTATTAAAAATTCATAATAACAAATTTTCAGGAAAATCTGTATGAGGTCAGGAATCTGTATGAGGCTATAAATCTGTATGGGGCTAGGAAAAATTATTTTATACTTTTTAGTTCTTTTTAAAAACGTGGTATAATAATTTTTTTTATTTAAATAATTATTTTTATTGAATACAATATATTTAATTTGCCTGTATTTGCAACAGTGTTTTGAAATAATACACTTTATTTATTATTATTTTAGTTTTTGAAACAATAAATAAAATTTGTAATTTAATAATATAATAAATGATAATAATAGATAATAGTACGGACAAAATAGAAAGATGAAATATAGTGTATGAGTAGGATGTAGCATATAATAAGGTAATAAAATGATTTGGTTATTACAACATGAATGCATTTAAAACGATGGTACATCTATATTTTTATAGTTAAAACTAACCATAACATGTACAACTTTATAATGGGATATTAAATCAACAGGTGTTCCCTGACTATATCATTATTTTTTTATTAAATGCAAAATCTCATTATTAGGATTTCAATATCAAAACCTCTTTTATTTTTAAATGGAAAATATTTATTTTAGGGAGACATATATTAATTTTATGCAAATTTTATGATTGCTTTACTATGTATTTGTTTCTGAATTTTATAAAAGGAACATTTCTTTAAGAATGTGGAAATTACCATCGAAAGCTTGACACAGAATCTTTAATGAGAGTTTGATTCGAACACCTGACTTTTGACTGCCTTCTCATAAAATTTAATACACTATATATATATATATATATATATATATATATATATATATATATATATATATATAACATTTATATCGCGTATATATTAACACACGTTTTCCGACAATTTCAGTTGTGTAGACGAACCTGTTACTTTCATAAAAACAACCAAAAAATATTATTTCTGATGTTTTTTCCGATGTAAAATTATCGATTTTAGACTTACTGGAAATTGTTTTTTTTTTACGGACACTCTAATATATACTTCGCCAGATTGATATAGGGCAATAACACGGGATACAGATAATATGCAGAATACTTCCTTCTGAAGTAAAGTTCGGAGAAATACTTAGAATACTTTTTGATAGGGATAGTTTTAATTTGCTAGCATGTGCCGTTTGGGCGCTAGAAATTTTTTAAAAGGTTTTTTAGAATTTTCAATAATTTTTTCTGCTAAATCAGTATGAGTTACTTAGTTATTATGTAGCTAATTTTTTTCTCTATTTTACTGAATTTTTTCGAAATTTTTTGAGCAAATTTTGAAAAAAGTTATATTTTGAAAAAATTCAAAATATAACAAGTGAAGTATGCTACACTGTAAAAAAATTATGTAATTTTACATGTTTTATGAATACAATTTTTCATAAAAAATGTAATATTACATAAATTATCAAGTAAAATTGCAAAATGTTGTTATTGTTACTGTTAAAATCTACGTAAAATTACATAAATTTAAGATATATTTTTTACAGTCTAGTGTATTCGACTACTAACTCTACTAATGTAAACTAGGCTTAATGGTACAAGTTACTTGCACTGTAAAAAATGTAATGTAATTTTACATAACTATTCACAGTAAAATAACAGAATTTTGTAACTATTTCCTGTAAAAATTCATTTATTATACAGGGTGTAAAAGAATAACTATTCCAAATTTTCAGAAATGATAAAGGGCACATAAAGAAACATTTTTTATTAATAAACTAGTGTCCGGAATTTTTTTTTTTTGCAGTCGATTGTACATCGTTACAACTTGTGTATCGAAAATGGTGGTCGTAACTTCGAACAATTTTTATAAAGTTTAATGCACTATTATTTCTAATAAAATGTTCCTTAACTTAACTACTCTTTGATGTTTTGATTAAGATTGTTTTTAACAATATCTATTGTATCTTGGCACCGAGAAATTTCCGGACACTAGTTTATTAATAAAAAATGTTTTTCTAAGTGCACTCTATCATTTCTGAAAATTAGGAATAGTTATTCTGTTACACCCTGTATATTAGATAAAGTAATAAGAATAAGTAAAATAACTGAATGAGATTCTAAATAATCGCAATATAATCGTGTTTGTTGTTGGATGTGTTTAGGTGAGCGGCCTTCGTTTCGAAACCCAACTACGTACATTGAACCAGTTCCCTGACACTCTGCTAGGTGATCCAGCCCGTCGGATACGATACTTTGATCCGTTGCGAAACGAATACTTCTTCGATCGGAATCGACCGAGTTTCGATGCCATCCTCTATTACTATCAAAGCGGTGGACGATTGCGAAGGCCCGTTAACGTACCGCTCGATGTATTCTCCGAAGAAATTAAGTTCTACGAATTAGGCGAATTGGCTACCAATAAGTTCAGGTACAACAAACACACACACACACACACAAGTTTTTTTTACTTTCTATTTCTGTTGAATTAGGCGGTATTGTAACGTGCAGTTGAATAAAAATTATGTACTGAAAACTATATATTTTCCACATAATAAACAATATTTCAGAACTCATTAAGATGGTTCGGACATGTTGAGCGAATGTCTAATGAACGTCTGGTTAAAAAGATTTATTTGAATGATTTTGATCGTATACGTTTGCCAGTGGATCAGTCCGATGAGTAGTTGGAGTGGTATGATTGAGAGTGTTTTGCGTGAGCGAAAGTTTCCAAGTAGTAGGAATAAAAGAGCATGTATGAGAGGAATTATGAATGTGGATGAAGCGAAAGTTGCTTGTTTGGATAGGAATGTTTGGAGGCGACTGATTTCGGAATGATGAAAAGAGTTTGTGCCACACCCTTTTGGGTACATGGCATGATTGTGTATGTATGTATGTATAATGAAATAAAACTGCTTTAGGTTAAAGTTTTGTATTAATATTTATTTAAAATCGACGTTTCGACGAAACTCAACGTCCGTTTTTATCAGGATAAATGATAATACAAATGACATTACAGTAAATAATAGAATATAGAAACAAGATACTAGTTAAAAAAAAATAAGTAAGTAGATTATAAAATTTATAAATTTTTAATTAATGGAAATCAAATTTTATTTAAATCAGTGCCCCTTCACAGTGATTGTTGTTATCCATTTCTTTATAAATTTCTATTGCTTCTATTATTCTTCATCAGGATAAATGATATAAATGACATTACAGTAAATAACAGAACATAGAAACAAGTTACTAGGTAACAAATAAGTAACTAGATCATAAAATTTATAGATTTTTTAATTAATGGAAGCCAAATTTCATTTAACTCAGTGCCTATTATTCTTTTCTTTATAAATTTTTATTGCTTTCCTTATCAATCTGCTGCTAATATATTGGTCTATTGAAGATATTATAATAATTGCTAGGCCAATCAATATTAGCAGCAGATTGATAAGGGAGATAAAATTATGTGATCTAGTTACTTATTTGTTACCTAGTAACTTGTTTCTATGTTCTGTTCTTCACTGTATCATTTATCTTGATGAAAACGGACGTTAAGTTTCGTCGAAACGTCAATTTTAAATAAATATTAATACAGAACTTTAACTTAAAGCAGTTTTATTTTGTCTAGTAACTTGTTTGTATGTTCTGTTTCATTTAGTGTAAATATCATTTGTACCAGTTTTTTGCTGAAGACGTAAATTATTAATACATATTAATACAGAATTAGAACCTAAAACCGTTTTATTATAACATAAAGAGTTCGTAAATATTTTTTACTATATTAGATGAGTGTTCGATTTTTTAATATCAGTTTGAAAAAAAAAACAAAACACGAACGATAATATAACAAAGGGTTAATGGGTGGTGGGTTAAATGTCAGGCGATGATTTTTTTTTATTTTGTTGTATGTGTTGTGTCTTTCATACTATGTATATTCTGTCAGTTGTGTGTTGCATATAAAAATAGCATTAGACAAGCTTGTTAACGAAGCCTTAAGAAATTGTGGTTGAAGAAAAATGGAAAACATAACAACACTTCTTGCTCCAGTTTTTTTTTTTTTATTAACTATAAATGCAGGGTTGGACTGGATAAAAAATTAGGCCCGAGGAAGGTTGCAGAATAGGCCTATTTTACATCCAAAAAAAATGTTTAAATAATTCTAATTTACATGGAAATGGCATTACAGAAAAATAAAGATGAGTTGTAAAAATGACACATTAAATTAAATATAAATCTTTATTTAAATCTAAGTTAAAAGACAATTTAATAAATGACTCTTTTAACAAATTCAATTTAATTCTTAAATTTTAGCAAAATCAGAGATTGGTTTTAATTTTTTGGCTATCACTGGTTATGACCCATAATGATGACGGCCCACCGGGGAAAGCCCGGTGCTCCGGTGAGCCAGTCCAATCCTGTATACATGCAATATTGAATATGATGATATGCTGTATACATACCATAGACAACTACTTTATTCTTACTTATTTTGCATTAAGTGAATTTTACAAAATCTACTCTTGTTCTCAACTAATTATAAAATACTGGTATATCCCAATTTAACATGCCGGTGATGCTATAAAAAATAAGTACGACTTCTGTTAAATTACCTCCCAAAAATTATCATCTAGTAAAAATTAAAATCAGTATTTTTTATTGTAAATCGAAACCTGATACTAAATATGTAAATGTTCATATTCGTTATCAAAAATTAGTGATATTTATTAATAATCGACGTACGTTTTCATCAGAAAAAAAGATACAAATGACATTTACAGTAAATAAACAAAACATGGAAACAAGTTACTAGCTAACAAAATAAGTAACTAGATTATTTTTTTTTTAATTAAAAACTTATGATCTAGTTACTTATTTTGTTATTTAGTAACTTGTTTCTATGTTCTGTTTATTTACTGTAAATCTTATTTGTATCTTTTTTTTTCCTGATAAAGACGTATGTTGAGTTTGTCGAAATATCAATTACTAATAAATATTAATACAGAACTACAACCTGAGGCTATTTTATTTTAATATAATGAGTTCTGAAAGAATTTTTTACTCTGTTAGCAAATTAAAGTTAAAAGTAAACCCATTTAAATCGTGACGTTAGACTACCATTGATTATAATTGGCTGGAGAGAGCTGAGAAATACTGATATGTCAAAATAAGGGGGCGCGGCTTTTGACAAGTTGAAATATTAAAATATCAAAATATGAAAACCAGAAATTAACAATATATTCGATTTTATTTGGTGTTATTCAATAATTTTAGTATAAAACAATAATTTTCAATCATATTTTAAGAACATTAAATTTTATATAATCTCAAGAAAATTTAGAAATATCAGATTGACATATCTAAACATACTGAAGTTTGATACATTTTAACTTTTATACTACCATCCCTTTCTATATTATATCAATTTCTATATCTATATCTAGTTCGTTAGTCGTAATTTATTTCAGGAAAGATCTGATTTAATCTTTTGTGTACGTTTGTACGTCACATTATGAATTTTAGCAACTTTAACTTTTTTGAAATACTGTATTTTTTGTAAAGTGAAAATTGCGCATACGTCCAATACAAAACGGAAATTGATAATAGTAGATAGTACAATATTAAAAGTATTCAAGCAAAAAGAAATAGTTTTTAGTATTAATTCAATGCAAGAGATTTATTTCTCTTTCATTCAAAGTTTATATCACTAGACAGATTAGCCTTTTCAAAATTATCTCTCAGTTATAAACATCAAGTCCCGTATTCCCACTTCTTTTGTTTATAAAAAGTGCTTTTAAAATAAATTTTTACTTCTACCTCTTATTAAATATGAATAGTATTTAAATTTTTGATATATATTTTTGCATATTTAGTATTATAAAATTCAAATAAACTAGGTAATTAAAATTGCTTAATAAGTAATAAGTAAACATCAAAGATAAAAATCACTTTTAAAAGTGAGATTAGAATATGGTTTCAAGTTATTTGAACGATGATTCTATAATTTTAAATTTAGAATTTTTATGAGAATTATAGGTATTTCAATAAATTTTTAAATTTAAAAACAAGTAGTGGTAGTATTTGAGGGATTCTAGCTCCGAAAATATTGAAACAAGCAACCTGCACAACACCGGACCACAGACCATGTGACCGCGCCGTGCCGAGGCAAGCCGGCAAGCCGTACCTCGGCCAACAGAGAACATAGTATTGATCTTGAACGAACCAAGAGAGAGAGAGAGAGAAAGAGAGACAGTGAGAGCGAACGAGCAGGAGCAATGCCAAGCGAGATAAAAAGAGAGGCAGACAGAAATACTGAGAGAACAGGAGAGAAAGAGAGAGAGAGAGGGCATATTAAACCTGAACCTTTATACATACTATACTACTAACCCTATACCACGCATACCCTGAACTATATTCAATTCAAAACTGACTTACATTTCTCTAGATTTTGTCAGTAAAACTATATCAGAAACAGAGAAATGCTACACACACACACACACACAATGTGTTCTTTATACAGAACTGGTTTCTCTATGTATAATGTTGGTGAAATAAGGTTTCTATCGCCGCAATTTTGGCCTGGTAGGCATGCGCAAATAAATACATACAATGACATAACCTCATGTGAAGGTACCGCACCCTCCTGTCAAACTACAAAAGTTTTTCTTTTATTTTTTTTTGAGAAATACCATTAGAATTACAGATATCTAATCGGTTCATATTGGGCAGCCGTAGGTCAGTAGTAACGTGTTGGACTCGGACTCCAAAGATTTCTGGTTCGCATCACGCTCGCACCTGAAATAAAATAAAATATTATTTCTAGTATTAAAATCTTGTACCACTGAACTAATACCAGCTGTGTCTGAATTGGTTCGGAACCCACTATAAGCAGTAGATCCTTTGCTCGGCTGCGCACCAATGACAACGCAAGTAAAAACTATATACTTGGGTAGTTCCAAAAGTACCCGACCTAACAAAGAAAACACCAAAAATTTGGGAAAACATATCTGTATTTCTCTACATAGTTTTTAGCTCAATAGCCTGTTTATAGTAAGAATCGTCGAGCTTCTCAAAATAGCCATCAACTGCAGACTCTACCTGTTTATTGTTGTCAAATCTTTTACCACCGCGTTATTTTTTCATGTTTGGAAACAGAATAAGGTGCGTGAGGCAGGAATTCGAACTTTGAGTCATTGATTTTGGCAATCACGATAACGGGGATGTTTGAACTGGTGCATTGTTTAGATGAAATAAAACTTTCTTTTTCGCTAAATACGATAGTATTTTTCTTGATTTCATCACTCAAACGTTGCTATAAGTTCTTTTTAAACATAATTAATGAAAATTATCCCAAAAAACTGACGTGATGTCCTTGCCTGTAGATGAAACTATCTTCGTCTTTTTCGGAGCCGATTTTCCCCTATTAATCCATTGGTTTGAATTTTTCTTAGTCTTAGGTGTGAAATGATGGACCCATGTTTCATCCATGGTTATGAATCAACGCAAAAACTTAACTTGATTGCTGTGAAACTTCGCCAAACACTCAATTAAAACATCCTCACGCGACAATGTTTTTGTTCCATTGTGAGTAATCACGGCATCCATCTTGCACACAGCTCGTATGTTCAGCTTCTCGAGCATGTAGCCCCATATTCCAGCTTGGAATTCAAAGTATAACACAAGATTTTTTAGCAAATTTCAACTTTACTTCAATTTTTTTAACATTAAATTGTACAATATTTGAAACTATTTCAGTTTTTGAAATTTTTTAATGTAACTATGCCAATTTTTTTTTTAATTTTGAGAAAACAGGCTGCAAAATTTAAAAACTCAATTTAAAATATATACGAACATAAAATGAAATTTCAGTTTCTTATTAGAATTACCAAAGCTATCTACACTTTAACTTTTGATTCCAAAAAAATGGCCATAACTTAAAATATCTCAATTTGTCATTTGAGCGAATTTTTCTTTGAGTTCCTCATATAAAACTAGTAAAATAATATTATATAAAGTATATTTAACATTACAACAATAAGTAATAAACGGAATTCAATCGGTTAAATATTTTTATTCTTTTTTATACCAACATAACATCATGTAACATCAGCTAATTATATTCTACTGTAAGAGTGTTTTTGTTCAGTTTTTCTATATATTATTCTATGAATGTACATATTTTTATGTATACATATTTGTATTTATTGTAGAGTCCTGACGAAAGCAATAGTGTTTGCCGTAATGTTCCGTCTACCAGTCGACTAATTTTCAATTTATATGCAATAATATTGTTTATTTCCATTAATGTTTATTATTATTGAAATAAAACGGCTTTAGGTTTAAATTCTGTATTAATATTTATTAATAATCGACGTTTTGACGAACCCAACGTACGTCTTCATCAAAAAAACTGACACAAATTACATTTGTAGTAAATACCGGAACATAGAAACAAGTTACTAGGTAACAAATATGTAACTAGATCATAACTATTTTTTTAACAAATTTTTAATTACTGGAAATCAAATTGTATTTAAATCAGTGCCTTCACACTGATTGATGTTATTTTTTTCTTTATAAATTTCTATTGTTTTTCTTACCAATCCGCTGTTGATATTGATTGGTCTTGCAATAATTACAGTATTTTCAAATTTTACAACATAAAAAATCTAACGCATGTATCTGGATGGCTTAGACGTATTGACCTATTTTTTTCCATTAATCTATTAGAAACAGTTCTACATGTCTGTCCGCATTCCCACGGTGTTTTATATATATATACCCGAAGATTGAAGAGAAATAATATCTTTTACACTCTTCATCATGTGTTGCAGTTTCATGTTTGGAAAATAAGAAACTTTAATATTCTTTTTTTTTTAAAAAATTTGCTTATTTTATTATAATTATTATCAACACATTCTGAAAGTAGAGTAATAAACAAGGAAATTAACTAAATTTTTTGATGACAACCATACAAGAATATATACTAAAAATAATCTTAAAACAAATCACAGAATTAATATTATTTTAGTAAAATATGCATTATTTTTCCAACTACGTAATTTTCAGGAGTACATTATACATATATGTCTGCTTCTTTTTTTAATATATCAATTTTTTTCGTAATTACATATGGGACCAGTTGCACAAAACATTATTAAACTCTCTCTTAATCTTGTCAACTGACCAATATTTGCCCAATTAACTCGTTAATTCAGTTCACAACTTGTATACAACTTGACCAGTAAATAATATTTATCAGTTGATATTGCTTAGCAACTGTCTAAATCTGCGTCTGCTAACTAGGGCTGGGCGATATTGGAATTTCAATATCGATATTTTATATTTAAAAAATATCGATAATATCGATATATCGAAAAATCGATATATCGATATATCAATTTATCGATATATCGATAAATCGATATATTGATATTATCGATAAATTGATATATCGATATATTGAAATATCGATATATCGAAATATCGATATATCGATATATCGATATATTGATATATTGATATATCGGTATTTCGATATTTAAGATAGATGATATCCTCTTTGTAAGCTACAAATATTTGATCTCGCATATGGATGAGACATAATAAAAATGAGTTTATCATGATCAGAGTCAAAATATAGAAAATCCATTTCCTTGTTTTTGGATCTTGATAGCGCAGTTGCCACGAAAGCAGAAAGTCCCGAGTTTATACCACGACAAGGTCTATGCATTTTTCTTTATTTAAAAATTGAAGTAATAATTTAGTTTATCAAAATAAATTAATGGCGATTTAAGGTAAAACAAAAATACTATAATACGCCATAATTAAGAATATATAATATTGATACCAGAAGTGTAATTTAGTTTGTTTGTGTGTGTGTGTGTAGGGAAGATGAGGGCTTCATCAAAGAAGAAGAGAAACCACTGCCGTCGCACGAATTCCAACGGAAAGTGTGGCTGTTGTTCGAATACCCGGAGAGTTCGCAAGCGGCACGCGTGGTAGCGATAATCAGCGTGTTCGTCATACTCTTATCAATAGTGATCTTCTGCCTGGAAACGCTGCCCGAATTCAAGCACTACAAGGTGTTCAATACGACGACGAACGGCACGAAGATCGAAGAGGACGAAGTGCCCGATATCACCGATCCGTTCTTCCTTATCGAAACTATATGCATCATATGGTTCACGTTCGAATTATCAGTGCGCTTCCTTGCCTGCCCGAATAAACTGAACTTCTTCCGCGACGTGATGAACATCATCGACATCATCGCGATCATTCCCTATTTCATTACGCTGGCGACC
This sequence comes from Clivina fossor, assembly GCA_963966155.1. Taxonomy (NCBI): domain Eukaryota; kingdom Metazoa; phylum Arthropoda; class Insecta; order Coleoptera; family Carabidae; genus Clivina; species Clivina fossor. The sequence goes on from OZ014566.1 coordinate 8,355,233, forward strand.
GTCGTCGCTGAGGAGGAGGAAACATCGCATATACCGCGAGCGCCCGTCAGCCCCCAGGACAAGAGCACCAACCAGGCGATGTCCCTCGCGATACTACGAGTGATTAGATTAGTGCGCGTCTTTCGTATATTTAAATTGTCGCGTCATTCCAAAGGCCTTCAGATCTTAGGACGAACATTGAAAGCTTCGATGCGCGAACTGGGATTGCTCATATTTTTCTTGTTTATCGGTAAGTTGCACAGTTCTTCTTCTTCTTCTCCTCCTCTTTCTTTTTTTTCTTTTAATTTACATCATATTGCTGCTTTAATTATAATACATATATTGTAAAAAATTAATACAAATTTATATTGATAATGATAGCAAGTTTACGATGTCGTTTGACTGAATAGATTTCAAAGAGTTCTAGAGTTCCTAACCTACCCTAAAATTCACTCAGAACTCATGTTTGACCATAGTTGGCGCTACGTGATGTTTTTTGCCCAAAACTAAAAAATGTGATTTTTATGGTTAAATCGCCAGAACTCTCGATAATACTTTTATTAACTCTTTGAAATCTATCTAGAACTCTAACAAAAATTGAGTTCCTATCACTTTTGTGCGCTAACTTTACTTCAATTGTTCTTTGTTATAATTTTTATAAATTATAGTAAATTTAACAAAAAAAAATATATAATTATAATACAAAATGTGTTAAAATTACTATGATTATCAATGTAAATTTACATTTATTTTTTACAGTGTATAATAGCTTTGCTTCCAAAGTGATTCTACTCAAAAGCATACTTTACCATGAATTAGTTAAATATAAATATTATCTTATCATTACTAATTAGATTTTATAAATTTATAAATTACATCAACGTGATTAAGTTGATATTTAAATATTTATTAAAAATTATTAATTTGGTCAAAAATTTCAAATTATAATATTTAAATTTCATTAATTAAAAAAGGTTTTTAGTTGTGTCACTTTTGAAGCATTGTTGCGATATATAGTATAAAATTATATAAATAATAATGATAATATTTTGTTCGGAAATTAACTGTGAGTATCAATAAATTAAATAATTATATTAGAATATTTGTATAGGTTCATTCTTCATTTATATTTGTCAATAACGTAAACAAAAATATCTATATCAATTTTCGAACAAAATATTAAAATATTGGAATTCTGTAATTCATTTACTAGGATATTTATTGAATTTAATGTAGTGAAAATTTAGTGAAATTAATAATTCTATATTTATTTTAACATGTTATCAATAAATTTCCTTATGTAATTGGAGATATTTTTCTACAAATTACAGAATTTTAATGCAAAAGGCCTATATTTATATACAAATTGTTTTTAAAAATGTATATCTATAAATTGTAAAATAATATTTATCAAAATTATTCATAAAAATATAACTTGCAGTGTAAATTACAAACAATATTAATCAGCTTCAATATTTTATTAAATATCATATAATTTGTGTAATTTATTTAATAATAATTTAGCAATGAACAAAAACATTAATATACGAATAATATATGATTATTAAATTTATAATTTTGTAATTAAATATGTACCGTTTGAATTTAATTTTTTTCCATATCAATTTTACCAAAATATATAAAAATATTGTTAATTATCAATATTTTATAGTTTGTAAATATAAATTTAAAAAAGTAAAATATATAAACGTCTGAAAATGATTGAGAAAGTTTTTTTCAATATATTTTACTGCAAATTTCATTACATTAATTTGGTATTACACAAATTATCTATTAATAAAATTTATTAATTTATAATTAAATTTAGTCAGAATCAGGTAATACTGATATTTCATTTATCGTAATTTTAATTAATTTAACAATTTATTGTCATATATATTTTATTTTCATTTTTATAAAAAAAAAATTGTAGCTAACTTTCGTATTTTGAAACATTTTTGTTAAAAAATAATTGTTCGTTAAAATGAAATTTCTTAGATTTCGTAAGAAATCTTTCTATGTATATTCCAACGAAATTTCTTACTGGATCCAAGAATTTTTATTTTAACGAACTATTATTTTTATCGAAAATGTTTTAGAATACGAGGGTAAATCAATAAAATTTAACTAAACACATACATTAAAGTCACAGAATTTTTTTTATAAATATGAAATGAAAGTTTATTGTTATCAGTTTAATTCTTTAAATATTACCTAAAAATGATGAAGACATGTTAATTTTAATTAAAATTTAATCTTTCATTATGCACGTTTGGCAGAATTTCTACCAAAAATATTTGAAAATTTATGTGTCCTAGATAATCCCTGCTAATAATATAGAAGGATTAACTACTAAGTCTAGAATAAATTTAGATTAAGTTAATTTGTCAATGTTAATAAAATAGGTTATTTTTACACAGAAAAATAAATAAATAGTTATTATTCATTCAATTAGAATTGGATAATTCAATTTTAGATGATTTATTTATTTAATTAGATGAATTTTCGAATAACATTAGTTACTTCATCTACATTCACACTAAGTTGAAATCATATTGTTATTTCAAATAAAGTTTAAATAAATAATCGAAAACTACAGGATAAATCAACGACAAAAATAGATAAATATAATAATAATATTAGTTTTTGGATTAATATATAATAAACAAGTCACAATTTTTTGTATAATACATGTAAAATATCAAATATTTAAAAAAATCATTTAGATTTTATTATATTAAAATAAAAAAGCTTTATATTGAAGTTTTGTTTAATTTTATACTAAAATTTGACGTTTCGATATACGAAGCGTATAGCAAAAAGAAAAGCTTTAGGTTTCAGTTTTGTATAATTTTAAATCGATGTTTCGATATACTAAACGTATATCATCATAAGAAAAAAATATATGCAAGTAACTAGATTATAAAATTTTATAATTTATCAATTAAAGGAATCCAAATTTTATTTTAGTATATCAAAACGTCTAATTTTAATATAAAACTAAACATTAAAGTTTTTTTATTTTAATTTAATATTAAGTTACAATGTAAAATAATTTAATATAAAATAATATAAAACTAATCATTTAACAAATTAATATATAAAATATAAATATATACCTACTTTAAATATTCTTCTACTGAGTATGACAAACTAGTAATAATTTCTTATTACTTTAGCTGGATACACCAAATATAATTATCTAGAATTATATTTTAGATTAGATGCTATTTTTAGAAAACTAAAATCATCTATTTTATATAGATAGAACAACTATATCTCTAGGTTCTAGATTTGTATTAATATTATTAATAATCGACGTTTCGATAAACTCAACGTAAGACTTTATCAGGAAAAATGATACAAATGACATTTACAGTAAATAAACAAAACATAGAAACAAATTACTATGTAACAAAATAACTAACTAGATCATAAAATTTATAAATTTTTAATGACAGAAAACCAAATTTTATTTAAATCAATTACTAGTTACACTGATTGATGTTATTCTTTCATTATAAATTTGTATAACATCAATTACCGATTTAAATAATTTATATATAAATTTATTTATAAATTTTATGATCAAGTTACTTACTTTGTTACCTAGTAACTTGTTTCTATGTTCTATTTATTTACCATAAATATCATTTATATCTTTTTTTCTGATAAAGACGTACGTTGGTTTCATCGAAACGTCGATTATTACATACATACCTACATACATACACAATCACGCCATGTACCCATATGGGTGTGGCACAAACTCTTTTCATATTAATACAGAACTATAACCTAAAGCCGTTTTATTGTAATATAATGAGTTCCGAAAAATTTTTACTATATTATTGGACAAATCATGTAAAGATATTTTTCTGTGTAGAATAATTAAGCTTACAATTAGCGAAAAATATTTGTTATGATCAATAGGTATTTATTATTCAAAATTATTTGCCACACTTATACTATTTAAATAATTCAAAACATGTTGCTAAATTTTATATTTATAACCTAAAAAATCTAAATCACACGCACCTCCACCAAAAAGTCAACATCTGGTGGAGGTGCTTAGATAATTCATGCTATTCAAAATTATTTATTTCTCGCGATGTGATACGAGGGGGCGCGGGGTGGGGCGGAGGCGGGGGGTGGGGGTGGAAAGAATTCGCGCGTATGTCTTTTTGGCCTTCTGACCACTAAGCCAAAGCCATCCAGCCCCCATCCAGCCGCGAAACATTGGTACTAGTAACGTGTGTGCGGCATGCGTGACGTCACAGTTTCGGCGTCGCGATGCGCGCGAGCCAATCAATGTGGCGACCCCGTTGTCATGGCAATAGCGCGCGCCGCGGATGCTGTGTTGCCAGACTGTCTCGTTGCAGCATGTGTATACACCTAGGCCCCAAGCTTTGACTCGCCAAGCATACGCAAATCTGAGACAATATCGCATGTTTAATGGAAAAATTATTTATATAAATATATATATATATATATATATATATATATATATATATATATATATAATATAAGTGAGAATTAATGGTTGTAAAGAATAAATAATATGAGAGTATATCAAATATAAGCATGGAATAATTATTCCACTGAAAATGACCTGGGACCCTGGTTCGATCCCAGGTCGAAGTGATATGAGTTTTTTCATTTTCAGTGGAATAATTATTCCATGCTTATATTTGACATACTCTTATATATAATATATATATATATATATATATATATATATATATATATATATGTAATTATTACGACTAGTACAAATAATTTAGAAAACGATTATTGGGCATTATAGTCAGATTTGGTTGATGTTAAATAAAAATCTCAAATTCTTAGTCGAGATTTCGGTGTAAATTTTCACCTTCTTCAGAGGCTTGTTCTAAAAGAGATTACTTGAAATTAATTAATAATATTAATATGATTAATAATTAAATAATATTTAATTTGTTTTACAACTTGATAAGGATACATAATTCCAATTTTGTTTTTAATTATATAGTATTTATTATTTTATTTTTAACGATGAACGTTATGTTGACTGCTTTCATTAAAGTATGTTGTTAAGGAAAATTTTTTTATATTAAATATGTTTTAAGTAATTTATTTTAGAACAAGCCCCCGGAAGAAGGTGAAAATTTACACCGAAAGCCCGGTTAAGAATCTAGATGTGAGGTTTTTATTTAATATCATCCAAAACTGACTACAATTCTCATATATATATATATATATATACTGGGTGTCCGAAAAGTTTGGACTGGGTCAAATATCTCGAGAACGAAAGGTTGTATTAACACGATTGCAAAGGGACGTTATTTTTGACACAATTATCTACCGAATTCTGTTGTAAAAAACCACCCCCACCCCTCCTAACGGGGTGAGCGTAAGGGTAGTTTTAAAATTTTAAATGGAAACCCCCAATTTTTTTTTATTTTTGGATTCCTTGACAAATTCTGTGTATGGCCCCAAAATTTCACACCCAACCCTCGCCACCCCTCCACAGGGGATGAAAAAAATGATTGAAATAAAAATGATACTGAACAGTTTAAATGCTCAACTAAATCCACAACGAAAATAAACATGTCAAAAAAAACATGTAACCCCACCCAAAATTTCACCCCCAACCCCCGCCACCTCTACACAGGGGAGGAAAAAAATGAAGAAAATGATTGAAATAAAAAAAATTGAATAAATGAAATTTTTATTTCAATCATTTTTTTCATTTTTTTCCTCCCCTGTGTAGAGGTGGCGGGGGTTGAGGGTGAAATTTTGGGTGGGGTTACATGTTTTTTTTGACAAGTTTATTTTCGTTGTGGATTTAGTTGAGCATTTAAACTGTTCAGTATCATTTTTATTTCAATCATTTTTTTTATCCCCTGTGGAGGGGAGGCGAGGGTTGGGTGTGAAATTTTGGGGCCATACACAGAATTTGTCAAGGAATCCAAAAATGAAAAAAAAATTGGGGGTTTCCATTTAAAATTTTAAAACTACCCTTACGCTCACCCCCTTAGGAGGGGTGGGGGTGGTTTTTTACAACAGAATTCGGTAGATAATTGTGTCAAAAACAACGTTCCTTTGCAATCGTGTTAATTCAACCTTTCATTCTCGAGATATTTGACCCAGTCCAAACTTTTCGGACACCCAGTATATATATATATATATATATATAGTTTAAATTGAATAAATACCATTAATTAATTGAAAATTAAATTAAAAATTTGTCAACTTGTATCGTCTGGGAATCGAACCCAGGACCACTATGTTTCCGGCACAGCGCTCTTACCTTCTGAGCTAACAATACAACAGACGATTAAGTTGAAATTTTTAATCTATATAAAGTATTCATAATTTTTGTAAATTCACCTGCATACTGCTACGATTACATTTAAGCAAATTTGTAGCCTAGTATATGTAATAATCCAATATACTAGGCTACAAATTTGCTTAAATGTAATCGTAGCAGTATGCAGGTGAATTTACAAAAATTATGAATACTTTATATAGATTAAAAATTTCAACTTAATCGTCTGTTGTATTGTTAGCTCAGAAGGTAAGAGCGCTGTGCCGGAAACATAGTGGTCCTGGGTTCGATTCCCAGACGATACAAGTTGACAAATTTTTAATTTAATTTTCAATTAATTAATGGTATTTATTCAATTTAAACTATACTATTTAGCCTTATGGCGTGATTTACTTACTTATATATATATATATATATATATATATATATATATATATATATATATATATATATATATATATATTCATTGGTAAAGTGTCTTAAGTCTTAACTATATTTTTTAAATATCACAAAAATGTTTTGGTGTCACTTTTTCCGATACAAAAATCAGGATAGATAAATTATAAAAATATTGGTTAACGGTTAACCGGTATCGACAAATATATTTTAATATCGGTTTTCATTCTGTAACTGTTTTTTTTATATTTAAACCGGTTTTAACCGGTTGAAAACAATTGAAACAAGTCGCGCGATCTTGGCGTTCAAAACACGTCAAATTTTAGATTTCTATTTTGACATATTTGTATAAATTAGTTTTAATTGTGAACAGTCGTAGAAAATATATATTGCATGGAAGTCTTTTAACTCATGGTTAAACTTCTCATGAAAAAAGTACAACTTTATGCACTTGTTACATAAATTAGTATTTCTACTAGTTTGAAAAAAGAATTAATTAAATTTTTAATTTAAAATTTAGATATTAAATTCTTTATGCATTAGCTCAAATGAGCTATAAAACGTTACTGCCATGTATTTTTATTAAATTAATTATAAGATATCTATACTACTATAGTATAAGACATGTCTTCATCATTTTATAGAATTATTTATTTATTGAAATATTTCAGGATTTAATTGTACATTTGTTTTTGATTTTTTAATATTAAATTATACCTTCGACACATTACGAAATTTAATGATTAATGAGCTACATTTAGACAGCGGTTTTAGTAATTACTACAGCATTCCCATCTACTGCTACTGCTAAAATCGCCAGTTTAAATGTAACTTAATGATCATTAAATTTTGTGCGTTGAAGATATTAGGTTAAGATTTTGTCGGTATTTTATATTTAAAAATAATATTAGTTAATATTTATATGCAAAATATTCAATAAAATAAAATGTTTGTTTTTTCGCATTAACTATACACAATTTTAAAGACTTTCAAATTTTTAATTAATATTATAGATTTTTTTTTTATTATCTTAAATTCTACTTGTCTAGTAATCATACTGTTTGTTTTATTATAAAATTTAAAATAATTGAATGTTTTGAATATACTTCTACTTATAAATAAAATATAAATTTTTATATTATATTTTATAATTTATATATATTTAATGTTTATATATTAAAACTATATGAGTTTTAGAATATTAATTTTAAATATTTTTGTAAAATATATTTTTTTTTTAATTGTGAATCGAAAATAGTTACAAAATTGATTATAAGGAAATAATTATACTTTGTTGACAAATAAAATTAAGGTGAAATTATTGTGGTATGACGTCACAATTTACCTGTTAAGCTGTCAGAAAAAGGTTGAATTTATTTTTAATTTAATAATTTTATTATTTAATTATATCAGTATCCATTGAATTTATAGAATTTGCTAGACTTGTATGGCGTGGTAGATCTATCCTCGTCGCAGACGTTTTGCCATACATCGTAGTTGGCATCCTCATTGCTTGGTGACTGTATGACAATTTACCTATACATTAACCAATCCTAGCTGGCCTGGATGGCCTACTTATTCCAATCGGACTGTACTTTCAGTTATCGTCATAGATTTTGTCACGCCATTTGTCAATTCTGATTGCGCCGTTTTTGTTAACGTGGACTATTTGTTCCACAATAATTGTGGTAAAAATCCTTGTGTAATTCAACAGAGATGAAAGCACAAGAATTAGTACATCATTGAAACTATTACTTCAAAAACAAACAGTTCACGTCATCAAGGACGGTGAAGGGGATGAACCAACCGGAATTGAACAATTGTGTGACAAAACCTATAACGGAAACTGAAGGTACAGTCAGATTGGAAAGAGTAGGTCATTCAGGGCAGCTAGAATCGGTTAATGGCGTTACGGCACCTGTAAAGGATAGTGGTAAATACCAGATTGCAGAGCAGAAACTGTCATTCAATCACTAATGCATTGAAGCCAGTGGCGTAACTGAGTAAAATGCCGCCCATGTCAAGTGTTGTAATTGCGCCCGTGCCCCGTGGAAATCTATAATCAAGTTTATTTGTTTCGCTCTTTAGGTATGCGGGATATATTTAATTTCTACTGCATACTGAATCATCTTAAGCAATTTGCCAACATTATTTTTAATGTAAACAAATATGGACAAAAAAGAGTATAACAACAAAATAACTATCAATATATATGTTTGTTTATTTATTGAACATTTAGGAACATTTTGAGGAACGTTAGGAGCATTTGGAGGAACTTTGGTGCATATTATAAGAAAAAGTTTAAAACTATATAGCGCGGTAGTATTTGCGCCTAAGCTCTGAAAATCTCAAAAAAGTCTCTGAGAACCTCTAAAAAAACTGAACAATTGTCAGAATTGGAACTGTAAGAATTTTTTAGAGATCTTCAGAGATTTCAGAGTTTTTCTATTTCTTTGAGTATGTAAGTCTAGAAGTCCGTCAGAGTCGGGACTCTTAAAAATTTTGGGCCGCTTTTTGCGCTTAAAAATTTCTCGCAGCCGAACGGGCGCCACGGCGCCCTCTCGGTTGCGGCGCCCAGGTTGAGCCCTGTCTGCCCTACCCTAGTTACGCCACTGACTAAGGCTGCCATCTACGACATATAGCAAAACGTCTGCGACGAGGATAAATCCACCACGGCATATCAGGCCAAAAAGGTCTATAAATTCAATGTTTGTATTTTCACCTCACTTTTTTGTAAAAAAGTGCTTTTATTGATAATTTCAAAATATTTTTTTGCTTCTGTCTTTCATTAAATATAAATAGTTTTTCTTTATACTTTATACTTTATAATTTCATTATATTTGATATTATAATATTTCAATAAAGTAATTTAAAATGTTTAATAAATAATTTTAAGTAAACGTCAGAAGTACTTTTGCCAAAAATCATTTTTATAAATGAGGTGAAAATACGGGCCAATATAATTTTCATCTTTTTTATATAGGAATTATATATAAATTATAGATAATAAAACTATATTAATTTATATATAAATAAGTATACATCACAATCACATATTTTATTCTTAATTTTTGCAAATAAAGTTAACAACTTTTGAAAAGTTATTTTTTAAAAATTAGACTATATTAGAAGCATTTATAAATATACAAAAATAATAAACTAATAATAATTATATTACGTCATGGTTTTATATAATAATTAAAAAAATCATTTTATATCAAATATTTCCTTATAATCATTTCAATATACTTCACCAATAAGGGTCATCCAGTAAAAATATAAACATTTTAGAATTTATACCTACATAAAATATATTAAATATTTATTGACGATGTCAATAAAAGATAGATTTTTTTTCAAACCGCAAATCATGTGTAACATCAGTGACCCAACGACAAAATAAATAATACAAACAACAAATGTTACTGTTAAATATATTTCTACATTACTACAAGCCAAAAATAATTCTTTATTAAGATTTTGTTCAATACAATTTAGTACAAAACAATATTTTTCATTCATATTTAAATAAATTCAATTTGTTAGATATATTTTGTCCAAACATGAAATTTTATACACTTAAGTGTTGAAACTCTGATGTCATACTATTGTGAAAAAAAATTAATTATTAAAATGACTGCGATACAATTTTAGATTCCTAAAAGGGTAGATCGGAACTTGAAAAAACTAAATATTTCTATATTCTTTAAAAAAACATTCGATCCTCTTTTGTTTTAACTTAGTTTGATCCTTAAAAAAAATTACTGGATGAACCAAACACGCGGCAAATTACGTCCAAAGGTCTGCCCCCACAGTATCGGGACCTCGCAGCCCATCATCTCCTACATGTTTCAGGTGTAATACTATTCTCGTCGGCGGTGTATTTCGCCGAGGCGGGCAGCGAGCAGTCCTTCTTCAAATCCATTCCAGACGCATTTTGGTGGGCGGTCGTAACAATGACCACAGTCGGTTACGGCGATATGAGGTTAGCGTACCACACACACATCCTGTATTAACTCCACAGACGCGCGCAGGCGCTTTTGTGTTAATACATTGGCTGCCAAAATATATCATACCAATACCGAGGCAAATGATTTTATAAGTTTGGTTTTCAATCAGAATAAATATGTTTAAGATATAAATAAATAACAGTAATTTGTTTTTTTCTACAATCTTTTTTAGAAAGTACAGTTTTTTGAACTTTATTTGGTTTAGAAAGTGATAGTTCCGTATTATTATTTATTAATAATCGACATTACGACGAATTTAAAATCTGTCTTAATCAGGAAAACTGATACGAATGACATTAACAGTAAATACACAGAACATAGAAACAAATTACTAGGTAACCTGTTTCTATGTTCTGTTATTTACTGTAAATATCATTTGTATCAGTTTTTCTGATGAAGACGGACGTTGAGTTCGTATAGTACGTTGATTATTAATAAATATTAATATAGAACTTAAAATTGAAACTGTTTTATTTTACATAATAAGTTCTGAAACTATTGTTTCTTATAAAAAATTTATTTTTGAAAAAACAACATCAATCACTAAGAAGACATTGAGTTAAATAAAATTTGCCTTTCATTAATTAAAAATCTATAAAATTTTATGATCTAGTTACTTACTTGTTACCTGGTAACTTATTTCCAAGTATATTTACTGTAATGTCATTTATAAATAAATTTTAAAGCAGAACTTAAACGTAAAGCAGTTTTATTTTATATAATGAGTTTTGAAAGATTTTTTACTATATTAACTATAATTTTATCTCAAACATATTTTAATCTGATCGAAGTTCTTACTTACCAATCGCACCTTGTATGCATATGATGAAGACACCTGGACTATTGGACCCCCCTCCTGCAGGACATCAGAATTGTTGCAGCAGCAATTGCGTTGTGTTTTATTTAGCGTAAATGCGCACATTTGGCAGTCAATGTGTTAAAGCCTTGTTGTTTTGTTTTCTGTTGTGTTCATCTAGGCGTGGTGCTGTTCTCGTCAGCGGTGTATTTTGCCGAGGCCGGTTCCGAGAACTCCTTCTTCAAGTCAATTCCCGATGCGTTCTGGTGGGCAGTTGTTACGATGACTACCGTCGGCTATGGTGACATGACGTATGATGTACTCAATTGCTCTAATTCTTTTTCTTTTATTATTTTGTTTCGTTTTGTTTTTCGTTTTTTCCGTTTCTATTTTGTTTCATTCTAAGTTTACTTTCCATTCGTGATTTAGTACATAATAAAAGTTTTGTTCGATCAATAATAGAAACAGAAATTTGTGTTTTCAATTTCTTGTGTTATTTTATACGAATTGTTTATTAGATTTGTTATTAATTCATACAGTAAATATAAACTATTTTACGTATCTACGACGAAATGCTCTTCTTATTACGAAATTGGTGTTATGTTTTAGCATAAATCTAGTAATTCTGAACGAAATTACTTACTATCTTATGGGGGTATTTTCGTTTATAGCATCTATTTTTTTTAGGTGTTGCCATTCCAACGGTATAATTGTTGTTTACCGTATTTGTGTAAAAGTTTCCAAAAAAATATTGAAAAACATTTAAAAAATCGATGCTACAAACTGGAATACCCCCTTATGATGCCTGTTTTACAAGATGTAATCTTTATATATATATATATATATATATATATATATATATATATATATAAAGGTGCGTTTAGAATTTTTTTTTAGCGGCACCTCAAAATATTAAACAATGAGAAGGAATACAGTTAAAACTTCTTTATATAGATTTTATCGTGTTTCAGATATGATTTGTAAAATACAAATTTACGATTTTTGATTTTATGTATAGATTAAATAAAATAAGAGTTAAAACACAGTATTTATAACTTAAATTATGTATATATTTTCTTTAGGAAGAACCTTAAGTTTAAAAAAACGCAACGGGCGCTATCATTGTATATCATAACAAGTAAAAAGAAGCATTATTAGTAAACTTTTTTTGTCTAGTTTTTCGATTAAGTTTGATTTAAGAAACAATTATTAAAATTCATAAGTAATCTAAAATAATTGTAGCAAATTATACAAAATTAAAATTTATTTTAAAAACAGAATTATAGTATTGGAAAATTTATTTTGGAATATGTTTCTTTTTGTGAATATAAAAATGTAAAAACAAAATATCTTAAAAATCATTAGACTTAATGCATATACTGTATGAATAAAATAACAGAACTATAGTACAATTAAACTTACATATTAATTTATTTTGTTTGAGAGTGATTTTTTCAATTTTTTAATTTTTTCGTTATGTGTTTGAATTCGATTAAATTGCGTTGGTTTTTATTTATGTTTAATTTTGTATTTAATTTATTTTATTTTATTTTTAATACCTAGTGGACGATTTTATACTTGTTCAGTGTGTTTTTGAGCTATTATTAATTAGATTTCAAAGTTTTGCATACCATGATGAAAACCAAAGAAAACTGACAAAAAAATAATATTTTTCATTTGTAAAACAATAAGGACAAGTTGCATAAATCGTTGTTAACTAATTAAATTAGTTAACAACGTTTTATGCAATTGATTATATGTTGTAATTGAATATAAGTGTGTTCAATTTTCTGTTGCATTTTTGTCACTTTTCTTAGTACAGTAAATTACTTTAAATTTTTCTTTTTTATTGCATTTTACTTTACAGTTACTATAGAATTAGTAGTTAAATTCTGTAGCAAGTAAAACGGTTTTAACTTTAAATTAACATATTCTTGTCCCTTATTTATATTATACGATTTTCATTTGTCTAAACCTTTAGGAGAAGAAAAAGAATAAATTTAATATAATTTAACTTAATATAGATCTACCTTTCTGAAATAACGTTATCATATGATAGTATTTTTTATTGTTCTATAAACTCTGTAGTACTATAGAATTTTTTGTTTTTCTTTTACTTTTAATAAACAGAAAATTTTATATAATATATTAAAATATGATCTTATTGTGTCGAAAAGTTAATAAAATAAAATAATTCTTTTAAACCACAAGCAATAATTTAAAAAAGACTTTATGCGTATTTTGAAAGCTAAGTTTATCATCAGTAGCAAAAGTTAAAGCTAAATTCCTAATTAGTGATTTAATATTACACACATACGTAACGTACCCAGTGGTCAAAGAAAATTCAAGTGAGTGTTCTTTGACGTTGAGTATCTGTGTAACATTAGATCACTGATTAGGACTTTAGCTTTAACTTTTGCTACTGATGGTAAAACTTAGCTTTTGAAATACATATATAGCATTTTTTAAAATTCTTGCTTGTGGTTTAAAAGAAATTATTTTATTAAAATTTTATATGTTGAAAAAAAAACGAAAGATTTTATAGTGCTATAAAGCTTATAGAACAGTGTAGAATACAATTTCTATAGTGTACAAGTCTACATGGATTTTTAAAAAAATCTCTTTTAAAAGTATGGACGCATGAAAATTATATAATACGAACAAAGGCTTAGAAAAAAAGTATTTAAATAATTGTAGATATTTTATTTAGATTTAGTTTTTTTTTCGTCATGGTAACAAAAATTAGAAAAAATCTATAATTATTTAGTTTTTAATAATTTTAAACTTTTTTTTATTAAATTTACGTATATATTGATTTTTATTTTATTTATTAATAATTTTTTGTTATGGTTATATGAATTTTTTCTTAAAAAAAAATAAAAAAATTAACAGTTTTTCAGTTTCATGTCATTTAAATTATTTATTTTCATCTTTGAAATTTGCAATAAGTAACTTGTGTTAAAATCATAATAACAGTTGATTCGAATTAGAAATTAACTCATACTAATGAATTTTATTAGGAAGAAGCAAGTCATACAAAATTTATATTTAAAAAAAAATCATTATTGTTGTTATTTCAATTAATAAATGGTTCTAAAATAAAACTATTTTATATTCAAGTCCTGTATAAAATTTATTTATAATCGACGTTTCGACGAAACTCAACGCTTGTTTTCATCAGGAAAAACAGATACAGTATCAGTATTTTTTGATGAAAACAAGCATTGAGTTTAGTCGAAATGTTGATTATAAATAAATTATAATAGAAAACTTGAACCTAAAGCAGTTTTATTTTATATGAGTTCTGAAAGATTTTTGTACTATGTTAATTGGTTTTATTTTATGTAAGCTTTTTTATTCGCTAGAAAAAAATTGTCATAACATTAAAAATACACTTATTTCACATTACTACTTCATAAAAAAAATAATTTTTAACAATTTTATTAAGAATTAGTTTAACAACATATATGTTGCATAAAGTATCAGCATAAGCATAAGCATAAGCTATCAGAGAATCAGTGCAAGTTCCTTATTGCTAAATATATTGTTTAACTACTGATATATATATATATATATATATATATATATATATATATTTAATTAAAACAACTTTTGGTTTAACATTCTGTTAATTGTTTATTTGTTGTTTTAATTGTTTATTATGATAGTAAAAAATCTTTCAGAACTTATTATATGAAATAAAACTGCTTTAGGTTTAAGTTCTGTATTAAAATTTATTTATAATCAACGTTTCGATGAAACTCAACGCTTATCTTCATCAGGGAAACTTTATCAGTTTTCCTGATGAAGACGAGAGTTGAGTTTCGTCGAAACGTTGATAATAAATAAATTTTAATACAGAACTTGAACCTAAAGCAGTTTTATTTTGTTTATTATGAGTTATGAAAGATATTTCAAAGATATTCATCATTTTTCGTTTTATTTGAATTCTAAATTTTAATTAATATTATATCAACAATACATTGAACAAATTGCAAATAAAAATCCTCCATTTTGGTATTATATTTTTAACAAACCACCGTAGCTTGCAATAATACCATTGTTACCAATATTAAAAAAATTTCACACACACTAAATCATATAAAATATTAAATTCCTTATAACAATAAAAAAATTAAAAAAAAAAAAACATTGCTAAGAATCCAAGAAAATTCTTTGTTATTGAATATCAGAAAAAAAAGGAAAGAAAAATTGAAAAACTCAAAATTTCGCAAATATCTTCATCGTACCTACTGCACAAAGGCGTATACGGGTCAATAATTTTTATATCTATTTTTATCTATAATATCTAAGAATTTTATCTTACAGGATATATATGAGTGTTTAAAGCGAGCAAATTTTATATATGAAATTTTTCAAACTTATTGCTCTATTCTGGTCAATAAATTTAGCTTAATTTTTTAATTTGAAGAACTATAATTAAATTTCAATTCTGAATAGGTAAAACTTTAGCTTAAATTCCTTTATATTTCAATGGCCATCGGAGGTGCTTTAACTGCTAAATTTGCGGTTAGACTCGTTAAATTAACAGAATTAATGCGAGAAATATTTGCATGAATATGAATAATATTTACAATTTTTTATATTTAGATGATTTTGGAAAATAAGAAATTAAATATATACATTGCCAATATAAAAATTAAATACTTTAAAGTTGAATGTTCAGAATTGCATTATTTTAATTTCTTTAAATTAAAGTCTCATTTAAGCTAAAGTTGTTTAAATTTAAATATAATGACCAGAATAGCATTATTAATCCTATTATAACTTTTATTTTGATAATTTTATCACCAAAAAAAAAAGATACTTGCATTTTTTTCATTGTTCCTTATTATCCACTATCATTTGTTTTATTTCAAATTTTCTGTTTAACATTTTTCTTTTTAAATTTCTTGTCTATTTGATCTGTCCATGTTTCTGCTATAATGTTTGTCGTCGTGATCGTAATTCCTTTGTTTTTACTTCAAGTAAACTATTTCGGTATGTTTTTTTTTTAATATTCTTATTACGTCTGAATATATTACTTATGTTGCTATTCTGTTTACGTAATTTCAATTTTAAGGCAAAGAATTTTTTTAAAATAATCCATTAATACTCATATTTAAATATTTGTATATTTTTTATGTTTAATATTACGTAGTAAATATAAATACAGGATGCCTTGCATAGCACGGTTTAAGATAAGGCGAATATTGCTATAACACGAATGTCTAATGAACATTTGGGTAAAAGAACATATATATGAGTGATGAGTAGATGGGAGGTATGATTAAGAGTGTTTTGCGTGAGCAAATTTTTCCAAATAGTATCATAAATGTGAATAAAACAAAAGTTGCTTGTCTGAATAGAAATGTTTGGCAAAAACTTATTTCTGCATAATAAAAAGACTTTGTATCACATCCTTAAGGGTATATGGCGCGATTATACAGTAATACCTCGCTTAACGTTACCTCCTTTAACGATACCTCGCTATAACGTCATTGCTGGGTCATTGCGGTAATTCCCATATTTATATACATTGTGCCACTCACTATGTTCCATATGTTCTATGCATACATATGTGTTTTTACTATAACCTTTACAGCAGTCGTTATACACACGTTACATAAATAGTTTTAAAAACAAAAATATTTTCCGATTGCCTGAGTCAGGTGACTCATTCAATTGATATTTTGTTAGAAAATGATTCAGGTTTTGCTCGAAATTGTGCTGTAAAAAGAAATGTATTAAATACTTTAACATGTTACAGTGAGCTATTATAAGAAAAGAAGTGACAAGCAACGCAATCGGCCCTTGATTCGTTCTTGACAAAAAAATAAAAATGTCACAACTTGTCAGTTCATTTACATATAACTGCTAATTTTGTAATACATACATTTATAGTAATTTTAAATTTTAAATTTTGCCAAGAAAAGCTGTTACTATCTATTGATTAAAAAATAAAAAATAAAATAATGTATTTTTTTTTTAATTTAGTAACCTATCCCTATCTTTCGCGTGTTATTTCTCCCACCGTTAACGTTATTTCGGTTAACGTAATGTTTTTGAGGAACGCATCCCTAACGTTAAACGAGGTATTACTGTATATGTATGTATAGGTATCCGGACAATTCACCAAAAACAATTCACCGAAAACAGTTCACCGAAAACAATTCACCGAAAACAAATTCACCGAAGTAACAATTCACCGAAGTACCAATTCACCGAAAAACAATTTATCGAATAACCAAATGAAATAGAATTAAATTAAATTAAAATTAATATTATGGATATTAGGAATGTCTTTAAAAAAAGCGTATTTATTTTTTTATTTTTTTCTTTAACATTTTACGGAGGGGTGGTGGGTAGGTTTTCTACTTTTAATTCAAAGTTTTTTTGCTATCTGTAATATAGTACATCAGTTAGAAACACTAAAAATTCAATTTTTACGAAATAATTATATCATTTGTGCGAAATTACGGTGAATTGTTTTTCGGTGAAGTGTTTTTCGGTGAATTGGTACTTCGGTGAATTGTTACTTCGGTGAATTTGTTTTCGGTGAATTGTTTTCGGTGAACTGTTTTCGGCGAATTGTTTTCGGTGAATTGTCCGCGACCCGTATGTATAAATGTACGGCATAAAAATTGAAATATTTTGTAATTTTACTGTGATAATTTAGGTAATATTATATTTTTTATGTAAAATTACATTTGCAAAACACGTAAAAATCACATAAATTACATAAATTTTTTTACAGTGTGATAAATTAGCAATCACAACAAAGTTAAACATCGAGCGAGGTATGAAAGTAAGATAAGTCTTGTAAAATAACAAACTGACCTTACCAATTTTATTTTTAAACATGTTACACTGTAAAAAATCGATATAAATTTACATATTTTATAAATGTAATTTTACAGAAAAACAGTAATATTATGGCAATTATCGCAGTAAAAATTACAAAATTCTACTATTTTACTGTTAATAGTTATGTAAAAATTATATAAATATATATTATATTTTTTACAGTGTACAGTAAAAATTATTTATATTTATTAGTATTTTTTATATTTATTAGTATTTTTTATATTTATCAAGAACTTCGTATGCATTAATTTATAGTAAACAAACACACATTAATATCCTATGGTGTGCGGTATAAAAGAATTAAATCAAATATTTTAACTTATTAACTTAAATCTTTTATATAATGCATAATATATTTTTGGAATTTGATCTACTAATAATTTTGATCAACACGGTTTTGTATAAAGCGTATTTTTTTTTCTGGGCACGAAATAATCGTGCTATCTAAGGTATTCCTGTAATTGAAAACTGATTGAATAGCAACAAAATATAGGAAAAATTGAACATTTTTTATAAATTTATCATCAAGAAAGTTTTTTAAAGAAACTTTTTTAAAAGATTCGTGTTTTACGGGTAGACATATTAAATTGTTTTGGAAACGTAAGTGTTTAACAACATGAACACTGCACACAA
Source organism: Clivina fossor (assembly GCA_963966155.1). Lineage (NCBI taxonomy): Eukaryota > Metazoa > Arthropoda > Insecta > Coleoptera > Carabidae > Clivina > Clivina fossor. The sequence goes on from OZ014566.1 coordinate 8,374,224, forward strand.
AAAAATTACTTTATAACCAACTTTTAAAAAAAGTAAACATACTTTTGATTTGTAATATTTTTATTTTATTTTATAATAGAAATAAATATTTTAATGAAAATAAGTAATAGTAAATTACTACTAAAATACAACGGTTTTAGGTTATAGTTCTTTGTTAATATTTATTAATAATCGACGTTTCGACGAACTCAACGTACGTCTTTATCAGGAAAAAAGATACAAATGACATTTAGAGTAAATAAACAAAACATAGAAACAAGTTACTAGGTAACTTGTTTCTCTATTTTGTTTATTTACTATAAATACCATTAGTATCTTTTTTCCTGCTGAATATGTATGCTGAGTTCGTCGAAACGTCGATAATTAATAAATATTAACGTAGAACTATAACCTAAAGCCGTTTTATTTTTTAAGTTTTATATAAAATTATTTACTATTTTGTTTGGAAACAATTATTAAGTAATAATTTTCAATTTTTTCCCACATTGAATAGTAAAAAATATTATAAAAAGATTTCAAAATAGTTATACTATAACTTACTATTATTTATTTTTATTAAAAAATATTTCTATTATAAAAATACAATTTTACAGATGAGTAGTTGAAGTGGTATGATTGAGAGTGTTTTACGTGAGCGAAAGTTTCCAAGTAGTAAGAATAGAAGAGCATGTATGAGAGAAATTTTGAATATGGCTGAAGCTAAAGTTACTTGTGTGGAGAGGGATATTTCGGGATAGTAGAAAGAGTTTGTGCCACACCATTTTGGGTACATGGCGTGATTATGTATGTATGTAAAAGTATGTTTACTTTTGAATTAATAATAAAAACATTCGATTTAAAGTAATATTTATTCTCAGTGTGCTTTTATTATAAATATATATTTTTATTATTTTTTAATATATAAAATTTACTAAATATTTATCGTTAATAATTTTATAAAAAAAAATTTTAGATATAAATATTATTAGATATTTCTTATTTTTAAAATTAATAAATCTGTATCACATTATTTTAACAATATCGCAAAATTGTTGTTAAACATATTATCAGTTAATAATTAATCAGCCGTTATAAAAAAATTGACAATCTAATTACTAGTTAACAGCACATTATTATATAATCAGCTAACAACTTTTCATGCAACTATTTATATATAAATTTTTAATTTAATTTATAAAAAATGTTCAAAAACTCGATTTATATTTTTGTAAAAATTAATGTAAAAAGAATTTATTCGATATTATATATTTGTGTTTATCTGTGTCTCGCTTATATGAGCTAATGGGCTAATACAGTACTGGGAGTGCGTTTAACCAATTTGTTACTTGATTGACCCCTGTTGTGTGAACGCATCTCTTTCTATCAATAGATGTAATGTTCGGTGGTAATATGGTGATTTTTGACGTCTTTCCTAACCCTAACATTTTTTTTGTTTTGTTTGAAATTCATTATTATTTACTATTACTACATGTATTATTTTTTAACATTTGCATACATACAGAGAACGACAATAAATAGTAAATATTTTTTTAAAATTTTGTTATTTTAAAAGTAAAAAAAAAAATTGGTTTTAAATTATACCATTTTTTTAAGTATACTAAATGAATATACAAAAATTTATAGCTTACATAACTTTATTTTATTTAAAAAAAAATATATATTTATTTTTTATAAATAGTTTATGAAACTGTTATGATATTATAGAAACTGATCTATTTCACTGTTTATTTCAATAATATTACTGCCATACTTTTTACAAAATATTACTGAATTTCTATAACGATGTAAAATTTATATCAAGAACATATTTCTATAGTACTTTTTTTTAGTAATTAGACTTTTTTTAATTATCAAACTTGATGCATTGCTGCCATACTTTTTATAAAATCCTATTTAATTTCTATAGAAATCAGGAATTCAATTTTATAATACTTTTTTTAATAATCTACAAAAAGAAACCAATTTATTTTTAATTTATTTTATTAACAATTAATGCAAAAACTACTAAAAAAAAACGGCTTTAGGTTGTAGTTCTGTGTTAATATTTATTAATAATCGACGTTTCGACGAACTCAACGTACGTTTTTATCAGGAAAAAAATACAAATGATATTTAGATTAAATAAACAAAACAAGTTACTAAGTAACTTGTTTCTATGTACTATTTATTTACTATAAATATCATTAGTATCTTTTTTCTGATGTACGTTGAGTTCGTCGAAACGTCGATTATTAATAAATATCAACACAGAACTAAAACCTAAAGCAGTTTTATTTTAATATAATGAGTTCGAAAAGATTTTACTATGCAAAAACTACTGATTAATCATTCTTCATAAACAACTTAAAATATCTGACATTAAAAATTGATCTACAACTTTTAAAATAACAAATAATAAAATTTTTGTTCTCTGTAATGAAACAAAATTATATTGGTTCCAGGATTAATGCCTAATAGATAAAATTTCACCAAACAAAATCTATATCTAATAGCTATAAATCTTTTCATCCAATCTAACTTAAGTTGTAATTCTGTTCGTTACAAAATATTGTCTTCTTTCTAATAAATGGAATTTGTCTTTTGATAGAAAAAGATAGAATATTTCGTAAAGCTACGAATCTTACAAAATATGCACAGAATTACATCATTGGCTTTGATCTAACTAGTACCAAATACTATAAATGTATTTATTTTTATAAACGATTGACTACTAACCTTTTCTAACCTCTTTTCGACATGGGCCTTCGTCCGGTGAAATTTTGTCTATTGGGCTTTATCTCGGCCGAAAATTATATTAAATATTTTTTTATGTTTCTGCTACAAGCTATATGTAATCACTTCTTTTCTATCACTTATTATTATATTTTAATGTGCGTTTCAATAAAAAAAAAACAAAAGAAAATTATCAACAAAATGGCGTTCAGTATAGTTGCTTATCTATTTCGACTTTCAATCAAATACTAAAAAAAAAAAAACAAAGAATTTTCTAAGTGAAAAACTGTATAAAATAAATCAAAAATATTTTTTGTATCTTATATATTGTTGCTAATAACTGAATTTCAAAAATTTGCTACCCGAATTTAAATGAAATAAACTATACTATTACACAAACAAAAACAAAAACAAAAAATTGCTAATGCAACTAATATTATAAAGTATTAGTTACAAAAAAATATATACACAAATATGCACTTAAAATTTAGTTTTTAGTTTTTTTTCAATTTATTTATTTGTTTATATTATTTTAATTTTATTATTTTTGAAGCAGTTTTGTGCCAGGTATATTTAACCTAAAATAATAGTTGTTATTTTTTTTTATATTTAAATTACAATATTAATTAAGTATTTATTACATTTTTGAAGTACGGGTAGCAAAACTAGATAATTTTAGAGTATGCATGCGATTTTTTTTTTATTTTTTTCAATGTTTCGAAACTACACTGAAAAAAATCCATGTAATATTATACAAATTGTCTATAAAAAAATTACGCAGACGTTTATGTAATATTACATAGACTTTTTTTAGTGTATTTATAGAGTTGCTTGACTTCTGAAATGCTTGCACTAACGCTTCCTGCACTATATATTTGTTATTAACTATTATTAAAATTTTTAAGTACTATTAAAATTAATAATCACAATTAATATTTGAAAATTTAACAAAACATATTTGTTAATTTTTATTTTAAGTACAAGCTACTCAATAAATGTAACTAAGCTACAGTTACAGCTAGTTTTTTCAAAAACGTAAGCTACAGCTTATAAGCTACTATAAAAGTAGCTGTCAAATCTTAAGCCACTTTTTAAGCTACTTTTATGCTATTTATTAAGCAACTTTTTAATATACCTTTTAGCTATAAATTATTAACTATATAAAATAATTATACTAAGGGCCGCTATTTCCAGATATAGAATAAATTAAATTAATGTATATTTCTATATGTTTAGATATCTATTCCAATATTAGATATTCTGAATCATTCTTTTTATTAAAATTATCTGATCTAACTTTTATTGTAATACAAAATCATTTAATATAATTATTAGTTTCTTCGAATATATTTTCAAAATCAGTGTCCATAACATTAGTTTTTCTGTAATTTTATAATAAAAGTTATGAGTAAAAGTTATTGTTAAATATTACATGCTATGTAAAATTAAATTTTACATAAAATTACATAATAATCCATCAGAACATTTTTGTTACCCATAACTTTTATAGTCAAATTACAGAAAAACTTTTTACAGTGTAATAAATGAATGTTAATAGTATACGATATTTCTGGAATAACTAATCGGAGAATATAAGAAAATGTTGATATAAAAAAATTCATGTAATATTACATAAACCGTCTGTATAAAAATTACACAAATCAATTTTTTTTCTGGAAAAACCTTGTTTTATACAAACGATCTACGTAATTTTCACGCAAACGGTTTATGTAATATTACATAGATTTTTTTTCAGTGCAGGTTTATATTTAACGCGACAATAAAATTTATTTTAGAATAAAAAAAGTAACTTAACTTGTGAAATACCGGCTCTAAGTATATTTTAAATCACATTATAATATATTAAAATTATGTGAACATATACGTGTTCAAATGAAAATTTTTTTTTCCCGAAATTTCTTAATAGAATGTTCTGTGTTAATGTGTCTGCTATAGTGTCATGCATATTTTACTATACTTATCTCCCTTATACACTTGAAACTAATTAATTTTGCAACTGCATCTTTCTATTCTTATTAACCTAATTATTTTTTTTAAAAAAGATTCCTTTCTTCCACAAGAAATAAATTTCCCGTACACGACCGCTTCTTAAGCGGGGTCCACAATGCTCCAATACGCTCGCACATAGTTTTATCTTTAATTTTTATACATTTAGCCAACTTATTGATAAAGTCAGTAGCGGATTAACAGAATGATTGAAGAATTAGTTTTATTTAAAAAATTTAGAATTTGTCTAAAAATTATACCAAAGAGGCTATCTTGTTATCTAAATTGAACAAAAAAATAACATCAGTTATTTAATTGCGTTGCATATTTAAATTTGATACGTTTTGGTTAATTTTCTTATTTGATTCAATTGGGCATGGATAATATTCATTATATTTTAAATGTTTGTTAATTTTAAAGGATTTTAAAATTTATAATAAATTTATATTCTTAAATAATTAAAATCGATCTATACTAGTCGCAGATGTTTCGCCATACATTGTAGATAACATTCTCAGTGCTTGGTGATTGAATACACATATATATATATATATATATATATATATTAGGGTGGTTCTTATTTTGGCAAAGTCGGAAATTTGTTGCTCCCACCCGCCAAAATTATTCCAAATAAATAAAAAAATGTCTATACATTTCCCAGACCTGTCAGATGATATTAACCCGTGCTTGTTGAAGGCTCAAAATTTGCATTTAGCTTAAATGGGGAATTAGACATTTTGGGATATAACTTTTATTGTATTTACTTTAAAAATATTTCAAAATAATCACTAAAAAGCTAATGAAATATGCTTTTTAGTAGTCTAAAATTCATGCCATTCCGATGATTATTAACGGAGTGGTGTGAATTTGAAAAATATGATTTCTGATTTCTGATGAAAAAAGCTATAATGATTAAGGATTATTAATTTTTTTATTTATTGGAATAATTTTGGCGGGTGGCAGCAACAAATTGCCGACTTTACCAAAATAAGAATTACCCTAATATATATATATATATATATATATATATATATATATATATATATATCAATTATATATATATTAATTTTATTATATATCAATATATATCAATTTCAATTTTATTTGATTAATTAAAAATATGGTTATAAAATTATATAAGATTTGACAAAATTAAAAGCTGGACAATAAAAAATATATCTTAAATTTATGTAATTTTAACAGTAATTTTACTGTGATAATTTAGATAATAATACATTTTTTATGAAAAATTACATTCACGAAACAATGCGTGAATAATAATTTTTTCTAGATCAAATGAAAAATGAGAATCCGCAACTGACTTGAATATAGAACTAGTTTGATTTTTTAATATACATAAAAAGCAAAACTAGTTAGTTTGATAGTGGAATGTATTGTTTTTCTCTTAGATGACTATAGCAAAATGATTGATGCGCGTGAGAGGCAGGCAGTATTGATAATTGTGTTGTTTGGTTTGGGGTGGTGGTGTGTGTGTAGGCCCGTTGGTGTATGGGGGAAGATCGTGGGCAGTTTATGCGCGATAGCTGGTGTGCTGACAATAGCGCTTCCCGTTCCCGTGATCGTATCGAACTTCAATTATTTCTATCATCGTGAAACCGATCAGGAGGAGATGCAATCGCAGAACTTCAATCACGTGACCAGCTGCCCATACCTGCCAGGCACACTCGGTCAGCATATGAAGAAGAGCTCCCTATCCGAATCCTCGTCCGATATCATGGAATTGGAAGAGGGCATCTTGCTCACACGCGATCAACTAGCAAAGAAACAGAACTGCAATCCTCGCCATAATAACAACATTAATGCAATGAGCATTGAAACCGACGTCTGACTACTGGGTAAATAGCCACTTTCTTACTTACTTTGCAGATAAGATTCCTCCTCTAGTGCCCCCAACATAATAATAATAATAATTTTATTTCCGTTAAACCGATACAAATGGTATGGGAAAAAGTCAACAAGAAAATATATACTTATATATATATATATATATATATATATATATATATATATGTACATGATAATAATGATACAATAATAATAATATAATAATATAGTTTTCATTTCCATATAAACCACAAGGTATAGGAAAAGTCTATGAGAAAAAAAAAATACATAAAAAATGAAGTGCATAAGACTTACATTATAATTGTCACTGAGATAGTCATCAAACTTATAATAATTTTTTTCAATAAAAAATTTCTTTAAAATTTATTATGGCCACATTTTTTAATCGGTTTTAATCAAATTTTTACAAAAGATACCCCTAGCGTCTATATAAATTATATAATTTTAGTAAAATAAAGCGTTGCCAACTTTTACTTACTTACTTACTCTAAAACTTACAATGCAAAAGAAAAAATAGGGAAATTACAGACAAATAGTAGTAAATATAAATAAATCTGTAATTTCATTTTACCAAAAATATTCTGTACTTCTACTTCAAAGTTATGTAATTTTTACATAATTCATAATAATCATATAAAGTAAGTAAAAACGACCTAATAAGTATGTAAAATTGCTTACTTTCTGCCAATTGCATCACATATACTTAATGTAGAATTACATATTGTTAGTATAACTTTTTAAATTAGATAAAATTATAGCTTGCATATTAATATCTGTAATAATTCATCAAAATAATGAGACTTACTAAATATTTTGTATAATAATACTAATAAAATATTTTAAATGTAAAAATCGACGTCAACTCAACGTCCGTCTTAATCAGGAAAACTGATACATACATCAGTATTATTAATAAATATTAATACAGAACTTAAACCTAAAGCCGTTCTATTATATATATTGAGTTCTGAAAGATTTTTTACTGTTAGAATTATTTTATTTTTTAAAAAAATTATAATTACAAAAACTAAATTATAAACACATTAATTTTAAAACTATTAACAAATGATTTCGGCCAACAAAACTTTCCAAACAAACTATTAACAAATGATTTCGGCCAACAAAACTTCCCAAACAAAAGAATTTCAATTCGTAAAAAAATAGAACAAATCAACAACGAGGAACAAAATTGGAGCAAAATAATATGAATTGGTTCGCGAGTTGATTTTTCGTTGGGGGCAATATAAATTAGATGCCTGCCTAGACGTAACGACGCCTGCTGCCTAGAATCGACGCTGAGCGCCGCGGCGCCAGTCTTAGCGTCGCCATACAATATCGGTGTTTGTGTGCCTGGGATGCTTTTTGCCAAGCGCTCATTTTGATTATAAATCATAGCCGACAAGAATAGAAGAATAACTTTTTCAACTTGAGTTTAGAAAACAAATCTTTAAAAATCTAGGTGAATCCGTTGATACTAAATTGTTTATTTATTTTAATTTCGTTCCAAAAATTTTAGAATGCTCCTAAAAAGATATCTAGGTTTAAGTTCTGTATTAGTATTTATTAATAATCGACAAACTCAACGTCTGTTTTCATCAGAAAAACTAGTGGAAATGACATTTACAGTAAATAAACAGAACATAGATACAAGTTACTAGACGTAACAAAATATAAGTAAATTTTTTACTATTTTATAATATTATACACGGTGATTTATGACGTCGGGGAAAAACTACACCGGATGATTCCTATGAGTAATCTAAATAAGAAACTTCAAATAAACATATGTCCGAAAATGCTTTCTAACGGAACTGTAGCCGTTAGAAGTTTATTACATGTAACATCAATTGCGTCAACCTTATTTATTATATCAGAAAAAAAAAAGTCATAAACTTGTGAATAATTGTAAAATTACTGATTGATTTTCTAACATTTTGTTTAAACATTAGTAAACCAATTTACTAGTTTATAAATTTTTGTACACACATATATAAATATTTAACAAACAATTTACAATAATTAAATATCGAAGACAATTTTTGTCGGGATCCAGTGTCATAACTAGTAAATTGGTTTACTAGTGTTTAAACAAAATGTTAGAAAATCAATCAGTAATTTTACAATTATTCAGAAGTTTATGACTTGTTTATTTTTCCTCCTGATATAATAAATAAGGCTAACGCGATTGATGTTACATGTAATAAACTTCTAACGGCTACATTTCCGTTAGAAAGAATTTTCGGGCATATGTTTATTTGAAGTTTCTTATTTAGATTACTCATAGGAATCATCCGGTGTAATTTTTCCCCGACGTCATTACCTAATAACTTGTTTCTATGTTCTGTTTATTTACTGTAAATGTCATTTGTATCAAATGTATTTGTACAAATGTCATTTGTATCCTGATAAAGACGGACGTTGAGTACGTAAAATATGCCGATTATTAATAAATATTAATACAGAATCTAAACCTAAAGCTGTTTTATTTTATATAATGAGTTCCGAAAGATTTTTTATTATATTATAAATATTTTATTGATAATAAAATAATAATTACAAAAACTAAATTTAAGTTTAGAAAACAAATCTTTAAAAATCTAGATAAATCTGTTTAGTTTTATTTTGTGATACTGAATCGATTATTTATTTTAATTTCGTTCCAAAAATTTTAAAATGCTCGTAAAAAGATATTTGAAATAAAACGACTTTAGGTTTAAGTTCTGTATTAATATTAATAATCGACGTTTTGACAAACTCAACGTTTGTGTTCATCAAGAAAACTGATACATTTACAGTAAATAAACCAAACATTAGAACAAGTCACTAAACGTAACAAAATAGATTTATAGATTTTTAATTAATGGAAGGCAAATTTTATTTAAATCAATGCATTCACAGTGATTGATACATTGATGTTTTTTTTTCTTTATAAATTTCTATTGCTTCTTTTATCAATCCTGCTGTTAATATTCATCGGTTTTGCAATTATTATAGTATCTTCGAATTTCACATCATGAAGATACTATAACGCATGTTAAGCTATAGCAGATTTATCTAAATGGTATTTTTTATGATCTGGTTACTTATTTGTTATCTAGTAACTTGTTTCTATGTTCTACGTACGTTGAGTACGTCGAAACTTTGATGATTAACCAAAATTAATACAGAACTTAAACCTAAAGCCGTTTTATTTTTTATTCTATATTTTATCTATAAATAAAGTTTTAGATTACTTGCTAAACTTTCCCTATCCACAAAAAAAATCAAATAGTTTCGTTATACATATGTAATAAAATGGTTATTTTCAAAATAATGAAATTTTGTTTACAATAGAAAATTATATTTCGTATGATTCCAATATGAAATAAATTTCGAGACAATGCTAAAATATATTGGCAAATAACGATTCTAAATTGTGGAATTCTACATTTGTTGGAAATTTTGGCAATGGTTCAAATATAATTTGGTGGTAACCGCATTTATTGATCAAAATGACAATAAAATAAATGCTTTATTATTAGTTTGAGATTATTACATTTTATCTATCTATTCGTAATATTTTAATCATTATTCTAATCATTATATTTAAATAAAGATCTTATTAGGAGGAAAAGTGAAAAGGTTTATTTGAAAACCAATATAAGCCAAAAAGTACACTGTTCAGAAATTATCTTTTATTAGCTTTTTAGGTAACCGGTTTTGAGTATTTTATACATGGCGTCAAACCGTTATATTTTTAGATCAGGTTCAATTAAAAATATTCCGGTTTTCATTAAGGTAAAAATAATGGTTTTTTTTCGGTTTTCAATTCAGTTTCGAATTAAGATAATTTTTATTAGAAAAAAAAAACATAAATGTCAGTTTTGTTATGAAAGATGAAAATGAAATATTTGAATAAAATGCGTGCGCAAATATGTACTTGTTGTTACCACTTTGACTGCAAGGAAAAAATTGTATAGCGATTGGTACTGTCTTTCATATAGTTTCTAGATGATGAATCTGAACTTAGTTTATATGGGTGTATGGATGTGCGTCGTCAGCTCGCTCGATCATTAGTCAAAATTTTGTGATTCCAACTCCATCTAGACGGTTTAACCGATTTTAATGAAATTTTTAGGATAAATTTATTTAATGCCTAAGATGGTCATGTGGTTTTGATTTTTTTCCAGTGACGCCAATTTTCCGAGAGAGAAAATTACTAAAGTTTTTAAAAATTCATTGTGGCTACATTATTTATTCGAATTTGATCAAAGTTTCAGAAAAGATTATTCTAGTACACACATAAATTACATTGTTTTAACAAATTACAGTGTTGCCAATTTTCCGAGAGAAAAATTACTAAAAATTTTAAAAATTTATTATGGCTACATTATTTATTCGATTTTAATCAAATTTTTACACAAGATACCTCTAGCGTCTACATAAATTATATAATTTTAGTAAAATATTTTTAATAATTTGTTATGACCATAGTATTTACCCGATTTTACTCAAATTTTCACAAAAGATTCTTTTAGTATCCATATAAATTATACAATTTCAACAAAATACAGTGTTGCTAACTTTCCGAGAAAAAAAATACTAAAATTTTATTATGACCATATTATTTAACCGATTTTAATCAAATTTTCACAAAAGATTCTCCTAGTGTTCACATAAATTATGTAAGTAATTTTAACAAAAAAAAATGTTGTCAACTTTCCGAGAAAAAACTTATTAAATTTTTAAAAATTCATTATGGCCATTTTATTTAACCGATTTTAATCAAATCAAATCACAAAAGATTCTCTTAGCGCGCCTACATAAACTGTATAATTTTAGTAAAATACAGTGTTGCCCCCAACACTGGTCTATATATGGGTTTACCCATTATATACTTCTAATCTTGTTTGTTTTTGTTGTTGATGTAGTGAAGGAGGCGGTGAGTCTCGAGCTCCAGCCCTCTGAAGGCAGCGGCAGTCACGTTCGCGAACAACAGCAGCAGAAGCGACCCAGGAAGCAGCAGCAGCACATCTTACTATTACGACTAGTCGTCGTCGTAATTATCAAGTATTACAACAGCAAGAAGAAGAAGAAGAACAAGAACCACCACCACCAGCAGCAGCAGCAACAGCAGCGCCAATACAACAACAACCAAATGAGAAGAATAACAACAACATTGCCAGCATCATCATCATCATCATCCAGTTCCAATATCATTTTAGCTTCATCATCAACAACACTACAACCACCACAACTCAATCGCTTGTTCAGTGCTGTGCTAGTCGCGTATGTTTCGATGATAAATTCATTGTGCGATGGTCCCGCCGCAATAGACCTACAACTAAGAACAACTTATCAATTGTCAAATAATAATAATAATAATAATAATAATAATAATAATAATAACACAACATACTTTGCTATCAGATTTTTTATTACGGTTGTTTTTATTACTTAAATAATGATGAAAAAAAAATAAATAAAATAATTAAATGCCGTGTTTTCGTCTTAATCTAGATGCATATCGTAAGTTTTGAGTGAAGTTATAATTATTATATATATATAAAAACTAGATACATGAACAGTGGTGCTCGCTCCGCTCGCCAAATGTGCGCGTGCGTAATTTCAAATTTTCAAAAAAAGGCGTGTCCGCGCATGTGCCGATGCTTTATCCCCCTTTTTACATTAACCAAAAAAAAAGTATAACCAAAACAAAACATAAATTATTATCAAATTACAAATTTCAATTTCTCCCGCCCGCCAGCCAACTTCCAAAACTCAATTACATTTTAAAGAAAGTAAAAAGAAAAATTGTACTTATATTCAGTCCAAATAAACAAACAAACACAACACTTTTACACTTCAACACACACACATACACACATTTACAACCAAAAAAAAAGAAAGAAAGCCGTACTTACCGTAATGTTGAATGAAATTCATCTAATATTGTGATTACTACGAATAATTAATATAAAAATATTTCTTATATTTCAGCAAGCAACATAAACGGTTATTCTTAAAGGTCTTACTATTTACTAAGATACATTAATCCCGTTAACTCTATTTCTCTGTATCCAAACGTCCATCCGCCCGCGTTCAGCACCTTCTATGTGCTACGCTATCAAAAATGACATGAAAGTAAAAAATATTTATTATTACATATTTAAAAACAATACCGGTAGTAGCATTATATTGTTTCATTATTATTATTATATAAAGAGAAAAAAAAGAGAGAAAAAATGAGAAATTCATATTGTACAGTAATTAATTGTAATTAATTAATATTGATGCCAGAAAACAAAGTAGGCCTTTATTATTATTAATTAAATTAAATTAAAAATGAAGTAATGTTCCACTTTCAAAGTAAGAAATAAACATTAAAAATAACAATAATCGATATTTTTAACTCTTAGGGCGTTCCGAATATCGAAACCATTGTGTAATATAAACAAAAAAAAAACGCTTTAAATTATTAAAAAAAAAAAGACAAATATTTCTATCTTGTCTCGCTGCTAGTCTTGTAGGAGAAAAAAAAAGGAAAAATGCAATTTTACCCAAGTTAATAAATAAAAAAAACTACGCTAGAAAACAAAGTACTGTTATTAAATAATTAAATTTGAGCAAAAAACTAACCTAAATTATATAATTAAAGTCATTAGCCGAATGTAGTGTTTCAAAAAAAAAAAACGAGTTAGATACGTTTATATAATTCTTATATTATTATTGCCATTATTAATTATCCTTAATTATATTTATTAATTAAAAAGAAAAAACGCCCACAGAGTGTTGTTCTAGTGCGCGTGCGCGAAAATCGGCGCGGCACTTGGTCACGGAGCGGGCGACATCTCTTTATCTGAAATTCATTTCAAAACAGATACATTTTAAATAAAAACTTGTAAAATAATGCGCAGCACGTAGTCATTAAAATGCCGTCGAAATTTAAGTAAAAAAAAAAAAACGAAATATTAAACGTAACAAAGTAGTTTAAAAATGCCCTTCAATCCTTTTTCTACCCCCCCATATTATTTCCCAAAATTCCCTATTTCTTCCTCTTTAGCACCATACACGTACACATACACAACAGCTACGTCATTTTGGTTGCATATTTCAACTGATTTTTTGTTTCTTTCATGTACATATAAATTTCTTGAATTAATATTGTGATTCATATATACAACAAATTGTTACTAAAATGCATTGTTATTTTACCAAGTTGAAAATAAATTTATTGTTACCAGCAATCAATTTGACCATATACTGTTTCATTTGTTTATTTAGAAAAATTAGTTTACTTTTTTTTACTTAGTTTACGCCATTAAATCAAATTAGTTGCGAGAATAATATTAGTATCTAGTTATCAAATTTCAAAACTATATTTCATTTAAATTTCGCCAACACAAACGATATATTAGTACTAAAGTTACTAAAATAAACAATTTAGGTAAAAAAATTACTTTAAATTAATAATATAATATTGAATATATCTTATATGAAGTAGTAAACAGTATTATAAATTATTAAAAATATAAACAGTTTTTTAGATTTTTTGTTCCTGTTATGTTTGAGATTACAACAAAATACAAAAATGAATACAAATAACAAAATATACACAAACAAAAACACACATTAATTCCTTCCAAGAGCCAAAATAAATACTGTCTCTTTCTCTTTCTAATCTATATTTGTCTCTATCTATAACTTTATCTGTCTATTTAAAGAAATAAAAAAATTGTTACATCTTTGTAACAAACGCGTGTCCGAAAACATCAAAGAATGAACATAAAAGAAAAAACTATTTATATTAACAATATAGGCTTATGAAAAAACTATTATAATTTATTATACAGTGTAACTAATCACTGTTTCGTATAAAAAAATGAAATTAATGAAAATGCATAATTTCTTGTTATAAAAATAAGTTGACTAGGTTTTTTTTGGCAAAGGGCACTGTTTTAAGTGTTCCCTTTATACCTATAATATACATATATAAAATATATTATATATAATAAAATATATTTTTGGGCTGTGTAAAGCTTTTGAAAAACAAAAAAACTATACTTTAACAAATAAAAAAATATGGTTGGAAAAAATAGCTTTTTGCCTAGTTCGAAATCGAGAAAAAAGTTTAATCCAAAACAAGTTAAGAAATTAATTAATACTTACCGCCATTTTTGAGAGTTTGTAATGCCGCCCTCCCTAGCCCAGAGCCGCCGCCGCTAATTGGCATTATTGTTTCGAAAACTATTACAAATTCCTATTTTAATTTAATCTTCATAGTATCGCTTTAAAATAGTTATATTAGTTTTTTTGTACAATTAATGTTTATTATGCAGAGTGTAATAATTGTGCCAACTTGATAATTTCAAAATTACTTTCAACTCTTTTTTTTTCTTCATTTGCATGAAAATTATTGAATTTTTGTTCTCTAAAAACATTGAATTATATTAATCTTTAATCTTTATTTATGTATTTTTCAGTTACATTTGTGTAACAATAATTTACTAGAATGTTACATATAAATTTATGTACTATTTATTATTGCTAAGTATTACAACATTGCAAAAGTCACTATAGCGTTGCCAAATTATTCTTTCATAAATATATTCTAAAGTTAGAAACCCACTCGCTTTATATTAAAGAAAATAACCATGAAAATTTTGCTTTGTTGTAACCAAAAATAAACATTAAACTGAAAAGCGATGCAGTTAAATAAAAGTGTCATTATGCAACCGGAAAAAATAATATAGTTTACGGAACAATTTTGCCAAAACTAATACCGTATCGTACCATAGTTCGCTGAGTTGTTTGTTAAAATAGTCTTGTATCTCTGTAGGTTTGCAGTGTAGACGGTGAGTCAAAAAAAAGCTTTAGCCCAAGCGAAAATTCGAATCCCGAACATAAAATAATTAACAAAAAAAAAAACAAAAAACGAGTTTCATAAGAGAGGATCACATGTGCAGTTTCAAAGTTTATTAATCACTGCACTCTCTGGCATAATTAACAATATTAAACTACAATAAAAACTATTTATAATAAATATTAAAACAATTATATGTAATAATGAAATTAGTTACAAGTGGAATTTGTAGTTTAAACTTGCCTTTCTCACTTGCAACTTGACTGTTCATTTATACAAGCCAATTTTATTTTTATTCTACATCTAAAAAAGTTTATTATTAAATTATTTCTTTGTATTATATATAATTGTGTAAACAAATTGTCATATTCAGCAAGTATCAAAATGTAAGTTTTAATTATAAATTCATTGTACATTTATTTATTTAGTTTTTTTGTCTATTTATTACGTAATTTAGCTGATTTTTATAACGAATATTCGTAATTTAAGTATTATGAAGGTTATCCTAGGTAGCCATGAAAAGTATATGAAAAAATGTCCAGTAACATATTGTTTTTAAAAGAAACTATTTTTAATATTAAGTTAGTAATATAATACAAATATTTATATTTTCTCAGGCATAAGCATTTTGTAAAAATAATGATTTCTTTTTCAATTTTTCTTAATTCCGAAAAAACTAAAAACATCCCCCGTGCCTTGTAAAACCATTTGTCGTGTGTAAGTTTATTTGCTCAAGTAAAAAAAAATCGCCAGTAAAGATATAAATTATTGTCAATTGAATGCAACAAATCCCACAAAATGACATTTTTAAAAATTAATCCCCCGTTTCTTTGAGAAAATTAAGCAGTGTTTTACATGTGATCCTATCATTGTAATAAAAATTATACATATCCATTTTTGCTTGTGAGACAGGAAAAACCGAAAAATTATATACATACATTTATTATTATTGTGTAAAATCATTTAAAAAAAATATAACATTAATAAAATCACACACAATGTGTGAATGATTATAAATTATATTTTTTTTTTTTGTTTAAATCTTGCAGTGGGTATAATTACTTTTATTATAGATATTATTTTCATGTAATTAACAATTTCGACGACAATCATTCGAAATTTCAAATAAAGTTAGTTTTGTTTGTTAAAAATAATTAATAATTATGTTTATAGATTATGCCCACTTCTAGATAAATTAAATTATTAAAATCAGGTTGACCGAGATTAGAATGTTAAATTAAAGAAGAAAACAAAAGAATCTATTTAAAGAGGCGGTTCAACAATGTCCATAATTTTCTAAAAACCTACTGAACTTGCAGAACTGACATATAGGGGGGCTAAACTTCCCCGTGTGTCTGTCGCAGAAAAATGCCCGTATGCGAGACGTAATTTAAAATTTAATATAAAAGAAAAATGAACTCACTATGTAGATAATTCAATAATCAAAAAATACCGGAAAAAGTATTTTCATTTATTTGTAATATGATGAAAGAAAACAAATTAACGGTATAATTGTGTATATGTTAATGTTAAATTGTTAATATTAATTTGTATAAAATTCATTTTTTTTTTTAATGGGCAATTGTTTGTATAAAGCATGGCTCCAGTTCAGATAACTTTTTAAGTTTTTTTTTTTATACACATCTTCACACAAGACACGTTCAAACACTCAAAATCGTATAGAAAAATAAAAAAAATGATACACCACTGTTTCCATAACACACCCATTTCTAATTTTCCCCAATTTCAATTTTTATCTGTTACTAATATCCTTGCGTTGTTACATTCATTCTAATGCATACAATTTGTCACGACGCGTAATCAAAGCATTTTACATTTTTTAAATAATTTTGTTTTTGAAAAATGCGCTGTAACAAATTGTATGTACATTTTTTGTTCGTTTTTTGTGTCAAAATTCACTTGTGTAATAAAATAATGGTGTTCATGAATCAGTAATGCATTTATATTTACTGCTAACTTCATTGATTTATATCCAAAAATAACACGTCAACAAGTTTGAAATAAGTTTTTTTTTATATTAAATATTTTCATTTGAAACAATAAAACCAAATTGCCAAGTAAAATATGTGAAGTTAGCATTGTATTTGTGTTATTGGTTAATAGAAAAGCCATTTGAAAATGTCAATGTTTCCTGTTTGTTAGTGAAATTTGTTTGTAAATAATCGGATGAAAGAAAAATGAAAATTATAATACAAACATACGTAACAACAAACAAATGCGAATCGAAAATGACAACCGTTGATTATTTTTGTGTACTGTACAGGAGAGAGATTAGTTTATTTTATAATAATAATAATTTTCAATTTTTCGTTAGTTTATAGTTTTAAACTTCGAAAGTCCGCACACAACAGAAATCTAAATATAAATAAATCTTATGTTTAAACGCAGCCGTAAGCTGAAAAAACGCGACTTCTACTACTATTACTACTACTACTACTACTACCTTACCTAAAAAACATATAAAATAATAAAAAATTAATAAAATAAAAATACAAAACATTGTACTACTCTTGTGTATGATTTGTTGTTTTTGATTTTGTGCCGAGCCGATTTACAAATGCGACTAAATTTGATCTCTGAGCCCCCGTCGACTTGTACATAGGCATTAATTGCTCAACCTATTTAAAAAAAAAATACATTTAAAATAAAAAGTATATATATATCAAGAAACAAAAAAAAAAAAAAACGTTTGACGCAGGCTTAGAGGTGATCCCCGTCGCTTAGCAAACGGCCGATTCTCATATATATTCATCGTTCGGCCAATAGGAACGTTTCTTTTATAATACTCTATTTAAATAAAACTATTTTGGATTGGAATATCCAAATATACAGAAACACCAATTATTAATCTTATATTCGTATTTTGAGCGTTGTGTGTGACCTTGAAAAAAAAAAATTAATCATTATTAATAACTGATAATAATGTATAGAATGTGATTATAATGTCGACGATATTTATGAAATATATGAAATGAAAAAAAATCTTTTTCTCGCGTTTTATATTTAATAGAAAAACGCTCTCTCTTTCAAATAAGTATGCAAATGTCTCTATTGGCCGGCAAAGGTGAAACCTTGTGATTTATTTGTGAAAGTCAGTATGAATCTAGTCATGTTTGTTACAATTTAAAATATTTTATAAATGTTGATTAATATACGACATTCCTATTTCAAACTATGTATTTTATTTCTGTGTCCAAAGTTTCTTCTCGTATTTATATGAAGTAACTCCACCCCCACCCAGGTTCTGTGCTTAAATCTGTTAACTCCTCCTTCGCGCAAGCGCAGATGCGTAAACTCCTCCTTTTTTTGATAGTTAAGTATAAAAACTACAAATTTTTTATACAAAGATATATATACTGGTACTATAGCAAACGGTAAGTCTTTGCTGAAATTTACTTGTACAGTAAACATGTATGATTTTGAATAACTGCAGCTGTCTGTATCATCTACATTACTACAAATGTTAATCTGTACTTAAATGTGTCCTATTTTTGATACTTAAACAATAAAAACTATAAATTTTTTGGTCATTGATATATATACTGGTACTATAGCAAACGGTAAGTCTTTGCTGAAATTTACTTGTACAGTAAACATGTATGATTTTGAATAACTGCAGCTGTCTGTATCATCTAGATTTCTACAAATGTTAATCTGTATACTTAAATGTGTCCTATTTTTGATACTTAAACAATAAAAACTATAAATTTTTTGTACGAAGGTACATATACTGGTGCTTGATGTAATATTAGGGTTTTGTCAAAATGTGTTCGTACTGGTAACATGTATGATTTGGAGCAGCAGCTGTTTGTATCATATTGTAATAGTGTATTAATAATATACTAATAATGTATTTAATAACTGAAGATTGCTAGGATTTCTAGCTGACACACGATTAATAAAATTTTTCATTTCCCGATTTTGATAATTATAAATAGAAACTATAAGATTATGACTGTTTTTCACAAGGTTATGACTATTTTTTACAAGATTATGACTGTTTTTCACAAGGTTATGAATGTTTTTCACAAGGTTATGACTGTTTTTCACAAGGTTATGACTGTTTTTTACAAGATTATAAAGTTTTTCACAAGATTATAAGTGTTTTTCACAAGGTTATGACTGTTTTTTACAAGGTTATAACTGTTTTTTACATAACTGTTTTTAACTAACATTCAATGTTCAAAAATTATTTCATCCGATCCATATCATATCGCCGGCGGCAAGGGAGAAAAGGTAAAAGGCAAGGTAAAGTCTTGCGCTTTTTTGCTATTGGTCAAAATGGTTCCCCCACCAACTTCCATCACTTCTCGTGCTGATAAGGCTATAAATATGAGTGCTTAACCGTCGCTACTGGTTTTGCCAAATTTACCTCGACCAGGAAACATATATGATTTTAAAAGCTGTGTGCACAGTTTTGTCAAACGTGAAAGGGCAGGGTAAAGTCTTGCGCTTTTTTGCTATTGGTCAAAATGGTTCCCCCACCAACTTCCATCACTTCTCGTGCTGATAAGGCTATAAATATGAGTGCTTAACCGTCGCTACTGTTTTTGCCAAATTTACCTCGACCAGGAAACATATATGATTTTAAAAGCTGTGTGCACAGTTTTGCCAAACGGGAAAATCTTACTTGAATCAAATTTATTTTTTAATTTCTTTTTAATTTGTTTTTAAATATTTAAAATTTCACTTAAAATCATAATATATTTAAAAACCAGTGACTCTCAAAATGTGTGACAAGACAGAATGTGATTTTAAATGTGTTTTAACTGTATTACAAAAAAAAACTTCTACCTACAACATATCTACCTAACCTAACCTAACCTAACTTAACAATTTCTTACAATTTCACTTAAAATCACATAAAATCTTTGAAATTTTATTTAAAGTTATAAAATATTGAAAAACCAGTGACTCTCAAAATGTATGACACGAGAAAATGTGAATTTAAATGTGTCTCAAAAGTTTTACAAAAAAAACTCCTACCTACAACTTATTTTCTTGACCTACCCTAACCTACCTTAACTTACCCTAACCTAACCTAACCTAACCTAATCTAACTTAACATAACCTAACCTAACCTAACGTAACCTAACCTAACGTAACCTACCCTACCCTAACCTAACCTAAAGTAACCTAACCTAACGTAACCTAACCTAACTTGACCTGACGTAACCTAACCTAACCTAACTTAACCTAACCTAACCTAACTTAACCTACACACACACACACACAAACTCACTCACACACACACACACACACACACACACACACACACACACAAAAGTTATGTTTTTTGCGTAATTTTGTATATTGAAACCAGGTACGTACTACAACATGTCCAACAATCAACCCCCTAGGATACCCACAAAACTTTAAAATCTTTAATCGCAAATATCTTGAAAACGGCTGGGAATTTCGCAAAAATAAGCAAAATTTGCACCCCCCTAACTAACCGATACACTTATAACCAGGTACGTACTACAACATATCCAAAAATCAACCCCCTAGGACACCCCCTTATTAATTAATTTTTTTGAGTGGCGCCATCTCTTAGACAAACGTAATATTCTTAGCAAAAAACATTTCAGTAGCTGCTACTCAAATGTTTCCCTGCTAAAAATGCTGCATTTGCCTCAGAGATGGCGCCACTAGCTGCTACTGAAATGTTTTCTGCTAAAAATATTACATTTGTCTCAGAAATGGTGCCACTAGCTAATTAATTAAACCAACCCCTAAAACTGTGATAAAAATATAGAGAAAAATTTTAATTTTTGTTTGTTAAATGCGTAAAATGGAACATTTTAACGAAATTTTATTGAGTGGCGCCATCTCTTAGACAAACGTAATATTTTTAGCAAAAAAACATATCAGTAGCCGCTACTCAAATGTAACTACCGCTACTCAGTAAAAATACTTCTTCTTCTTCTTCTTATACAAGAAACATACACAAAATTTATCTGGCCAACTGGATTTGTCTTAACCTTAAATACTGTCAAATACATTATTTTTTTTATGTTTTACTTATTGTAAGAAGCTCTTTTGGTAGAAAATTAATTTTAATCATGAATAGTTTTGTTTGTAACATTGTCAATTATGTACAAATGATAAGAATTTATTATTTTTTGTTATTTATTCTTTTTCTTCTTAAACTAGAAATATTACACATTATTTGTCTGGCCAACTGGATTTTGACAGCTTGTTATAAGTTTGCAAACAATATATTTATGTTTTACTTCTTGTTAACAAGCATTATTTGGTAGAAATATAGTATTTTAATCATGAATAATTTTATACAACATTGTCAATTATGTACAAGTGATAAAAATATATTATTTACTATACTCAACCTGGATTCCGATGTCAAACGTTTCGTAGATAAATTGGAAGCAATTATGCCACCAGAAATTGTAAGAATGAAGTAATTTGTTTTGATTGTAATATACATTATTGTTTCTGAATCTTATACATTTCTTATTTTAGGTAGATTGCAAGATCAGATTACCGAATGGTATTTGTACAATTTGCGCTGTTGAATGATGCTTATAAATTTATGAAACGTCACTGTTTCGCATCTCAAATAATATTAAAACAACCGATTTAAATGAAGAACTTTGTCGATTATGTGCTGGTGGTCGTAATAATATAACATTTACTTTAACTACAATGGATTCGGATAATGTATTGTTATCATACACAAATTGGAAGCTATTGCGTCGGAAATTGTAAGTAAAATATACTAGGTTAAATCAGGTCCACGAAACGAAATTATATGCTTAGAAATTGATAAGTAATCATTTATTTATTGTCTCTTACATAAGTTTTAAGTACAGACCGCATTTAACCTTGCCTAATTGAATGTATTTTAAATTTTAATATCTTTATTAGTTTTGTTTAACTGGAATTAATATAAAATAAGTTGTAATTGTAATAATGAAATTAAAATATATTATTTAACAATGATTAATGTGTGAATTATTTATTGATATGTGATAAAAGTTATATATTTATAGTATAAAAGCATGCCAAGAGTAAATTAAATGCGTTATTAACAAGAATAACTGGTACGAACTAATGCAGACTTGTTTAAGTTACAACTAGACAGTGAAAATTCTAGCCAAAGGTTTGTATAAATAATAATAATAAACTATACATATTGTACATTATAATTACACGTTATTTTATTGATATTACCGCAAATAAATACAACAACAACAACAGTTACGTTTACATAGAGTTGTAATGAAATATATGAATTATTTTCGTTAAGAATGTAATGTCGTTTGTGGAATGAGCACCTAATTCCACAAAGATCGACGAGGAATCGACAAACCTGGCTTTTCGTCAACACTATGGGCTTTCAGCAGCAATATTCTCAATTGTTCTTGAGCGACGCACACGGTTTCGATTCTTCACATCACTAAGTTGTCCCAACAGCTCAAATTTTTTAACTAGTTTCACTATTATTGCTGGGCCGAGAAGGTGCTTCACGACAACCCAAAAGTGCTTTAGTTTTGTGAACTGCGCAAAATTTTCACCATTTCTCTAGTGAATTTTAACAATTTTTAGTAATGGCGTAGTTTTTACTTGTCAAATAATAACAGCTTCAAAAGTGACAGCTGCCCAGATAGCAGGCTATTCAAAATGAAACCTCTTATTGGAAAACCCTATATATGCTTTAATATATGTTTTGAGATAATTAAGTGTATATTTATTACAAAAAACTTTA
Organism: Clivina fossor; assembly: GCA_963966155.1. Lineage (NCBI taxonomy): Eukaryota > Metazoa > Arthropoda > Insecta > Coleoptera > Carabidae > Clivina > Clivina fossor. The sequence goes on from OZ014566.1 coordinate 8,397,401, forward strand.
GTAGTAATGTATAAAAAATGATATTTTAATAAATTACAAAATCTAATCTGTTAATTATACTACAAGTATTGACTAGGTAGCTACCTATAAATGATTTTCTCAAAGATAAAATTAAATAATTTAAATACACACACACACACACACCATTCATTAAACCTTTTTTTCAAATTTTCTATTAATTCTATTAAAATGTCAAAATAAAAATATGATAAATTTCAAAACAAAATGAAAGCATTTATTTTTCGGCTTTTTCTGAACAAAATAAACAATTCTGAATTATAAATCAAATGTAGTTTGTACAAATGAATTAAATTTGAGTTTGTGGTTGTCTGTTGTGACATCATCGGCTGTTGAGTTGGAGGTGGTGCAGCTGATCCGACATTAATCCTCTTAAAAACATTGATATCGTTCGCTCGCTCGCTCGCCATGGTAATAACCTCTGTATTACAAAAATAAATTTATTATTCATCACAATAAATGTGATTACGAGAAGCAAGCGTCGTTTGAAAGCGTTTCAAACTAAATTGAAACATACATTAAACTTACATACACATTTGTGCTAATAAAATAATCTAGTCTGCTAAAATGATTATAACTTTGTAAAGAAATTTGTTCGGTCTGGCGCTGGCTGGCTGGCTTTATACTTTCAAGGGCGTATTCCCTACATATCCTAGAGAATTTTTACACCAGGTTCCCTCTTTAATGCTTGTTGTTTTAATATTTACTAATATATTTGAGAATCGAAACATTTGTTTTAGAAATTCATAAGCGCAAATTGTACAAATACCATTCGGTGTAATTTGGATCTTGCAATCATCCACCTAAAATCAAAAATAAAAGATTAACGAACAATAACGCAGATAGGTAGGTAGGTAGGTATATTACAATCAAAAGATATTATTTCATTCTTACGAAACGTTTGCCATCTGAATCCAGAATCTGAACAATACATTTTTATTATTTATACACAAAATTGGTTTGGCAATGTTGTTGAATAAACTTATATTAAACATCATTAAAATGATTAATTTGCTACCAAAAAAAGCTTCTTATAAAAACTAACTGGACACACAGATTTCTGCAATACCGACTTCGGCCAGTGGCGTAGCCAGAAACTTGTCATGGCGGGGAGTTACTAATATCAATCAATAAAGATAATACTATAATTTGTAGAAAAAATAAAGAGCAATAAAAATTCTACTTTTATAAAAATAAAAGTAAAATAACATATTTTATATTTCACATACGTATGTTTTCTGGTCGTTCAGGTTCTTGGGGGGATTTTTCAACCCTCCTCCCTAACATCCCCCCTTGACTACGCCACTGACTACGGCAACTGCGCATATTTGACGCGGCGGCGCTGCGCTGAGACTACGTTAGTCAAAATCATGATAAGTAGCTAATGTCACTGTTTGCAAACTATGCAAGCGGTTACTACGTAAGTCAAAATAGATATATGTTTTGATTCAACTTTTTCATTCAAAACACTTATTAGTTTCAAATAATAAATCTCCGCGAATAAAAATGTATAGATTCATTATTAATTATTATTATGGTATATTTTTATGCAATAATATTGTAGTATATATTTTGTCTTTTGTTTATTATTGTATGTATACACACTATGCTAGTCGTTATATTCTATTTAATAAAGATTTTGACTGCAAAGAAAAGTGGTATAGCTTTTGGTAGGTACGGCGGTGTCTGTATCATAAACAATAATTATAGTAGGAAGTAATTCTTTAGCGAGTGAGATAAAATTACGTTGATTTGAAGTTAAGTTTAATTTTTAATAATTCTAACCATACATAACTTGTCTGACTTTTGTGTGTGACATTTCATTGCAAGTGTCCTTGTACTTAAATTTAAAATAAAACTGTTTTTAAATGAAAATTCTGGATTAAATATTTTAGTTATAACCTAACCACAAACTCACATCTCGTTTCTTCATCATGCATCAACACAAGTGACATATACAGTGAAAATATGTGTTTTACAATGAAATTAAACTGTTTTAGATTAATGTTCTGTGCTAATATTGATAAATATAATCTCAACGTTTCGACGAAATTATTAAACATTTGTTTTCATAGGTACTTAACTGCAATTCACATTTTTCGGAATGATAAAATCAATGTTTTAGGGGGGAAAAACGGCTTTAGGTTTAAGTTCTATGTTAATAGTTATTTATAATTGACGTTTCGACGTACTGAACGTTTTCATTTTCATCAAGAAAACTGATACAAATGATAAATATGACATATGATACATGACACATAGCACATATCAAGTTACTGGAGAAATGTGCCCTGTTTTTTGAGCGATTTGAATCAAATTTTTACAGATAATAGACAAATATATATTCTATGACCTGCTGAAAACTGCGGTATGATAAATTCAATAGTTTTGGAGATTTTTTTTTTTAAGTTTTGTCGGAATTACATATACATTTATAATCGATATTTATTGATTGGAGAGTAAATTAAATGCGTTATTAACAAGAATAACTAGTACAAACTAATGCAAACTTGTTTAAGTTACAGCTAGAGAGTGAAAATTCTAGCCAAAGGTTTGTATAAATAATAAAACACAATACATATTGTGTACAGTATATAATTACACGTTATTTTATTGATATTACCGCAAATAAATACAACAGTTACTTTTACATAGAGTTGTAATTAAATATATTAATTATAAATTATTTTCGTTAATAAATAATAATTTAATATTTTACTTAAAAATTTTAGATATCGAATCGAATTTAGCGGAATTTAAGACTTTTAAAGATGGCTGCTGTTTAGTTAAAACATCGTCGTATGGATGACACTAGTTGTATTAAAATTGATAAATGTCAAAATTAAATGTATCTATAATAAATAATAATAAAAGTATATTAATAGATTATTAATAAATATAATTTTAATTAATTACAGTCGCATTTTATATATATATATATGAAAAGTTTATATAAAAATGTTATAAATACTACGCATGGAATCTGTTGGTCGTGATATCTGTCAAAACCTGCTGGAAAATGATATTTATAAAACATTTTTGTAATCCGCATTTAAAGGTAATAGAATATTTAATTGAGATTATTATTCCGATTATATTCAATTATTTCCCAATAAAATTCATTTATATCGCAGGATTTAAATCCAGTTTCGCAAACCGAAAGTGCCCCATAGCAGACAATGATGATAGAAAAATGCGAGGCGATGCTATCGGTGATGATACAATGTATAGCGAACGCGATACGTGTTAAAAACTCTATTAAAACTGATGAACAACGAATGGAACGATGAATTGGAAAGCGATATGTGTTTTATATGGGGATATGACAACCGATAAAGAGACGTTGTTGATTTTCTTCTAACGAATCAATTCATCGAAATATCGCTCGGTTTAATCGTCGCCGAAGCAAACAAGCCACCACCACGTCTTATTGAAATACTAATCGGTATTATCGGAAATATGTGTTTTTATTCACAAACTTTTCGTCGTAAATTTACACAGTAGAGAAAATCGAACTGTTTTTATCATCATCGGTTTTAAATACAATCGCCCGATAGCCATGTAATGTAATCTCAATCAAATTAATTTCATTCTAAAAAACTCACAGAATACGGAATTATTATTACATACAATTCAAGCCAGCCACCGCCGAAATATTTGTTGCCAATGCTCAAACTCGACAAATTTGCTATAATTCAAATTTTCGATAACGCGCAAATGAGGCATACATAAAGAATTATTAAATAAATGCGAAAATTATAATTGGTCCAATGAATTAGAAAATTATATCAAATCGTATTTGAAAGTTTTAGAAAACTTTTGTTCATTCATACAAAATCAAACCGAATTAATGTCAAGCTTTTCCGAAAACTATGTTAATCGAACAACAATAATCTGTATTCAAAACACTTTGATTATTTATATTATATATATATATTTATTTACCAATAAAAATACGCTATCTCTTTGCCTTTCTAATATAGTACCTACCTATAATGTATGAACAATTTTTGTTTTTCTCAATATAAACTTGGATAACCTGAAAATCTAGGAAAATGACATAATACAAAATATAGTATTTATTTATTTCAAACACATACACATAAATTTATATATATTTCTTGTTATAATATACATTATGTTAATTGTAAGCAATTAAGACAAAAGAAAATTGATAAAATTCTTCATTTAAATGGTGTTTTAATATTGTTTGAGAATCGATACATTTGTTTTATAAATTCATAAGCGCATCTCATTCAACCGAAATAACCATTCGGTGAGGAGTTGATCTTGCAATCTACCTAAAATAAAAACAAAAAAACATTTACGAACACTAATGTATGTAGGTAGGTGTATATTACAATCAAAGAAATTATTTCATTCTTACAATTTCTATCATAATTGCTCAAGCTCCTTCCAATTTATATACGAAACGTTTGCCATCTGAATCCAGACTAAATATACTGAACAATACATTTTTATCATTTATACACATAATTGGTTTGGCAATGTTGCATAAACTTATATTAAACATGATTAAAATGATTAATTTTCTACCAAAAAAAGCTTCTTATAAAAAGTAAAAAGATCTATTTGATAGAACTGTATTGAGGTTAACTTAGAAGAAATAATCTTTCACGAAACTAGTTGGCCAGATGAATTTTGTGTAATGTTGCTGGCTGGACTTTATCTGCATTAATGTAAAAAATTACTTTAAATATTATTAAATTTGTCACGTCGACTAATAATAATAATAATGTCTTTTAATTAAGTACTATAAAAATACAAATGTATTTGAAACTATTTCTAACACATCATTCAACTGATCTGAAAAAACTGATCTGATTATAAATTATTAAATAAAACTGCAACCACTGCGTTTAACAGCAGTTTAACCAATTAATTAATTTATTCCCTGAGCTATTAAATCTCTAAACTAATATTTTCCACAAATCAAATTAGCAGTGACACACAAGTTTAATGAACTCGCCACCTGATTTTCAAGGTCAATGTCAAACTTATTATTTTTACACAAATATTTATTCCTTTAGCAATATAGGAGGTTGTAATTAAAATAATAACAAATATGTTTATACAGTTTTATTGTAACATAGTTTTAAGTACACATAATAATAAATATATATATATACAAATTATTAACATGACTTACCTCGACTTTAAATATCATATTCCCAACCCAATAATACCTTCAAATCCGATTTAAATCTATCGATAATTTGCCAATAACCCCATATTAATCTCCCAGCAATTCATATTATATTATTACAAAAAATTACGTATGCACATGGGAGCAGAGGAGGTTATAAACTAGTTTCGCATTATACCACCATTTGTGCGTGCGCTGAAGTCGCGCTACAATCTTTAATGGATCTCTTGCAATAGGGTCAATTAGCAGCCGAAAATAGTTTAAAATAATAATTAAAATAGTTTCATTGCATTATTGTTATGTCTTCATATAGATTATATAGTAATATAGCTATTAAAATATATTAACAATATAAATACATGTATATAACGACTTTAAATATTAGCGAAATTTAATTTAATCCAAAAATAGCCTCTCGTGTAAGGGATCCATTATCTGTATTCATTTAACCCGGTTGTAAAATAATTCTGCCCGGTTCTGATTGGTGAATATCGGCCAAAACACGACAAATTTATTTCGTAAAATTTTTAACGAATCCATCTGTATTCATTTAAAGTTTTTGTGAAAGAATTGCAGTAGGTATTTATTGGTGAATATTGGCGAATTTTTGACAAAATTATTTAGAAAAATGGTCAACTGAATACATATTCTGTTATATACAAATATTAATAATAAATTATATTAAAAAAATACTTAAATACTGATTAATAAATTTTTCGCATTTATGAAATGAAATAAATAGTTTTAATTATATTAATTTATTATGCAATTGTAAAATCTCGAATAATTTTATTTACATTTATTTCCTAGTTTACCGACTAATTATATAGTATTTTATTGAAAATAATATATGTTATTAATAAAATTGTAATAAATTCAACAAGACAATTGGACCACCGTATTTAACTGGGTCAAAGTAATTTTGAACCATTTTAAACCCTATGTAACGTTAATATAAGGTCGAATATCTATTAGATTTTTCGTAAATGAATTTAGTAATTAATTAGATGTATTTGAAACTATTTCTAACACAACATTCAACTGGCCAACTCTAGTTTCAGCTTGCAAAATCATGCTGTCTTCCTATTGGCTGAGACGGTCCGTCCAAGAATGTGACTGCAAGAGGGGTGAGGGGTAAGGGGTGAGTACGCACGCTGATACACGTACAATATGTTTGTTTTTTACAAGGTTATGATGGTTTTTTACAAGGGCTGTTACTAGGTCTGTTTTATACAAGGTTATGACTATTTTTCACAAGGTTAGGACGATCCGATATTTTACGAAAGTGAAAAAGAAATACTGCACGATTTGGGTTTTGTCATAATAAGATTTCTGTTAATTATATTTCCATAGTTTCTGATTTCGATCAAGTAAGTAATCAAACAAATAAAATTTCATTCAATCAATTTTATTTCAAATTTCTTGTCATAATAAAGACATGGATTATATAAAGCAAATATTACTTTTTATTAGATATAATTATTTGAATATATTATGGGAAATATCGGTAGTATTATTGATAAGTACAGTTTTTTGCGTGTGTTACAAAAATTATATACAATATCAGCAGAGTTCATCAAAATATACAAAAGGTAGTATTAATTTTTTCACACTAAAGTTCTCGTATAAAGGCGAACGAATAAAAACTTTCTAGATGAATTGAACGATTTGAAATTTTCATAGTTCTGTGTTAATTTTTAATGTTTGCCGCCATTTTGAAAAAAAACAAGGAAACTATTTAATTTTCATACTTCTGTGTTAATTTTTAATGTTTGCCGCCATTTTGAAAAAAAAAACAAGGAAACTATTTAATATATATATATATTATATTTATATATATTTATTTAAATTATATAAATTATAGAAATTAGTTTTATTCATTTCAAATATACCTAAAATATCTGGAATCTGAAATCAAATATGTTTTATTATTATTATTATTATTATTGTTTGTAATTTATATATACATAAAACGCAGCAGTAGAATGTAAAAACGAACGCACCAACACCATTTTGGCATGATTTTGGCCATGGCTGGGCTGTGCTGGCCCGAGCGTAGTGCCTAGAATGATATCATTTATTTAGTGCTTAAAGAGGTGAATGTGCTTAGAAAATGTTTTTGTTAGAATAAATAGCAGAGAATAATAATTATGCATATATTTCTTTTTTCTAAAAATAGAATTATTTGTTGCAAATGAATGACAGTTGTAGGTGTATATTTTCATTTGTGACATTTGTATATTTGACAGTGTTTTAAGTTTCTTTGTTTTTTCATCGTTTAAGTGCTTATTATTACAATTAACTTAATGTATATAACAAGAAAAATATATATATTTGTATATGTGTATGTGTGTTTGAAATAAATAAATAAATACTATATATTTTGTATGATTTTTCATTTGTATTATGACATTTCTTCCCTCTAGATTCATAGGTTATCGAAAATCATAGAAATATCGTATTTTTATTGGTAAATAAATATAAATATATAATATAAATAAACATGTTAGCTTTGAAAAAAAATAAATTAATGATTTAAAAAATATGTAATAAAAGTTTTAATAGATTATGAATGGTGTTGTTGGTAATGTAGATGTATATTACAATCAAAGAAATTATTTCATTCTTACAATTTCTAGCGTAATTGTTCTTAAGCTTCTTCCAATTTACATATACGAAACCCGTTTGCCATTTGAATCCAGATGAAATATACTGAATAATACATTTTTATCATTTAAGGTTATTTATATCTAGATATTAAATTTTTAAATGCGATATATTTACACTCATATTATAAGTATTTACCAATAATTCTATATACAAACCAGTTTCATTATTATTGCTGGGCCGAGAAGGTGCTTCACGACAACCCAAAAGTGCTTTAGTTTTGTGAACTGTGTAAAATTTTCACCATTTCTCTAGTGAATTTTAACAATTTCAATGCGTTGTTGTGTATCGTTGCATTTTTAGTAATGGCGTAGTTTTTACTTGTCAAATAACAGCTTCAAAAGTGACAACTGCCCAGATAGCAGGCTATTCAAAATGAAACCTCTTATTGGAAAACCCTATATATGCTTTAATATATGTTTTGAGATAATTAAGTGTATATTTATTACAAAAAACTTTAGTAGTAACATAATTATATCATCATATTTCTACTGTAATGTATAAAAAGTGATATTTTAATAAATTACAAAATCTAATCTGTTAATTATACTATAAGTATTGACTCAGGTAGATACCTATATGAAAATTAGAAAAATGATTTTCCCAAAGATAAAATTAAATAATTTAAATACACACACACACCATTCATTAAACCTTTTTTTCAAATTTTCTATTAACTCTATTAAAATGTCAAAATAAAAATATTACAATTCTGAATTATAAATCAAATGTAGTTTGTACAAATGAATTAAATTTGAGTTTGTGGTTGTCTGTTGTGACATCATCGGCTGTTGAGTTGGAGTTGGTGCAGCTGATCCGACATTAACCCTCTTAAAAACATTGATATCGCTCGCTCGCCATGGTAATAATCTATGTATTACAAAAATAAATTTATTATTCTTATTTTAGCTTATTTTAACAAAGGTTGTACAGATTTTACATGTAAGTAAAAGCATCATATTATAGATGTAGTGAAAAATTTCTTTTATATGAAAAATAAATGATGGTTCTCAAAAGAACCGATGATAAAATGTCTTCTTTTTATGCAGATGGGGAAAATGCTGAAGTAAAATTCGCTGATTACAGACAGGCTATATCACTTTTCCTTGCAGTCATAAAAACTGAAACACATAAAATTAAATATTTAAATCAAGTTGAAAACATTACAAGTCAAATATTGTACGATATTTATTAACAAACAAGCTTTATTTCTAAATTTACAGCTCGCAACAGCAACAGTGAATAATAATTCATGTTTTTAGTAAGTAAATAAAAACAAAACTAGAAACCATTAACAAACAATATTATTTAACAATTGTCGATCTATTGTTTATAATAATAGAACAGTTTCACGCAGCAAACAATAATTATTTACCAAATAAAACTGATATAAATGATTGATTGTCTCGAAAAACTGTTTTTAAACATAACAAAATACTTAATTGAATTTTTATTTATATATAAAAACATAGACACACACACACACACACACATGTCACTGGCAACACTACTTAGTATATTAGAACACTAATTAATTAATTAATAAGCCAGTAATGTAATAATTACATTTGGTTAATTTTGTAAAAAATTTCAGCAACGCTGTCAACAGCTGTCTGGTCACACAGCTCACGACTGGACACACAGATTTCTGCAATACCGACTTCGGTCAGTGGCGTAGCCAGAAACTTGTCAAGGCGGGGAGTTACTAATATTAATTAATAAAGATAATACTATAATTTGTAGAAAAAATAAAAAGCAATAAAAATTCTACTTTTATAAAAATGAAAGAAAAATAACATATTTTATATTTCACATACGTATGTTTTCTGGTCGTTCAGGTTCTTGGGGGATTTTTCAACCCTCCTCCCTAACACCCCCCCTTGGCTACGCCACTGACTACGGCAACTGTGCATATTTGACGCGGCGGCGCTGCGCTGAGACTACGTTAGTCAAAATCATGATTTCTCTGTTTCAATTTCTAAATTCGAGAATTATTTTCAAATAATTAATATCCGCTGATGTATCCGACAAATGTATATTAAATTTAAATTATAACATAATAAAATATTAGTGTGTAGACATTAGCTAATGTCACTGTTTGCAAATTATGCAAGCGGTTACTATGTAAGTCAAAATAGATATATGTTTTGATTCAACTTTTTCATTCAAAACACTTATTAGTTTCAAATAATAAATCTCCACGAATAAAAATGTATAGATTCATTATTAATTATTATTATGGTATATTTTTATGCAATAATATTGTAATATATATTTTGTCTTTTGTTTATTATTGTATGTATACACACTATGCTAGTCATTATATTCTATTTAATAAAGATTTTGACTGCAAAGAAAAGTGGTATGTTTAGTAAATATGTTTTGTTTATTAGAAAATGTTATAACTATTTTCTATATAGAGCAACGTATAATAATTTATATCGTATTTATTTAAATTTAATCTACTATAATATTGCTATATGCTGTGTCTAATATTATATTTGTTTCAGAATCATAAAATTGGAATAGCGTTTTGAATATTTTTATTGTATGTGTTAATAGAAACTATTAAATACAATAGCTTATACAACTAAAACTATGGGGGCTATGAAATACTCAAGTTAATTTATATTCAATCTTTTTTTATCTAGGCTAAGATTTACGAATTCGTACTAGTTTTTTAAGTTGCCTGCTGACTGACAAAACAAACATTAGTGCAATACTTTTCCAGTGTAAAAATGTATGATAAAGTGATAAATTCTAATAATAGTGACTTAAAAAGTCATAATTATAAAGTGATAAGAAAAATTGACCATGTTGGTGGTATTAGGTTAGGTTATAATGTTTGCTCAAAAATTATGGAAAAGATAATAAATAAATGATTATTTAACAATTTATAAGCATGTAATTTATTTCGTAAACCTGATTAAAACTAGTATTTGATTTACAATTTCCGATGCAATGGTTTCCAATTTGTATGATACGAAAACATTATCCGTATTCATCGTAGTTAAACTAAATGTTATATTATCACAATCAGCACATAATCGACAGTGTACCTAAAGAAAGCTTCCTAGAATAATTAAAACAAAAATAATTGTATTTGATAGTATTAGAGGTTAACTTATAAAAATCTGACATATCCAGTTGGCCAGATGAATTTTGCGTAATGTTTTTAGTATAAGAAGAAGAAGAATACATTCTATTTTTATGTTTTATTTATTGTAAGAAGCTCTTTAGGTAGAAAATTAATTTTAATCATGAATAGTTTTATGTAAAATTGTCAATTATGTACAAATGATTTAAATTTATTATTTCTTGCTATTTATTCTTCTTCTTCTTCTTAAACTAGAAATATTACACATTATTTGTCTGGCCAACTGGATTTTGACAGCTTATTATTATTTCGCAAACATAATATATTTATGTGTAACAAGCATTATTTGCTAGAAAAATAGTATTTTAATCATGAATAATTTTATGTAATTATTGTCAATTATGTATAAGTGATAAAAATATATTGTTCACTATACTTGATCTGGATTCAGATGGCAAACAGGTTTCGTAGAGAAATTGGAAGCAATTATGGCAGACAGAAATTGTAAGAATGAAATTATTTGTTTTGATTGTAATAATATACATTATTGTATCTGAATCTTTTACTTTCTTTATTTTAGGTAGATTTTGATGTGGTTGACCAGTGGATCAGTCCGATGAGTAGTTGGAGTGGTGGTATGATTGAAAGAGTGGCTTGCTTGCAGCGATAGTTTCCAAGTAGTAGGAATAGAAGTGAGAGCATGCGATGAGAGAGGAGGAATTGTGGAATGTGGATGAAGTTGCGCTTATGCTGGATAGGAAGGAATATGTTTGGAGGGGCGACTGATTTTGTCGGGATGATGAAAAGTGAGTTTGTGCCACACCCTGCTAGGGGGTACATGGCCTTATTCTGTATGTGTGTGTGTGTGTGCGTGTGTGCGTCACATTTTGTTACACATTTTGTGAGTCACCTAGTCATCTACATGTAAAAATGACATAAATTACATGTAAAATTACATAAACTACATGTACAAGTAATTTATGTACTTTTACATGCAGTTTACGTAATTTTACATGTAATTTATGCTAATTTTACATGTATTTTTTTTTTAATAGGATGAGGCTATTTATACATACTAAAAGAAAAAAAAAACAAGATTAGAGTATATGAGTATATATACAAAGTTATGACTGTTTTATACAAGGTTATGACTATTTTTTACAAGGTTATGACTGTTTTTTACAAGATTATGACCGTTTTATACAAGGTTATGACTGTTTTATACAAGGTTATGACTGTTTTAGAGCAGGTAGATGTGTATTTGAGTAATTTATTATGTTCTGAGTTTGGCTGCAAAAGCATAAAAGAAAAATTTGTAAATTTACGATTAAATGTGTAATGATATCTGTTTGATGTCAGTGCATGTTTAGAACAAGTAGATGTGTATTTGAGTAGTTTATTATGTTCTGAGTTTGGCTGCAAAAGCATAAAAGAAAAATTTGTAAATCTACGATTGAATGTGTAATGATATCAGTGCAAGTTTAGAGCAGGTAGATGTGTATTTAAGTAGTTTATTATGTTTTAGGTTTGGCTGCGAAAACATAAAAGAAAAATTTGTAAATTTACGATTGAATGTGTAATGATATCAGTGCAAGTTTAGAGCAGGTAGATGTGTATTTGAGTAGTTTATTTTGTTTTGGGTTTGGCTGCAATAGCATAAAAGAAAAATTTGTAAATTTACGATTAAATGTGTAATGATATCTGTTTGATGTCAGTGCATGTTTAGAACAAGTAGATGTGTATTTGAGTAGTTTATTATGTTCTGAGTTTGGCTGCAAAAGCATAAAAGAAAAATTTGTAAATCTACGATTGAATGTGTAATGATATCAGTGCAAGTTTAGAGCAGGTAGATGTGTATTTGAGTAGTTTATTATGTTTTAGGTTCGGCTGCAAAAACATAAAAGAAAAATTTGTAAATTTACGATTGAATGTGTAAATGATATCAGTGCAAGTTTAGAGCAGGTAGATGTGTATTTGAGTAGTTTATTATGTTTAGGGTTTGGCTGCAATAGCATAAAAGAAAAATTTGTAAATTTACGATTAAATGTGTAATGATATCTGTTTGATGTCAGTGCATGTTTAGAACAAGTAGATGTGTATTTGAGTAGTTTATTATGTTCTGAGTTTGGCTGCAAAAGCATAAAAGAAAAATTTGTAAATCTACGATTGAATGTGTAATGATATCAGTGCAAGTTTAGAGCAGGTAGATGTGTATTTAAGTAGTTTATTATGTTTTAGGTTTGGCTGCGAAAACATAAAAGAAAAATTTGTAAATTTACGATTGAATGTGTAATGATATCAGTGCAAGTTTAGAGCAGGTAGATGTGTATTTGAGTAGTTTATTTTGTTTTGGGTTTGGCTGCAATAGCATAAAAGAAAAATTTGTAAATTTACGATTAAATGTGTAATGATATCTGTTTGATGTCAGTGCATGTTTAGAACAAGTAGATGTGTATTTGAGTAGTTTATTATGTTCTGAGTTTGGCTGCAAAAGCATAAAAGAAAAATTTGTAAATCTACGATTGAATGTGTAATGATATCAGTGCAAGTTTAGAGCAGGTAGATGTGTATTTAAGTAGTTTATTATGTTTTAGGTTTGGCTGCGAAAACATAAAAGAAAAATTTGTAAATTTACGATTGAATGTGTAATGATATCAGTGCAAGTTTAGAAGTGCAAGATTAGAAGTATATGGATAAACCCATATATAGACTACTTTGACATTTCTCGGAAAGTTGGCAACACTGTATTTTAATAATATTATAATTTATGTGGGCATTAGGAGATACTTTTCTGAAAATTTGATCAAAATCGAATAAATAATGTAGCCACAATGAATTTTTAAAAAATTATGTGATTTTTTTCTCGATAAGTTGGCAACACTGTATTTTGTTAAAATTGCATAATTTATTTAAGCACTAAAAAAAACTTTTATGAAAATTTGATTAAAATCGGTTAAATAAAATGGTCATAATAAATTTTTAAAAATTTTACTATTTTTTTTCTCGGAAAGTTGGCAACACTGTATTTTGTTAAAATTACATAAATTATATGAATACTAGGAGAATCTTTTGTGAAAATTTGAGTAAAATCGGTTGAATAACATGGCCATAATAAAAATTTTAAAAGTTTAGTAATTTTTTTCTCGGAAAGTTGGCAACACTAAATAGTAATAAAATTATGTAATTAATAGGAGCATTAGGGAAATCTTTTCTAAAAATTTGATCAAAATCGGATAAATAATGTAGCCACAATGAATTTTTAAAAACTTTAGTAATTTTTTTCTCGGAAAGTTGGCATCACTGGAAAAAACCAAAACCACATGACCATCTTGAGTAATACACAAATTTATTCTGAAAATTTCATTAAAATCGGTTAAATCGTCTATTAGGAGTTGTGGCCACAAAATTTTGACTTACGACCGAGCGAGCTGACGACGCACATCCATACACCCACATAAACTAAGTTCAGATTCGTCATCTAGAGGCTATATGAAGGATTTCTATACAATTTTTTATTTTTTTTGAAAATGTTACAGACACCGTACCAAACACTATACTACTTTTTCCTTGCAGTCAAAGTAGTAAGATTTATACAAGGTTATGACTGTTTTATACAAGGTTATGACTGTTTTATACAAGGTTAGGTTAGGTTCGTATATTATTATTATTATTATTATTATTACCTAGAGAAATAACTTAACCTAACCTAACCTAACTTGTGTGTGTGTGTGTGTGTGTTTTAGGTTAGGTTAGTTAGGTCAGGTTAGGTTTCACAAGATTATGATTGTTTTTCACAAGGTTATGACTGTTTTTTATAAGGTTACTATGATTTTTGGAAGATTTTGACTGTTTTTTTACAAGAATATGACTGTTTTTCACAAGGTTATCACTGTTTTTTAGAAGGTTATGACTGTTTTTTTACAAGATTATTTTTGTTTTTCACAAGATTATAACTGTTTCATACAAGGTTATGACTGTTTTTTTACAAGGTTATGACTGTTTTATACAAGGTTATGACTGTTTTATACAAGGTTATGAGTGTTTATACAAGGTTATGAGTGTTTTATACAAGGTTATGACTGTTTTATACAAGGTTATGAATGTTTTATACAAGGTTATGACTGTTTTTTACAAGGTTATGACTGTTTTATTAAAGGTTATGACTATTTTTTACAAGGTTATATCTGTTTTTTTACAAGATTATGAAGTTTTTCACAAGATTTTGTCTGTTTTCCACAAGATTATGTATGTTTGTTTTTTTACAAGGTTATGACTGTTTTTTTTACAAGGTTATGACTATTTTTTATAAGGTTATGACTATTTTTTACAATATTATGACTGTTTTTCACAAGGTTATGACTTTTTTTCACAAGGTTATGACTGTTTTTCACAAGATTATGAGTGTTTTTCACAAGGTTAAGACTGTTTTTCACAAGGTTATGACTATTTTTTACAAGGTTTTGACTGTTTTTCACAAGGTTATGACTGTTTTTCACAAGGTTATGACTGTTTTACACAAGGTTATGACTGTTTTTCACAAGATTATGACTGTTTTTCACAAGGTTATGACTATTTTTTACAAGATTATGATTGTTTTTCACAATGTTATGACTGTTTTCTTACAAGATTATGACTATTTTTTACAAGATTATGACTGTTTTTCACAAGGTTATGACTGTTTTTCACAGGTTATGACTGTTTCATACAAGGTTATGACTATTTTTTACAAGGTTAGGACTGTTTTATACAAGGTTATGACTATTTTTTACAAGGTTAGGACTGTTTTATACAAGGTTATGACTATTTTTTACAAGGTTAGGACTGTTTTATACAGCTACGTCATTTTGGTTGCATATTTCAACTGATTTTTTGTTTCTTTCATGTACATATAAATTTCTTGAATTAATATTGTGATTCATATATACAACAAATTGTTACTAAAATGCATTGTTATTTTACCAAGTTGAAAATAAATTTATTGTTACCAGCAATCAATTTGACCATATACTGTTTCATTTGTTTATTTAGAAAAATTAGTTTACTTTTTTTTACTTAGTTTACGCCATTAAATAAAATTAGTTGCGAGAATAATATTAGTATCTAGTTATCAAATTTCAAAACTATATTTCATTTAAATTTCGCCAACACAAACGATATATTAGTGTACTAAAGTTACTAAAATAAACAATTTAGGAAAAAAATTACTTTAAATTAATAATATAATATTGAATATATCTTATATGAAGTAGTAAACAGTATTATAAATTATTAAAAATATCTAAACAGTTTTTTAGATTTGTTTTTCGCTGTTATGTTTGAGATTACAACAAAATACAACAAAAATGAATACAAATAACAAAATATACACAAACAAAAACACACATTAATTCCTTCCAAGAGCCAAAATAAATACTGTCTCTTTCTCTTTCTAATCTATATTTGTCTCTATCTATAACTTTATCTGTCTATTTAAAGAAATAAAAAAATTGTTACATCTTTGTAACAAACGCGTGTCCGAAAACATCAAAGAATGAACATAAAAAAGAAAACTATTTATATTAACAATATAGGCTTATGAAAAAACTATTCGTATAAAAAAATGAAATTAATGAAAATGCATAATTTCTTGTTATAAAAATAAGTTGACTAGGTTTTTTTTGGCAAAGGGCACTGTTTTAAGTGTTCCCTTTATACCTATAATATACATATATAAAATATATTATATATAATAAAATATATTTTTGGGCTGTGTAAAGCTTTTGAAAAAAAAAAAAAACTATACTTTAACAAATAAAAAAATATGGTTGGAAAAAATAGCTTTTTGCCTAGTTCGAAATCGAGAAAAAAGTTTAATCCAAAACAAGTTAAGAAATTAATGAATACTTACCGCCATTTTTGAGAGTTTGTAATGCCGCCCTCCCTAGCCCAGAGCCGCCGCCGCTAATTGGCATTATTGTTTCGAAAACTATTACAAATTCCTATTTTATTTTAATGCTCATAGTATCGCTTTAAAATAATCTTTTTCAAAAAACATTTTTTTCTGATAATAATAAAGTTATATTAGTTTTTTGTACAATAATTTTTGTAATAATTGTGCCAACTTCATAATTTCAAAATTACTTTGAACTCTTTTTTTCTTCATTTGCATGAAAATTATTGAATTTTTGTTCTCTAAAAACATTGAATTATATTAATCTTTAATCAGTTACATTTGTGTAATTTACTAGAATGTTACAAATAAATTTATGTACTATTATTGCTAAGAATTACAACATTGCAAAAGTCACTATAGCGTTGCCAAATTATTCTTTCATATATATATTCTAAAGTTAGAAAACACTCGCTTTATATTAAAGAAAATAACCATGAAAATTTTGCTTTGTTGTAACCAAAAATAAACATTAGTTAAATAAAAAGTGTCATTATGCAACCGAAAAAAAATAATATAGTTTACGGAACAATTTTGCCAAAACTAATACCGTACCGTATCATAGTTCGCTGAGTTGTTTGTTAAAATAGTCTTGTATCTCTGTAGGTTTGCAGTGTAGACGGTGAGTCAAAAAAAAGCTTTAGCCCAAGCGAAAATTCGAATCCCGAACATAAAATAATTAACAAAAAACGAGTTTCATAAGAGAGGATCACATGTGCAGTTTCAAAGTTTATTAATCACTGCACTCTCTGGCATAATTAACAATATTAAACTACAATAAAAACTATTTATAATAAATATTAAAACAATTATATGTAATAATGAAATTAGTTACAAGTGGAATTTGTAGTTTAAACTTGCCTTTCTCACTTGCAACTTGACTGTTCATTTATACAAGCCAATTTTATTTTTATTCTACATCTAAAAAAGTTTATTATTAAATTATTTCTTTGTATTAAACAAATTGTGTAAACAAATTGTCATATTCAGCAAGTATCAAAATGTAAGTTTTAATTATAAATTCATTGTACATTTATTTTTATTTAGTTTTTTTGTCTATTTATTACGTAATTTAGCTGATTTTTATAACGAATATTCGTAATTTAAGTATTATGAAGGTTATCCTAGGTAGCCATGAAAAGTATATGAAAAAATGTCCAGTAACATATTGTTTTTAAAAGAAACTATTTTTAATATTAAGTTAGTAATATAATACAAATTTATATTTTCTCAGGCATAAGCATTTTGTAAAAATAATGATTTCTTTTTCAATTTTTCTTAATTCCGAAAAAACTAAAAACATCCCCCGTGCCTTGTAAAACCATTTGTCGTGTGTAAGTTTATTTGCTCAAGTAAAAACAAAAAATCGCCAGTAAAGATATAAATTATTGTCAATTGAATGCAACAAATCCCACAAAATGACATTTTTAAAAATTAATTTCCCCCACGTTTCTTTGAGAAAATTAAGCAGTGTTTTACATGTGATCCGATCATTGTAATAAAAATTATACATATCCATTTTTGCTTGTGAGACAGGAAAAACCGAAAAATTATATACATACATTTATTATTATTATTGTGTAAAATCATTTAAAAAAAATTAAACATTAATAAAATATAGTTTTTTTTTGTTTATATCTTGCAGTGGGTATAATTACTTTTATTATAGACATTATTTTCAGGTAATTAACAATTTCGACAATAATTCGAAATTTCAAATAAAGTTAGTTTTGTTGTTAGTTATGCCCACTTCTAGATAAATTAAATTATTAAAATCAGGTTGTGAGATTAGAATGTTAAATTAAAGAAAAAGAATCTATTTAAAGAGGCGGTTCAACAATGTCCATAATTTTCTAAAAACCTACTGAACTTGCAGAACTGACATATAGGGGGGCTAAACTTCCCCGTGTGTCTGTCGCAGAAAAATGCCCGTATGCGAGACGTAATTTAAAATTTAATATAAAAGAAAAATGAACTCACTATGTAGATAATTCAATAATCAAAAAATACCGGAAAAAGTATTTTCATTTATTTGTAATATGATGAAAGAAAACAAATTAACGGTATAATTGTGTATATGTTAATGTTAAATTGTTAATATTAATTTGTATAAAATTCATTTTTTTTTTTAATGGGCAATTGTTTGTATAAAGCATGGCTCCAGTTCAGATAACTTTTTAAGTTTTTTTTTTTATACACATCTTCACACAAGACACGTTCAAACACTCAAAATCGTATAGAAAAATAAAAAAAATGATACACCACTGTTTCCATAACACACCCATTTCTAATTTTCCCCAATTTCAATTTTTATCTGTTACTAATATCCTTGCGTTGTTACATTCATTCTAATGCATACAATTTGTCACGACGCGTAATCAAAGCATTTTACATTTTTTAAATAATTTTGTTTTTGAAAAATGCGCTGTAACAAATTGTATGTACATTTTTTGTTCGTTTTTTGTGTCAAAATTCACTTGTGTAATAAAATAATGGTGTTCATGAATCAGTAATGCATTTATATTTACTGCTAACTTCATTGATTTATATCCAAAAATAACGTCAACAACTTTGAAATAAGTTTTTTTATATTAAATATTTTCATTTGAAACAATAAAACCAAATTGCCAAGTAAAATATGTGAAGTTAGCATTGTATTTTTTGTGTTATTGGTTAATAGAAAAGCCATTTGAAAATGTCAATGTTTCCTGTTTGTTAGTGAAATTTGTTTGTAAATAATCGGATGAAAGAAAAATGAAAATTATAATACAAACATACGTAACAACAAACAAATGCGAATCGAAAATGACAACCGTTGATTATTTTTGTGTACTGTACAGAGAGAGATTAGTTTATTTTATAATAATAATAATTTTCAATTTTTCGTTAGTTTATAGTTTTAAACTTCGAAAGTCCACACACAACAGAAATCTAAATATAAATAAATCTTATGTTTAAACGCAGCCGTAAGCTGAAAAAACGCGACTTCTACTACTATTACTACTACTACTACCTTACCTTAAAAAACATATAAAATAATAAAAAATTAATAAAATAAAAATACAAAACATTGTACTACTCTTGTGTATGATTTGTTGTTTTTGATTTTGTGCCGAGCCGATTACAAATGCGACTAAATTTGATCTCTGAGCCCCCGTCGACTTGTACATAGGCATTAATTGCTCAACCTATTTAAAAAAAAAATACATTTAAAATAAAAAGTATATATATATCAAGAAACAAAAAAAAAAAAAAACGTTTGACGCAGGCTTAGAGGTGATCCCCGTCGCTTAGCAAACGGCCGATTCTCATATATATTCATCGTTCGGCCAATAGGAACGTTTCTTTTATAATACTCTATTTAAATAAAACTATTTTGGATTGGAATATCCAAATATACAGAAACACCAATTATTAATCTTATATTCGTATTTTGAGCGTTGTGTGTGACCTTGAAAAAAAAAAATTAATCATTATTAATAACTGATAATAATGTACAGAATGATTATAATGTCGACGATATTTATGAAATATATGAAATGAAATGAAAAAAAAATCTTTTTCTCGCGTTTTATATTTAATAGAAAAACGCTCTCTCTTTCAAATAAGTATGCAAATGTCTCTATTGGCCGGCAAAGGTGAAACCTTGTGATTTATTTGTGAAAGTCAGTATGAATCTAGTCATGTTTGTTACAATTTAAAATATTTTATAAATGTTGATTAATATACGACATTCCTATTTCAAACTATGTATTTTATTTCTGTGTCCAAAGTTTCTTCTCGTATTTATATGAAGTAACTCCACCCCCACCCAGGTTCTGTACTTAAATCTGTTAGCTCCTCCTTCGCGCAAGCGCAGATGCGTAAACTCCTCCTATTTTTGATACTTATAAATAAAAAGCTAAAATTTTTTATATATATACTGGTAGTATTTCATATGTAGAGCCTTTTGCTAAAATTTACTTGTACAGTAAACATGTATGATTTTGAATAGCTGCAGCTGTCTGTATCATCTACATTTCTACAAATGTTAATCTGTATACTTAAATGTGTCCTATTTTTGATACTTAATGAATAAAAACTATAAATTTTTTAGTACATTAGTACATATACTGGTGCTTGATGTAATATTAGGGTTTTGTCAAAATGCGTTCGTACTGGTAACATGTATGATTTGGAGCAGCAGCTGTATGTATCATATTGTAATAGTGTATTAATATACTAATAATGTATTTAATAACTGAAGATTGCTAGGATTTCTAGCTGACACACGATTAATAAAATTTTTCATTTCCCGATTTTGATAATTATAAATAGAAACTATAAGATTATGACTGTTTTTCACAAGGTTATGACTATTTTTTACAAGATTATGACTGTTTTTCACAAGGTTATGAATGTTTTTCACAAGGTTATGACTGTTTTTCACAAGGTTATGACTGTTTTTCACAAGGTTATGACTGTTTTTTACAAGATTATAAAGTTTTTCACAAGATTATAAGTGTTTTTCACAAGGTTATGACTGTTTTTTACAAGGTTATAACTGTTTTTTTACAACTGTTTTTAACTAACATTCAATGTTCAAAAATTATTTCATCCGATCCATATCATATCGCCGGCGGCAAGGGAGAAAAGGTAAAAGGTAAGGTAAAGTCTTGCGCTTTTTTGCTATTGGTCAAAATGGTTCCCCCACCAACTTCCATCACTTCTCGTGCTGATAAGGCTATAAATATGAGTGCTTAACCGTCGCTACGGGTTTTGCCAAATTTACCTCGACCAGGAAACATATATGATTTTAAAAGCTGTGTGCACAGTTTTGTCAAACGTGAAAGGGCAGGGTAAAGTCTTGCGCTTTTTTGCTATTGGTCAAAATGGTTCCCCCACCAACTTCCATCACTTCTCGTGCTGATAAGGCTATAAATATGAGTGCTTAACCGTCGCTACTGTTTTTGCCAAATTTACCTCGACCAGGAAACATATATGATTTTAAAAGCTGTGTGCACAGTTTTGCCAAACGGGAAAATCTTACTTGAATCAAATTTATTTTTTAATTTCTTTTTAATTTGTTTTTAAATATTTAAAATTTCACTTAAAATCATAATATATTTAAAAACCAGTGACTCTCAAAATGTGTGACAAGACAGAATGTGATTTTAAATGTGTTTTAACTGTATTACAAAAAAAAACTTCTACCTACAACATATCTACCTAACCTAACCTAACCTAACTTAACAATTTCTTACAATTTCACTTAAAATCACATAAAATCTTTGAAATTTTATTTAAAGTTATAAAATATTGAAAAACCAGTGACTCTCAAAATGTATGACACGACAAAATGTGAATTTAAATGTGTCTCAAAAGTTTTACAAAAAAAACTCCTACCTACAACTTATTTTCTTGACCTACCCTAACCTACCTTAACTTACCCTAACCTAACCTAACCTAACCTAACCTAATCTAACTCAACATAACCTAACCTAACCTAACGTAACCTAACCTAACGTAACCTACCCTAACCTAACCTAACCTAACCTAACCTAAAGTAACCTAACCTAACGTAACCTAACCTAACCTAACTTGACCTAACGTAACCTAACCTAACCTAACTTAACCTAACTTAACCTAACTTAACCTAACCTAACCTAACTTAACCTACACACACACACAAACTCACACACACACACACACACACACACACACACACACACACACACAAAAGTTATGTTTTTTGCGTAATTTTGTATATTGAAACCAGGTACGTACTACAACATGTCCAACAATCAACCCCCTAGGATACCCACAAAACTTTAAAATCTTTAATCGCAAATATCTTGAAAACGGCTGGGAATTTCGCAAAAATAAGCAAAATTTGCACCCCCCTAACCAACCCACACCCTTATAACCAGGTACGTACTACAACATATCCAAAAATCAACCCCCTAGGACACCCCCTTATTAATTAATTTTTTTTGAGTGGCGCCATCTCTTAGACAAACGTAATATTCTTAGCAAAAAACATTTCAGTAGCTGCTACTCAAATGTTTCCCTGCTAAAAATGCTGCATTTGCCTCAGAGATGGCGCCACTAGCTATTACTGAAATGTTTTCTGTTAAAAATATTACATTTATCTCAGAAATGGTGCCACTAGCTAATTAATTAAACCAACCCCTAAAACTGTGATAAAAATATAGAGAAAAATTTTAATTTTTGTTTGTTAAATGCGTAAAATAGAACATTTTAACGAAATTTTATTGAGTGGCGCCATCTCTTAGACAAACGTAATATTTTTTAGCAAAAAACATATCAGTAGCCGCTACTCAAATGTAACTACCGCTACTCAGTAAAAATACTTCTTCTTCTTCTTATACAAGAAACATACACAAAATTTATCTGGCCAACTGGATTTGTCTTAACCTTAAATACTGTCAAATACATTATATTTTTATGTTTTACTTATTGTAAGAAGCTCTTTTGGTAGAAAATTAATTTTAATCATGAATAGTTTTATTTGTAACATTGTCAATTATGTACAAATGATAAGAATTTATTATTTTTTGTTATTTATTCTTTTTCTTCTTAAACTAGAAATATTACACATTATTTGTCTGGCCAACTGGATTTTGACAGCTTGTTATAAGTTTGCAAACAATATATTTATGTTTTACTTCTTGTTAACAAGCATTATTTGGTAGAAATATAGTATTTTAATCATGAATAATTTTATACAACATTGTCAATTATGTACAAGTGATAAAAATATATTATTTACTATACTCAACCTGGATTCCGATGTCAAACGTTTCGTAGATAAATTGGAAGCAATTATGCCACCAGAAATTGTAAGAATGAAGTAATTTGTTTTGATTGTAATATACATTATTGTTTCTGAATCTTATACATTTCTTATTTTAGGTAGATTGCAAGATCAGATTACCGAATGATATTTGTACAATTTGCGCTGTTGAATGATGCTTATAAATTTATGAAACGTCACTGTTTCGCATCTCAAATAATATTAAAACAACCGATTTAAATGAAGAACTTTGTCGATTATGTGCTGGTGGTCGTAATAATATAACATTTACTTTAACTACAATGGATTCGGATAATGTATTGTGTTATCATACACAAATTGGAAGCTATTGCGTCGGAAATTGTAAGTAAAATATACTAGGTTAAATCAGGTCCACGAAACGAAATTATATGCTTAGAAATTGATAAGTAGTCATTTATTTATTGTCTCTTACATAAGTTTTAAGTACAGACCACATTTAACCTTGCCTAATTGAATGTATTTTAAATTTTAATATCTTTATTAGTTTTGTTTAACTGGAATTAATATAAAATAAGTTGTAATTGTAATAATGAAATTAAAATATATTATTTAACAATGATTAATGTGTGAATTATTTATTGATATGTGATAAAAGTTATATATTTATAGTATAAAAGCATGCCAAGAGTAAATTAAATGCGTTATTAACAAGAATAACTGGTACGAACTAATGCAGACTTGTTTAAGTTACAACTAGACAGTGAAAATTCTAGCCAAAGGTTTGTATAAATAATAATAATAAACTATACATATTGTACATTATAATTACACGTTATTTTATTGATATTACCGCAAATAAAT
Organism: Clivina fossor; assembly: GCA_963966155.1. NCBI lineage: Eukaryota > Metazoa > Arthropoda > Insecta > Coleoptera > Carabidae > Clivina > Clivina fossor. Next base: position 8,421,918 of record OZ014566.1, read on the forward strand.
ACAACAACAACAGTTACGTTTACATAGAGTTGTAATGAAATATATGAATTATTTTCGTTAAGAATGTAATGTCGTTTGTGGAATGCGCCTAATTCCTGGCTTTTCGTCAACACTATGGGCTTTCAGCAGCAATATTCTCAATTGTTCTTGAGCGACGCACACGGTTTCGATTCTTCACATCACTAAGTTGTCCCAACAGCTCAAATTTTTTAACCAGTTTCACTATTATTGCTGGGCCGAGAAGGTGCTTCACGACAACCCAAAAGTGCTTTAGTTTTGTGAACTGCGCAAAATTTTCACCATTTCTCTAGTGAATTTTAACAATTTCAATGCGTTGTTGAAGCGTGTATCGTTGCATTTTTAGTAATGGCGTAGTTTTTACTTGTCAAATAATAACAGCTTCAAAAGTGACAGCTGCCCAGATAGCAGGCTATTCAAAATGAAACCTCTTATTGGAAAACCCTATATATGCTTTAATATATGTTTTGAGATAATTAAGTGTATATTTATTACAAAAAACTTTAGTAGTAATGTGTAAAAAGTGATATTTTAATAAATTACAAAATCTAATCTGTTAATTATACTACAAGTATTGACTAGGTAGCTACCTATATGAAAATCAGAAAAATGATTTTCCCAAAGATAAAATTAAATAATTTAAATACACACACACCATTCATTAAACCTTTTTTTCAAATTTTCTATTAATTCTATTAAAATGTCAAAATAAAAATATGATAAATTTCAAAACAAAATGAAAGCATTTATTTTTCGGCTTTTTCTGAACAAAATAAACAATTCTGAATTATAAATCAAATGTAGTTTGTACAAATGAATTAAATTTGAGTTTGTGGTTGTCTGTTGTGACATCATCGGCTGTTGAGTTGGAGGTGGTGCAGCTGATCCGACATTAATCCTCTTAAAAACATTGATATCGTTCGCTCGCTCGCCATGGTAATAACCTCTGTATTTCAAAAATAAATTTATTATTCATCACAATAAATGTGATTACGAGAAGCAAGCGTCGTTTGAAAGCGTTTCAAACTAAATAGAAATATACATTAAACTTACATACACATTTGTGCTAATAAAATAATCTAGTCTGCTAAAATGATTCTAACTTTGTAAAGAAATTCGTTTGGTCTGGCGCTGGCTGGCTGGTTTTATACTTTCAAGGGCGTATTCCCTACATATCCTAGAGAATTTTTACACCAGGTTCCCTCTTTAATGCTTGTTGTTTTAATATTTACTAATACATTTGAGAATCGAAACATTTGTTTTAGAAATTCATAAGCGCAAATTGTACAAGTACCATTCGGTGTAATTTGGATCTTGCAATCATCCACCTAAAATCAAAAATAAAAGATTAACGAACAATAACGCAGATAATAGGTAGGTATAATACAATCAAAAGATATTATTTCATTCTTACGAAACGTTTGCCATCTGTATCCAGAATCTGAACAATACATTTTTATTATTTATACACAAAATTGGTTTGGCAATGTTGTTGAATAAACTTATATTAAACATCATTAAAATGATTAATTTGCTACCAAAAAAAGCTTCTTATAAAAACTAACTGGACACACAGATTTCTGCAATACCGACTTTGGCCAGTGGCGTAGCCAGAAACTTATCATGGCGGGGAGTTACTAATATTAATCAATAAAGATAATACTATAATTTGTAGAAAAAATAAAGAGCAATAAAAATTCTACTTTTATAAAAATGAAAGTAAAATAACATATTTTATATTTCACATACGTATGTTTTCTGGTCGTTCAGGTTCTTGGGGGGATTTTTCAACCCTCCTCCCTAACATCCCCCCTTGGCTACGCCACTGACTACGGCAACTGTGCATATTTGACGCGGCGGCGCTGCGCTGAGACTACGTTAGTCAAAATCATGATAAGTAGCTAATGTCACTGTTTGCAAACTATGCAAGCGGTTACTACGTAAGTCAAAATAGATATATGTTTTGATTCAACTTTTTCATTCAAAACACTTATTAGTTTCAAATAATAAATCTCCGCGAATAAAAATGTATAGATTAGATCATTATTAATTATTATTATGGTATATTTTTATGCAATAATATTGTAGTATATATTTTGTCTTTTGTTTATTATTGTATGTATACACACTATGCTAGTCGTTATATTCTATTTAATAAAGATTTTGACTGCAAAGAAAAGTGGTATAGCTTTTGGTAGGTACGGCGGTGTCTGTATCATAAACAATAATTATAGTAGGAAGTAATTCTTTAGCGAGTGAGATAAAATTACGTTGATTTGAAGTTAAGTTTAATTTTTAATAATTCTAACCATACATAACTTGTCTGACTTTTGTGTGTGACATTTCATTGCAAGTGTCCTTGTACTTAAATTTAAAATAAAACTGTTTTTAAATGAAAATTCTGGATTAAATATTTTAGTTATAACCTAACCACAAACTCACATCTCGTTTCTTCATCATGCATCAACACAAGTGACATATACAGTGAAAATATGTGTTTTACAATGAAATTAAACTGTTTTAGATTAATGTTCTGTGCTAATATTGATAAATATAATCTCAACGTTTCGACGAAATTATTAAACATTTGTTTTCATAGGTACTTAACTGCAATTCACATTTTTCGGAATGATAAAATCAATGTTTTAGGGGGGAAAAACGGCTTTAGGTTTAAGTTCTATGTTAATAGTTATTTATAATTGACCTTTCGACGTACTGAACGTTTTCATTTTCATCAAGAAAACTGATACAAATGATAAATATGACATATGATACATGACACATAGCACATATCAAGTTACTGGAGAAATGTGCCCTGTTTTTTGAGCGATTTGAATCAAATTTTTACAGATAATAGACAAATATATATTCTATGACCTGCTGAAAACTGCGGTATGATAAATTCAATAGTTTTGGAGATTTTTTTTTTTAAGTTTTGTCGGAATTACATATACATTTATAATCGATATTTATTGATTGGAGAGTAAATTAAATGCGTTATTAACAAGAATAACTAGTACAAACTAATGCAAACTTGTTTAAGTTACAGCTAGAGAGTGAAAATTCTAGCCAAAGGTTTGTATAAATAATAAAACACAATACATATTGTGTACAGTATATAATTACACGTTATTTTATTGATATTACCGCAAATAAATACAACAGTTACTTTTACATAGAGTTGTAATTAAATATATTAATTATAAATTATTTTCGTTAATAAATAATAATTTAATATTTTACTTAAAAATTTTAGATATCGAATCGAATTTAGCGGAATTTAAGACTTTTAAAGATGGCTGCTGTTTAGTTAAAACATCGTCGTATGGATGACACTAGTTGTATTAAAATTGATAAATGTCAAAATTAAATGTATCTATAATAAATAATAATAAAAGTATATTAATAGATTATTAATAAATATAATTTTAATTAATTACAGTCGCATTTTATATATATATATATATATATATATATATATATATATATGAAAAGTTTATATAAAAATGTTATAAATACTACGCATGGAATCTGTTGGTCGTGATATCTGTCAAAACCTGCTGGAAAATGATATTTATAAAACATTTTTGTAATCCGCATTTAAAGGTAATAGAATATTTAATTGAGATTATTATTCCGATTATATTCAATTATTTCCCAATAAAATTCATTTATATCGCAGGATTTAAATCCAGTTTCGCAAACCGAAAGTGCCCCATATCAGACAATGATGATAGAAAAATGCGAGGCGATGCTATCGGTGATGATACAATGTATAGCAAACGCGATACGTGTTAAAAACTCTATTAAAACTGATGAACAACGAATGGAACGATGAATTGGAAAGCGATATGTGTTTTATATGGGGATATGACAACCGATAAAGAGACGTTGTTGATTTTCTTCTAACGAATCAATTCATCGAAATATCGCTCGGTTTAATCGTCGCCGAAGCAAACAAGCCACCACCACGTCTTATTGAAATACTAATCGGTATTATCGGAAATATGTGTTTTTATTCACAAACTTTTCGTCGTAAATTTACACAGTAGAGAAAATCGAACTGTTTTTTATCATCATCGGTTTTAAATACAATCGCCCGATAGCCATGTAATGTAATCTCAATCAAATTAATTTCATTCTAAAAAACTCACAGAATACGGAATTATTATTACATACAATTCAAGCCAGCCACCGCCGAAATATTTGTTGCCAATGCTCAAACTCGACAAATTTGCTATAATTCAAATTTTCGATAACGCCCAAATGAGGCATACATAAAGAATTATTAAATAAATGCGAAAATTATAATTGGTCCAATGAATTAGAAAATTATATCAAATCGTATTTGAAAGTTTTAGAAAACTTTTGTTCATTCATACAAAATCAAACCGAATTAATGTCAAGCTTTTCCGAAAACTATGTTAATCGAACAACAATAATCTGTATTCAAAACACTTTGATTATTTATATTATATATATATATATATATATATATATTTATTTACCAATAAAAATACGCTATCTCTTTGCCTTTCTAATATAGTACCTACCTATAATGTATGAACAATTTTTGTTTTTCTCAATATAAACTTGGATAACCTGAAAATCTAGGAAAATGACATAATACAAAATATAGTATTTATTTATTTCAAACACATACACATAAATTTATATATATATATATTTCTTGTTATAATATACATTATGTTAATTGTAAGCAATTAAGACAAAAGAAAATTGATAAAATTCTTCATTTAAATGGTGTTTTAATATTGTTTGAGAATCGATACATTTGTTTTATAAATTCATAAGCGCATCTCATTCAACCGAAATAACCATTCGGTGAGGAGTTGATCTTGCAATCTACCTAAAATAAAAACAAAAAAACATTTACGAACACTAATGTATGTAGGTAGGTGTATATTACAATCAAAGAAATTATTTCATTCTTACAATTTCTATCATAATTGCTCAAGCTCCTTCCAATTTATATACGAAACGTTTGCCATCTGAATCCAGACTAAATATACTGAACAATACATTTTTATCATTTATACACATAATTGGTTTGGCAATGTTGCATAAACTTATATTAAACATGATTAAAATGATTAATTTTCTACCAAAAAAAGCTTCTTATAAAAAGTAAAAAGATCTATTCGATAGAACTGTATTAGAGGTTAACTTAGAAGAAATAATCTGTCACGAAACTAGTTGGCCAGATGAATTTTGTGTAATGTTGCTGGCTGGACTTTATCTGCATTAATGTAAAAAATTACTTTAAATATTATTAAATTTGTCACGTCGACTAATAATAATAATAATGTCTTTTAATTAAGTACTATAAAAATCCAAATGTATTTGAAACTATTTCTAACACAACATTCAACTGGCCAACTCTAGTTTCAGCTTGCAAAATCATGCTGTCTTCCTATTGGCTGAGACGGACCGTCCAAGAATGTGACTGCAAGAGGGGTGAGGGGTGAGTGAGTGCTACTACGCACGCTGACAGTGAAATGAAAACCATAATGGAATGGCAACTCCTATCTCAATAGCATTGTAGGCGCTGGCACCAAGAACTGTCACTAAAAACTCAATGTGGGTAGGTTATCCTATTCTAAAGGCTATTTTCTCTCTCTCAATGTGGTTAGGTTATCCTATTCTAAAAGCTATTTTCTCTCTCTTGTTGCGCATGCGCAAACATACCAATATAATTAGCAATATCTGGAATCTGAAATCAAATATGTTTTATTATTATTATTATTGTTTGTAATTTATATATACATAAAACGCAGCAGTAGAATGTAAAAACGAACGCACCAACACCATTCACATACTCAGCCAGGTCCTCCCTGTACCCAGCATTTTGGCATGATTTTGGCCATGGCTGGGCCGAGCGTAGCGCCTAGCATGATATCATTTATTTAGTGCTTAAAGAGGTGAATGTGCTTAGAAAATGTTTTTGTTAGAATAAATAGCAGAGAATAATAATTATGCATATATTTCTTTTTCTCTAAAAATAGAATTATTTGTTGCAAATGAATGACAGTTGTAGGTGTATATTTTCATTTGTATATTTGACAGTGTTTTAAGTTTCTTTGTTTTTTCTTCGTTTAAGTGCTTATTATTACAATTAACTTAATGTATATAACAAGAAAAATATATATATTTGTATATGTGTATGTGTGTTTGAAATAAATAAATAAATAAATAAATAAATACTAATATATTTTGTACGATTTTTCATTTGTATTATGACATTTCTTCCCTCTAGATTCATAGGTTATCGAAAATCATAGAAATATCGTATTTTTATTGGTAAATAAATATAAATATATAATATAAATAAACATAAGTTAGCTTTGAAAAAAAATAAATTAATGATTTAAAAAATATGTAATAAAACTTTTTAATAGATTATGAATGGTGTTGTGTGAAATATTGAAAATAAACTTTCAAATTACTTTTATTCTAATATAGATATTTATTTATACAATATTAAAAAGAAAAGAAAAAAAGAAAAAATTCGATTCAGGCAAGTATTGAACCAGCGATCTGTAGGTTCGGAGTCCAGCATCATACGACAGAGCCATAGATTATTACACTAGTGTATATATAATATATAATATATAAAGACTCTACTCTTTTATTTATATAATATATAACCTTGCTCTCGCTGACCTTGCAAAAGCGCAAACTCGAGTCAACCACTTGGCCAGTTAAATATTTATAAATCTCTTGTAAATACATATTGATTTTTATAGTAATTAAAAACAATTATTTGAAATAACATTTAGATTTCGCGTTTTACAATAATATACATATGTAAAAGTGTAAAATATTACATTTTGCTGAATAGCAAACAATTACATTAAACAAAATTAATCTGGCCAACTGGATGAATGATTTTTATAAGTTAACCTCCAATCAACCTGCAACTGTCATAATATATTTTTATATGTTTTTTGGATGGTAGAAAATTGAATCATGAATAGTTTTATGCGCAACATTGTCAATTCTATTATGTACAAGTGATAAAAATGTATTATTCACTATATACTGAGATCTGGATTATTCAGATGGCAACTATATTTCGTGGGAATAAATTGGAAGGAAGCAATTATGCCAGAAATTGTAAGAATGAAATTATTTGTTTTGATTGTAATACATACATTATTCTATCTGAATCTTTTACTTTCCTTATTTTAGGTAGATTGCAGGATCAAATTGCCGAATGGTATTTGAACAATCTGTTAAATCAGAAGCTTATAAATTTATAAAACAATGTTTTAATTCTGAAATAATATTAAAACAACTGATTTAAATGAAGAACGTTGTCGATTATGTGGTGCTGGTGGTGATAATATAACATTTACTTTAACTACAATGGATTCGGATAATTAAATTCCACTATAAGCTATGTGGATACGTTAATTGGTTATATGGTAACAAATGAAATCAAATAACATAATTGTTTTATGTAATTTTTATTGTAAATGTACATGTATTCAAATTAAAACTTATTTTATATAAATTTCAATTAAACACAACCAACAAACTTAATAAAATTTAAAATATTCTAATTAAGGTTGCCGAGAAAGATGTCAGAAAATTCTAACCTAAACGAGACAACGAGCTATATTTGCAAAAGAATAAAATCTCAACAAGTTGCTAATAATTCTGCAAATTTCGTTAGCGACGAAGATATTGATAAAGCAGACAACATAAGGTAACTAGTTTTAAATATTTAACTGTGTGATACATTTTGGAAATAAGATAAATAAATATATAGATAAATATTTCAAAGGTGTCTTATATATTTTAGAAAAATTGAAACTGCACAAGAAGAAATATCACAATCGGATTTATTTTCTTCGACATTTGCATCATTGAGAGAAGGTCATTTGAATCAGGCATATAAATTTAAAAATAATTGCTTGAGAAATCGCAAGAAACTTTAAAACACACAACTACGAAATAATAAATCGACAGAAATAAGCGAAAAATTGCAAGAAAATAAAAACTGTCAAATTGAATATAGACAATTCTGCGACAGAAAATAGGTAGGTACCTATTCATTTGAACTGACAGATCTATATTTTTACTTATACATTATTATATTAGTTGTAATAATAAGTGATTTTAAACATTATGTTGTTATGTATAAGAGTCTATAAAAATTTTATCTTTATCTTGTTTGCAGAGTGGTATCGCTAAAATTGAACAGAAGAAGCAAAACGGAGATGTTATTTAGCGAAATATTGTTTACACAACGTTAACAAAGGCTAGAATTAGTATATTATATCATTAATTAGTTTTCCGATGCATTTGCAACATGTTTTTTTATCAATTGCCCCAAATGATTGACATCTGCCGAAAAGAATTGAAAAGACGATATTCGACGAATTATTGGAGTTACATTTTGTTTATTAAGCCTACAACTATTAAATAATAAGATTAATTACTAATCCGAAGCACATATATCTGTTCCGAAGCCTACTACACATGATGCAGAGTTCTTCAGCATACCTTTTCGGAAAAAATAAACGAATAATATGTGGGGAGGTAAAATAGAATAAAGACTGAACGCGCAAATAATATAAATAGAATGCGGATGTATTTATTATTCCCATTGAATTTTACGATAAAAATATTTGTCACGATCTGAACAAAGATTAGATTTTGTTTTCGGTAAGGATTTTATATAGGTATACATTTCCATTAGGAATTTAGGAACCAGAGTTTTAGTGAAAATTCTAACACAAATTATTATTATTATTTGCAGGAACAACAATCGGAAAAGAATAATGGAAAATGCATTTATTTAGGTGGATTACAGTTTGGAGCTTGCAGTAAATTTTTCGACAATTCCTTAAAATGTTTCGTGTGTTCGTCCGTCGCAACAACAGTGTATTTAAACGTCACGCGAATTAATAATTATATATGCTTTAATATATCTTTAATAATATATATGCTTTAATAAATCTGTTTAAATGTATATTTACAATGTAAATTAGCTAGCGCACTTAAAACTTCATTAAAGATTTTAAGTAAGATTGTTGTGTAGTGATTTTACATGATTTTAATTGAGGATAATTGTAATTTATAATAAAAATACGATATCTCCGTTGCCTTTTTAATATAGTACTTATAATGTACAAACAATTTTTGTTTTTCTCAATATAAACTTGAATAAACCTAAAAATCTAGAAAAATAACATAATACAAAAGAAACATCTTACAAAATATAGTATTTATTTATTTATTTCAAACACATACACATATATTTATATATATTTCTTGTTTTATACATTATGTTAATTGTAATAAGCAATTAAAAGAAATTACCATTCGGTAAGGTTGATCTTGCAATCTATCTAAAATAAAAACAAAAAAATGATTTACGAACACTCTAATGTAGATGTATATTACAATCAAAGAAATTATTTCATTCATACGAAACCAATTAATTAATTTATTCCCTGAGCTATTAAATCTCTAAACTAATATTTTCCACAAATCAAATTAGCAGTGACACACAAGTTTAATGAACTCGCCACCTGATTTTCAAGGTCAATGTCAAACTTATTATTTTTACACAAATATTTATTCCTTTAGCAATATAGGAGGTTGTAATTAAAATAATAACAAATATGTTTATACAGTTTTATTGTAACATAGTTTTAAGTACACATAATAATAAATATATATATATACAAATTATTAACATGACTTACCTCGACTTTAAATATCATATTCCCAACCCAATAATACCTTCAAATCCGATTTAAATCTATCGATAATTTGCCAATAACCCCATATTAATCTCCCCGCAATTCAAATTATATTATTACAAAAAATTACGTATGTCACATGGGAGCAGAGGAGGTTGGTTATAAACTAGTTTCGCATTATACCACCATTTGTGCGTGCGCTAAAGTCGCGCTACAATCTTTAATGGATCTCTTGCAATAGGGTCAATTAGCAGCCGAAAATAGTTTAAAATAATAATTAAAATAGTTTCATTGCATTATTGTTATGTCTTCATATAGATTATATAGTAATATAGCTATTAAAATATATTAACAATATAAATACATGTATATAACGACTTTAAATATTAGCGAAATTTAATTTAATCCAAAAATAGCCTCTCGTGTAAGGGATCCATTATCTGTATTCATTTAACCCGGTTGTGAAATAATTCTGCCCGGTTCTGATTGGTGAATATTGGCCGAAACACGACAAATTTATTTCGTAAAATTTTTAACGAATCCATCTGTATTCATTTAAAGTTTTTGTGAAAGAATTGCAGTAGGTATTTATTGGTGAATATTGACGAATTTTTGACAAAATTATTTAGAAAATTGGTGAAATGAATACATATTCTGTTATATACAAATAAATTATATTAAAAAAATTCTTAAATACTGATTAATAAATTTTTCGCATTTATGAAATGAAATAAATAGTTTTAATTATATTAATTTATTATGCAATTGTGTGCAATCATCTGCTGAATTAAATGAAGAACTCTGACATCAAATCTCGAATAATTTTACTTACATTTATTTCTTAGTTTACCGACTAATTATATAGTATTTTATTGAAAATAATATATGTTATTAATAAAATTGTAATAAATTCAACAAGACAATTGGACCACCGTATTTAACTGGGTCAAAGTAATTTTGAACCATTTTAAACCCTATGTAACGTCAATATAAGGTCGAATATCTATTAGATTTTTCGTAAATGAATTTAGTAATTAATTAGATGTATTTGAAACTATTTCTAATACAACATTCAACTGGCCAACTCTAGTTTCAGCTTGCAAAATCATACTGTCTTCCTATTGGCTGAGACGGTCCGTCCAAGAATGTGACTGCAAGAGGGGTGAGGGGTAAGGGGTGAGTACGCACGCTGATACACGTACAATATGTCTGTTTTTTACAAGGTTATGATGGTTTTTCACAAGGTTATGATGGTTTTTTACAAGGGGTTACTAGGACTGTTTTATACAAGGTTATGACTATTTTTCACAAGGTTAGGACGATCCGATATTTTACGAAAGTGAAAAAGAAATACTGCACGATTTGGGTTTTGTCATAATAAGATTTCTGTTAATTATATTTCCATAGTTTCTGATTTTCACCATTTCTCTAGAGAATTTTAACAATTTCAATGCGTTGTTGAAGCGTGTATCGTTGCATTTTTAGTAATGGCGTAGTTTTTACTTGTCAAATAATAACAGCTTCAAAAGTGACAGCTGCCCAGATAGCAGGCTATTCAAAATGAAACCTCTTATTGGAAAACCCTATATATGCTTTAATATATGTTTTGAGATAATTAAGTGTATATTTATTACAAAAAACTTTAGTAGTAATGTATAAAAAGTGATATTTTAATAAATTACAAAATCTAATCTGTTAATTATACTATAAGTATTGACTAGGTAGATACCTATATGAAAATTAGAAAAATGATTTTCCCAAAGATAAAATTAAATAATTTAAATACACACACACACACACACACACCATTCATTAAACCTTTTTTTCAAATTTTCTATTAACTCTATTAAAATGTCAAAATAAAAATATACAATTCTGAATTATAAATCAAATGTAGTTTGTACAAATGAATTAAATTTGAGTTTGTGGTTGTCTGTTGTGACATCATCGGCTGTTGAGTTGGAGTTGGTGCAGCTGATCCGACATTAATCCTAAAACATTGATATCGCTCGCTCGCCATGGTAATAATCTATGTATTACAAAAATAAATTTATTATTCTTATTTTAGCTTATTTTAACAAAGGTTGTACAGATTTTACATGTAAGTAAAAGCATCATATTATAGATGTAGTGAAAAATTTCTTTTATATGAAAAATAAATGATGGTTCTCAAAAGAACCGATGATAAAATGTCTTCTTTTTATGCAGATGGGGAAAATGCTGAAGTAAAATTCGCTGATTACAGACAGGCTATATCACTTTTCCTTGCAGTCATAAAAACTGAAACACATAAAATTAAATATTTAAATCAAGTTGAAAACATTACAAGTCAAATATTGTACGATATTTATTAACAAACAAGCTTTATTTCTAAATTTACAGCTCGCAACAGCAACAGTGAATAATAATTCATGTTTTTAGTAAGTAAATAAAAACAAAACTAGAAACCATTAACAAACAATATTATTTAACAATTGTCGATCTATTGTTTATAATAATAGAACAGTTTCACGCAGCAAACAATAATTATTTACCAAATAAAACTGATATAAATGATTGATTGTCTCGAAAAACTGTTTTTAAACATAACAAAATACTTAATTGAATTTTTATTTATATATAAAAACATAGACACACACACACACACACACATGTCACTGGCAACACTACTTAGTATATTAGAACACTAATTAATTAATTAATAAGCCAGTAATGTAATAATTACATTTGGTTAATTTTGTAAAAAATTTCAGCAACGCTGTCAACAGCTGTCTGGTCACACAGCTCACGACTGGACACACAGATTTCTGCAATACCGACTTCGGTCAGTGGCGTAGCCAGAAACTTGTCAAAGCGGGGAGTTACTAATATTAATTAATAAAGATAATACTATAATTTGTAGAAAAAATAAAAAGCAATAAAAATTCTACTTTTATAAAAATGAAAGAAAAATAACATATTTTATATTTCACATACGTATGTTTTCTGGTCGTTCAGGTTCTTGGGGGATTTTTCAACCCTCCTCCCTAACACCCCCCCTTGGCTACGCCACTGACTACGGCAACTGTGCATATTTGACGCGGCGGCGCTGCGCTGAGACTACGTTAGTCAAAATCATGATAAGTAGCTAATGTCACTGTTTGCAAACGATGCAATTTTTCAATTTCAATTTCTAAATTCGAGAATTATTTTCAAATAATTAATATCCGCTGATGTATCCGACAAATGTATATTAAATTTAAATTATAACATAATAAAATATTAGTGTGTAGACATTAGCTAATGTCACTGTTTGCAAATTATGCAAGCGGTTACTATGTAAGTCAAAATAGATATATGTTTTGATTCAACTTTTTCATTCAAAACACTTATTAGTTTCAAATAATAAATCTCCACGAATAAAAATGTATAGATTCATTATTAATTATTATTATGGTATATTTTTATGCAATAATATTGTAATATATATTTTGTCTTTTGTTTATTATTGTATGTATACACACTATGCTAGTCATTATATTCTATTTAATAAAGATTTTGACTGCAAAGAAAAGTGGTATGTTTAGTAAATATGTTTTGTTTATTAGAAAATGTTATAACTATTTTCTATATAGAGCAACGTATAATAATTTATATCGTATTTATTTAAATTTAATCTACTATAATATTGCTATATGCTGTGTCTAATATTATATTTGTTTCAGAATCATAAAATTGGAATAGCGTTTTGAATATTTTTATTGTATGTGTTAATAGAAACTATTAAATACAATAGCTTATACAACTACAACTGTGGGGGCTATGAAATACTCAAGTTAATTTATATTCAATCTTTTTTTATCTAGGCCAAGATTTACGAATTCGAACTAGTTTTTTAAGTTGCCTGCTGACTGACAAAACAAACATTAGTGCAATACTTTTCCAGTGTAAAAATGTATGATAAAGTGATAAATTCTAATAATAGTGACTTAAAAAGTCATAATTATAAAGTGATAAGAAAAATTGACCATGTTGGTGGTATTAGGTTAGGTTATAATGTTTGCTCAAAAATTATGGAAAAGATAATAAATAAATGATTATTTAACAATTTATAAGCATGTAATTTATTTCGTAAACCTGATTAAAACTAGTATTTGATTTACAATTTCCGATGCAATGGTTTCCAATTTGTATGATACGAAAACATTATCCGTATTCATTGTAGTTAAACTAAATGTTATATTATCACAATCAGCACATAATCGACAGTGTACCTAAAGAAAGCTTCCTAGAATAATTAAAACATAAAAATAATTGTATTTGATAGTATTAGAGGTTAACTTATAAAAATCTGACATATCCAGTTGGCCAGATGAATTTTGCGTAATGTTTTTAGTATAAGAAGAAGAATACATTCTATTTTTATGTTTTATTTATTGTAAGAAGCTCTTTAGGTAGAAAATTAATTTTAATCATGAATAGTTTTATGTAAAATTGTCAATTATGTACAAATGATTTAAATTTATTATTTCTTGCTATTTATTCTTCTTCTTCTTAAACTAGAAATATTACACATTATTTGTCTGGCCAACTGGATTTTGACAGCTTATTATAATTTCGCAAACATAATATATTTATGTGTAACAAGCATTATTTGCTAGAAAAATAGTATTTTAATCATGAATAATTTTATGTAATTATTGTCAATTATGTATAAGTGATAAAAATATATTGTTCACTATACTTGATCTGGATTCAGATGGCAAACAGGTTTCGTAGAGAAATTGTAAGAATGAAATTATTTGTTTTGATTGTAATAATATACATTATTGTATCTGAATCTTTTACTTTCTTTATTTTATTCAACTGGTCAACTAGTTCCAACAATCATTTGCTGCATACAGTGTCGTCTCATTCAAATGGAATTAAACCGTATGTAATTTTACGTGGTAATTTATGCTAATTATGCAAAAGTTGGTGTTAGTCAGTTAAGATGCGGTTCGGTTCGGACGCATGTTGAGCGAATGGGGGTCTAATGCACGTTTGCTGTTAAAAAGATTTATTTGAATGATTTTGATATGGTTGATACGATTGACCAGTGGATCAGTCCGATGAGTAGTTGGAGTGGTGGTATGATTGAAAGAGTGGCTTGCTTGCAGCGATAGTTTCCAAGTAGTAGGAATAGAAGTGAGAGCATGCGATGAGAGAGGAGGAATTGTGGAATGTGGATGAAGTTGCGCTTGTGCTGGATAGGAAGGAATATGTTTGGAGGGGCGACTGATTTTGTCGGGATGATGAAAAGTGAGTTTGTGCCACACCCTGCTAGGGGGTACATGGCCTTATTCTGTATGTGTGTGTGTGTGTGTGCGTGTGTGCGTCACATTTTGTTACACATTTTGTGAGTCACCTAGTCATCTACATGTAAAAATGACATAAATTACATGTAAAATTACATAAACTACATGTACAAGTAATTTATGTACTTTTACATGCAGTTTACGTAATTTTACATGTAATTTATGCTAATTTTACATGTATTTTTTTTTTAATAGGATGAGGCTATTTATACATACTAAAAGAAAAAAAAAACAAGATTAGAGTATATGAGTATATATACAAAGTTATGACTGTTTTATACAAGGTTATGACTATTTTTTACAAGGTTATGACTGTTTTTTACAAGATTATGACCGTTTTATACAAGGTTATGACTGTTTTATACAAGGTTATGACTGTTTTAGAGCAGGTAGATGTGTATTTGAGTAATTTATTATGTTCTGAGTTTGGCTGCAAAAGCATAAAAGAAAAATTTGTAAATTTACGATTAAATGTGTAATGATATCTGTTTGATGTCAGTGCATGTTTAGAACAAGTAGATGTGTATTTGAGTAGTTTATTATGTTCTGAGTTTGGCTGCAAAAGCATAAAAGAAAAATTTGTAAATCTACGATTGAATGTGTAATGATATCAGTGCAAGTTTAGAGCAGGTAGATGTGTATTTAAGTAGTTTATTATGTTTTAGGTTTGGCTGCGAAAACATAAAAGAAAAATTTGTAAATTTACGATTGAATGTGTAATGATATCAGTGCAAGTTTAGAGCAGGTAGATGTGTATTTGAGTAGTTTATTTTGTTTTGGGTTTGGCTGCAATAGCATAAAAGAAAAATTTGTAAATTTACGATTAAATGTGTAATGATATCTGTTTGATGTCAGTGCATGTTTAGAACAAGTAGATGTGTATTTGAGTAGTTTATTATGTTCTGAGTTTGGCTGCAAAAGCATAAAAGAAAAATTTGTAAATCTACGATTGAATGTGTAATGATATCAGTGCAAGTTTAGAGCAGGTAGATGTGTATTTGAGTAGTTTATTATGTTTTAGGTTCGGCTGCAAAAACATAAAAGAAAAATTTGTAAATTTACGATTGAATGTGTAAATGATATCAGTGCAAGTTTAGAGCAGGTAGATGTGTATTTGAGTAGTTTATTATGTTTAGGGTTTGGCTGCAATAGCATAAAAGAAAAATTTGTAAATTTACGATTAAATGTGTAATGATATCTGTTTGATGTCAGTGCATGTTTAGAACAAGTAGATGTGTATTTGAGTAGTTTATTATGTTCTGAGTTTGGCTGCAAAAGCATAAAAGAAAAATTTGTAAATCTACGATTGAATGTGTAATGATATCAGTGCAAGTTTAGAGCAGGTAGACGTGTATTTGAGTAGTTTATTATGTTTAGGGTTTGGCTGCAAAAGCACAAAAGAAAAGTGTTTGTTGTGGAAATAAGATTTTTACCAGGGGAGGGGGGGTGGGGGGGTTAGGGGAGGAATCAAGTGGGTTCGAAATAGATATTAATGTATGATGAGTGTAAAATTGAATTAAAAAAAATGTTGTAGCAAAAGTTGGTGTTAGTCAGTTAAGATGGTTCGGACGCATGTTGAGCGAATGCGTCTAATGAACGTTTGCTGTTCGAAAGATTTATTTGAATGATTTTGATAGTATACGTTTGTGTGGACGTCCGGTGTGGGTGTTTTTGGGTACATGGCGTGATTGTGTATGTATGTATGTATATTTGCTACTCTAGGTTAGGTTAGGTTTAATCTAGGTTGGATTACTCTAGGTTTAATCTAAGTTAGGTTAGTCTAGGTTTAATCTAAGTTGGGTTACTCTAGATTTAATCTAAGTTGGGTTGGATTTTATGCAAGGTTATGAGTGTTTTATACAAGGTTATGACTGTCTTATACAAGGTTATGACTGTTTTGTACAAGGTTATGACTGTTTTATACAAGGTTATGAGTGTTTTATACAAGGTTATGAGTGTTTTATACAAGGTTATGAGTTTTTTATACAAGGTTATGACTTTTTTATACAAGGTTATGAGTGTTTTATACAAGGTTAGGTTAGGTTCGTATATTATTATTATTATTATTATTATTACCTAGAGAAATAACTTAACCTAACCTAACCTAACTTGTGTGTGTGTGTGTGTGTTTTAGGTTAGGTTAGGTTAGGTTAGTTAGGTCAGGTTAGGTTTCACAAGATTATGATTGTTTTTCACAAGGTTATGACTGTTTTTTACAAGGTTACTATGATTTTTGGAAGATTTTGACTGTTTTTTTACAAGAATATGACTGTTTTTCACAAGGTTATCACTGTTTTTTACAAGGTTATGACTGTTTTTTTACAAGATTATTTTTGTTTTTCACAAGATTATAACTGTTTCATACAAGGTTATGACTGTTTTTTTACAAGATTATGACTATTTTTTACAATATTATGACTGTTTTTCACAAGGTTATGACTGTTTTTCACAAGGTTATGACTGTTTTTCACAAGGTTAGGACTATTTTTTACAAGATTATGACTGTTTTTCACAATGTTATGACTGTTTTCTTACAAGATTATGTCTGTTTTTCACAAGGTTATGACTGTTTTTTATAAGGTTATGACTATTTTTTACAAGGTTATGACTGTTTTATACAAGGTTATGACTATTTTTTTACAAGGTTATGACTGTTTTAAGAACAACTAAGAACAACTTATCAATTGTCAAATAATAATAATAATAATAATAATAATAACACAACATACTTTGCTATCAGATTTTTTATTACGGTTGTTTTTATTACTTAAATAATGATGAAAAAAAAATAAATAAAATAATTAAATGCCGTGTTTTCGTCTTAATCTAGATGCATATCGTAAGTTTTGAGTGAAGTTATAATTATTATATATATATAAAAACTAGATACATGAACAGTGGTGCTCGCTCCGCTCGCCAAATGTGCGCGTGCGTAATTTCAAATTTTCAAAAAAAGGCGTGTCCGCGCATGTGCCGATGCTTTATCCCCCTTTTTACATTAACCAAAAAAAAAGTATAACCAAAACAAAACATAAATTATTATCAAATTACAAATTTCAATTTCTCCCGCCCGCCAGCCAACTTCCAAAACTCAATTACATTTTAAAGAAAGTAAAAAGAAAAATTGTACTTATATTCAGTCCAAATAAACAAACAAACACAACACTTTTACACTTCAACACACACACACATTTACAAACAAAAAGAAAGAAAGCCGTACTTACCGTAATGTTGAATGAAATTCATCTAATATTGTGATTACTACGAATAATTAATATAAAAATATTTCTTATATTTCAGCAAGCAACATAAACGGTTATTCTTAAAGGTCTTACTATTTACTAAGATACATTAATCCCGTTAACTCTATTTCTCTGTATCCAAACGTCCATCCGCCCTGCGTTCAGCACCTTCTATGTGCTACGCTATCAAAAATGACATGAAAGTAAAAAATATTTATTATTACATATTTAAAAACAATACCGGTAGTAGCATTATATTGTTTCATTATTATTATTATATAAAGAGAAAAAAGAGAGAAAAAATGAGAAATTCATATTGTACAGTAATTAATTGTAATTAATTAATATTGATGCCAGAAAACAAAGTAGGCCTTTATTATTATTAATTAAATTAAATTAAAAATGAAGTAATGTTCCACTTTCAAAGTAAGAAATAAACATTAAAAATAACAATAATCGATATTTTTAACTCTTAGGGCGTTCCGAATATCGAAACCATTGTGTAATATAAACAAAAAAAAAACGCTTTAAATTATTAAAAAAAAAGACAAATATTTCTATCTTGTCTCGCTGCTAGTCTTGTAGGAGAAAAAAAAAAGGAAAAATGCAATTTTACCCAAGTTAATAAATAAAAAAAACTACGCTAGAAAACAAAGTACTGTTATTAAATAATTAAATTTGAGCAAAAAACTAACCTAAATTATATAATTAAAGTCATTAGCCGAATGTAGTGTTTCAAAAAAAAAAACGAGTTAGATACGTTTATATAATTCTTATATTATTATTGCCATTATTAATTATCCTTAATTATATTTATTAATTAAAGAAAAACGCCCACAGAGTGTTGTTCTAGTGCGCGTGCGCGAAAATCGGCGCGGCACTTGGTCACGGAGCGGGCGACATCTCTTTATCTGAAATTCATTTCAAAACAGATACATTTTAAATAAAAACTTGTAAAATAATGCGCAGCACGTAGTCATTAAAATGCCGTCGAAATTTAAGTAAAAAAAAAAACGAAATATTAAACGTAACAAAGTAGTTTAAAAATGCCCTTCAATCCTTTTTCTACCCCCCAATATTATTTCCCAAAATTCCCTATTTCTTCCTCTTTAGCACCATACACGTACACATACACAACAGCTACGTCATTTTGGTTGCATATTTCAACTGATTTTTTGTTTCTTTCATGTACATAAATTTCTTGAATTAATATTGTGATTCATATATACAACAAATTGTTACTAAAATGCATTGTTATTTTACCAAGTTGAAAATAAATTTATTGTTACCAGCAATCAATTTGACCATATACTGTTTCATTTGTTTATTTAGAAAAATTAGTTTACTTTTTTTTACTTAGAATAATATTAGTATCTAGTTATCAAATTTCAAAACTATTTCATTTCAATTTCGCCAACACAAACGATATATTAGTTACTAAAATAAACAATTTAGAAAAAAATTACTTTAAATTAATAATATAATATTGAATATATCTTATATGAAGTAGTAAACAGTATTATAAATTATTAAAAATATAAACAGTTTTTTAGATTTGTTTTTCCTGTTATGTTTGAGATTACAACAAAATACAAAAATGAATACAAATAACAAAATATACACAAACAAAAACACACATTAATTCCTTCCAAGAGCCAAAATAAATACTGTCTCTTTCTCTTTCTAATCTATATTTGTCTCTATCTATAACTTTATCTGTCTATTTAAAGAAATAAAAAAATTGTTACATCTTTGTAACAAACGCGTGTCCGAAAACATCAAAGAATGAACATAAAAGAAAAAACTATTTATATTAACAATATAGGCTTATGAAAAAACTATTATAATTTATTATACAGTGTAACTAATCACTGTTTCGTATAAAAAAAATGAAATTAATGAAAATGCATAATTTCTTGTTATAAAAATAAGTTGACTAGGTTTTTTTTGGCAAAGGGCACTGTTTTAAGTGTTCCCTTTATATAATATACATATATAAAATATATTATATATAATAAAATATATTTTTGGGCTGTGTAAAGCTTTTGAAAAAAAAAACTATACTTTAACAAATAAAAAAATATGGTTGGAAAAAATAGCTTTTTGCCTAGTTCGAAATCGAGAAAAAAGTTTAATCCAAAACAAGTTAAGAAATTAATTAATACTTACCGCCATTTTTGAGAGTTTGTAATGCCGCCCTCCCTAGCCCAGAGCCGCCGCCGCTAATTGGCATTATTGTTTCGAAAACTATTACAAATTTCTATTTTATTTTAATGCTCATAGTATCGCTTTAAAATAATCTTTTTCAAAAAACATTTTTTTCTGATAATAATAAAGTTATATTAGTTTTTTGTACAATAATTTTTGTAATAATTGTGCCAACTTCATAATTTCAAAATTACTTTGAACTCTTTTTTTCTTCATTTGCATGAAAATTATTGAATTTTTGTTCTCTAAAAACATTGAATTATATTAATCTTTAATCAGTTACATTTGTGTAATTTACTAGAATGTTACAAATAAATTTATGTACTATTATTGCTAAGAATTACAACATTGCAAAAGTCACTATAGCGTTGCCAAATTATTCTTTCATATATATATTCTAAAGTTAGAAAACACTCGCTTTATATTAAAGAAAATAACCATGAAAATTTTGCTTTGTTGTAACCAAAAATAAACATTAGTTAAATAAAAAGTGTCATTATGCAACCGAAAAAAAATAATATAGTTTA
Organism: Clivina fossor; assembly: GCA_963966155.1. Taxonomy (NCBI): domain Eukaryota; kingdom Metazoa; phylum Arthropoda; class Insecta; order Coleoptera; family Carabidae; genus Clivina; species Clivina fossor. Next base: position 8,442,986 of record OZ014566.1, read on the forward strand.
CGGAACAATTTTGCCAAAACTAATACCGTACCGTATCATAGTTCGCTGAGTTGTTTGTTAAAATAGTCTTGTATCTCTGTAGGTTTGCAGTGTAGACGGTGAGTCAAAAAAAAGCTTTAGCCCAAGCGAAAATTCGAATCCCGAACATAAAATAATTAACAAAAAACGAGTTTCATAAGAGAGGATCACATGTGCAGTTTCAAAGTTTATTAATCACTGCACTCTCTGGCATAATTAACAATATTAAACTACAATAAAAACTATTTATAATAAATATTAAAACAATTATATGTAATAATGAAATTAGTTACAAGTGGAATTTGTAGTTTAAACTTGCCTTTCTCACTTGCAACTTGACTGTTCATTTATACAAGCCAATTTTATTTTTATTCTACATCTAAAAAAGTTTATTATTAAATTATTTCTTTGTATTAAACAAATTGTGTAAACAAATTGTCATATTCAGCAAGTATCAAAATGTAAGTTTTAATTATAAATTCATTGTACATTTATTTATTTATTTTTTTTTTGTCTATTTATTACGTAATTTAGCTGATTTTTATAACGAATATTCGTAATTTAAGTATTATGAAGGTTATCCTAGGTAGCCATGAAAAGTATATGAAAAAATGTCCAGTAACATATTGTTTTTAAAAGAAACTATTTTTAATATTAAGTTAGTAATATAATACAAATTTATATTTTCTCAGGCATAAGCATTTTGTAAAAATAATGATTTCTTTTTCAATTTTTCTTAATTCCGAAAAAACTAAAAACATCCCCCGTGCCTTGTAAAACCATTTGTCGTGTGTAAGTTTATTTGCTCAAGTAAAAAAAAATCGCCAGTAAAGATATAAATTATTGTCAATTGAATGCAACAAATCCCACAAAATGACATTTTTAAAAATTAATCCCCCGTTTCTTTGAGAAAATTAAGCAGTGTTTTACATGTGATCCTATCATTGTAATAAAAATTATACATATCCATTTTTGCTTGTGAGACAGGAAAAACCGAAAAATTATATACATACATTTATTATTATTGTGTAAAATCATTTAAAAAAAATATAACATTAATAAAATCACACACAATGTGTGAATGATTATAAATTATATTTTTTTTTTTTGTTTAAATCTTGCAGTGGGTATAATTACTTTTATTATAGATATTATTTTCATGTAATTAACAATTTCGACGACAATCATTCGAAATTTCAAATAAAGTTAGTTTTGTTTGTTAAAAATAATTAATAATTATGTTTATAGATTATGCCCACTTCTAGATAAATTAAATTATTAAAATCAGGTTGTGAGATTAGAATGTTAAATTAAAGAAGAAAACAAAAGAATCTATTTAAAGAGGCGGTTCAACAATGTCCATAATTTTCTAAAAACCTACTGAACTTGCAGAACTGACATATAGGGGGGCTAAACTTCCCCGTGTGTCTGTCGCAGAAAAATGCCCGTATGCGAGACGTAATTTAAAATTTAATATAAAAGAAAAATGAACTCACTATGTAGATAATTCAATAATCAAAAAATACCGGAAAAAGTATTTTCATTTATTTGTAATATGATGAAAGAAAACAAATTAACGGTATAATTGTGTATATGTTAATGTTAAATTGTTAATATTAATTTGTATAAAATTCATTTTTTTTTTTAATGGGCAATTGTTTGTATAAAGCATGGCTCCAGTTCAGATAACTTTTTAAGTTTTTTTTTTTATACACATCTTCACACAAGACACGTTCAAACACTCAAAATCGTATAGAAAAATAAAAAAAATGATACACCACTGTTTCCATAACACACCCATTTCTAATTTTCCCCAATTTCAATTTTTATCTGTTACTAATATCCTTGCGTTGTTACATTCATTCTAATGCATACAATTTGTCACGACGCGTAATCAAAGCATTTTACATTTTTTAAATAATTTTGTTTTTGAAAAATGCGCTGTAACAAATTGTATGTACATTTTTTGTTCGTTTTTTGTGTCAAAATTCACTTGTGTAATAAAATAATGGTGTTCATGAATCAGTAATGCATTTATATTTACTGCTAACTTCATTGATTTATATCCAAAAATAACACGTCAACAAGTTTGAAATAAGTTTTTTTTTTATATTAAATATTTTCATTTGAAACAATAAAACCAAATTGCCAAGTAAAATATGTGAAGTTAGCATTGTATTTGTGTTATTGGTTAATAGAAAAGCCATTTGAAAATGTCAATGTTTCCTGTTTGTTAGTGAAATTTGTTTGTAAATAATCGGATGAAAGAAAAATGAAAATTATAATACAAACATACGTAACAACAAACAAATGCGAATCGAAAATGACAACCGTTGATTATTTTTGTGTACTGTACAGAGAGAGATTAGTTTATTTTATAATAATAATAATTTTCAATTTTTCGTTAGTTTATAGTTTTAAACTTCGAAAGTCCACACACAACAGAAATCTAAATATAAATAAATCTTATGTTTAAACGCAGCCGTAAGCTGAAAAAACGCGACTTCTACTACTATTACTACTACTACTACTACTACCTTACCTAAAAAACATATAAAATAATAAAAAATTAATAAAATAAAAATACAAAACATTGTACTACTCTTGTGTATGATTTGTTGTTTTTGATTTTGTGCCGAGCCGATTACAAATGCGACTAAATTTTATCTCTGAGCCCCCGTCGACTTGTACATAGGCATTAATTGCTCAACCTATTTAAAAAAAAAATACATTTAAAATAAAAAGTATATATATATATCAAGAAACAAAAAAAAAAAAACGTTTGACGCAGGCTTAGAGGTGATCCCCGTCGCTTAGCAAACGGCCGATTCTCATATATATTCATCGTTCGGCCAATAGGAACGTTTCTTTTATAATACTCTATTTAAATAAAACTATTTTGGATTGGAATATCCAAATATACAGAAACACCAATTATTAATCTTATATTCGTATTTTGAGCGTTGTGTGACCTTGAAAAAAAAATTAATCATTATTAATAACTGATAATAATGTACAGAATGTGATTATAATGTCGACGATATTTATGAAATATATGAAATGAAAAAAAATCTTTTTCTCGCGTTTTATATTTAATAGAAAAACGCTCTCTGTTTCAAATAAGTGCAAATGTCTCTATTGGCCGGCAAAGGTGAAACCTTGTGATTTATTTGTGAAAGTCAGTATGAATCTAGTCATGTTTGTTACAATTTAAAATATTTTATAAATGTTGATTAATATACGACATTCCTATTTCAAACTATGTATTTTTATTAACCTTTTTTTCATTTAGTTAATATTTCTCTCTTGAATATACTTGAAACAACGAAACACCATTAAAATGTGTGATTATGTGCAGAATTAAGCGCACCAGCAAGACTATGCTAAGTTAATTAAACAAACAACTCATACAAATATATAAAAGAAATGTATTTAGTATAAACAGTATTTTCAATATATGACAGCACTATAAACAACGACACATATAATATAAACAAAAGATATAAAGCACACTTGACAATATTATGTTTATTAAAATTGCGGGAATATTTGAACGCTTGATTGTTCGTCTTTTTCAACACTCCTCCTCAATCTTAGCGTTCAAAAAAAATAATCTTTAAAGTAACTCCTGAAGTCCCAATCTTAATCTGTGCTCTTGAAATCTTTTTTTATGTAGTCCTTTCGTAAGAACATCTGCAACTTGGTCATCAGTACAGATGTACTTGACTTCAATTTGCTGCGACATATTCAAATTTCTTATAAAGTTATACTTGACATCCATATGTTTGAGCCTGCTATGTTGCCATCTTTGCAGAAGGTGGATACAAGCCTGATTGTCTTCAAAAATAGTAATAGGTGAAGAACAGTCAATTCTCAGGTCTTCAAGAAGTCCTCTCAGCCAAAGAAATTCCGTGCATGCCATAGCAAGTGCTACGTATTCTGCCTCTGTTGATGATAAAGCAACCGTGGTTTGCTTTTTCGTTGTCCAGCTAACAGTTGAGCCGTAGACTTGAAATAGGTAGCCCGATACAGATTTGCGATCTGCACTTCCTGCCCAGTCAGAGTCTGCATAACCAATCAATGGAATCGATTGATTTTTTGGAAAGAACAGACCATAATTTTTGGTTTGCTGAAGATACCTCAGAATTTGTTTCAGTCCGTTCCATTGTATTTCGGTAGCGTTACTCTGAAACCTGCTGTAAAAATTTACCGCCGCGCTTATGTCCGGTCTTGTTGTCAGCATTGCGTACATCAGACATCCAACGAGCTGTCGATACGACTTGGTCTCGATTATTATGTCTCCATCAATGTGCTCTGATGGTTTCACGTTAATTGGCGTGTGAGCTCCCTTGCATTGCTCCATGCCAAAACGCTCTAAAAGGTTCTGTATATACATGGATTGACACAGCACCATGCCTTGCTCTGATCTGTGTATTATGATTCCTAGAAAAATTCGGAGATCTCCCAAGTCTTTCATTCTAAATTTTTGTTGCAGAAAAGAAGCAATTTTATTAATTGCTGCTTGATTGTTGCTAGCTATTAAAATATCATCTACATAAACAAGAAGATATACTTTCTCCTCTCCTTGAAACTTTTTATACAAGCATTTGTCAAACTCAGATGGAATAAATCCGAATGACCGCACACAATTATCAAACTCTGCATTCCAAGCTCTGGGCGCTTGTTTCAACCCGTAAAGCGTTTTATTCAATTTACAAACTTTACCTGTGGAACCATCAAAACCTTCAGGTAGCTTCATGTAAATTTCTTCACGAAGTCTACCATGAAGAAATGCATTCTTCACATCCATCTGCCTTGTGTGAAGACCTTCATGGTTAATAATGGCCAACAACGTCCGCAGGGTAGTAAGTCTGGCGACTGGTGCGTAGACTTTATCGTAGTCAAAGCCCTTCCGCTGTGAACAGCCTTTTGCAACCAGACGTGCCTTATACTGCACTATATCTCCTTTCTCGTCGCGTTTTTGCCTAAAGACCCACTTGTTATTAATCGCCTTCATTCCTTTCGGAAGAGTAGTTACGGTCCAAGTGCCGTTTTCCTTTAGAGCTTTGAGTTCCTCTTCTACAGCTTTGAACCAGTGCTCTGCATCCTCTCGTTCGTGGATCTCGCTAAACGACGCAGGTAAATCTTCAACAAACATCTCAGCACTCAGTGCCAAGGCAACGTAATCGTTGAGATAACTAGGCATTGTTCTGTTCCTTGAGCTCCTCCTCAAATCTACATTTGGATGTTCTTCTTTCTCAGGGAGTGCTTCAGTGTTATGAAAATCGTGAACCTCTTCCACAGTATCTCCTTTCTCCGATTCCTGTTTTGTTTCCTGTAACTCGTCTCCTCCTGACCCAGGATTGCCTGACGCATCCACGTCATCATAGAAGTCCACTGAGTTTGTTTTCTGAACTGCCTTCCGTGGAGTTTCATCAAAAAATATGTCCCGTCCGCAGAGAATCTTGACATCCTCCGGTGACCAAAGTCGGTAGCCATTGTTGCAATACCCAACCATGTAGCAAACCTTAGTTCTTGAACTAAATTTGCCCTTACAAAGTGGTTTTGGTAAATGAAGATAGGCTCTGCAACCGAAGACTTTAATCTTCTTCAGATCAACTTTATCTCCAAACCATAACTCTGCAGGCACGACTCCTTCCAGTGCACTCGTCGGACTCCTGTTGATAAGATAAACAGCTGCCAGCACTGCTTCCGTCCAGAGATTCTTAGGCAAAGGAGAATCAATAAGCATACATCGCGCCTTGTCCAAAATGGTTCGATTCATTCGCTCTGCGACGCCATTTTGCTGTGGCGTATGACGAATCGTGAATTCATACTGAATGCCACGCTGTTCAAAATGCTATTTTATCTCCGTAGAGAGATATTCTCGACCATTGTCGCATCTGAAACGTGAAATCTTCAGATTGAAGTGCATTGTAGCCATAGCTTCATAAACTTTAAAATTATGAAAAACTTAAGCCTTCGATTTTAACGGATAAGCCACTGTAAAATGAGTAAAATCATCTATTATTGTAAGAATGTAACGAATCCCATTATAAGACTGTGGATCTACTGGTCCGAACAAATCACTATGTACTAATTCCAAAGGTCGTTTGGCCCGTCGACGTGGTTGTTGATGAGGAAGGCTAGTCTGTTTGCCTTGTATACACGTTTGGCAAATGCATCTGTCATTGCCACCTAAAGAGACTCCGTCCAACCCCTTAACCAGCGTCTTCAACTTTACCAGTGATGTGAGACCGATGTGGCCCATTCGTCTGTGCCAAAGTTCCGTACTTCTTTCAATCTCACAAATATTTGCCGATTCCTCAGAAAGAGTAAATACAATTTCGTATAATTTAAATTTCCTGTTGGCTATCGCCACAGTCATCCCATTCTTCTAAACAGTTCCTCTTCCGTGTTTAAACGTAACAGAGTAGCCATTACTCTCTAGAACTGAAACAGATAAGAGATTAAACTGAAGTCCAGGAACATAAAGTACATTCCGGATTGTAATCCGTTTTGGCGTTCCATTCACAACAGTTTGCACGTGAATGTCTCCTCTTTTCGTTGCCGTCAAAATTGATCCCATTTTGGCACTTTTAATTGAAATTCCATTTTTAAGTTCTCTGACATTTACCATACATTTATCTGAACTCACCAGATGTTCCGATGCACCTGAATCCAGATACCAGCAAAGTGTCTTGAAGCGCTCTGCACCCGCAAAGAAACTGAGAGCCTCCTTCTCTTCTTCTGAGTCCGCTACGACGTGAGCTTCCTTCTGAAATGAGTGATTCCTGCTCGGTTTCCTGCAGTCCTTTCGAAAATGACCATAACCACCGCAGTTATGACATTGGTACGACTTCTTGTCAACATTCCATTTGGGCTGATTTGATTTACCAGTGTTTTTGAATGAAGTCCACTTGCGCCGCTGAGAAGGAACAGAAAACGCAGTCGACGGCTGCGTCTCGCCATCCTGCCGCACGCCCATCCTCTTTGCTTGCTCGTCAAGCAACCGATTTTTAACGAAGGTTAGCGTCAAGTTTGCCTCAGACAACGTCTCAATGGCAGTAACCACCACATCATATTCCTCAGGCATCGTGAGAAGAAGATGACAGACAACATCGTTTTCCGCAAGTGTAGCTCCTGTAGACTTGAGATCCCGAACTAACTTGTCGAAAATCAAAAAATGGGCTTCAAGGGTACCATTTGGATTGAATTTCATTGTTAATAATTTTTTTCTGATTAGCAATTGGCTCGCTATTCCTTTTCTAGCAAAAGTATCTCTAAGCGTTTTCCAAATATCAAATGACGTTTTACAGTCTTTAATATATTCTAGCTGATTATCTGCTATTCGCTGAATAATTGCAGACTTACATTTCTTATCACGTTTCCGCACGGTCGACAGCTCCTGTGCACTTGCTTTTTCCAGAAGCTCGTCAAAAGGCGTTTCGATGAGATCCAATAAATCAAGTTCGTCGAGATATGTCTCAACACGAAATTTCCAATTATCATAATTTAACCCGTCAAAAAGAGGAATCTTATATCGTGTTTCCTCAGCCATTGTCTCACTTTTTCTTTGGACTTTTAACAACACCAGATTGATAAAAAATATTAAACTGGGCCCATAACCTGTGATTATGTGCAGAATTAAGCGCACCAGCAAGACTATGTTAAGTTAATTAAACAAACAACTTATACAAATATATAAAAGAAATGTATTCAGTATTAACAGTATTTTCAATATATGACAGCACTATAAACAACGACACATATAATATAAACAAAAGATATAAAGCACACTTGACAATATTATGTTTATTAAAATTGCGGGAATATTTGAACGCTTGATTGTTCGTCTTTTTCAACAAAATGAATTTATTTAATTAGTTACGAAAAGATTTTATATAATGAGAAAAAAATATATGTTTAGTTTCAAGTAATAAGGTAAGTTTATTAGACAATATTTTGTATACTAAACAGTATAAATTTAATAAAATGTTATTATAACGTTACGTATTTTATTATTTATTATTATATATATATTATCAGCACAATTTTATTAAAGTTATAATTTATTTAAAAATGTTCATAATGCAAGTCCTCTATTTTTATTAATTTAGACTTTAGTTACTAGATGACAGCACTAGTGTTGATTTGGTGCGATATGCTATGCTGTTACTAACTTCAATATCGCCTTTTATGACATAATAAATAAAAATAGATTATTAACGCATCGAAATTACAATAAAACTATTTAAAATTAAAATTAAATATTTATTTATATTATATGAAAAAAAGAAACGGGCACAGCGTTTAATCGAAAATATTTCCAAATAAGTAAAAAAAAAAACACTGTTGATGATCTACTTTCTCTGTCTTACTTTTAATGGACGTCAAAATTTGACATTGACATTTTAAGTAAAAATTTTGTTTAAAAATACTCGTTATAAGTTGCCGATAAAAATAAATCATTAGTCATGAGTTTTTTAAGGTGGAAATAATTAATTTAAAAAATTTGGTGATATTTTCAGCATTAACTACACACCATAATTATTGTCAATGTTTGTGACGGTAGGTTAATCAATAAGAAATATAGGTTTTGTTATTTGTTGAAAACAATATTAAATGATTCTGTTTCATAATGATTATAAATGAAATTTATAGTTTTTGTTTGTGTTACTTTATTTTAATTGATTATATTTGGTTATGTGTAAATGGAAAATAATTACTATATTATTATTTAGATTTTACATCAAATGCATTTTAAAGTCCAGTATGATAAATGGCAGATTTATCTGTCAAAAATTCTCATTTATGGACTTCTCTGAGAGAACGTTTAGATAAAGAACTACAGGAAGATTTGTTTAGGTAATTCTGACATAATTAATTATATAGATCAGTAGGACATAACATCAATTTTATTTTGTCACTAAATTCTTAACATTTTTAACCTAGAAATTTGTATTAAGTTAATAACAAAATAATGTCAGTAAATATTATTTAAATTTCAGAGTATATAACGAGTCTTTATACTGTGATTGGATCATACAACTTGGAGATAATAGTATTTCATTTAATAAATGTATTATTATCGCAAGAGCATATCGTTTTTATAATTTTTTAAATACATCATTGAAATCAAATGTCAATAAGTTACAAATTGATTGTATACTCAGATTTTTACCGTAAGTACAAGCCAATTTCATTATTTTTGTTTATATCAGTATTTAATTAATTTTAACTATTTGTAATCTGAGGTTAAAAAGAATATTGATTTTTCATATTTTACGTTGTTGTTTAATTAATATAGTCAATATTTAAATTATTAATATATTTCTTTTCTAAATGTAATATAGCTCCACCAAGCAAACAAGTCCATCGGAAAATATGCGAACTAATTTTAAAAATTCGTGGCAGTAAAAGTTTAAGCCAATAAAAACAATTTCTGCCGCCGTTGTACATTCCGTAACAAAAGTAAAAGTAGCTATCAAACTGACAGATTATCGCGTGTTTGTTTTTCTTAATTTTCTCTGCTGTTGCTCATCTTTATAAAAAAAATCAGTCTTTTTTAAGACTTAATCTTATTTGAAATAAGGTAGGCATATATTTTATAGATAATTTAAAATATTTTTAAAATGAAATTATCGCATAACCTCAAAATATATATTTTATATGTCAAAGTACTATTGACACTGAGTGTACCTCTAGAATACAGAGACAACAAACCACGGCCTACCCACGAGACTTGTTTGCTTGGCTTGACTATATCACCAGACATTCGTAAATTTTACATTGAACATTTATGAATATTAAGTTTTAAAATGTAGAAATATCATGTTAGTTTTTCATAATATGCTTAATTTCCGAATGTTTATTTATTGGTGTTAAAATAAATATATGATTTTTAGAAAAATATATTACGAAGATGATATTGAAAAAGAGGAAAATTCAGTTATAAAGGAATTAAAAATATTAAATTCAGTTCCAAAAACGGGGACGCCCGATTCGGAAGGTTTTATAACTGCTAGTTCAACGCCATTAGAAGAAAATACGAAATACGTATTTTATGATGCATCCGAAAATCTAGGTGAGGTGAAAGATTCGTATTTAGAAAAAGAGCTACTGGAGCAGGATCACCTATTAAATCTATTTCAAACAATTTCACTGAAAACTACAAATCAATGTGAGGTGAAATCGAAACAGGAGAATGTATCAATTATTAAATGTGCGCGTAAAACAAAACTAAAACAAAAATTAAATCTAAGTGATATGGATTCTGGAATGGAAACAGCAAGCAGTGAGACATCTGGTGTTGATTTATCCGACCAGATGCAACAGTCATTCAATCTAGAAGAGTTGTCATTGAAAGAACGAAGAGTCGTCAACGAACACGATTCGTCATCATCATCATCATCGTCGTCGTCGTCCAGTGATGATTTCGAAGATTTAGGTAAAAATGTTCGTAACGATTTGAGTTCATCGCAAACGAAAGAACAGAAACAGAAACAAAATGAGGAGATCGTGATTATGGAATCTTCTTCAATATCGAGTGAAACTGGTTCATGGGAGAGTGTTTTTCCGCGTAATAATAAATTTAATTCGTGCGATAATAAAAACGGACTTGGTTGCCAGAGCAACAATCATTATTTTATCGACGCTTCGAGTTTAACTGATGAAAATGAATGCTATTCGATAACACCATCTTACGATCCGATTAACACGAATAAACTCACGAAAATTAAAACGACAGACGTAAATAATAGTCAAACGCAAAATATCGCCGAATTTCAAAAAGAATTAAAGATTTTTGATCGAGTCAATTCATCGGCTTCGACTAGTGGCGCGTCCAGTTCCGTTTCAACAACTAATACTAAACCGATTTCCGTTTCGCATTCATCGGACGATTTAAAACCAAATACTTCTTTAGATTTAATTAATTTCACCATCGATAATCCAACTCCTATCGATTTATCGGAACGAAATAATCTCGCAATGTCGAAATCGGACTCAAACAGTTCATCATCGGATGATAACAGAAGCAATGATCTTTATTTACAATCATTGGACAAACAAGATGCTGATAAAGAGGGTGAACAATTATCAGTTGATACGAATTTAAGTGATAAACAAAGTGTAACATTAGTGACACAATTTTTGAAAAGTAAAAGTGTACAAGAGGAAACTAAACCGAACTTTATTCGAAGTAATACGTTTGAGTTGGAGACGGACGACGATCACGTCACATTATTGCGACAAAACAATGAAAGACGACAAGGTTCGTTATTATTTCAAAATACCATACAACAATATTCTGGGCATTCGCTAAATATGGACACGAATTTACCAACAACACCCCATAATTCTATAATACAATTAAGGGATTCGTTAATTGTTGACCAGCCTGTAGAATATCCATTAATTACTTTATTTCCAGAGAAAAGTGCTTCGAATTCAAGCTCGAATCCAAATATAAACGGATCGAATTTAAGTTTAAATCAAAACTTAAGTTCATCTTCAAATGGGGAAAATGTAAATCAGAATGTTCGGGAAGAAAATGGTGCTGCATCATCAACTGCTTTAAATACAGACAAAGATGAGGAACATCAACAGGAAATTGATGAAGACGAACTGATAAATAAACCGATAAAAAGAGAAGAATCGGTTCCGATTATATCCGGAGGAGTTTCTAGTCAAGATTATAAACCAGAAGTGCGTATAGATAGTCCATTATGTAAACGGAAGTTAGAATCAACTCCAATTGTATCTGGTGGCGCCATTATGATGGAAGAACCGAAAATCAAAACGGAAAAATTATCAAAATCACCGGGAACTACAGCATGGGTTGTCGACTTGAAATCGGTCGATATAAAAGATTTTAATCTTGAAGATAAAAATGAAGAAACTGTAGAAGCAAAACCGATTCAAGGCCATAAATCTTCGTGCGGTTTTTATGTGGATTTAAAAGAGCTTATTGCTTCGGAAGAAGCCGAAAAACCGAATGACAAATCAAAGAAACAAGTTGAAGATGGCGAAAATTCGGCAGACAAAAAAAATATATTCTCTATGTTTATTAATTTTGAAGCACCGAAGAAAACTATGCCCAGTCGTTTGAGTCAATCTTTGTACGCAAAAAAGTTTGAGAAACCATCAACTTCGGACAAAATTTTGGACAAAGAAATGTCTCAGAGTACAACAACTCTAGAAACAGAAAAATTAATTAAAAACGGTTTACCTTCGGAAAAATTTTTCGATAAAGAATTATCGCAAAGCGCGACAACGTTAGACACGAAAAAGTCGCAAATCATTGAGACAAAAATGGAAACAGCAACGGATAAATATTTAGTCAAAGAATTATCTCAAAGTGCGACAGTTTTAGCTGATAAGAAAAAAATCGAGACAAGTTCCGAACAGAAATTATCTCAAAGTGCAACAACCACTTTGGTAAAAAGTAAGTGTCAAAAAATCGAGACAATCGCTTCCAGTTCGAGACAAAATTTCGACAAGGAATTATCGCAAAGTGCTACGACTTTAGAGACGCAACAATCTGATTCTCAAACCGAAGATGATGCAACTAAAAACAAAGAAAAGAATTCTTCCGTTTACATGTTTATCGAAAGTGATCAAACTGTTGTGAAAAGACGTCGTTCTTCGAGTAACAGAAACTCAAATAATCGGCATTCTTGGAACAGTTCTGGCGAATCGGATACAAGCACATTGTGCCATCAACGTACCTACAGCTTATCCGGTGATAGTAACACAGAATTCGCCAGCCTTAAACCGATCATTACCGGTCCGGAACCGATAAAAATCCACAAACTAATCGACACAAGTTCATCATCCGATGAAAACAAAGAATCCAGTTTAACGGAGAATGAAGATAACTGTAAGAAAATGGAAGTTATAAATGAGGTTAAAGAAACGACAACCGTTTCTAGTTGCGGTTTCGTTCGGTTATCGGATTTGGATAAACCGGTACCGAAAATCGTTACAACCGAATCGGAACAGAATATTACCAGAATGATGACACGTTCGATACCCGAAACGTCTTGGATTGAAAATAAATTGCTGATGAGTAGATCTACCGGATGCAGAACAACTACGACAAGTAGACTGTTTCCGCAATTGAGTGCTAGTACCCCGTCGAATTTGTTTTTAACGCATACGAGGGCAAAGTCTCCCGGGCAAGATACCGATGAAATGGTTTCCGAATTATCGGATTTCAGTAGCATGCACAGTAGTACTGCTTTAGGTAAGTTTGTTTCTCATTATTTATACAATTAATATAATTTAATATGAAATTCATCGGCAAAACTTTACTTTACGGTTATGTAATCGATTTTATACATTATTATTAATCTCCCTAATTGTCAAATGTTTGTATGTATGTATCTTCAGCATCTCCTCCTAAACCCCTGAACCGATTTTGATGGGAGTGGTGTCATTTTAATTGGTTCATTCCCTATTTGAGAGTAGGCAAGTTTCATCTTTCTACGATTTCATCTTGGTTCTCAAAAATTTGAAAAATTATGTTTATAATTCAAATGTCAAATGAAGTGTGAAGTTATCTACACTACCGATAGAAGTGTTGCTTTTGAGTAATATATAATAGTGCAATTGATATTTTATTATTATTAGATTATTTATTTTTATTATGTTTTTGTTTAATTACTATTTTCGATTACAAACGTGACCTTTTAAGGGTCACGGGATTCCCTAGTACATATTTAAATTACTAACAAATAATATAGACTGACTTGTCAAAGCCTTATTAGTTTTCGATATATATAATTGCTGAACTTGACGATTATAATAATTATGTGTCTCGTACACGTATTTTATATTGATTGCTAAATATGTTGGCAATTTATTTGTTAACATTTTGTGAATATAAATACGTATATTGTTGACAATTGACAATTTTTTTAATATTCAACCATTCCAATATCTCTAACATATGGTTAATGCTTGTCAATCTACCATACTTCAAAATTACTCTCTCTCTATCTCTGTATAATAAAACTAATATTCAAATCGCCTGCCGCGATTTTCATTCCAGAAGTGAGCACCGAAGAAACAAGTCATTCATCTTCCTATCAACCGCACCATGCAACCGATCGTCTCGGGCATGACCTGCTGCGCATGTTTCTCGACGAAATCAGTCCGGACGTAACCGTTGAAGTTGGCGGTCGTCGTTTAAAAGCGCACAAATGCATTCTAAGTTCGCGTTGTCAATATTTCGCCGCAATGTTAAGCGGCGGTTGGGTAGAATCAGCTGGCAATGTGATCAGTTTACAGGGATTCAGTTATCAAGCGGTGCATTTTGCAATGTGTCATATTTATAGCGGTGCGGCTGATATACCAGAGAGTATAAGTTTGGTCGAATTGGCAACACTGGCTGATATGTTAGGACTGGAGGGACTGAAAGAAGTTGTTGCTTATACGTTGAAATTGAAGCATTGTCATTTGTTTCATAAGGTAAGGGTGTAAAAAACCAAAGCTTTTGAACCGGAACTGAATTGAAAACAGAAAAAAACCGTTGTTTTGCTGAACCGGAAAAAAATATCGGTTTATTTCGGTTTCGATACATGTTGAAACACGCTCGTTAACACAATCTTACTTTCCATATCAGTTGTTTTTTTATTATTATTATTTTCGGAGTCTTGTAGCGTAGTCGCAAGTCACAAGTATTTTTTGATAAGAACTTTGCTTTTAACAATCTTTAAATAGTTTAAATGAAAATACGTTGGAAAATATTTTAATAATTAGAGGAATTTTTCATTTTTTCTAATTATAAATAAATAAAAATCTTGTATACAAGAATTTGTTACTTTAATATATATGTCATATTATTATATAATTAAAACATACATACAAATTATATAAGTTTCGAATAATAAATTATATTATTATTATATATTATATACTTCTAATTATTATACTTTTAATTAATTAATAATTATTATTATTCATATTATATCATTGTATCAAATTATATAATTTTGTATAATTTATCAACATTCAACACAAGATTCATATCCTTACCGACAATATTAAGGCCCGGTTGCACAAAACATTGTTAACTTAACTATCATTATTTATTTTGTTGATATGATATTATAATATTCATGGCAAGATTTGATGAAGTAAAGCAATAATGAAAAACTGTTTTCAGCCTTGTAGCGTATGCGTGGTAGGCGTTCTCGAATGTCTTCCACTTGCGGCTGCCTACGGCTTGGACGATCTGTATCGGAAAGCACTGCGCTGGATCACCCGGTATTTCGTTCGTGTTTGGCCAACGCGTGCATTCGCAGTGTTGCCGAGAGAGTTAATGGACAAATGCTATCAGCAACACGTCGTACATATGTCAGCCGATAACGTACTGGAAACGACACTATGCTGTGATAAACTATTGGTAACACTGCCCAGTGTACGATGGGCAGATGTTGTGCACGAATTAACCTCACAACTTGCTGACGCATGCCAGCATTATATCACACAGCATTTTTCGTCTATGCTTGCTAGTGCTAGGTACGTTATTTTTTTATTCTATTATTTTATATAAATTAAATGTTTTTAAAGTTAAATATATATAATAAGATTAGATAGTGAATTTAAAATTTAAGGTTATGCTATAGCCGGTATTATGTCACTAAGTTATTAATACAGAATTTGAATCTAAAGCCGTTTTATTTTAATAGAATGAGTCCTGATAGATTTTTTACTATGTTATTTAATTAAAAATAAAATTAAAATAATATTATAAAAAAAATCCCAAAACCACACTTAAATTAAAATAAAGCTAAATACGTATTTCGGAAGCTAAGCTTCCATTTTCAGTAGCTAAATAAAATTTACAAAAAATCTTACCTATGATCTGAAGTACATAAACACTTCAGAACTTGTCAAAGATCATAACAAATGAAGTCAAACCATAAGGCTTGATTATTATTGTTTCCCAATGTTCCTCATAAGCCGCTGTGTACACTTTTAAATTTCGAGAATGATTCTTGAGATTGTAGTGATTTTTCGTTGGTGTTACGAATTTTATACCGAAATTTCTGACAAGTGTTTATGTACTTCGGATCACAGGTAAGATTTTTTTGTGAATTTTATTTAGCTACTGATGATGGAAGCTTAGCTTTCGAAATACGTATTTAGCTTTATTTTAATTCAAGTGTGGTTTTGAGATTTTTATAATATTATTTTTATTTAAATTTCGCCACAGTAGATCATTTTCTAATCTTATATATGTTATTTAATAATGAAGTATAGCTAATAATATGTAAATATATGATTCTAGTTTTTTATCATTGGGCAAGGAGCTTAGCTGGAACATTAGTCGTTTAGAAGAAAATTTACTGCATGCTGCAGAAAGATTACCACCGGAACAAGCATGCCGAAGTTACGCAAGAGCTCATAGACTAATCGCACTTTTAGAAAGTGGAGAAGAAAGTTGGAGCCCGGTTAGTGTCATTAACATATTCATAAATTTCGATTTATTTCGTTTACGTTTTTCGGATTCTTGTCAGCAAATCAAAACACGCTGATTTATTTAAACGATGATTAAATCATAAGTTTATTAAAGAAATGTGTTGTATTTAAATTCTATTTTCGTACTATATTATTATTTATTTATTCATGCACATACGGTAATACATTCATTAACTTTAACTTTCTTATCCCAAAAGTCCCTGGACACAGGAACTACATTTCCCTGAGTCACATGTTTACAAAATTTTATTACATTATACTATTAATAATTCTTTAATTTTTCTGTAACAGAATTTTATCGATCTATCGCGTAAACTCCTCAACATGATCGAAAGCAATGTCGTGAAGCAAGCAGTTCGCGTTTCTCACACGTCCGCCTGGCCCCGTCTCGATTCCACACTTCGTGCTCGTATCCAAGAGCTGTGCTGTCTCCCACTGGATCGTCCACGCGTATCGAGACAACCCCGTTCCACGAGCGGTTCACGTAATTTAGATCTACGACAAGTACGCCTGGCGATGCAACAACATTCGCGACGAACGCAATCGAACGATAGTCGAGCGAGTACGGCGCGTACAGTTAAAGCCCCGGCCAAAATTGTAACGGAACCGCCCCGACCACGTACTTGGCCCGCCCAAGCAACTAATAAAAAGATTATATCGAGCTCGGAAAGTTCGAGAACATCGTCGCCAGCGATGAAGAGAAATTTAAAGAAACCGACCAAGCAGATTAAAGATAATGATATGTCGTTGGATAGTTTGGCGTCGCCTGCTAAAATTAATAAAGGTATTTATTTATTAGGTTTGTTCGATTGACTTCTCTTGCGTTGTACTTGTAAAACGCCGCTGTAAATGATGCAGCGGTTTGCCATTTACATAACATGTAACTGCGAAGCGAATAAATCAACAGACATTGACGCAGCAGTAAATAGTAAATGCAAGTGCGAG
Organism: Clivina fossor; assembly: GCA_963966155.1. Taxonomy (NCBI): domain Eukaryota; kingdom Metazoa; phylum Arthropoda; class Insecta; order Coleoptera; family Carabidae; genus Clivina; species Clivina fossor. The sequence continues at coordinate 8,460,440 of OZ014566.1, forward strand.
AATCGAACAGGGCTATTACTTACATACATGTATTTCGACATAATATAGAGACATAATAATCCAGACAAGCAACTTTAGCTTCATCCACATTCATTATTCCTCTCATACATGCCCTTCTATTTCTACTACTTGGAAACTTTCGCTCACACAAAACACTCTCAGTCATACCACTTCAATTTTTTATTGGACGTCCACGCAAACGTATACCTTTAAAATCATTCACCTATAAATTATTTTAACCAAACATTCATTAGGCATTCGCTCAAGATATCCGAACCATCTTAACTGATTAACACCGCAACTTTTGCTACAACATTTTACACTAATCTATTTTGTACCCGATTCCTCCTAGTTACACCAATTACTAACAATCACTGACACTAATTATTGTTTCTAGTTACTACAACTAAAACCAAAACCGAAATTCGAATGTCTGCCGATTCTCTAGCACCAGTAAAAATCGAAAAAAATAAAACACTCAATTCTACAAGTTCAACAATACTGAAACAACCGCGTTCAACACTAACACAAACCAAACCGAAAACCACCAACAATTTGACGAAATCAACAACCGGTCAAAAATCGGATAAATCCGTTTCGAAACCAATACCAATCACAAACAAACAACAATCGACTACCACCGTACGACAGCAATCGAAAAGCGGCAGCAGTTCTAGCACACAACAATCACCCTCTGCATTATTACGCAATCGAGCAACAAACAGTTCGTCCAGTCCGAACAGTCAACCCCGTCTATCTAATATGAGTCCGTATAACGGTTCTCCCTCCTTACGTCGTAGCCTATTATTGGCAGCACGTTCACCACAAACCCCGCCCGCTAAACCCGTGAGTCCCGCTCCCAATAAGCGGCTAGCTCGTGTACAATCGGCCAGTCATTCGGTGACCAGTCCAACGAAATCTAGTGCAGCTAAACGTGTTCATACAACAACTACTACTACTACTACGGGACGTGCGAAAACTGCTCAGGTTACGTCACAGCCCCAACGTTCATCGGTTGTTTCTAGCTCGAAAATGAGCGCGAAAAAACAGCAAGAATCTACGCCGCCTAGAGAGAAAGGTATCGAACGATCGGGAACATTTTTGAAAGATGAACCGACTGTATTAACGAAAATCGAATGAAATTTTGAAACAGAAAAAAAAAACGTAAGTGTTTAGATTTTTGTTTGTTTGTGTTGTGTGGGACTAGATCGGTATTTTTATTATTTTGAATTTATTTATTATTTATTTTCAATATAATAATTACTGAATAATAATATTAGTTTTAAACTCAATTAATAATTATTTTAAGTTGAATAATTTGTGATATATTTAACGATCGTTTTTACATTACAAATATTTAAAGTTTAAATACGTTCTTTAACGTAATGTTTTTAATTCAGTGTTTTAGTAAAAATTATGACTCGTATATTCACCTTAATTTTAAATGTAATTTTTATCATAAGTACTTTGAATGTTTATCATTTAAAAATAACGTTCACATAATTTAGTTACTATAAAAAATATCTGTATGTATGTTTGATTTATTTAAGAATTCATTATAAAAGTAATTTATTACCAAATAAATGAGGTGAATACACGCGGGCCTAAATGATCAGAAAAACCGAAATAATAAAATTTCCGATCTAGAATGAAAGTGATATTACAGAAATGTAAGTGATATATAAAATTAAGGTAAAAAAAAAAAATGATACTAATACTACGTTTAAAATAAAAGTGCTATATCAACATACTAAAACTTTAAAGACATTCCGTGGCATTTTTATTCATTATCAATATTAATTAAATAATTTTTGCAAATGTAAATGTGTTGAAAAAACATGCAATATCACTACTAGTCATCACCTGATTATATGACCGCCATGATGTATATGTATTATAAATAGTTTTTTTTTTTTTCGCAAATTGGCTATAAATTATTTTAAGCACAAAGTGTTTTTCGAAAGTTAATCTCCAATTAAAAAAAAAACATAAAAATATTTTAAAATAAAAAAGCTTTAGGATTAAGTTCTGTGCATATTTTATTTAAAAATCGACGTTTCGGTATACTTTACGTATATCATCATCAGGAAAAATATACAAACAAGTTACTAGGTCATTTGTATTATTTTTCCTGATGAAGATATATATGTAGAGTATATCGAAACATCGATATTTAAATACAATATATATACAGAAAATCCTAAAGTTTTTTATTTTAATATAATGAGTTCTGAAAGATTTTTTGCGATGTTAAAAATATTTTTTTTCTTGAAAAAAAGGTGATTAATTTTTCGGACACACTGTATATCATGACATTAGTTGAGTGTAATGCAAAAATTAAATGTACAAAATGAAGAAAATGTATAGTAGTAAAACAATTGATATAAGCAATGTTTTATTTTAAAACATTACTTATATAAATTGTTTGCTGCCATATTTTTTTAACAAGTCGTTAGTGGATTTCTAAGGCATATAATTTTATGTCAAATATTTCAATTCATATCTAGAAAATATTTTGTTTATTACTTTTTGATTAAAAAGATAATTTTAGTAAAAATTTTATTTTTTAATAACTGTTTATTGTTAGATTTTAAGTTAATTTATTTTTCTACATATTTTAAAATTGTATAAAATGTATGAATTTGGTTTTTTAACATTTTTTTTAAATAATTATCAATGAATATTTTTGCATTACACTAGTAATATATAAATAAATTTTAAAGAAATATTATTTTCATTTTAAGCCAAAAATGATTCTTATAGATTCAAATATTTTACAAAAATCTTTGCTAATTAGAAATCTAACATGTACATAATTTCTTTTAATTAAAATAAGAAAAAAAATTTTAACATACTTTTTGTTGATTAAAACTTGTTATTTGTTATTTTTATTTTTGTTATTTATTATTAAAAATTAGTTAATATTGTTTTTAAACATTTATTTTATTCTTACGTTTTTTTAGCTTGTACTATATCTCTATCTGTGAGATGATAACTTAACTGTGACTTCGTAGTTTTTCTTAATTTAATTTCGAAAAAAGAAAGAGATTAATTGGATATGTGAAGAAATTTATTTTTCTCATATTCTTTTAATACAAAATAAAATCTCTGTCGTTTCTTAATTAAATTTTGACTTTAAAAAATGTAGTAAAATTTTAAGCTGGTTAATATTCGAATTATGTCATTTAATTTTGATATTGTGATTTAAACCATGTGACTTTTAATTGCATATTAAAATTATTCTAACATCTTAAAATTTTACTATATTTGCATTTTCTTACTGGTAATTTTATTTTATATTTTTATACGCTCGAAATATCTAATTAATTGAAAATAATTAATAACTGTAAAGTGTTAATCAAATGACGTAATTTATTAACAAATTAATTTCCATGAAATATCAAAAATTATTCATAAATATAAATTATAGATGTAAATAGAATGTAATAGGAATTTGTAACTAGAACAAAAACAAGTATTTCATTTTTTCTTTTAAAAACAAGTTACCTGACAAAACCGTATATTTATATTAAAAACGTCCAAAATTTTTTTTTAAATAATTTTTAATTTAATACAAAATTTTAAATAAATCCTAAATCTTCGCGGAATAAATTTTACGTCAAAATAAAAGAAATGCACTTTTTCAAAAAGTTTCTAATTAGTTTTTTCTAGCTATTTAAATGAATTAATCTTTCAATATTTGCATGTATACTAGTCAAATACTCAAGTCTATTTTATATATTCTATACGTTTGCGACTTATTTCTGTTTGTTTTAAAGAATTAAGCACTTTTAACTTATTTAATCTTTTGTTTTGGAAGCAACTGCCAAATACATAGAATTTTGACATGACAATATGAGATTTTTTTACACAATTTTAGAATGAATTTTAGCGCCTAATTTTATTCAAATATCGTACAATTATTTGCAGTGGGGGTCATTCTGCAATTTCCGATTTTATTAAAAAATAAAGATATATTTTACAATTATAATATACATGATTATTTTTAATATTAAAACTTAAATTATTTTAAACTGTGTCTTTTTTTTGTGCGGTCGGAAATAAGTATTTTATGTCTAACGTAGAAGTACACATGTTTGCATGATACTAGCTATGTTTTTTTTTTACCGAAAAACTCAGCTCAGATCAGCAGATATCAGTAACCTTGAAATAATAGCTGTTTTATTTATCGTCTCGTAACTGAGTTCGAAGTGAGTGAATTGCTTTCCCCCTTACCTTGATACTGAATTAGATATTTAGCTAGTGCTTAGCTGAGATTCAAGTGAGCGCACATGCGCAATTTAAATTTTCCTAGTTTCAGATTTGATAACGTGTTTGATACTGGTTGACGTTTATATTTGAGTATTTTATTGTGAAGTCAAACAATAGATATCCGGCGAGTTGCAATAAATTATCAACGCAAACAATTCAAATACATCTACTATTTTTGGTTATATCATTTATGTGGAACTTAGATTTTAAATGTCACTTTCAAATAAACTGTTTTATTTATCAATACAACTCACTCAGCAAAACTCAGCTCATGTACAAGATTTACTGATCTGAGTGGAATGTAAAAAAAACACAGCTACTATTAACATGTCCAAAATTTCAAAGTTATACAATTATTTTATATACAGTAAAATAGATTTTTTTTTTAATAATTTAACGGTAAACTTCTTGAATTTGTAACGAAAATTAAATGTTACAGGGTGGCCCCATTTTTGTACTTACAGTCAAATAAAAATCTGAACAGACTGAATTAAAATTTATTTTGTATTTTTAAAACTTATGTATATACAGAGCGTTTGTTTGAATTGGAATTATAAATAGTATAAATTCGAACAAAGATATGTTGTTTTTTATATATTTGTAAATTCACACATACAAAGGTGTTCAGAAAATACGTTTCTTTTTTACAAAATAGATTTAAAAATTATTTTATATTTTACTTTGTTTTTGAAACACTGGATAAATTTTATTATTTAATGTAAAACATTAGTTTCTGAATAACCTTTTTAAGGTAAACGTTCACTTGGCCCTACTATACAATATTTATCGCTGCAGGAACAAAACAATTGACAATATCCACTTTCATTTGAAATCGTAAAAAATATTTTGAAATTTGTGCATTCGTGTATCGTATAATGTGACCAAATGAACGCTTATCTTATATGTATTTTTTAATTTCCACATTCCATTTTATTTTAGAATTAGTTCATAAAATTGGTTGTTTATATTTTTTTTATTTTATTCAATTTGAATTGATGTAAATATCATGAGAAAATATACAATACATATATTAATTTTATTTATTTTCAGTAGATTTCTGTAGAAAATTCGGATAAAAAATTATTGCCGCATTATATTGATTATAAGACGCTTGTGTTTTTTTTCCTATTTTGTATTTGTAGTGCGTCTTATACTGGATGAGTCTTTTTTTATTTCTGACTTACAAAAATACGGATGCGTGTTATAATCGCTGTAATATGGTAATAAATATTACGCAACGAATATTTTTTACAAAATTACAAAAAAAAATTCTAATTAAATTTTGCTCAAATATTTTAAACAAATTAACGTTTGTTTTTAATGCGCTAAACAATTTTCTACATTTTATTATTATTTATAATAAAAAAAAATAGCAATTTTATATTCTTTATTGGTAATTATATTTGTTAAAAATTGTTCCATTTTATTAATTATAAAAGAAATCGAAATAATAAACACATTCACAATTTTGGCAATGTTGCTTCATGAATAATATCTACATTTTATTGTATTTTACAATAATAATGCGTTTAATTTAGATGAAAAATTTCCTCTCATAAAAAGTTGAGGTTTTGTAATATATCTTTAATTATAAATAATAATAAAAAAAACTACTAACACTGCCTCAAGACAAAATATTACATCTAAATTAAACAAATTATAATACATTTCAAAAGAAAAACACCTTAATGTAATTATAATGTTATTAAATTCCCTATCAGGTTTGTTATTTTTTTTTAGCAATAACGCGTTTCGACTTTTCAGTCATCTTCAGATTTTCTGAGTTTGGTCGGTGTTGTGGCTCGAGTAAACGGTTTGTGTGATTTGCGTTACGGTTTTTATATTCTTCCCAGGAACAATATAAAAACCGTAACACAAATCTCACAAACCGTTCGCTCGAGCCACACACCGACCAAACTCAGAAAATCTGAAGATGACTGAAAAGTCAAAACGCGTCATTGCTAAAAACAATATCGAACCTGATAGGTAATTTAATAACATTATAATTAATTATAACGCAGGTTCAGGATCCAAGAACACAAGTTTATCTTTTAACATTAACCTACTACTATAGTTTTTATAGCTGAAAATGTTGAATCCTTTTTAAATTTCCAATAAACCTCAAAATAATACTTCAATATGGTTGTGCAATGTAAGCAGCGATTAGTTAAACCTAACAATCTTAATTATATTAAAACCGCAACGGTGTGCTATAATGATTTTGTAAATAATAATTTTACGCACAAAAACCTGTTAAATAAAATTTTCGTACAATAAAAAACGGATTGCTTGCTTGAAAAATGCCAATTGAACAATAAATCGATAAAAGAATTGTTGGAAAATAGTCGTATATATATATATAACATGTAATGATTGTTTTATTATTGTAAAAATATGTCAAGAATTTTTATTAATAAACGTTGTTTGTAACAATAATAATAATACGCAAAATGTTTTTATCTACAAGAATAGTTTATTTTAAAATTATAATTTACATTTTATTTATCAATCAGTGTTCCTCTGGTTCTCTTTGATTCTAATGCCGCCATATTTATCTCCTGTTTTCGTTTGTTCATTCCTTTTCTCTCCAATTGTTTTTCTATGATTCTTGCATTATTAGCGTAACTGTCTGCTACTTCGCGCTGAAAATAATAATAAATAATTATTATAAATATATATTAAATCGATTATAAAATCAATATTTACAGCTTCAATTTCATCTTCTTCCTCATCGATAGTAGATACCGTAACAGAACTGAATTTCCCCATATTTTTAGTGTGTTTAGTAACCATGATTTTCTTCGGTTTTTCAACATCTACTTGATGATAAATATCCGTCATTGGACCTTCAGTTGATGATTTTACAACAGAACCTTTTACTATAAATGATACATTACTTTTCGCATCATGTCTATAGTATAATAACAATCCACATCTAAAAAATAAATATAGTTAGAAATTGTACATACATATAATTAGAATTATTACTAACTTTTTGCATTTATATCGATATTGTCGTTCAATTCCTTCCGGTCTTTTTATGTAAACTGTTTCATCGGAATCACAAGTTATTTTATGTGCATGTTTTGTTCCATCTAAAACCCTTGCACCGTCTCGTTTTCGTAATGGTAATTTTTCTACAGCACAATCTAAAATTTACAGTTAAAGTTTGTTCATTATGAATAAATTTGAAATAATAGAGTTTAGGTTAGCTTACCTAATATTAAAGTCATTTGACCACACAAACAATAATATATATGTAATGGTTTCTCCTCACTATATTCTTCCTGATCCTTCGTATCGGAACAAACAATACTTCTTGACACTACTTTAGGCATTTTATTCTTAAAATTATTTTATATTTTTAACTACGATTAATATACGATTGTTTTACTTGTCAAAGTGACAGTTGTGGCGCATGCGCAGCAGTTGGTAGTGTTCGTAAAATATAAACATACGTGCATATTAGCTTTCTTGTTAATTATTACATCATATAATAATAAATATACATTAAAGTATATTATTTTAATTATTTATATTAATAATAAAGGTTTCGTGGCAAGGAATAATAAATCATTTAAATTGCCCGACGTGAAAAATCTTTTCTTTGAAGGTTTGGCACAAGTTACTGCTCAAAATTGGACAGATTGTGTTCAACACATATTAAAAGAAGAGGAAGAACTCTACACACTTGACAATATAATAGAAAATATGACATTTAATGTAAACACTGGTTCCTCCAGTGAGGATGATTTTTCATCAGAAAATTAATATGTCAAATGTATGTAGCACAGAGAGAACGATGTGATTTTGTCATATGGACACCAAAAGGTATTTCTGTAGAATGTATATATTTAGATAAAAATTTTGTAAAACAGCAAATGTTATCGAAATTACGTAAATTTTATATGGAAGAAATGGTATTAGAAATTGTTGATTCACGTAAAAGTAGAAATTTGCCTATAAGGAATTTATATGTGTTTTTTTTTTTGTAGATGAATTCGCTACATAAACTGTCGATTCTCGTAAAAATAGAAATTTACTTGGTAAGAAATTCATAAGTTTATTTTTGTTGTTTAATCGAATTTTGTAAGTATGTTAACAGTTAATCTATGTTTATATCTGATTAAGTCAGAATTAAGCTACTTTCCAATTGTTGTTGGAGTAGTTTGTTTCTATTAATATGTTATATGTATGAATGATAATATTTCATTCAATATATAAATGGTTAAAAATTACAGTGGAAATAGGCCTGCAGGGGAAACCATCCACTTAAAAGATTTGGTTAACGCGCCATGCCGTATTACCTCATTAGGTGGTGTGGAAATATACGGGCTAATTGTTATTATTATTATTATTTCAGAAAACTTTTTTATTTTGCACAATTTTTATTTTAATATATTAAGTAAATGCCCACTATACTAGTGCATCAGTCATCGTTTTAAATTGGACGATTCGTCCAATATTGTGTAAATAAACTATTTTTTGACAATTAATTTTTTATTATTTGTACTTTATGTCTATAATATTTGCAAAATAACATTAAAACTTGATTATATTAAAAATCACTAGATTTAAATTTTGTGCGACATTTTGTATCAAAATTACTGTTTTTTGGCAATGTGAATCTGTCTTTTAGTTACTTATTTCTTAACGCGAATGAACTATAATTATTAATAAAATTGGTAAATATTTTTTTTTGTAAAGTTGGCAATTCTGCTCTAATTCAGCTTTTCATTGACAAGTCTCTCTTTGACATTGCAGATTGCAGCGCATTGTAGTGGTTGTAATTGCGTATTGAAATAAAATATAAAGTTTACGCCCAGTTTATTGTGTGTTAGTAAAAATTCTAGAAATATTTCGATAAATAAATAAAGTTTACGTGTATTGCAAGTATTCATGTCGTCTAATAAAAAAATAGAGGAAGGCTTGGAGCATATAAAAGCTGCTGAAAAGAGGTAAGCCGATTGCAACGTAATGTTACATCAAAATCGATTTTTCACATTTGTGTATATAAATACTTAGTTATTTATAATAATTTTTATTAGCCTAAAAACATCGTTATTGAAATGGCGTCCCGATTATGAAATCGCCGCTGATGAATATAGCAAAGGCGGTTAGTACACTTTTTTTTTAATTTAAATAAATGTTATACTTATTTAAGGTTATTATTCTAGCAACTTGTTTTCGAAACGCAAAATCATTCGAACAATGTAAAGATTGTTTGCTGAAAGCGACAGAATGTCACAAGCAGAATCGATCGTATCCTTTTTTTAATATGTTTTTAGTTATTAGTGGTCGGCCAGTAGTCGAAATTCGACCTAATTCATTAAATTTTTAAGTTCGAACGGTATTGAGGTTCTTTTGTTAAAGAGTATACCTCTATAATCATTACATATATATTTATATTTTGAATTTTGTTCTATTACGTCAGCTGCGAGCATGTACAAATATTACGTCATTATGTATTAATTTTTGAGTTATTTGAAAAATACGAATGATAGGAAAAATGAGTATAGCTTGACTAAGTCATAATTAAAAAACAATAACGCAATTTTTGACATTTTCTTGGGTTTTTTTATTGCTAAACGTCATGTTTCACTAAGGCTACACAGTTAATTTTTCAAATTATATAAAATTAACACAAAAAATGAAATAAAGAATGCGTGCTTCGTATTTTTTTTATAAAAAATAATCAGATTAATTTTTGCCCCCTTAAGCTATAGGCAACACACATAACGTAACCGCATTGCACAAACTCTACCGAACAACCGTAACAATTTTATTTAATGTAATGTTTGTAATACATATACATAAATTTTATCTTTCTGCACTCTTTCTCCATATGAACTTTAACTATGCCAAATCTCACACGCCTCCGTGCGCGCAAAAGGGGTAGAAAGTTTTTTCTTCGCGTATTAATATATATTTCTTTAACAATTACGTAGATTATTTCATGCAGCGCGATCTTTAGATCAAGCGATTCTAGTGTGCAAAGAAATAGGCGATCTTCGTGATGTGGCAGCTTTGGCCGAACGAGCGTGTAATATGTATCAAACGCATGGTTCGGGCGATGCTGGGGCATCGTCTCTCGATAAAGGCGCCAAATTATTGGAGCAACAATATCCCGAACAGGCATTGCAATTAATGCAACGAGCTGCCGAAGTTGCTCTGGTATTTTTTTTTTTATACATTCATTTTCATTCATAACTGAGAGCGAAACCACTTGTACAATCTGGTGTAGAAAGTAATTAAAATATTTGTAAAATCCTCCACAATCCTTAAAATGTTAAAATTCTTTCAAATTATGGTAAAATCAATTAACGATTTTTCTTAAAATTTTTGTAAAATCTAGTAAAATTTCTACAATCTTGGATATTTTTCTTATAAAATTGTAAAAATTACTACAATCTCAACAATCCTACTAAAAGTTTGTACAATCTAATGTAGAAAATTTGAAGAAGTGGTTACCCACGCGTTCATAACAATTCTTTATCATTTATAATTAATTCAATTTTAGACGCAAGATAATCAGAGGCTTGCCGCAGAATATACCAGTAAAGTACACCGTTTAATGGTTAAACTTCAAATGTAAGTAAATTTAAAAATAATAAATATAAGCTAAGTTATTTATTATTAGTGCATTCCGAAATTAAATCAAATGAATCGATTTGTTAGCTCTGGTTTGAAACACATTGATCATGATTTAATTATAAATATGAATTTTTTTTATAAATCTATTATGTATGTAATAACATAAAAAAAACTATCTGACCTAATATATAATTTTCTAACTTTTAAAATTTTTAATAAATATGTATTTTTGTAGAATTTGAACTAATATTAATTTTGATAAGATTATATATTTATTTATTAATATTGTCTCACAAAACTTATACGTTCAAAATCAATTTTAAATTCGCGCGTTAAAAGACCAGACAAACCGCTGGTAAATCAAACTTTCAGGAACCATGTACCGAAATTCAAACCAATTTTGCTACAAAACGACCAACCGCTTTATTTGGTTCAGTTTCGGAATACACACTATATGTAAAAGATAATTGAGGTTCCTAATTGATTGTGTAAAGGTACGATCAGGCTGCAGATGCCATACGTCGTGAAATCGGTTTACAACAGCAGAGTGAATCGCATGGTCCAATTGGTCGATTAGCAGTTGCATTAGTTTTAGTACAAATTGCACGCGGTGATCAAGTTGCAGCTGAAAAAGCATTTAAGGTAAACAAGAAATACTTTGTAGTTGTATTCAATTAGAAATAGAACCTTGAATTAAAAATCAATATACTACGAATTCTTTTTAATTTGCACTCGGTATTTTAATATATTTTCGCAGGGTAAAAAATTCGAAATGCTTGATAAATAAAATTTAAATAATAGAAAATATTTTAAAGAAATTTACTATATAGAATATACCATTTGCACGCAAAAAAAATAATACCGATTTTTTTAGAACAAAACCGAAATATAAATTTATTTTTTATATAATGTATATTTTTTTTGAAAAATTTATGATTTTTAAACTTTGTTACCTAAAACGGCGATAAACAAAATTGGATCTTATCTTTTATTTCTAAATTAAGGATAGAATATTTTATTATAATTAAATATAATTAAATTTTGATTTTCAGAAAATCATTAATAATAAATTGTTAATAATTTTACTATTTGATCACATATATATAAATAAATGTTTTTAAAAAATATAAAAAATACAGTTTGACAAAACTGTACATAGTTTTATTTTATACAACTAACCGAAAAATTAATCGGTTAAAATCAGTTTAGAATATAAAAAAAAGAAAACCAATATTAAAATATAGTTCTCAATACTGGTTAACCGTTTTATGGGTTACATGACCTGTTTTTAATCATGTATTTGAATAAATATGAAAATGAAAAATTTATATTGATTCTCGATAATATTTTAATTTGGAAGATTTCAATAGATCATTTAATAAAATATATATATATATATATATATATATATATATATATATATATATATATATATATATATATAATTAACTTATTTAGTTATTTATTTTGGACGTTTCGGTCATCGTATCATGGACCATCTTCAGCAATAGTTTTAAATAAATTTTTTCAGACACGTGTTGCCGTTGTAGGTTATCATTTCACGAAGTCAATTGTTAAAATTGTTAGATTACATATTAACTGTAAATTACATTATTAAGTCGTATTTTGAAACTGATGATCACAGATTAGATTGTTACAATTTTATTTTTTTTTACATTATTTTGTTGTTAAGTCATGTTAATATTGCAGATTAATGAAGAAAACTTGTCCATGATACAATGACCAAAACGACCAAAATAAGTAAATAAATTATATATATATATATATATATATATATATATATATATATATATATATATATATATATATATTATTAAATGATCCGTGATATCGAGTATTTAATGTTTACCTTTTAATAACAAGAAATATATTGATGTATTATTTAGGAATGGGGCAACTATTGTGATGCGCCCGAAATTCAAACATGCGAAATGTTACTGCAAGCATATGATGATGAAGATGCCGACAGTGCACGTCAGGCACTAAACAGTCCTTTCATTAAACATATGGATGTGGAATACTCACGACTGGCCCGTGATCTACCCCTTCCGCAAGGGGTGCAAGCACCACCAAAGGCCAGCGTACGAGAGAATGCTGCACCCTCTTACGTATCGCCTAATACGCATACTACTGCTACCATTGAGGTTCGATTCATTTATTTATTTATTTATTATTTTATATTTTTTTTTCTTTTTTATCATGTCGTTTCTTTGTGTTCTTATGTGATTTTTCATAGAAATAAAAGTGTAAATAATTTTATTAATTGATGAAGATTTTATTTATTTAGAGAATTGATACATATTAAGGTATCAGGTTAGAAATAAATTCTATTTTGATTTATATATTTTAGGTTGAGTCTAATTTTAATTTGATTTCAAATCATTTAAATGCAACTAATTTACAAGCACTAAAATTTTGCAATTTTTTTTTTCATAAAATATTCCAAATTAACTTTATGTAAAGTTTGAAGAAAATCGATTACATGGATTACATAACCGTAAAGTTTATTAATCTTTCTAATTGTCAAATGTTTGTATTATGTATGTATATATGTTTCTCCAGCATCTCCTAAACCCCTGAACCAATTTTGATGGGAGTGGTGTTATTTTAATTGGTTCATTCCCTATTGAGAATAGACAAGTTTCATCTTTCTACGATTTCATCTTGGTTCTCAAAATTTGAAAAATTATGTTTATAAAGGCGGATCCACACATTCGGCATTCGCGGAGTCTCGAGCGGCTGTTCGCCGATTCTCGAATGATGTGGATGAATTGTTCGTCAGAAGCCGAGCACATATTCGGCGTGCTCGGTGTTCCCGTACTGTGTCGGTCTTTTGACGCGAGTCAAAGTAAACGAACATTCGCCTCGCTGTTGTTTTTAGTCAGATCCAGACATTCGGGTTCTTGATAGATACTTGTGAGCAACTTGATAAACAATTTTTATTTTTATTTTCCTTTACTTAAAGTTTTCTATTTTATTTTTAAATTTGTTTTAATATTTCAAATTTATGAATTGCATTGTAATTTTTATAATTTATTATTAATTGGCAAAACTTTCTAACGTACTACTAGTACGATTGGCGCAAATTTTATTCTTTCATGTAAATCAATATACAATAAACTATTTTCTAATTTAAATTTACAATAAAATGTTTTTTATGATAATTTTTTACTAATATCTTAATGATATATCAATTTTTTTCATATTTACTTCAATAAAAATTTTGCAATTATGTGAATTATGTTTAAAAGTATTTACTTAATGAACTCTTTTTTTTTTCAATAATAATTTCGATAATATTTATTGTAGTATTTAAAAAATTTGATACTTTTTTTAAAAATTTTCAATGGCGTTCAATGGCAAATATTCGCCTTTCCCACAACAAATTGATGTTCGGCAAAGTTCACATATCTGTATAAGTGTACTCGCCATTAGGCAAGTATTCGGTAACTATCCCCATCCATTCGGGATTCGGCGAGTAGTTACTCGGGACTCGGCGTATACCGAATGTGTGGATCCGCCTTTATACAAATGTCAAATGACAGCTGTGTGAAGTTATCTACACTACTGATAGTGTAGAAGTGTTGCTTTTGACTAATATATAATAGTGCAATTGATATTTTATTATTATTATTATTTGTTTATTTATTTATTTATATTATGTTTATATGTTTAATTACTATTTTCGACTTCAAACGTGACCCTTTAAGTGTCACGGGTTTCCTAGTTTCTATATTATTTGTTATAAAATAATGTTTCACTTTCAGGATTCACGTCCAACCGAAGCTGAAAGCAGCGCTTCAGCGGCACCACCATCGACTGAAAAACCCGATGATGACGAATTTGAAGGCGGCCTGTGTTAAATTATTTATCGTTAGAAGAAAAATAAAAAAGAGAAAATCTTAACGTCTTGTTGGTAAAAAAAAATAAAATATTTAATTATAATATTTAAAATATATTAAAAAAATAATGCAAATTATTCCACTAGTACATATATGGTTGATGTTATTCGCAAATTTAATTCTCTACTGTTGATCCATTTTATTTATATTTTAAAATTATCAAAAAAAAAATAAAAAAAAAAATAATATTAAGGAAATATAAAATAAATCATGTGCATATAAAGATCTTTTAAAGAGAATTTTAAAAAAATGTATTGTTATATTTAAGAAATACAAGTCAGCATTTTTTACTGTTTATAGAAATAAGTTTCGTAGTTTGTATTGAGTATTTTTTTAATTTATTTATTTATTTATTTGTGTTAATAATAAAAATTATCAGTTCCTGTAATTCTTAAGCGGAACATAATATGTGCTCGAAAAGCTGTATTATTCCTTTAACAATTTTTACTTGCATTAACAATGTTAGTCTCTAGCCAATCAAAGAACTTATCGCTCATAGTTGGTTTATAACCACCCAGACACGAGACATTTATTTATGTTACTATTAAATAATTATATTTTAAATAATAAAAAAATATATACCGGGTGTCCAAAAATAATGGAAACTATTAAATATCTCGAGAACGGCACATCGGATTACAAAGATACAAAACACGTTTTTCTTTATTTTTGAAAATCTATTTAGGGGTGATATGCGAAAACCACCCACACCTCCCCTGGCGGGGGGAGCGGGGGCAAGTTTTAAAATTTAAATAGGAACACCCATTTTTTATTGCACAGTTGCATTCTCCATAAAAAACTGTTTCTGGATTTGCAAATTGAGCCCCCCAGCTCTACCCCCCTCGGAGCAGGAAAGGGGAGAAAATTTAAAAATTTTTGCAGAAACTTTCACTTTTTATTGCAGTTTTGGATTCTCCTTCTAAAACTGAATATAAAAATATTGCATTTAAAAAAAAAACTAAAATGGTAGATAGCTTTGACCTAAATCCAGCACAATTTACCACCAGGTATTATTTGAGATGAAAAGTTGGTATCCATCCGCATGTGTGGGAGTAAAAATGGAGGTGCGTTTTTCAATTTTATATCCAGTTTTAGAAGGAGAATCCAAAACTGCAATAAAAAGTGAAAGTTTCTGCAAAAATTTTCAAATTTTCTCCCCTTCCCTGCTCCGAGGGGGGTGGAGCTGGGGGGCTCAATTTGCAAATCCAGAAACAGTTTTTTATGGAGAATGCAACTGTGCAATAAAAAATGGGTGTTCCTATTTAAATTTTAAAACTTGCCCCCGCTCCCCCCGCCAGGGAAGGTGCGGGTGGTCTTCTCATATCACCCCTAAATAGATTTTCAAAAATAAAGAAAAACGTGTTTTGTAACTTTGTAATCCGATGTGCCGTTCTTGAGATATTTAATAGTTTCCATTTTTTTTGGACACTCTGTATATATTAAATACATTAATAGTCGGAGTCATTGAAATATTTTATATTCCGATTAAAATTACTTTTCAATTTTAATAGGTGGCTTGTTTCAGGATCATACGATCAGTTGATGTAAATATGAGACTTATTTTGAATGAATTTTATATATATATATATTAATTGCTGTTAAAACTGGAATAAGTGTGTCATTGAAGAAACTTACTTAAATTACATTAAAATAATTGTTATTTCAATAGATCACTGACATCAGAGTCAAATCGATCAGATGTTTTTGCTAAAACTTGTAAACTTGGTTGCCAAACTGAAAAAGTATGTCAGTGTTTAATGAAACTATATCTTAAATTTTGTGTATTTCTGATCCGAATCAGGCAATTGTGTGACCTAGTGCAAGTCATCTATTATTGTCAGTAAAAATATCAACATTAAAAAAATAAGAATTGTAAAGAGAGTGGAATAAGTTAATTTTATAGAAAACTTTTTAAATTGTGATTACATAAGATACTCAATATAAATTTCTTTATTTTTTTAATATAATAGAGCTTTGTAATATATTGTTTTTCGATAATATATATACATAAATTAATTGTATTATTTGTAAATAAAAAACGCATTCAAAATGAATTATTATTTATTATAATTACTTTTTTCTTCATTTCTGTTTTTAAGTAAAACAATATATTTATAAATGGGCAAATGTGCCAATAACAATTTTCTAAATTTTGTTTATTAATTGTTAATTTATTTTATTTTTAGTTGCCGAAAATTTACAGAAAAACTAGATTGTATCATCAAATGTAAGTACATTTTCAAATATGTTTAATAAAATATTTAAAAAATATCTAAAGGTGATTTGTAAATAAATAAATTAATACAAAAAAATGACTTTATTTAAATGTTAAAATTCACAAATAGGCATAAAATCACGAGCACATTTTTTATACATATAAAACAAATTTACAAAAAAGGTAAAAAATAGTATGAGAATGTTTTTTTCTTTACAATTTTCTTTGTAGTGGGTTCCAGCCCAATTAGATATACAATTATAATACATCGAATGTATAAGTAAAATACTATAAAACATTTATATATTTTTCGATTATCAAGCTTTGGTAAAAACAATATTTTAATATAAAATAAAAACAATTTCTGAAACTGTACTAACAGAAATTTTCAAATTAATTCTTAACAATTGTTAAATTTTCGTAAAATGATTAAAATAAAAATCATTAAGCTTGATTTTCGTAGAAAATGAAACAAAATTTATTTAAGAAAATTAAATTTCATATTTTGTCAAACGTGTACGTCTTTGCCATTTTCTTTAATTTCCTTATCGTCTAATAATTTTGTGGTCCCATTTAGTTCAGCAGGTTTGCCATTTGGCATTTTATCTTTTTCGGTTGTAACCGATTTGAGCATTTCTTCTTCATCTTTGCTACTTTTTTCTTGTTTCCTAAAAAACACAAGACAATATTATAATAGTACTTTATAAAAATTAGAAAGTAGGATATAATATATAATCGGATTTTTTAAAAAGAGTAACAAAATAAAAACATGAATAACTAGATAAATTTTCTTATAATTTAATAGTAATTAAAATCAGGGCTTCAAACCGAAAAAACCGCAACTAACTTTCTACTTTTACTACTAATATTTCTATAAAAATAGTCAGTATGTATTTTTCAGTATTTTAAAACTTTTTCAATAATTATAAATAAATTTGAAAACTATACTTACTTTCCGAATTTCTCTCCATCCGCAATCGATTCGGGTAAAGTCTTATTTAGCGTTTCGGGCAAATACAACGATAGAATACCGCCTAAGAAAGCCGTTGCACCAAAAATGATTAAGGGCAGTGGTTTCCAGTATTCACCGAGTAGATTAATATAGGGTGCCATAATTGCGCCAACTCGGGCAGCTGTCGATGCAGCACCCAGCGCCACGTTACGGATAACCGTTGGAAATTGTTCGGCGGAGAAAATATAAACGGTTCCATAACTAGAAGTTATGGCAAGTTTGCCTAACATAGCTAATGTTACTGTTAGCCATGGCATACCTAGAATACAAATTAGGATTTTTAATTTTACTTAACCACTGAATATAGCATTGCGCAATAATTGTATGTTTATATAATACTGTTCCGCAAATTGATAGGTTATACTTCGAGCAAAGAATTACTATAGGACATACTGATCATGGAACGAAAATAATTTTTTGAAAATTCGCAAACAAATTTGCATAACTCTACTACACTACAAGTAATTGTTTACACAACGCCTAATAAATATCTGATGTTGTGTAATTACTTATTAATAATTTAATTTAATTAACTTAATTCGATGCAGCATAATACTGTCGTGGAAATTATTGTTAGTCTTATTTCATTGTTAGTTTTGAGTGTACAGTGTTGTGCAGTGTTTATGAAAATGAATGCATACAGTGATAATGAGTTAGTGGATATGCTGTTACTTTATGGAGAAGCAAGACAAAATTCATTATTGGCACGACGTTTCTATGCAGAACATTTGAGCAATAGGTAATGTAATATTGATAATTAATTTTGATTATGTAGCTTTCAATAAAGTACGCTACTTCAGTAATCCTGAAAATGTTCACTTTAAGTAAACCAGCCTTAATTTTGCGAATTTTCAAAAAAATATTTTTGTTCCATGATCAGTATGTCCTAATAGTATATACCTTTTAATTCTTTGCTCGAAGTATGAAGACATCCTGTATATTTTAAATTATTTAGCTAGGAGAATTGTGACACTATTTTACATAACTGTAATAGTAATTATTAAATTTATTTCTAAACATTTAAAGATAATAAGTACGATTTACAAACACAAACACAATGATTGATAAAAAAAATTAAGCACTGTAAACATATGAATGAAATGCAAAAATATTTCTCGGATAAAGCTGAAATATACTTCATATTCTGTATGAGTTTGCCAGCTGAGTGTTAAGAAAAAGCAGAGAACAGTTACGTATGTTGTACGAAAACGTACACTTACTATTGCATGCATACATACATACACAATCAGGCCATGTACCCGAAAAGATGTGGCACAAACTCTCCACTATCCCGAAATCAGCTTGTCCAGACAAGCAACTTTAGCTTCATCCACATTTATACTGACACTCTGTCATTCATACTACGTGGAAACTTTTGCTCATGCAAGCCATTCCTTCAATCATACCACTCTAATTATTCATCGGACTTCCACTATTACGTAATGCAATATTCTTGTGGCGTAGACTATAATAATTTATGCAACTTGGTTCTTAAATTGATCAAATACTTACTATCTGGTACAAGCATCGTTAGAAGTAAGGCAGTGCCCGCAATCACCATAGACCAGCAAAGAGTATTTCTTCTACCCCATCGATTCAGAGTAAATAATAAGATCGAATAACCGGGTATTTCTACTGCTCCACTTATCAAAAAATTCACTAAATCATTGCCTCCCAAATTTGACGTATTCCATGACAAACCATAATATGCTGCACTATTGCTGAACCTTAAAAATTTAATTATAATAATTAGATAATTAAATATCTATATAAATTTGAAAATTTCACGACTAGAAAATATTATATTGTAACAAAATTTTAAGGGGAAGATTAGTCCAAGGTTAGGTATTATAAATCAAATTCGCATGTAAGATTCTTTGCCGAGTTTTCGATGTTATTTTACACCTTCAGGACATGTTCTTGTTAGAAAATGTGGGAACATAAGTATAAATGGTACAGCAATCAGAAAAGAGTAAATTGTACAGAATCATTAACTCGAAATAAAATAATTAAAAACTTAACAACCAATGTCTGTTAATAATAAAATGTAACACAAAATTTGTAGTCGAATATTAAAATAAAAATTCCGAACGATTTTCATACAGAGTTTTTACAAAAACCATTCGCAATTTTATTATATATATATTTATTGTTTTAATATTGCATATATATATATATATATATTTATAAATAAAATACATTACCAGTCAAAGAATATGAGAAAAGCCTTCTTCCGCAAGTTTGGCCATCGGAATAAGTCAAACAATGTAGCTTTTTTATCGTCTTTAATTGAATTATTCTCAGTTTTTAATAAAGATTCAATTAATTCTTCCGACATATCTACTTTGTTTTTAGCGGCTTGTATTTTTACCAAATGTTTTGCTTCGTCAATACGATTTTTTGTTAATAACCATCTGCCTGATTCCGGTATTATCCTAAATAAATTATTATTTAATTAGTAATGTTAAAAAAATTCGATTTTAATTTATTTAAAAAAAAAACTAATCTTCACTTAGACTTTTTACGATTCAATTAAAGTCAATCACTCTATATTAGTAAATTTTTATATTAATTTGGACTTCAATATTGTAATTTCTATAAAATACATGTAATTTATTTTTTTAAATATTGTATTAAAGATGATTAAAATTTCGTTAAAAAAATTGTAACTTACCACCAGTAACACATGAAGATAATTCCAGGTAACGTTAATGCTAATTGCAATTGTCTCCAATCGTCAATAAAATAAACGAATGCCGCAATTAACATGTAACCAATTGAGAAAAACATTTGACAAACGACTCCAGCAAAAAGCCTTTTACTTGGTCCTACCATTTCCATTGCTAAAAATAAGAAGAGAATTCGAAATAGTTTTTTAAAATTCTTATATTATTTTAGACATCAAAATTACAATTCCTTATCAAAAAATTATTTTAATAAAACTAGCCTAGTTTAGTTCTAGTGATTGTTTTTGCTTCCTATGACAAAATGAAACTAAATAATAATAAATAAAATTGCTTTAGGTTAATAATTGCAAGATTAATCAATATTAACAGCAGATTAATAAGAGAAGCAATAGAAATTTATAAAGAAAAAAATAACATCAATCAGTGTGACTAGTAACTGATTTAAATCAAGTTTGGCTTCCTTTAATTAAAAATTTATAAATATAATCTAGTTACTTGTATTTTGTTACCTAAGTAACTTGTTTCTATGTTTTGTTTATTTACTGTAAATGTTATTTGTATCAGTTTTTCTGATGAAGACGTACGTTAAGTTCGTTGAAACGTCGATTATAAATAAATATTAATACAGAACCTAAAGCAGTTTTATGTAATATAATGAGTTCTAAAAGATTTTTTTATTATATTAAGCCGTCCGGTTTTGCAGAGCTTCGAAGAAAGGGCTAGAACTCGGACAATTTCCAACAAAAGTAAAAATAAAAATTCGTGAAAGAAGCTCAAAGTTTATTCTTTCACCTCCAGAAAAGCGCGGTTTGATATCTTTTATAGTTTCGCAGACAAAAATTCATAAATTTAGTCATTTATTTTAGATCGAGAAAAGTATATACCCCCTTAAAAAATAATGTTACAAACCTATAACGTAAGCGACCAGAAATACTCCTGATGTGGTCGCACCAATAACTAAACGTGCTATAGTAAATGTGATGTATTCGGGTGCGTATGCAGCTAGTGTTCCAAATACGACTTGTATAACGAGCGATAGAAAAAATATCGGTTTCCTTCCGTATCTATCAGATAATTCGCCAAATCCTATTGAACCTAACATTACTCCTACCATAAATAAGGCATCACCAGTTGCTTTTAGATATGCATCCCCGCATACCATATTCCACTGAAATATGTTCAAGTTATTTTTGATATTCTTTATTACTTTTTTTTAAATACAGAACGTAAAAATATTGGCACAGCTTTTTAACTAACAAGATCAGAACTAAACAAACAAACTAAAACACTGAGCTTGTGGTAGATTTGAAGAAACTGATTCACACGTTAATTATTGAACCTTATTCAAATTAAAGAAATGTAATGAAAAATATTTTATGTTTAATTTTCTCTCAATCCTACCATCTCCAACTACTCATCGGACATTTATAGCTTCAAAATCATTCATATAAATCGTTTTAACCAAACGTTCATTCGACATTCGCTCAAGATATTAACATCTTAACTGACTAACACGGCAACTTTTGCTACAACATTGTTTTTTAAATTTCACACTCATACACTAATCGTATTTCGTACAAAATACAATAACAGAAAAAATAGATACTTACATCTATAACAGCGCTACTCTTATAAACACTCTTATCATAAATATAGCTATCGCAGTTGACAATATTTCTCGTCGTATCATCGTATCGTGAACAGGAGGACCATGCATGCGTCCGTTCATCATACGGATACGAACTGTTTAAGATATCTGGCGGTAGTAAGTATGATGCATTCGATAATTCATAGGGTAATTGGCACCTGTGATTTGGCTTTGCTTGTAAGAATACGCCAGCTAGTTTGTGAAAGGCACAAATTATCGCTGGCAGACATAGTAATACGTAGATCCGTTTTTGGTATCTGCAAAAAAAAATTGTTTATTCAAAATCAAGACACATTTAATTAAAATAGAATCTGGTGTTCATCAGAACACCAAAACTGACAAATCTACACTGAATATGTATTATACAGGGTGATAGATTTTAATTTTAGAAAATGCTACTTATTGTATTTCAGACAATTATTAATAAAATTTAGCTGGGTTGCTGCATAATTATCAGACGTTTTTCTAGGCGGGTTATTTATTAATAAAAATTGCTGTTTTACTTTTTTTAATAAAAATAGAACCATGACTTCTTTGCCCGTGGAAGCGACCGTCTTCCAAGCAAATGGGAAGCAGTTATTCAAGTAGATGGTGACTACGCTCCGAAATAATCATTTAAAAATGTTATTGTTGAATTTTTGTTTCTTTTTCTATAATAAATATTGATTAAAAAACGCCTGATAATTATGCACCAACCTTATACTTAAAACAAATCTGACCAAAATACATATACATACTTTATTTGAAATTATAAAAAGAAACTATAATAATTTTCTGTCATCCTCCATAAGAAGTTTTTTTAAAACTTTTTTTGTATGAATAATAAAAACCGTTTTCTATATGGTTCCATCAACTAAAATTAATCTGTATAAATTATGCATAAGCGGGCTTTACACGGTCAATCAGAAATGACAGTCTGAACAGACTGAAAAATCAGACTGTCATTCCTGACTAATCACGAATCCCCTATACTTATCAGTCAAACTGAACTTATCAATCTGATTGAAGTAATTTTAGCTTTAGATGACTATAAAAATTACCACCGTATGGACGAAAATCTTTTTAACCCCCTTAATCACAATGTTGACACCATATTTATCCAGAATAAATACAGTTATGAGAGAGATTCAATATCAGTTCGTGAGAGATTAGCGGTTACTTTGAGAATTCCTTGAGACTGAGTTTTATACTGGCATTATCTCCTCCACTTCCCGTGTTTGAAGCTCGGATTTTAAAATATTTGAAAATCCGTCAATCCATTCATCAGTCTTGACCTTACACCTTCAATCAGAATGTCAATCTTCGATTTAAATGTCATTCCGAATCATCGTGTAAAACCCGCTATACAATGCAATAACATTTCAAGCGCCTATAAGTAGCTAACCCGTTATACAGATATGCATTGTGTATAGTATATAATATAAATAAAAAAATACATATTTTTAATTTTAAAATACATAATAGAGAATAAAACGGCCTTAAGTTTTGTATTAATTTAGCTTCCTATTAAAAATTTATAAATTTTGTAATCTAGTTACTTATTTTGTTACCTAGTAACTTGTTTTTATGTATTATTTACTTATTTATTTACTGTACCGTTATTTGTGTATTTTTTCCTGATGATGTACGTTGACTACGTCAATTATTGATAAATATTAATACAGAATTAAATCCTAAAGCCGTTTTACTTTAATATAATGAGTTCTGAAAGATTTTTTACTATGTTAAAAAAGAATTTTTATAGAATAATTTTAAACAACTAATAAATAAAGGCTTCAACTTTTTTTACACATTTAAAACATGTTGAATACGTCTATAATTTCGAAATAAAATTAAAATATGAATTATTTAAAAAAATCAAATCAATAATATTAATAGATCATCTAAATAATAAAGCAATGAAAATAAATACATAAATGTTTTTATTAGATTTACTTGCAATAAAAATGTGTTAAATTTATAATTTTTTTATGAATAGATTGTACAACGAATTTGTTTAACAATGTCATAGTTCACTAAAGTTCAACTTTTGTGACGCAGGATTTAATTTACGAATCTACAATTTAGCACATTTAATTTTAATAAACTGCAATCAAATTTAATCGCAAATTTATAAAATTTTAAAATTAATCGAAGAAAAAAAAACGAAATAATTATAAATATATTTTTTATCTAAACTTGTAAAGTAATTATTAATTTTTAACCTTGAACTTTTGAGGATGTTTCTGAAACTAAACTAGATTGCTTAATAATGCAATGATTTTTTATAAGTTACTATATATTAATTTATTAATCGCAGTTATTGCACAAATTAAAACTGTCTAAAAAAAAAGAGGAAATAAAAAGAAATATATTTTATTAGTGAAAAATGTTCTAATAATTTAAATAAACTGATGATATGTATTTATTATATTATTAATATATTTTTCATCAATAAAATAAACTAATATTTATTTATGCCCATTAAAAACTGCAGATTTATATCTTTTCAAAGCAATTTTTATTTTTTTTAAAACTGCTTAAATTTAAAAATGCCAAGTGATTAGTTTCAGCCAGGGTTGGCCTGATTTTAATCATTTGATTTAAATCAATTTTAATTTTTTTACTAAATTTTATTTTAACAAATCATTAAATAAAATATCTAGATACATAAATAAATATTAGACAATAAAATAAATATTAAAATGAAAAATCGTATAATATAATAATATTAAAATTATAATATTCAAAATATATTAAATAATATTATTTCACATTAAGTCCTCGTCATGGAAACTTGCTACTACAGGTCCTGTAACTCCTATATTTTTTAAAAATTTTGTCAGGTTTTCTCCGTAAATTTGTTTTACATTTTATATACTACCCGTTGACACCAATTATATATCATGGACACTATCTTCATGAATATAATAGACATTACCTTCAAAGATATTTGTACACTACGTGGTAGATAAATTGTAAAATGAATTTACGTAAAATATTTGATTAAAATCTAAAAAATATAGAATTGCCGGACCTAGAGTAGCAAGTTTCCGTTAAATATCACACGTATAAAAGTATACGTTAGATTTATATTCATAAGTGTATAAAAATAATTAATAAACTCTTATTTTCGAAAATCGTAAAAAAAAAATCAAAAAAATCAACTGATTTAAAAAAAAAATCACCAACAGCCCAACCCTGGTTTCAGCAACTTTTTGTGAGATATCCTACATGAATTTTAATAGAAAGAAGACATTATTCCTAATTTTCTATTCAGTTTTTACATAATTTGAGGCAATTATCTAATATTTATGATAATGTATACTTCATTTTAGGTTATAAAATAATTTAAAAATATTACCTTCCAAATTCTCCTAGATGAGGCATGACATCATCGTAGCCCATTTTTGAATTGTTTTATATATAAAAGTTCTGTAATAATTAACAATAAAACAAAATTAAAACACATAAATTATAATATTTTAAAACAAATTTAACATTTCTGAATACTGAAACTATTTGATAAGAACTAAAAACTAACAAATTTATATTTCGTATCCTAAATCAGCAGTCGTTAACAATTCTATTCCAGATTATAATTAGTCTTATCATTTCATACATAAACAGATAAATTTCATATGTAATTTAGATTAAATAATTAAATATACTGGGTGTCCCATTTTAATCCGCCACTTGCAATAACTTTAAAATCGTGCATCGGACAAAAAAATGTTCCAGATAAAAAGTAAATGGTTTCGAGGGGGACATCTGATGCAGGGACCCTTGCTCCTCTTGGACCTCCTAGGGGACGGGAACGGGGAGCAACTTTGAAATCTTAAATGGAACCCCCTATTTTTTATTGCAGATTCGGATAGATCATTTAAAAGTATGTAAATTTTATTTTGAGACTTTTTTTTTATCTTTGATAGATGGCGCTGCAAACAGCATTTTTTTCTCAGTTTATCAGTCTTCAATTTGAAAAAAAAGTTGTAAAGATTATCATAATTATAATGATTTGTATTTATAGAAAATTTGATGTAGCCAATACATATTTTTAATAATTTAGGGCGCCAAAATTATTTCTGAAAATAATCTATTGAAATAAAAATAATTGTTATTGCACAAAAAAAAAAATGTCACTGGTATATATTATTAGAAATGTTCATGTAAAATACTTATTTTATCGCACAGTAGTGACGAAATATAATAATCTTATTATTAAAAAATATCTGTCAAATACTTTTGTACTTGTAATAATTACAAAAAAAAAACTTTATGTTCTAATTATTGGAACATAAAGTTTTTTTTTTTTTAATAATTTCACTTAATATACTTTGAAGTATTTTAAATATTTCAAAGGTCTTTAAAATACTTCTTACGTATTTTTTGTTGACTAAAATTAATAGCTATATAACTTAGAGCCGATTTCATAATAAACCCTTTAACTACAGTCGATTTTAAGCCAACAAAAAGGAAGCATTGTATTATTGGCAACAACAAATAATTTTGCCATTAGAAATGTTTAAAGTCAACTCTAATTAAAGTGTTTATTATATGAAACTGACTGTTATATATTGTATGTACGTCTTTCAATTCATATTAAGATAGTTAATAAAAATATGTTTCTTAATAATACATTTTTTTCTTTAACTAATATTTCAATAGATTAATTTAAATTAATAAGCCGTTGTAAACTGACCAGTTCGTTGACTTGTAATTTTATACTGTTATTTGCGTTATAACAATACGTTTGTATTACAATAGTAAACAAATAGTTTATACAATTTTTATTTAAAAAGTTTCCGATTTAAATTTTGATTTAAAAGATAAAAAATATCGATCATGAGAATGGGACATAAGTATTTTTTCTATTAAACTTTATTTTAAAATATAAACCGAAATTTCTAGTAAAAATTAAAATAAAACTTTTTAAAATGTAAATTATTTTATTGTTTTTTTAATTTTTAAAATGTTTAGAAGTTTTTTAACAGATTAAAGTACTTTCAGTTATAGGGTTATAATATTTTATTTTTTGCTTAAATTGCCATTAATTAATTTTGATGAACTAATTAAATCATTAGTTAATTTTTAAATGAAGAAAAATGCAATGACCTTGCTTGGGTTTGAACCCGGGACCTTCATTGCATTTTTCTTCATTTAAAAATTAACTAGCGATTTAATTAGTTCATCAAAATAAATTAATGACGATTTAGGCAAAAACTAAATATTATAATCTATATCTATAATACGCCATGTGTAATTAAGAATATAAATATATACTTTATTGTAATTTAAACAAATAATAATAAAAATAATATGTATATAAATATTTTAAATTTTATGTTTATAATTATTCTAGTTTATTTATAAATATTATAATAAATATTAAACATACATGTAGGATATTTTTATAATCTATAATTTAAAAAAATGAAAATTACATTGTTTAAAACTTCGTAAAAAATATATATTTTTTATATATCAAAATAAATTATTACTTATTTATTTATTTATGTAACCGTTAATAGTGTTAATATATTTAAATTTATGCTTTAAGATAAAATGATATTTTCATGCAAAAATAAATATTTATAAAAGAATGCATTTTGTATCTTTTTAAGTAATTAATACTATAAATAACAAATTACCTACGGTTTTTAAATAAAACCAGCTAAATAGGACACTTAATTTTGTTTTACTAATTAAAATAGCTGTAATTTTATTTTTAACAGATGCGCATTTCAAATAAACATTAAATATTTGTATAAATAAACAATTTTAACTAGAAAATGGAACAGTTGCTAGTTTATTTGATTGCAATAATAGAAAATGAAAAATTATTAATGAAAACATAACAATTATCACTATATAACATCAGTTTAAAATTTGTTTATATTTCATTGTCACGATTTTCGAATTTAAATAAACCTATTTATTTGCATAAGTAAATTAATTTACATAGAAATTTGCTGATGTAAATTTCTTATTTTAAAAATGAACATGTGCTTAAATATAAATGCTAAGTTATTAAATATTATTAAGGTGTTCAATAATTTCAGATTTACGTACTTACAATGCAAAATGTAGTATTTAAAACACACTTTAACACACACCGACTTGTAAAACACGCCACACTATAGACTATAAAGTTTAACCTAGCGTTATGTTTGCCGTATACTAGTACACGCGTTTTTGAGCTAAAATTAACGCATCATTCGCCCATTTAGTCATTGGACATAGCGTCTTGCAAAAAATCATTTATGCAACGTCTAAATTTGATTGGCCATTTGGAAAGATCATGTCATTTTATTGCGCATGCGTGCGACAGGACTAGTAGCCTGTAAAATTTTTAAATGTACACGGTTTATTTTGTTTTATTATTATTATTTTACTATATTGAATAATATTAAGTCATTTACATTATTTTTCTAATACATATAGGTTTAATTTTATCCATTATACAAGGTAGAAAACTAATAATAAGTGAGGAAATATAATAGCGTTAATAATGCACATTGTATTGTATCGTATTGCTGCATTGATATTGTTTAATATACAATAATAAATATTGTAATTGCATCAATTGCATTCATATGCATTTGAATAAATGTTTTGAATGCACTGGTACAATTATCGATCAACCCAATTTCTAACAGAAACCTACATTATCTATGCATACAAAATTGTTTCTTATATACTTGTATTTAAAGACGAAAATTCATCTATATACGTGTGTTACAGTTGTAAAAATGACCTTTATGTTGCTTGTAAATAAAGTTTTACGTTTGAATTGTATGCGCATGCTCTGTCATTTATTGATTATATGACGTTTAATGGTGACAGTTCGTGTCTAGAAAATTGTTATGAATTTTCAAATATAAATCGAATATGTGTATTTAGTCTAAACTATATTCAGAGGTAAATCAAATATCTTACTTTTAACTATGATTATTTAATAATTTAATTTTTTTTCTGTGATATATTTCAATTTAACCCGTAAACTTGAACTTGAATTTTTATCTGTCACTTACAAAATCAAATTAATTATTAAATATCACATGTATTTCATTATTAAAACTATGCTTTTATGAATTTTATCGAATTTAAACTTATAACCTATATCGAAGAAGTTAGATTGATATCAGAAATATTTATAAAGTTTGATACACCCCAATTGGAATAAATAATTCCGGGAAACTGCAAAAGATTATGTGTTTTTTCCTTGAATTATGTTACGAAAACATATTTTATGATCAAAATCTGGTATGTTTGACTTTAATTTTGGTTTTAGAAGAGCTAAAAAATGACTGCGCCAGCTGTGGATCCCTGGATCGTACAACCTCGAGAACGAACTTGGTACGAGGAACAATTTAAATCTCTACGTCCCAATAATGGTATTATTACGGGCGAACAAGCCAAAGGATTCCTTTTACAATCACAATTACCGCCGATTGTACTTGGACAGATATGGTTAGTTCGCATTTTTCTTTAATAAAAAAAAAACGAGGGGGAAACCACTTCCTCACATTTTCTACACCAGATTGTACAAATTTTAAGTATGATTGATGAGATTCTTAGTAGTTTTTCGTTGATTTTACGAATTTTATACTAAATTTCTAAGACGGTAGGAATTTTACTGGAGATTTTACATGATTTTAAGACAATCTTTAATTGATTTTACCATAATTTGAAAGAATTTTACTAAGATTTTTAAGGAATTTTAAAGGATTTTAAGAAATTTTAGAGGATTTTTCAAAGATTTTAATTTATTTGAACACCAGATTGTATAAGTGGTTTCCCCCTCGTAAAAAAAATAACGAAACTGAAATAAATGATATACAGTGCTTGTATTGATTGATTATATTATTGATAAAAATATTTTACTACATATTGTGTTGTATTTAAACTCTATTTTCGTACTATATTATTATTTATTTGTTCACATACAGTAATACCATAGAAATAGTAAATATACATATAATACATTCATTAACTGTCAATACTTTAACCTTACAATTTCTCACACCTCAACCTTCCAATCCCAAAAATCCCTAGGAACTACATTTCCCTACATATATTACTAAAAATAGACATAAAGTAGTACTATATAATACACAAAATTATATTAAATTTATTGTGTTGAATATTGATAAGTGGAAAGTTTTCGAAGCTAAAGTTGTTTGTCTGGATGTTTGGCGGAAATTGATTTCGAGATAATGGAAAGAGTTTGTGACACACCCTTTTGGGTACATGGTGTGATTGTGTATGTATGTAAATTTTAAAAAGTATTTAGAATTTTTACATATAATATAAAAGTGTTTTTTAGGAATACAATTTATGTTAGGTAATTTTTACCAAGTAATATGTATTTTTTTATTTTCAGGGGCCTATCCGATACAGACGCCGATGGCAAAATGGATATAAACGAATTCTCAATCGCATGTAAACTAATCAATCTAAAACTACGTGGCACCGAAATACCAAAGACACTTCCACCAGCACTAATCACATCAATCAAATCATTCGCACCATCCCTAGCCGCTTCTTCGCCGCTTCTCCCTGCCGGTGGCGGCCCGCCACCACCCCGACCACAACCACCCAAAGTCGAACCAGTAATCTTAGGTCAATCGCCTTTAGTTCATAGTGCACCCGGCGTCGGTGGCGGTATTATACCGCCGGCGATTCCAGCACCACCGGGTGTTGTTCATCAGGTGCCAGTTATGCCGCCTGCTATGGGAACCGTGCCACCTATTGTACAGCAGGTAAAATTTATTTATTTTTTCTAGTAAGAAGTATATTTATTTTCGAATAAAAAGTTGATAAATTAATATTTTAATTTCATATTTACAAACTAGATATTTTTACAATGCGAATTATAATTATTAATATAAAGTGAACTTAAATTTTAATTAAAAATAGATTTATATCGAAATAACATAAAAATTATTTGAAAACAAATTTAGTTTTATAATATCTATAATATTTTATTTATAAATACATTATTTTTTTAACAAAATGTATAAAAATGTGATAGTATTATTTAATATTTTATTAGATAATAAATTCCACGGAAATGTGATATCTGTTTTTTTTTAATGTTTTTTTAGATAAGTTTTAAAATATTTTTTCGTTAAAAAAATGGGTTAGGCATAATATTTACTGTGTATTATAATTATTACGACATAGATATTTGAAGAATTACTAATTTGAATGCAAATGAAATAATTTTGTATGATCTTCTGTATTTAATATACACAAACAATTCGTTTTGAAACACTATAAAAATGTGATTATAAATTATTTCTAAATAATTTTATAAAAACTAATGAGGAAACTTTTGATCTGTATTTACACAAAACCAGCCGGGTTACGCATCGATTCGTCCCGGCGTAGTTGGGGCACCATTAATCCCCGGCTTAGGGCAGCAGCAAGGTGCTATGCCCGCGTACCAATCACCTCAAGTGGCTGCTCCGATTGTGCAGCCGGGCTACGCAATGCCTCCAGGTGGTGTTACGCCTCAACTTGTACAACCTGTCGTCGGTGTTGTACAGGTACGAAGCTTTCGGCAGACACAGGCAATTTTAATTTCGCTCGAAAATAGTTAAATGTTGGTGTTTTAATCAGGGCTTCAAATCGCTCCGGTTTTCGTTCAGCGGTTGAATTAAAAAAAATATATGACGGTTCGGTTCTGGATTTTGTTCCAGCAAAAGTAACGGTTTTTTCGGTTTTCGGTTCAGTTCCGGTTCGAAGCCCTGGTTTTAATGTTATTTTTTTTTTAGTTGTTTTATTGTCGCTATTTAAAGTAGATTGTTATTGGTGCTTTAATTAACTCGTAACCTAGGATTAAAAATGACCTTGTGATAGTTATAAATTGTTTTCGAAAGAGAAGTTGTAGTTTAAGAAAGCTAAATATTCATACGATTTTTTAAATCTGAATTACAATTTCTCTATTTATCTAAAACCATCTGACTAAACTAAATTCGTATATTTGCATAAGTTAGTAAGTAGTTTTGGTTCAAAGTCACTAACTTTACGCTAAAACATAACACTAATTTTGTAATAAGTAGAACAGTTTGAATAAGTTTTAAAAAAGTATACTACATATGAGTCGTATAGATGCAAAACTCACTATTTGCAAATTTTAAGTTCTGAGATATTTGCAAAAAACTGTTATAGCTAAGTGTAATTGTATTTTGATGATAAAATCTTGTTACTAGATGGCAATACTTATTTAAAATCGTGAATCATTGGTTTTATACATCATTAATTCATACAAAGTAACTGTTTGCTTTCCACCAATAAAATTTTTATTGCTGGAAAGCAAACAGTTACTTTCGCATCTAAAACTATCAACGCAAGTAGTGAGTTTTGCATCCAACACTAAACTTTAAAGATTGTTTCTCATATTAAATACTGAGTTTTTTTTTTCTAACTAACCTAAATATCGTATTCCTTGTAAAATTCTACGTCCAAATCGCGCAAAATCTCATTTTTCACTTTTTGTCGAATAGTGAGTTTTGCATCTATACGCCTCATATGTAGGATATTATAAAATTATTAAATTTTTTTCAAATCAATTTAAAACTATTGCACGATTATTTTGACAATAACAGTTCTACATAAATTTATTTGGTTTTTGAATTTTTTATTTTGTCTTGTTAACACTGCAGATTTTTTAAAATAATGTTTTTTTTTTCTCTTACATGTTAATTATATGTATATTGTTAATAAGTATTTTATATTTTTAATTAACTAACTAATAACATAGTGTAATAAATGGAATTATTTTTTCTTTAATTATTAGGGAACACCAATACAAAGCATATCTCGTCCAGCATCAGTAGCATCGGTAACACATATGTCTCCAGGTAGCGTTCCGCCCTCGGTCCCCGGTAGTGCTGTTCACAGTGCTGCACCATCGATCGCTTCTAACACGCCGAGATCTAGCATTGATAAAGGCATTGCGATTGAATCTCCGTAAGTCCGAGTCGTTATTGAAAATTTTATTCTATGAAATTAATTATTTAAAAAACACATACACACGCACGCAATCACGCCATGTACCCAAAAGGCTCTCTCCACTATCCCCAAATCAGCTTCCTCCAAACATTCCTATCCAAACAAGCAACTTTAGCTGTAGAGAACATGTATGAGAGGAATTATGAATGTGGATGAAGTGAAAATTGCTTGTCTGGAGGAAACTGATTTCGGGATAATGGAAAAAGTTTGTGCGACACCCTTTTGGGTACATGGCATGATTGTATATTTTTCTAATGAAATTATTCTTCACACAGACAAGCCGCCGAATGGGCCGTACCACATCAGACGAAACTCAAATACACTCAACTCTTCAATACAACCGATCGGGCACGCTCGGGTTACTTATCGGGTGCGCAGGCTCGTAACGTAATGGTGCAAAGCAAACTACCGCAAAATATTCTCGCACAAATTTGGGCACTTAGCGATATGGATGCCGATGGACAACTGGGTTGCGAGGAATTCGTTCTGGCAATGCATCTATGTGAACAGGCGACGGTAGGTGTTATGCCTCCCACGGTATTACCTCCGGAAATGATACCGCCCACTTTTAGAAGACCTCCACGTACTAGCTCGATTTCCAGTCAGGGTAGTGCGCATGTTGAACAAGATCATCATAATATGCTGGTACATCAGAGTAAGTTGCATTTGGTTTTATTGTAAATTTAAAGCGGGCCTTACACGATCATTCTGATTGACGGATTTTCAAATATTTTGAAATTCGAGCTTCAATTCACGGGAAGCAATCTTGATTTTGTTCGAATTTCAGCATCATTCGAAGATAAACGCAAAGAAAACTTTGAAAAAGGTCAAGCCGAATTGGAGCGACGCCGGAAAGCATTACTGGATGCACAACGTAAAGAAGCCGAAGAACGCGAACGCAAGGAACGCGAGGAGAACGAACGTAGAGAGAAGGCACGTCAGGAAGCCGAACGTAAACGTCTTCTAGAACTCGAAGCTCAGATGCGGGAGCAACAGGAACAGGAACGATTGAAAGAGGAACAACGCAAAAGGGAATCGGAGCAAAGAGAGGCCGCAAGAAAGTTAGTGAAACTAAGAATTTTCTTCTAATTATTATTGCATGATAATTTTGATAATATAATTACGATTGAAATTGATTTTGTTGTTTTGAAAATAAATTTATAAATATCTTATTGAAATTTAACTTTCGGTTTTAAGTTCGCGTGTTTCAACATGTATCGAATCGAAATAAACTGATATTTTTTTCCGATTCAGTTCCGGTTTTCGTTCCAGTAAAAATAATGGTTTTTTTTCGGTTTTCGGTTCAGTTCCGGTTCAGTTCGGTTCAAACAGTTTAATCTCAGAATAATGAAAAAATAATATTATTGCTTACCAGAAAAACATTGATAAACAAAACATCTAAGTGCATGGATCTAGATGAACTGGTATAAAATATTAATACTTTTAAGCTCAAACCATTTTAAAAATCTTATTAATTTAAAACGAAAATTACAAATTAGATAAAAATCATTTCGAATGGGATATTAAATGCAATATTTATTATTATAAAATATATTTGTAATTATAATATGAAAAAAATAAATAAAACCTAGCATGCAAACTGGTTTTGAACCGGTTTAGAAATTTTACACATTCGGTTTCGACTCAAAAAAAATGGTTCAAGATCGGTAGAATGGTTTACGGATTCAGTTCAGAAAATAAGGGCCGGTTCGGTTTACGTTTTGATTCGGTTTGCAACCTTGATTTTTTTTTTACCTATATGTCTTTATTGTTTGAACAGAGAAATGGAGAGACAAAGACAGTTAGAATGGGAAAAACAACGATCACAAGAATTACAACAACAAAGACAACGAGAACAAGAAAAAGTCTTGAAATTAAAAGCGAAAAATCAAAGCTTGAGTATTGAGCTTACATCATTAAATGACCAGGTCAGAATTTTTATATTTTTTTTATTTTTTAAATATCTAATGTAAGTATATTTGTTTTGACATAATTGGCGTTTTTTTTTTTTAGACAAATTTGAATTAAAAAAAATTAGTAATTTTGACAATTTAAATGAATTTTAACCGCAATATAAAATCAGTCACTAGATTAACAAGATTAGAAGTATATGGGTAAACCCATATATAGACTACTTTGACATTTCTCAGAAAGTTGGCAACACTGTATTTTAATAATATTATAATTTATGTGGGCAATAGGAGATACTTTTCTGAAAATTTGATCAAAATCGAATAAATAATGTAGCCACAATGAATTTTTTAAAAATTTTGTGATTTTTTTTCTCGATAAGTTGGCAACACTGTATTTTGTTAAAATTGCATAATTTATTTAGGCACTAGGAAAAACTTTTATAAATATTTGATTAAAATCGGTTAAATAAAATGGTCAAAATAAATTTTTTTAAATTTTACTAATTTTTTTTTCGGAAATTTGGCAACACTGTATTTTGTTAAAATTACATAAATTACATGAATACTAGGAGAATCTTTTGTGAAAATTTGAGTAAAATCGGTTGAATAACATGGCCATAATAAAATTTTTAAAACTTTAGTAATTTTTTTCTCGGAAAGTTGGCAACACTGAAAATTAATAAAATTATGTAATTTATGGGAGCATTAAGGAAATCTTTTCTGAAAATTTGATCAAAATCGGATAAATAACGTAGCCAATATGAATTTTTAAAAACTTTAGTAATTTTTTTCTCGGAAAGTTGGCATCACTGGAAAAAACCAAAACCACATGACCATCTTGGGTACTAGACAAATTTATCCTGAAAATTTCATTAAAATCGGTTGAACCGTCTAGGAGGAGTTGCGGCCACAAAATTTTGACTTACGACCGAGCGAGCGAGCTGACGACGCACACACATACACCCACATAAACTAAGTTCAGATTCGTCATCTACAGGCTATATGAAGGATTTCTATACAATTTTTTTTTTTTTTTGAAAATGTTACAGACACCGTACCAAACGCTTTACTACTTTTCCTTGCAGTCAAAGTAGTAATAAGGAGATTTAAATATATTATGTTGATTGCAGTGCATGGCAGAGAAGTTAAATATTTTTACTGTTACAAAGTTCTGATTTAAATTCATGTCCACCCAAGATTAATTGTATTATAACTTATTTTTTTAAAGATAATGTTAATATATGCTATACTATTGCTAGATTTATAGACACATCATGTGATGTACTCGACTGGATTAAATTTATAAGTTTATCATGACCAGTCAAAATATAGAAAACAACTTGTCCAAAGTCCAAACCCCGGGAAGGTCAATGCATTTTTTTTTTCATTTAAAAATTAACTAATGATTTAATTAGTTCATCAAAATAAATTAATGGCGATTTAAGCAAAAAACAAAATACTATAACCTAATATATAATTAAGAATATAAGAAATGAACTATATTTAAAAAAAAAAAACAAATAACTTATAATACTGAAAATTATTGATGTTATTTTGTTTATGTTTGACATCTATCATATTTAAAATAGTTTTCATCAAAATTGTCATCATTATTATTTTTCATTTTATCATTTCATAAATCATTTTATACATTAACATAAAATGGAAAATTATATTATTTTACGTTACAAAATTCTAAAAAAAATACATATCATGGTATAATCATATTTCAATTGATATTTAATTTTTGATTTATATATATATATATATGATTATTAAGTCATTGCGGTTATTTGCATGGAATGCAAATAGATATAAATAGACAAAAATCTAAATTTCAGGTGAAGGAATTATCTCAGAAAATCTGCGATACTCGTGTGGGTGTTTCGAATATTAAAACAACGATAGATGGTATGCGACAAACACGCGATACCCAAATGCAAGAAATGTCGCAATTGAAAAACAAACTGAAAGAACAGAATGCACGTTTATTGGCGCTATCGCACGAGAAAACCAAAATGGAAGCGAAGAACAAGATGAACGCACAAATGACAAACGCACAAAACGAACAAACGAAAGCTGCATTCGAAAACAAGGAAATTACGATCAAACAGCTGAAGGATAAAATTGACGATATGCAGAAACAAATCGATAATAAAATGAGTGATATTGAAAACAATAATAGTCAGTTAACCGAGCTGAAAGATCAGTTAACGAGTTTAGTTAGTGAGTGTGAAAGTTTGTATGGTGTTTACGAAGAAAAACGGAGTCAGGTGAGTTCTAACTATTTATCTATTATCTAATCTATAAGAGGTATTGTGAATGTAAATTAAACGAAAGTTGGATGTACGAGTCAATTCACTGAATTAAAAGATCAAACAGCTAGTTTATTTAGTGAGTGTAAATGTTTTTAACGGTATTTACGAAAAAAATAAAAAACTGGTATAATTCGGATCTAAAATTACCCGGATTCGGTTCCCAGCACTAATTTTTAAGAATATATCTATATATATTTTTAAATTTCTTAAAAGGTTCTCGAAATGAAAGGTGTATCAAAAACATCGGGCATGGATTACAATACCGAATGGAAAGACACAAGTTACGGAGCATGGGATGCAAATACGGAAAGTCAAGATTGGCCTGCGAGTGATTGGGGTTCATCGCCGTCGGCAGCGGTGACAGCAGCGCCACCTGTTGAAGACACACCGGTGCCAAATGGTGCTGCAAAATATCGCGCACTTTACGAATTTGTCGCAAGAAACGCAGATGAGATCTCATTTCAACCTGGCGATACGATTTTGGTGAGTAATATTAGATTTATTTGAATTAAATACAATGAACCGATGAACGTCTCGCGAACAAAATATATTTTTGTTAAAATTATCAACTAATTATTTTCTTCAACGAACTTATTAGCTGTGTTTTTTTTTTACCGAAAAACTAAGCTCAGATCAGCATATATCAGTAACTTTGAAATAATAGCTGTTTTATTTATCGTCTCGTAACTGAGTTCGAAGTGAGTGAATTGCTTTCCCACTTACCGATACTGAGTTGCATATTTAGCTTGTGCTTAGCTGAGATTCAAGTGAGCGCACATGCGCAATTCAAATTTTCCTAGTTCCAGATTTGATAACGTGTTTGATACTGGTTGCCATTTATATTTGAATATTTTATTTTGAAATCAAACAATAGATATCCGCGGCGAGTTGCAATAAATTATCAACGCAAACAATCCAAATGCATCTAATATTTTAGGTTATATCATATGAGTACACCTACACGATTTGACCCTACACATAGCTATAGCACATAGGTAATATCATTCCGAAGACTAAAATGTGACTAAACATACTTATAATGATGTGGCCCCTTATATACTGCAACCCAACGCGCTCCAGACCCTTCTACAACTTCTATCCCTTGCTATTCACACACACATATATTCAGTACCCAAGGCTAATTACAATATTTAAATCAAATTTTGGAAAGTCATCTGTAATATTCATCTTTTGAAGGTACCATTGGATCAAAAAGGTGAGCCTGGCTGGTTAGCGGGCGAGATACGGGGCCATACGGGTTGGTTTCCTGAATCGTATGTGGAACCGCTCGATAGTAATACTGTACTAAATACACCGGCAACGGCTGATAGTGCACTTAGTGGATTTACGGATGATATGGAAATTAAGAGGTTAGAGTAAGTATAATTCTAAGATTTCATCTCATTTCACTCGGTAGTTTTCTGGATTTAATTTAATTTTTTTCACGTTTGATTTGTTCTTTTTTTTAACACAATATAATTGGAAATTTATTATAAATTTGTAATGTTAGAAGTTAATATTTTATAAACGGTTTAACTTAATTTAAGTTAACC
This sequence comes from Clivina fossor, assembly GCA_963966155.1. NCBI lineage: Eukaryota > Metazoa > Arthropoda > Insecta > Coleoptera > Carabidae > Clivina > Clivina fossor. The sequence continues at coordinate 8,499,576 of OZ014566.1, forward strand.
TATATATATATATATATATATATATATATATATATATATATATATATATATATATATATATATATAATATTTGGAAAATTATTGATTATAGATTTATTATTAAGAGGGTGTCTAGGCAATAATGGATAAATAATTAAATTGTGTAATTTTTTTTAATTTGGATGTTTCGGATGCTAATCACGAGCCATCTTCAGCATTTATTTTTATTCCTTTGTAAAATGAAAATTTTATTATAAGTCAATTTGTTAAAATATATCGTCATAGTCATGTTGTCAGTGTTAATTACCGTTGAAGAACTTAGATTCCAAAATTTTAATAAACTGATCTATGTTAATCTGTATTTTAAAATAACTTATATTAAAAATGTGATTTTCACAACGATTTGACAATTTTCATTTTACTTAACTTAGCAAGATGGCTCAGTGATTAGCGGCCGAAACACATTCAAATGATAAGAAATTATACAATTTAATTAATGATCCATTATTGCCTAGAAATCTTCTTAACATATAATATAACGTATTTACGATATATGTTAATCAAAGACGTAATACGTATAAACTGAATTACATTAAGAATACTATACGCATTCGCATGCATACAGATAATGCTTCTCACGTAACTTCATTTTCGTTTTATCTATTTTCTAGTGTTTCTAAGCGAGGCTAAAAACTTTAAATAACCATGTTTGAAATTGCTGCTAACACAGCATTATGAATTTTAAAATTAGTTTGCATATATTTTCCGAGGTTTTTGTTTGTTTAGAAGCACTATATTTTGTTTCAAAATATTTATATGGTACCCGAAATTTTCGTGAAAAAACTAATACAGAACGTGCATAGATACATACAAAAACGTATTTTTTTAAGCGTATCAAAATATTAATATTAAATTTCTGTATTGCTTATGTAGAAGGAGGTCATTATGTTACTAGTACAATAATATGAACGTTATTATACAGTAGTTATTTACTGTAATTGTTAATTAGTTTTGTTTGGAACGCTTGAAGAAAAAATAGCATATGTCACTCGGTGCAAAATACTTCTTTTCTGTTACTATTATGATACCATTTTCTTGATACTATTATGTATACAATTTATGTTTTACCAATAATCTATAGATTTACAATCAAATAATAATGTTCGACTAATTACGAAAAACACGTTTAAATAAAATTTTGCAGAGGCATTGTGGAAGTGCCTGAAACATTAAGCGATACATCATCGGTAGATCCAACATTAAATCAACAACAAATCATCGAGCAATCAGCTTTAGATAAAACGGAAATTCCAACGGCCGGAACACCGATTCTAGAAACAATTGAACCGACAACGATAACGGACCAACTCTCTAATGACGCCGATGTACCAACCGAATATTATATCGCAAGCTATCCCTACCAATCGGTGGAACAGGGCGATCTTAGTTTTAATGCGGGCGAAATGCTAACGGTGGTTAAAAAGGAAGGTGATTGGTGGACGGGAAAAATTGGTGAAAATATCGGGATCTTTCCCTCGAACTATGTACAGAAATTAGATATGGTAAGTTTGTCCTGCTGGCAATAATTGTTCCATTAATGTTGATTTCGTTTATTTATTTTTAAATTTATTTTACTTTGTTTGTAAAATTTACACTTTAAGTCGGGTTTAGATGCACAGTTCTAGCGGGCGGGAAAAGCGGGAATTTAATAATGTACGGGAAATATGTTTAGTACGAAAAATTAAATAAAATTGAAAAAATCGACAAATACCTATTCCATTAGATTTTCGGATTTCTCGATTTAAGTACGTGTCGCCATTTACATTCATATAAAATTAGTTAAAAAATATAATATTTTTTTATTTTATATAAATCAATTAATAATATTAAATTAATTATTGAATTATTAATTCAACATTGATTATGTAATTTTCAGAACAGTCAGTTACAATAAATAAGTTGTATTAAACGAATAAATTCAATATTAACTTTAACATGTTTTGTATTTGAGCTACGTGTCTGAACATAGCAATTACAACCGTGTGAACTAACGTTAAGCGGGCCTTACACGATCATTCGAAATGTCATTCAGACTGAAAATTGACATTCTGATTGAAGATATAAGTGTCAAAAAGTCAATATAAGTGTAGGGGCTTTGGTAATTGAAGTCAGGAATGACTGTCATTTCTGATTGACCGTGTAAGGCCCCGCAACTTTTGCTTTATCCACATTCCTATCTCACTTGGAAACATTCATAATAAATGTTGTGTAAAATTGTAACTAATAAAAATGTATTTGTCGTTTGTGTGTGTTTTTGATATTATGTAAATTGTGTGTATGTGTTTGTGTGAATTAGAATGGTGCTAGTACTAACAATAATACAACGGAACAGCAGCTGCAGCAAGTAACGAGTAGTAGCATTGATACGCCCACGCAACAACAGCCCGATATGCCACTTAGTAGCGCTATCGATGATAACGAAGTTAGTCTCATTAACGAGACTAAAACGGAATTAGAAAAATCGCCCGATTTTGCTGCTATGAGCGCTAATACGCAGGTGAGAGAGCTAGATTAGACACTATACATAGAGCCTTTCCGCCATTTTATTGCTTTTGTTTACAAATATGTATATTGAAGGAGATTACAATATATGAATTTAATTACTTGAACCACACCTATTATTTGTAAAAAAATAATTTTCATCATTTTCCTTGAAAAATGCGATTTTCTCTTATTTCACACATACATTTTATTTGAAAAGAAATATGATTAATTTTTATTATAATTAACAACATATATATTTTTTGGAAATCAAAATAATAATAAACAAAGAAAATATTGACAATTAAATATTTGATTAATTTTTTTTATATACTACTTCTGTAAATATATAAAAATTGTTATTAAATTATTAATTGTACATAAATTAGCTAATTTTTCTAATAATTAGTTACCATAAATATGTAATATTAGAATGTAAAATTATCCTTTTTTGTATTCTCACCACCTGTCTGAATATAGCCTTTTGTTTGTCTTGAAATGCCCTTAATAATTATGTAAAGTTACATAAATATATATTACATTTTTTACAGTGTAACCTACATTTTTTTCTTTCGCAGACGTTACGTTCCGGTAAGAAAGGCGAGGTAGCATCCGTAATTGCACCGTATCAAGCGACTAGTCCCGAACAGTTAAGTTTAACGCGTGGTCAATTAATTATGATCCGGAAGAAAACCGATTCGGGCTGGTGGGAGGGCGAATTACAAGCGAAAGGCAAAAAAAGACAAGTTGGCTGGTTTCCTGCTAGTTACGTTAAAGTATTAAATAGCAGTGGACGAGCGAGTGGAAGAACTACACCAGTTAGTTCGACTCGAATGCAGCAAGAAATTGTTATAGGTAAGATAATTTCGATAAAATATTTCAGGAGACTGTGCACATAAAATGTTGTAACTGGGTGTTTAGGCTAACTTTTTTTATTATCTGTGTTTAGATACAGTTGGGTTTATTTGGACTTACGTAATGTTTATAAATCATTAATTATTTTATATATTACAACAAAAGACAATTATTTATACATAATTAATTAGTTACGTAAGTCTTATAATTATAATTAGGTATTTGCATATTTTATTTTTTATCGACCTAAAAAAATCAACTAAGTTTATGAAATTTTTTCTGCGAAACTACAAAAGATATCAAACCGCGTCTTAATTTTAGAATATTATTATATTAATTTCACCAAGTAACACTCATGAACAATGTTATGGTTTTAAGTGATTGATTTTTTTCTTACAGATAAAGTAGTAGCCCTGTTCCCCTACACGGCAAATAATCCCGACGAACTGAGTTTCTTAAAAGACGATATTATAAGCGTAACAGCTCGGGACGAGCCCTCCTGGTGGCGTGGCGAACTAAACGGTGTCTCCGGTCTTTTCCCCAGCAATTACGTAGGCCCTCTGCAATGTAAGTCAATTGAACTATATTTAACACTTTAATTTTTCTTTTAGTTGAATACATAATTGCATCTTAGGTTTATTGTTTTTTTGCACAAAAAATTTCAATATTATAAACACAAGAGATACCAAGAATATTGCATTAAATATTTTTGTTATTAATGGAAATATCCAAAAATTAGAGGAAGCTAGTTTTATTTAAATTAGTGCTTTCACAATGAGTGATATTATATCTTTCTTTCTAAATTTCTATTGTTTCTTTTATCAAATCTACTGTTCATATTGTTAGAAGTTGCAAATATTTTAGTATCTTAAAATTTTACGTCTTGAAGATTTTTTAAACCATATTGTGCGATAGCGGATTTATTTGGATGGTTTAGACGTATTGAGCTTCTATGTTCGAACAAATTATTTCAAATTTGTTTGATGGTAATAATAATAATAAATATAATGATATATAATTCTTCAGAATCAACCAACACAACTCTTTCTATTATCCCGAAATCAGTTTCCTCCAAAAATTCCTATCCAAACAAGCAACTTTAGCTTCATTCACATTCATAATTTCTCTCATACATACTCTTCTATTCTTACTACTTGGAAACTTTTGCTCACGCAAGCCATTTTCTCAATCATACACCACTTATAATTACTCATCGGACGTCCACTGGCAAAACGTATAGCTTCAAAATCATTTATATACATTCTTTTAACCAAACGTACATTAGGCATTTGCTCAAGATGTCCGAACCATCTTAACTGACTCTAGCACCGCAACTTTTGCTACAACATTTTTTTTCTATTTTACACTCATCATACAATCATCTATTTCGTACCCGATTTCTCCTATTTACACCACATACTCCACGTAAAAATGTCATTTCCACAGCAGTCATTTTCCGTTTTATACTTTTGCAGCCATACTCAACATTCATCAACCTTACGACCATCTTTAGATAATATTAAAAAAATAATTAAAAATTACTAGGTAATACTAATGGCATTATTTTAATTTATCGTATGAAAAACGACAAAGATTAAATTTTAATTTACGATGGATATTTCCATTAGTATATATTTCTTGGCCATTTAATTTCGGCGTTAAAAGATTTTGACTCTTGCGAATCGGTCAAAAAGCAGACAGATTTTTTTTTGAAAATTCAATTAACGAGCTAGTTTTTATCGAATTAATTTTTGAAAAATCTTTTTTTCTTTATAGGAACAAATTCGGAGCACCAATCCTATTAAAACAATTGAAGCCATATTGTATCAATAAATAAATAAAAAATCTCTAAAATTAATCTAAATTAATATACATGAAAATAAAATGATAGTATATTGAATGACAAAACATTAGTTTGTAGTGAAAACAAAAAATTAAGAAGCACTCGATGTTTATATATAATATATAAATGTAGTTGTAATTTATATATAATTAATTCAATACAATTAATTGAGTTTTGCTAGTAAATTGTTTTAAAATGCTTTTTTCTTTTGTACAATTTTTATTTTTTCTGTCAAGGAAATAGTAATATTTAAATGTATAAAATATTTCATAGCAAAATGTATTGTTACAAAAAGAAAGACAATGCCTGTCGTTATTGCTATTAGTCGGGGGGGAAGCGATCAGCACAATTTTTATTTTTATTAGTTTTTTTACGGTCATTTTTGTGTAAATCTTTTTTAATACGTAAAATTATAAATCTTGCAAAATTTTATTTGTAGTAGATTTTTTAATATTTATGTAATAATCTACTTTACCGACTAAGTAGTGCTTCTTCACTTTTATATTTACTAGTTTTGTAGAAATTGTTATTGCAAAATATTTTTCATTGGTTTAAATTTATAAAAGTTTATGTTAGTCGGTAAAATGGATTTTTACTTTGTTTCAATTTAATATTCTGGTATATTTCTCCACATGCACCTACAAAAAATTAATAAATCGGTAATGTTGTTTCCTTAGTCGGTAATGTAGATTCCCTTTGTCGATAAAGTAGTTTTCTATCTTACTACAAGTGCTTTTTTTACACTAGATATATATAATGTAACGATTTATTTCTAGTTTTATACTAATTTTTAAATGTAAAATTATTGCGAAATATCTTTATAAAAATTTGTACTGTTCGCTTGTTCAAAAGCATTTTAAATCAACATAATTATTCTTTTTGTGTAATACGTGCTTAAATGAATTAAATATAAAATTATTTATTGGTATTCGGAAGAACTGTTTGACAGGAAATAAACGAAACGTATGTTATTTTCTGCATGTAACTTTTACTTTTATCAATTTTTTTTGAAAATTTTTTTCGTTACGTTTGGTAGGGTTGGGTGCTATATTTATTTAGTTTTTTTTGTTTTTGTAAATTTGTACCCTTTTCATAGACTTAGCATTTAAATAAATGTCTATGAATTGTGGATAAATTATTTAAATTTATAGAGATCTGTCTGTTTTTTTCGAGAAATAATATTAATTTATGAAAATCTCACCCTACCAAACTAATATAAAAAAATTATGAAATTATAAATATTGTAAATTTCTTGTTATATAATATTTTTAAATGCTTGATTAAACAAATTTTACATTTTTGTTTGTAGCAATAACTTTTACAAAACCATATTTTTTTATTTAAGTTCTATATAATAAATTTTAAAACAGTCTCACAATAGAATCTCAAAGTTTATGAATATAATTAAATTTTAAATGTAATTTTTGTTTAAATCAAGTTATTTGTTTGTTTTTAAATTGATGTTGATGTTAAAGATAAAAAAAAAATGGAAAATGTTAAACTTAAATTTGAAAATAAAAATTGTAACAAGTTTGTTTGTCAACAACGGCAACAAAAAAATACTCTTATAATTAGTAATAAAAACAAACCATTGAATGTTAAATAATCACAGTAAACAAAAATTAATTTGGTTTTCCAACAATGTTATACTGAAAAATAAACATAGCTATTATAAATTAGAATTTTGTTTTTATCAACGAATAATTTACATTTTATTTTATCAAAAAATTATAATCGAATCTGTCTTTAGCGTTTGATCCGCAAGAGAAAATGCGTCAAGAGTGTATTAACGAATTAATTGTTACCGAGAAAGTTTATTTAGAAGATATGACAATAGTGCATAATGTTTTCGAGAAACCGCTTCGAAAAAGTGACATAGTTTCCGAAGAGGATGTAGATGGTATTTTCGTCAATTGGCAAGAAATTATTCAATGTAATAAAAGATTTTTAGAAGATTTATTGGATCGAAAAGAATCGGGAAACGTTATTTTTGGTGATATTATTTGTTCGCATGTATGTTTTACTATTTTATACCTACGTGAAGTTAGCACCCGTGTTAGAATTTCGAAAAAAAAAAAATTGCATAATTTTGCCCAAGTTATGCTCGGTTTTGTGTTCAACACGTATTTTATTTTGTTCAACTCCCCTTAACTAAATCAAATGTGGAATAAATTTTGACATTGGACAAAACGTTTTGCTAACAAACAAACATCATAGAAACTTTTGACGCACTAGTTAAGGGAAGTTAGACAAAATAAAATAAGTGTTGGACAAAACGGGGCATAACTTGGGCAAAATTATGCAAATTTTTTTTTTCGAAATTCTAACATGGGGTGCCAACTTCACGTAGGTTTATTTTCTGTGTTAATTAAATTATCTACGCAATTGAATTATTGAAAGAATACACATTTCACATTTATAATTAAAAATATTAGTTTTATTTAAGATGTATTGAATCTAAATATAAAGAAGGATTCGGGTAAGATATAGTTTGCTTATTGGAAAAATGTTATTGTAAAAGTTATTTTTTTAGTATCTAAACTATTACATAAATATTTTTGTTTTTGTTTAAATCGACATTAACTTATTTTGATGAACTAATTAAATCACTAGTTAATTTATAAAATAAAAAATTTAAAAAATCCTCGTGCTTTTGATCGAGGGACTTAAGCGCATTTTTGGCGGGCGGATCAGTATTTTTATGAGCAAGTCACAAAATTGTGAAAAATGAAAACAACTGTAGCATTTATAAAAATATTCAAATTGAAAAATTCACTCAGAGTTCAAAATTATGAAAAAATTATAGAGGTAAATTTTGGACAGATTCAACTGGTGAAATTATAGAGGTAGGTAGAGTATTTAGCATTGGCTGAGCGCTTTTAAACTATTCGATGCGCCAATAACTCGACAGCACCGAACTAATACAAAAAAACTAGAACTCTCTACGATGTCTAGTTTAAAAGTTTTTCTGGAGCCGAACGAACGACCGACCGAACGGACAAAGCGTATTATTGAGCTTCCTTTTTGAAAACAAAAATGCGCTAAAAATATATATGTATAGAAAAATGCATTACCTTGTCGTTGAGTTGCTCGCGAAAACTGAAGGTCCCGGGTTCAAATCCTGGCATGATCAATGCATTTTTCTTCATTTAAAAATTAACTAATGATTTAATTAGTTTGACAAAATAAATTAATGACGATTTAAGCAATAACAAAATACTATAGCCCTAATATAATACGCCATGTGTAATTAAGAATATATAAATTTATTTTCTAATTTTCTTTCGACAATTCAACTGTCATTTCATTAATTTTATTTAATCTATTGTATTAAATAAATAAAATTTGAAATACTTGTTGTTTTAGTTGCCTAATATGACGGGCTATATTACATTCTGTAGCAATCAATTAGATAGTGCAGCTTTACTACAACGATTAACGGAGAATTCGGCAGCATTTAGAGATATTGTTAAGAAATGCCAAAGTCATCCTGCTACCAAGGGCATGCCATTAAGTTCATTTTTAATTAAACCTATGCAACGCATCACCAAATATCCATTGTTAATAGGAAAAATTCTAGAAAATACTGCGTCGCAACATCCAGGTTTGTTTAGTTATTCGATTTGAAATATTTTGTAAAATAGAAATAGTTGCGAATAAAAATGAAATACTTTAACAATAATATCAGAATACGATTTAAATGAATTTTGAAAATTGTATAACTAATTATTTTACTCGTGATTATTTCCCGAATAAAAAAACAAAATAAAATCGGTAATTGTAAAAATATTATTTAAAATATAAAAATTATAAAATGCAACTATTAAACTGTTAAAAATATTTTTAATTATAATAGTCACAATTTATTTTTATAAATAAGTAAATATTTTTTTTATAGAATAATATTTATTTCGACAGTTAACAATTTTGAGTTTTAGTCACGAGATAATAGTGATTAATGTTCGATTTCATAAACAATAAATAAATTTACTTTACAAGTAAATAACTATTTTTTTAATGCCGCTAGATTAAATTTATTTTTAACATAAAGATCTGCAGAGTAAATATATTTACTTCTAAAGTAAATTTAACTGACGTTGGCTAATTTGACTGAACTATAGATTCTTTTTATGAAATACTTTACAAATGATTACTTTTAGATTACGAATATTTATGCGAGGCTCAAAAAAAGGCTGAAATATTTTGTAAGCACTTAAACGAAGGTGTTAGAATTAAAGAAAATTCTGAAAGATTAGAATGGTTGCAGAATCACGTCAATATGGAAAATATTAAAATTCGATTTAATTCCAATACGAATTGTTTAGGATTACGGAAATTATTACATCATGGCGTTCTGCAAAAGGTTAGTTTCTCTTTGTAAAATTTACAAAAAATAATAATTTTAATTTACGATTTCAATTTTATGAGTTTGGTTCAAAAAAACTGATCGGTTTTGGCACCGAGCTATACAATTATTAAAATAAAATTAATGATTTTTAGCTCAAAAGTGGAAAGGAATTAATAGGTTTTTTACTTAGCGATTTCTTATTATTAGTTTTACCAAGCAAACCTTTAGGCTCAAAACAATTTACATTTCAATTCAATAGTAATTGGACGTTTAAAATATACAAACAGGTTAGTTGAAATATTTTTCTATATTCTTATTCACACTTCTCTACTTATCTTAAAATTAGTTTTGTGTTTTAGTAGTAATGCTATTGGTTCTGAATGGCGCTATTTACTGGCTTGTGAAACAATATATAAAAAGTTAAAAGACATAAGTTATTTCAATTTTTGGCTGCAATAAAACCAAAAAAATACGGATGTGCGTTATTTTTTCATGAGTTAGTAAATAAATAGTATGGCTCCGAACTACTTAGCATTACGACTAAAATATAACACTAATTTCGTAATAAATAGAGTAGTCTGAGTGAGTGTTATTTGTATATAAAATATCATTTTCAAATGAATATTTTAGCCGATCTTTGTGAACGAAATTCAAATTAGTAAAGGCAATACGGAAAATGTGGAAAGCGGAACGGATATGAATAGATTATTAAGAGTACAAGATAAAACTTTACAATTATCATTACTTGCACCAACTGCAAACGAATGTAATTTGTGGATGAAACGTATTACAGATGCTAGAATGGCTTATAATAAAGTTGAAACTAATAACATTCCTAAAATAAGTAAGTATTGTTTGTTAAGTTTTTTTCAAAATTGATTCAGTTTAAAAACATTTAATTAATATCAATTTTTGACGTATATTTCATTCAAATTGTTTTTGCTTTTTTTCTGTTATCAAATATCTCACATTTTGAATAATAAATAATTTAAAATATAATTATATTAAATACTAGCTTTCTTTAAAGAGACTATGAATACGGACCAATAATTTTATGACATTTAAAAAGCTAAAATATATAAAGTTGTATAAAAATTTAAAATATAGTTGTTTTTATGATATTTTAATATTAAAAAAGAAAAAACTTTTGAAATAATAAAATTCGAATTATTTTTAAAATTTCTTAGATTGGTAATGCTGGGTAATACAAGTTGTTTATATATGATTGGTTATTCAATTAATTAATAAATATTTTCTCTAATTGGATTGTTATTAACACGTTAACTGCCGATAACGCACTAGCGCGTAACTGCTTGACTGTAGATAGAAGTCGGCGCGTTTGGACCACCATCGATTATTATGTTGAACTATTTTGCTGGCTTTTCTATTTAGAGGTGTTTGGACTTAAAAACTAAAAATTAAACAGTCATATGTCATGAGAAGTAAACGGATCCCAGAGAAAGGCATCTGAAATACGAGCGGCAGTTAACGTGTTAATCAATGTAATTTTTGTATTTTAACGTGTAAAATGTATCACAGACGTGTCTTTATGCACAGTTTTGTAAAAATGACATTCAAAAAACTTGTTTACATGTGAAAAAACATTAAAAATATTAGCTTTGCGCATAATGTGAACCAGAACCTTAACCCTAAAAGTGTAAATCGTTAAATGTTTGTGACATTTTGTGTGCTTTTTCTGTGTGTTCAGAGAACATTTCGGGTTCAGCTTGTGGCCGTTTACTAGTTTTAGTCCAAAAGGGGAAGCGAATTATTAAATCTGGTAAGAAATTTTATTGAACTTGGTTTTTGTTTGCGTATTTATTTTAGTTATTGGTGACATTTACGAACATGGTTATGTCTTACGAATCTATACTGTCAAAGCTAGGGAAATTGTAACAAAACAGGATCCTTGTTTGGTAAATAAAGGTAACATAACTAATTTTTTGTGATACATTAATTTATTCGTATTATGATAAACTTTATATAAGTCTGATGTTAAATATAATGCAACTTTTTTGTCAATATTTTGTAAATTATATATTTGGTTATTTTTTCTTCAAAAATTTGAGAGTACGGTTTTAATCAAAATTTCGGAAAAATACAGACATTAAAATTTTAACTTTTAAACTTAAAATTTCATGATCTATTGATTGATTTATCTATTTAATTTATTACTTCGAAATTTATATTTTACTATATAAATTTTTATATTTGCATTTCGATTTGCACACATTCTTGCAACATTCTTCTCAACTTTTGTAAAAAAAAAAAATGTATCATCACTTTCAAATGGTTTTAATAAACTGTATTAAAATGCTTAATAAGTAATTTGAAATATACAACTAAAGTATTTCTAATAAAAATGCCTTTTAAAAGATAAATGACAAAAATAAACTTTATTTTAATGTACTATTACATATTTACTTTAATGTCATTGATAAATTTTGACCTGATGAAGACAAGCGTTCAGTTTCGTCGAAACGTCGTTTTTATAAAATAATTAAACAGAATTTTATCCTAAAACAGTTTTTATTTTAATATAATGAGTTCTGGAAAATACTTTACTATGTTGAAACAATGTTATTTTCTCAACTTTTAAAACTTCTAATGACAAAAAATATTTGTTGTTATTAATAAAACTATGCATTTTTCCGGCTTTAAGTTGACTTTAGTTAAAGTGTTTATTATGTAACCAGCTGTTTTAAAATTGGTTTTAACTAATATCGGTTTTAAGACAACGTAACTGTCATAAAACAAATGAATTAAAACACCCAAAAACCGAGCCATAGCGTTTTTGTTAATATGTAACATTTGGCTTAGTAGTTAATGAAAACATATAAAAGACTGAATTCCATCAATTACCTACTAATTATTTATTAAAATAAATATTGTTAAAATGATAGGAAAAACATACACCGACAATATATTCTGTAAAGTATCAATGGGCGATCAAATTCAGTTTACCGATGTCGCTAAAACTAATCAACAAAACGGTAATATAGCTGTTCATAATGGTACACCACCCGTATCCTATTTAATATGGAATTCATCGATGCAATTCCATGTAAAAAACATTAACGAAGACAATCTTATTATAATCGTTTACGAAAAAAGATTATTTACCCCAAATGGTGAGTTCAAAAGAGCATCATATTTATTTAGTTAGGTTAACAAAAACAAAAGATATTTGAGATTCAAGATATGACTGTACTTTTAATTAATTGTCATCTTACTGCAGAATTAGTGTAAGTCTATTTTTTGGTCATATTCAGATATTTATGGAAAATATATCATAGACATCTATCACTATTTAATTCCGACTTCTGCTGGTTTATATAAAAATATTTTTTATATAAATACTTACTAACAAAAAGAAAAAAAAACTTTAAACCACTGTAATTCAAAACTAAAATTAATATACTTACGCTAGTTCTGCATTAAGATTACGATAATTGAAAATGTATTTTTTGTTTCATTTACATAAAAACTAAAGTTAGGGCCGTTTACATAAAACACTGTAAAAACATATCAATTGATCAATCAGAGGTTTCGAATACAATTGACAATTTAATTGCTTAGTTAACCAACGTTTTATGCAACTAGTTTTTATTTAAAAAAAAAAGGATTAGATTCATTAGGAACAAATTCATGTGATAAAGACACATTTCAACAATGAACAAAAGTAAATTAATGTCTCTCAAGTATCTTTAAAAAAAATCCAATTAACAAAGCAAAATAAGTAATATTAATATAATACATATTTAAATTTACAGAATTTCTGGGTAAAGCTGAAATAAAAATCAAAGATATAATACACCAAACTAGAAATACAAATGGTCCGTTATTAAAACGATTAATTTTACACCAAGTCGAATCAGGCGAGCTTGAATTAAAATTAGATTTACACATGTTTAATAATAATTAAGATATGATAATATCGCACAATTTTTTTATATGTATATATTGATATAATAATTTATTAATATTCAAGTATTTTTTTTAGAAATTTGAAAATTCTTATTTTCATATTTACGAACATTAAATATTTTATGTAAAAAATATTATTTATTCTAAATATAATCTTTTATTCACATTCCAAGTTTTAAATAAAATTTAGATTAACTAATTAATAGTAAAAAATAATTTACATGTATTTATATAATATGGAAAATAAAAATGACGAATTTTCAAATTTTTAAAAATTGTACACAATAATGATAAAACATAAATTAATCGCATCACACTGTTATTCAAGGCACTATTGTGCACATTGTTGCAATTTATAAACAATTTATATATTAATTTATATTTACGCAATATTTCTAAAAAAAGTTTTTATTATATATGGACGGCCTATATGTATATACACCAAAAATAATACATTATATATGAAGTTTATTATTGAATTTTCGACTGTGTTTATTTATAACATATAATTATTATAAGTATTATTATTAAAATATGAAAATGAAACACTTGTTTTATTAAATGTCATATATTATTTTATTTAAAAAAAATTATAATACATAGTTCTTTCAGTTAAATATAAGTCTATGGTAAACTTTTTTTATTATTAATATAAATAAAAATAAATACAATAAATTATCAGGACTTAACATACTTACTAAAATTATTCTTATTAATTTATCAATATTAAAATTGCAGTCTAAAACACTTAGAGGTTTGTTCTTGAAAAAAATATTTATTTTCACATTTTGTGTTCATTAGAGAAACAATTATTTACTACTAAAAAAATATTTACTTTTAATATAACAATATCACTGCCAATAATGTGATATATGTATATTTTAAAAAAAATTGCGTTACAAACCGTGGTTGTAAGGTAATTTTTTTAAGTATATTAATTTATATTATTATAAAATTAAAATGTGGTCCGAACAAACCTATAAAATCGTGCTTATGATTAGACAAAATAGTTACTAAGAATACAATAAATCTTGCTAATGATAACATGAAACAAATGGTAGTGAAATAAATAATAATAAAAATGAATGTTTTCTTATTGAAATGAAATTATGTATCAGACTGTTTTTTGTTAAGTCAATTGTTTTTATATATATATCAATAATGTAATAATAAATAATAAATATTACAATTTACATTTTTATTCATTAAACGAAATATGATTTTGGAACAAATTTTATTATCGTTTAATTGTTTTAATGGAAATTATTAATACTGGAAAAAAATTATGTTCCAAATTCATATTTTCCACAAATATAACCCCCGATCTCTTTCACCCTTAATTTTTATTTTAAAATTTAAACCAAGATTATTTTTTTTTTACCATTGGCTAAATTTTTTTGTCTATCACATGTTGTTAAAAATATTAAATAAATTAACCAAATAATAAATAAAATTACTTGGTAAGATCATTTTACTTTAAAATAAAATAATTTTTTTATTTACTATATAGTTATTAAAATTTTTAACCGTTTTTCTTTTTTTTTTTTCTAAATTATTCTTGTCTTTTATTTTCTTCAATGGTTGCTACTGAACTTTGTGGTTCATTGCCATACGTATAAATCGGTTTAAAACCACCAAATAATTGCGGTTTAAAATTTTCAATATCGAATTCACTAGACGTTTCTGGCAAATGCGTTGAACTAATTTCAGTATCTGATCTATCTATTTTATCTTTTTTCTGATTTAAAACTGACCAGCCTTGATATTCGGAATCTACGCTTAAACTTGCATGAAATGGTGCTTGAAAATCGAGCTTAGCAGGCACATGAGTCGTATCAATATCTAAGTTCAGTTTATGATTTTCTAAATTTTCCTGCATTCGTTTCGTACTGGATAAAATGGGCGATACGGTTTTCTGATCGGGATTGAAATATTTAATCTCGTTTTGTGTATTTAGCTTTATTTGAGGATGCGTATGCATTACAGCACTAACGGTAAACTCATTGTCATCACTTACAGAACCGTATGGATTAATATTGTTCTTATTTCCATCGGGACGAATCTCTGAAATTACAGGTCGTCCGAAATTCGGCATTGAATATTTGTCCGAATTTATATTATATGTTGGTTCTGTAGGTGTATATGCTATTGCTATTGGTTTCTCTGTATAGGTCTTTAAAGTTGCAGAAATTTGGTCGTTGACATAATTCTGTTTATTATTACTATTTACTATTCTTGATTCGGCATCTAGAGATGTCCATTGATTATTACTTTCATAATTGTTATTATAGTCGTTACTGTAAGCTGCTGTACTTAATGTACTTTCTAGATTTATATTTGGACTACTTAATTCTAAATTTAAGTTTGGACTTAGACTGGGATTTGAACTAGAAAGAGGTATGTTGATTAATGTTGGATCGGGTTTTTCTAAAATGTAAGGAAAGTCT
This sequence comes from Clivina fossor, assembly GCA_963966155.1. NCBI lineage: Eukaryota > Metazoa > Arthropoda > Insecta > Coleoptera > Carabidae > Clivina > Clivina fossor. The sequence goes on from OZ014566.1 coordinate 8,515,516, forward strand.
GATTTAATAGGAAAAATATTTGGCCGTATATGTGGTTTTAAAATTGGTGAATCAATTCGATCTTTTGGTTGTAGTAAAGGTTTCTGTTCGTATGACGACGATGATTCTTGATTGATCTTTGACGGAGGAAGTGGTATTTGTTCACCTCTAGTTCCTACAACAACTGTTTCACGTTTATCTGAATCTAATACATCTAATTTTAATGGTGCACTATTTACGGGATAGACAACATATAACGGTTTTTCTGTAGTTTCTTGCTGGTAATTAATTTTAAAAGGTGGAGGAACATTAGGTTTTATAGTTTCTAATTTATCGGTTTGCTTCGATTGAATCATTTGTAGAGTTGCAATTTCTGTTTCGTCTTCAGTTTTTCGATTGGCAACAGGAACTTTTGGTGGCATTTGATACATGTTATAATGTTCTTGCGGTTTGTTTGGTACTGTTAAAATTCTTTCTTCGTACCTGTATCGATCATGTTTTAGTTCTTGTGGTTCTAAACTTGTCACTTTTCGCAGATCATGTATACGTTTTGGTGGCGGTGGAGGATGTAGTTTTTCAAAGAATCCTATTGGTCGATTTGATGGACGTTCTAATAAAGGTTGCCGCGGCATATAACCGCCGCCTGCATTTATTGTTCCAACCGAATCTAGATAGTGACCGCTAGAAACTTTTGCGTTTGGTCGAAATTGTGGTAGAATATTTGGTAATCCATCTATGCGTTTATAAACTTCCGGTTTGTGTGGTCTCGGAGGTCGAGCGTATTCAGGTCTTCCTTGATAGAAATGACCCGGACGAGGATCCCATGGTGGTCGTTGCGATCCTGGTCGGATTGGTTTTAATTCTTGTTCTTGTGGTGGTGTTAAATCTGCAGGTAATTGATGGAACATTGGTTTAGAGTATAAGGATAATATTTCTCGATTTGGTATTGGTTTGGATGTTGTAAATGTTAGTTCATCTTTCGGAAAGACAACTTTAGATTTCGTTTCAGTTTCTTTGGGATATTCGATATTGTCGTTAATATCTAATTTTTCGTCTACCACTTGTCCCGGTTTTGTTTTTATGTCATCAGCTGGTACTCCAATACTTAACGAAGCTTGGGAACCTATAATTGGTTGAACGCTTATTGTAGTGCTTGTATTTATTAAAGAATTATTAATCTTTGTTGTAGTTGGTGGTGAAAGATTATTGACAATTGCTTCTTGTACTGGTGGTTTATTGAAAATGATTTGATCGAAAACTGGTACAGAATTTTGATTTGTATACAACGGTCTAAATGAATTTGAAATATATGGTTCTTCCTTAACTGCTGTACCAATATAGTGACCACCGTCGACATTTTGATGATTTCCAACTATAAAACTAACCATATCTTGATCGGGAGCAATATGAATATTGCTAGTGCTCGGAATTGGATGTAGAATATGTTTATTTGGGAAATTTGGCATAAAATTAGATGGAGATGAATTTATAAATAATTTAGTCGTTGTCTCAACTTTTTCACGATTTAAACTTTCTTTCAAATTCTGCATTAATGTTATTACAGGTAGCTTTGGACTAGGAGGATGATTTTCACCCAAAGGCATTGATGTAACTTTTGTTGTTTGTGGTAGTTCTGTTTGAGTTGGTTTTGTTATCTTTTCCGTTTTATTTATTTGATTATTTTCTTGTCGTTCTGTTGTTATATCAGGTATAATGTCAAATCTATCACTGTAACGAGTTGTGTTGTATTTATTTTTAATATTTTCTATATTTTTGCTAGCAGGATCTTGATTCCTTTCTGTTGTAGCAATTGTAGGTTTGGAAGTTTCATTCCTAATATTTATAACAACAGATGTTTCTGTACTAACTCTGTATTCTGTTCGATTTTGTTTTGATTGTGTTAATTCTGGTTTATTTGTTGTTAAACTATGTTGCGAATCACTTTCTTCACTGTAATTACTATATTCATCCTCATATTCATACATTGCATTATCTTCTTCGGGATAAACTTGATGAACATTTGCTTCGGTTTTGTGACTTAAATATTGCGTATTTACGTTTGGTGTTTCTGTCGTTTTTGTTGTAAAACTTGTAGGTGATTTTGTTGTTGAAGAAGTTTGTGTTATTTTATTCGAATCATAATTTATAATAGACGATTGTGTTACTTTATTTATTTTGTCATTATCATTGTTGTCGATATTTGAAATCAAACTTGGTAATTTTTGTTCGGTAGTTTCTTCTTCATAATCGCCGAATAACTCATCGAAAATACTATAAGGTTTTTTAGTCGTACTAGGTTTATTAGTACTAGTACTTAGATAGGTTCTTGGTGGTTCTGTAGTAAAATGTACATCATGGTTATCAAAAGGTTCTTTCGTTGCTGCATAGTAATCGTAATCATAGTCGCTTTCTACGGTTGTTAGATACGAAGGATGATTCATAGCATTGTTCATAAGGTTTTCAGGTGTTTTTGTAATTTTTTCTTCTTTCGTTGTATAGGAACTTGTTGTCGTTTTAAAGGTACTACTAGGTGATTGTGTTGTTGTGGTACTTTGCTCATAATAAAATGTCGGTTTTGTTGTATAGTAATTTGGACTGACCGTACTTTTTTGTGTAGTTACTGTATACTGTTTGTGATTGTAATTATTAACATTTCCCTGGATTTTTGTATTAGCATACGAGCTGGATATTAATGGATAGACATATTTCTCTGGATTATATTTGACAGGGAGGTTTAAAAAGTCGTGGAAATTTGGTGATAATTGGTTTATATCATTTGGACGATGGCTACCATAGTTGGTGTCTTTACGATCAATGTTTGCTTTGTCGTATATATCAAAATTTGATTGTGGTTCTTCATCAACATAGTCGTATTCGCTGGAGATGTAATCTTTGCCCGCTGAACTTTTATTGTTGAAATTAATTGCGCCAGTTATTGGATCTTTCTCGACGTAAAATGGCTTGCCGTTGTTGAATAATGGTCCAGGAAGATTGTAACCGGGGATTATTAAAGCTGATGGATCGGGAATTAGTTCTTGTGTTGTTCCGGATTCTGTTGTTTGACTGTGAGTATCCTACAAAATTGCAAACAGTTATTTAAAATTATTGTCAAGATTCGTATATAGTATAATTTGTTTAATTAGTAAAAAAAAAAGTGATAGATATAATAATTGGTACTACAATGCTCAATTTTTAGGATTTTAAAACACGGATTGTAGCAGCTAATGTATTTAGAGTCGACGTTTTCAAATAAGCTGAGTTAGTAAATCTGCTTTTTTTGCAGTATTGAACATTAGGCTATCAAAAAGAAGTAGACCATAAAATTATTTACTTACATTGTATATATGAGTTTTTAGATACATTGTATATAACATATTGTAAATAATTTTCTTAAACACAGCATATATAATTGGCTCGTACACTGTATCTCCATGAAATAATACAGCTTATGTTGAGAAAGAGAGAGAGAGAGAGAGAGAGAGAGAGAGGAGAGAAGTATATTACTTGTATATTATTATGACATAAAAATATCGAATTAAAAAAATATTAATAGTAATATAGCTTTAAAAAAAATGAATAATGTTTTTTTTTTCGCTAAAATATTGAATTTCGTGTTTTGAATAATGTCAAAATCAAATGAAAATAATGCACAGTATTTTCGCAATAAAATCTATTTATTTAGCGGTTAGGGGGTATGCTTAGCTACAGTTTAATGTGTGCCAACATAATATTTGCTACTTTCTACCAACGAAATGTCTAATTTCATTTTAATTTCTTTAAAATTATACTTTTATTAATATAGTTTTATTGAAATTTTATCACTGATTTTTTTCTGTCAATAATATGGGAAGGCTAGTTTTATATTTCATAATAAATTTTATCTATTTATTATTGTAATTTGCGATACATTATCAAATAATTAAATATTTTATTATAAAAATAAATATATTTGTTTATTATTTTCAATTTAAAAATTAGGACAATCTTGTTTAAAATTTATCATATTGAAATTTTGGTTTCAAAACAAAACAGTTTGCTTAAAATTGTGTTAATAACAAGTTCGATAGAAAAAAAATTGTAAAATTTAGTAATAATTATTTAAATAATATATTGAAATATATAGGGTGTTCTATGGGAAGTTTCTGAAACTAATCAGCTTCAGTTATTAAATTGAAAAAAAAAAAATTACAATGTGAGTGCAGTGTTAATCAAATGTTTGTGTATCAGATTATTTTAATGATGAAAAATATATTTATTTGTTTGTAAACTTTCATTTTTTAAACGCAATTTTCGTTGTTTCAATAACTGTATACATTTGAAAATTACAACTGATTAATTTCAGGACACTCTGTATGTAAATATCAGTTAATTGTTCAATTAAATAATACATTAAAGTAATTATGCTATCACAAGTAAAATAAATTATAATTGCAATTAAATGTCAATCTTAATTGCTCGCTGGCAACTACTTAGTGCGAAATTGCTAAAAATTGTAATAAAAACAAAAACTAAATACTTACGTTATGTACATTTTGGTGATTTTGATTTGACGTAGTATCTATTAAATACTGTTGTTGTTCTTTCTCGATAATATTGTTAAAAATTCCCGCTCTTAAATCACTAGATTTTATTGTTGTTAGAAATAAACTAAAGGTGAAAATGTAGAAAAATAAATTTATTTCCATTTTGTGTTTGGTTGGCGGCTATTCGTATTCATGAAATCTGAAAAATACAAAAAAAATGTAGATGAATTATTTTGTGTTATTAATGAATTTGAATTTTTATTAAGGTAAGTTTTATATTTAAATAATTTTATAATATTAATAACTTAAAAAACGGATATACTGAACAACCTAAAATTTGATATGTATACACTCTATACAAAATTTTACTATAAAAAAAATCTGTAATTTTATTTTATCATAAATAATCTGTATTTTTGTTTTAAGAAATGCAGTAACTAGAAATTTTTTATTTGCCGACATCCATATGTGGAAAGAATTTCAAATATTTCTTCTTTAAATTAGAATTTCATCAATCTTAAATTTTTCTCAGATATCAAAATATCGATATATCGATAAGTTTTATTTTTAATATAAGTTATCGATATATCGATAAATTATTAATATATCGAGATTATTTCCAAGTCCTAGCTATCACTTCTCTGTTTATCGTTACACAATTTTTCCTGATCACAAAAAATTTATTCCGAAATTAGAGAAAAATTTGTATAAGCAAATATTATAAATATAATATAATTATAAATATAATTTTTAATAACTTCTATCTAGCAAAAAAAAATAAATTATAGTTACAAGAAAGAGCATTTAGTTATATTTAGTTAGGATTCTGCACACGTCATATAATTAATTAGTTACCTAATTAAATGCGTGCTATAAAACAAATATATAATAGGAGTAATTTCATTTATCATTTTACTTACGTACTTAATTTACCTAATTTGACTTAAAGCAAATAAAACAAATTACTCAAGCGTTGTAATGTTTAAAAATAATTATTTATTTCTATTGTATACCGTTATTTAAGAAGTCGAAATATGACAGTTGTAAGTAAGTAAATATGTATGTCATGTTAAATGAAGACATTATTACATTGCTTCACAATTATTTTCAGAATTTTTTTTTTTTTTTTCGTGTTACAATAATTAAAATATGATTTTTTTTTGATAGTTTAATGATAGAATTTTAACTGTAAATTTAAAAAAAAGTAAGTTGATGTTTAATGAAATTCAGATATAGTTTTTGTTGTTTAAATTATACGTTAAATTTAGAATTCAGAAGTTTATTTTTAGCGTTAATTTAAAAATTTTCATACGATTTGTATTTTATTATGAGTAACAAAATAAAAACATTAATATTTTTATAATAAAACTGCTTTAGGTTAAAGTTCTGTATTAATATTTATTTATTTATTTTTTATTTTGACGAACTCAACGTGCGTCTTTATCAGGAAAAATAATACAAATGACATTTATAGTAAATAAACAGAACATAGAAACAAGTTACTAGGTAACAAATAAGTAACTAGATCATAAAATTTTACAGATTTTTAATTAATGGAAGCCAAATTTTATTTAACTCAGTGCCTTTACAGTGATTGATGTTATCTTTTTCTTTATAGATTTCTTTGCTTTTCTTATCAATTTTAACAGCAAATTGATAAGAGAAGCAATTGAAATTTATAAAGAAAAAGATAAAATCAATTCGGTGTAAACGTATACAGATTTAAATAAAATTTGGTTTCATTTAATTAAAAATTTATAAATTTTATGATCTTACTTATTTGTTACCTATTAACTTGTTTCTATGTTCTGTTATTTACTATAAATATCATTTGTAATATTTTTCGTGATGAAGCCGGATGTTGAGTTCGTTGAAATGTCAATTTAAATAAATATTAATACAGAATTTTAATCTAAAGTAGTTTTATTTTAATATAATGAGTTCGGAAAGATTTTTTTACCACATTAATATTTTTCAAAAATAATAATTATATAATTGTATTCTGTCAAAACTTATTATTACAGTTATTATAAATAATTTCCAGCGAATAAAGAATAATAAAAATAGGTACATAATAAAATGAGTGACATTTCTATGTTACCTTATTTCTAGAAAAATTATTATTATTAACTTTTTACACAGCAATGTCATGTGAATTGTTAATAAAACAATTATTTTCCTGCATTTTATAATAAAAAGCATAAAAAAAAACTAGATCTAGTATATGAGAATAAAAAAAAATTAAATTATTATTTTAAACAATAAAAGTTTGTTTTTCTACTTTTTTTCAAGAAATTTCATATAACAATATATATATAAAAAAAGATCTTATAACTGTATTATACAAGAAGCTATTGAAGCGTGGTTCATTTTTTATTTCCAGATCGTCGTTTTTTTTTGTTGTTGTTGTAATTTACAGAAACAAATGAATGCGCATTTGGAACAATTAGTGTACCATAGCCGACTTGATGTAAACTTAACTTTATACTTAACCTACAAATTGTGACATTAACATTTTGCCCAGCAGTGTAAATAAAACTAGATTAATTAAAAAAAAAGTTAGTCGAAAAAATTGTTTGTATCAAATTTTTAATGTATAACACAATTATTCGGGAACTAAATATTAAATAACCGTATCGTTTTTGTTTTTATAAAAAAATGAGGATATATGTTTTGTATAATCATATCACTGATGATGATTTAAAATTAAATTAGTGTCTTTGTCTTGTAGAAAGCAATATTAAACTATTTAATTTTTTTTTTATATTCTTAATTACCCATGGCGTATTATATTAGGTTATATTATTTTGTTTTTGCTTAAATCGCCATTAATTTATTTATGAACTAATTAAATTATTAGTTAATTTTTGAATGAAGAAAAATGCATTGACCTTGCCGGAGTTTGAATCCGCGACCGTCTGCTTTCGCAGTAGACGCGAGGGTAATGCATTTTCTATATTTTGACTGGTGATAAACTCATGAATTTAATCCAGTCAAGTACATCATATGATATGTCTATAAATCTAGCAATATTAGTAGTATATTATATTCTTAATTACACATGGCGTATTATATATTAGGGTTATAGTATTTTGTTGTTTGCTTAAATCGCCATTATTTTGGTTTTAGTAATATATTAATGTATATTTTGTTTCGTGCTTAGCTCGGAAGATACTACAAATATTTTACTGTATTATTTTTATCTTATGTTTTCTCGCACACATCACACGGTTGATATAATTTTAAATCTAAAAATCATATTAATACCAGTAAAGTTATTTTTCTACATTTATTATGATCTAAAATAATAGAAAATTTTATAGTACATTTGCAAAATATAATTTGACATATATTATATATGTGATATAGATTATAGTTCTGTATTAATATTTATTAATAATCGACGAACTCTATACGTACTCAATGTAAATAAACAGAATATAGAAACAAGTTATTAGCTAACAAAATAAGTAACTAGATCATGAAATTTTTATAAATTTTTCATTAATGAAAATCAGTGCTTTTACAGTGAGTGGTGTAATTTTTTTCTTTATAAATTTCTATTGCTTCTTTTGTCAATCAGCTGTTAATACTGATGGATCTTGCAATTATTGCAGAATTTTCTTATAAATTTTATGATTTAGTTACTTATTTTGATACCTAATAACTTGTTTCTAAATTTTGTTATTTACTGTAAGTGTCATTTGTATCGTTTTTCCTGTTAAATAAATGAAATTAATACAAAACTAAAACCTAAAGATGTTTTATTTTAATATAATGAGTTCTGAAGGATTTTCTACTGTGATAAAATATATTTATTCTTTACAACAGAAATAATGACTTTGACATTTCACTTATATGAGTATTTTATATTTTTGTCTATTATTTTGTAATTGTAAACAATATCAAAATTAAATAAAATTTATAACTATCATTATAATAATAACAATACAGTAGATCCAGAGATTAATTCCTTTTTAAACAAAGTTGAAAATTTTCTCATTTAATTAATTAACTGCTGATATTTTTAAATATTTTGCTCATCTCGTCTTCAGCAGGTCAAAATTTTGACTTGATGAAGACGAGAGTTCAGTTTTATTGAAACGTCGTTTTTATATAAAATAATTAAACAGAATCTAATCCTAAAAAACCTTTTTTTTTTAATACAATGAGTTCTGAAAAATATTTTACTATGTTAGACAAAAATTTGTCAAATATATCAAAGTAAATTTAGGAAAAGATTGTTTAAAAATAGTACAATTTTATTACTTTGTTTACATTCTACGAAATTTAATTAAGCGAAATAGTGTTAAATGATTTTATGAGTGAGTATAAAATTTGTCTTAAATTTATTTCACTGTTGAAATTTTTTTTAAAAATCCATTTTTTAGATTGTTAAAAAAAATTTAATAAACTATTTGTAAATCAATTTAATTATTTACTGATTGAAGATATGTTAATAATATATATATATATATATATATATATATATATATATATATATATATATATACAATCACGCCATATGCTCTTAAGAGTGTGGCACAAACTCTTCATTCAAGCAGAAATTAATTCCCACCAAACATTCCTATACAGATAAGGAACTTTCGCTTAATTCACATTCATGACATCTCTCATGTTTTTTTTATTTTTACAACTTAGGAACATTCGCTCATTATATCATTATATTTAATTTTATATATACCCATTAAAAATTATAGATTTATTATCTCTTTTCAACTCAACTTTAGTTTTTCAATTATGTGTATATATTTGAAAATATATCAAATATCTTTATTTAAATCTAAATTATAAAACGATTTAATAAATGACTCTTTCCGGATTTTTTTTAATGATATCTTCATTATCCAATTTTTTTCAAAATATCCTTCTCGCATGGACATGAGCATGAAAGCCTCGAAATTATCCTGACTTAAACAATTTCGCAATCTGTTTAAAATGTACTTTAATTTTGAAAATGTTTGTTTGAGTGGAAGATAATATTAGCACTAATTTATAAGCAATGAATAAATTAGCGTATGTCAATGTGTGGAGATTAAATTTTTGTAAACTTGAAAAACAATAAGACAATGCAATTTTGATGCCATCTTCTTCTTCGGTTTTAGTTTGTTCGCCATTGGATTCATTCTAAATGAAATATTCATTTTCATCAGTTAAGATGTTAATAAATGTATTCCATTTTCTTGAATAAATCTAATAATTCAGATTTAAATGGTTTTTTTGTTTATTAATATTTATGTTTAATATATATATATATATATATATATATATATATATATATATATATATATATATATATGTATGTATATAGTTAAGATGTTAATAAATGTATTCCATTTTCTTGAATAAATCTAATAATTCAGTTTTTAAATGGTTTTTTTTGTTTATTAATATTTATGTTTAATAAATATATATACAGGGTGTTCATTTGCTTGGTTGATATAGGGCAATAACATGGGATTTCGATAATATGTAGAATACTACTTTCTGAAGTAAAATTCGGAGAAATACCTAGAATACTTTTCGATAGGGAATAAAAAGTTCTATAATTTGGTTCTACTTTAAACTTGCTAGCATGTGCCGTTTGGGCGCTAGAATTTTTTTAAAATGTTTTTTAGAACTTTCAATAATGTTTCCTGCTAAATCAGTACGAGTAAGAGAAAAAAGTTACTTAGCTATTATGTAGCTAATTTTTTTTCTCTATTTTACTGAATTTTTTTCAGATTTTTTTGAGCAAATTTGAAAAAAAGTTATATTTTAAAAAAATTCAAAATAAGACTTTTTTCAAAATTTTCTCAAAAAAATCAGAAAAATAGAAAAAAAAATTAGCTACATAATAACTAAGTAACTTTTTTTTTAACTTATACTGATTTAGCAGGAAAAATTATTGAAAATTCTAAAAAACATTTTAAAAAAAATTCTAGCGTTCAAACGGCACATGCTAGCAAGTTAAAAGTAGAACCAAATTATATAACTTTTTATTCCCTATCGAAAAGTATTCTAAGTATTTCTCCAATTTTTACTTCAGAAAGTAGTATTCTGCATATTATCGATATTCCATGTTATTGCCCTATATCAACCTGGCAAACGAACACCCTGTATGTATATATATATATATATATATATATATATATATATATATATATATATATATATATATATGAATTGAGCGTCTTGAACAACTTCTAAAGTTTAACCGTTTGAAATCCTCTTAAAAAATCCTAACTGTTCGGGTGCAATAAATTCTCGAATCTGAGATGATTACCTAAATATCTGGTAACCGAGTGACATTTTCGCCTAGACATACATTTCATATATATGAATATTTTCGATTCATATACACTCAACGCCAAGTATCAAGAGACACACAAGTGTAGGAGGTATGAAACAGGTAAGCTGCAGCAGCCCAAGCTAAAACTTCCGTCTTATAACGGATTATTTGACGGTCAAGGTAACACGGTTTGACCTTGGTTCGGCACTAGCACACACGTACAGACATTCCACCATACACACACAATAACAACATGAAGACGAATATTCAATTCGATCATGGAAGCAGGTTATAGTGTCTTTGGGTTTTTGTTTGTCAGACGCACTATTGGTTGTCATTTGTTTTCATGTAGTTTTATAATTGATATTTTAATTTATTGATTTAAGATATTTAATGTGTAATTTTGATAATAAAATCTCGTGGGCTGGGTGATTTGTATCTATTTATGAAAAATATTAGTTCTGGATTAATAGTTACAAATTGAGTTAAACCTGGAAACTTTCTCAAAATTTGTATATCAGTACAAATTTTAAGTATGATTGTTAAGATTGATATGATTTTTCGTTGAATTTATGGATTTTATACAAAATTTCTAAGATTGTAGGGGTTTTTAATTGATTTTACCCTGATTTTAAAGAATTTTAGAAAGATTTTAATTAATTTGTACACCAGATTTGTACAAGTAGTTTCTCGTTCGCCTAGAGATATATTATCTAACCTAACTTAACTTAGAGATATATTTAACGTTAAAAACCATCTCATAAATCATCACTGGATGTACAATCAAATAGAATTACAAACAAATAATGAACTTTAAAAATAATAATTTAAACGACACATTTTGTATCGAAAGTTAAAATGTTAGATTCTACAAAAATGACAATATTAGTTATATCGTAATAATATTGTTAATAGTAATCTGAAGAAATTATAGCAAAAGAGACTGAAGACAAACAAAACATTTTAGAATCACAAACAAATAGTTACATAAATTAATTTAAAAAAATAATAATTTAAACGACACATTCTCTATCAAAAATGCTAGAATCTACGAAAATTATAGCAAACAAAACATTTTAGCTAAAAATTGAATATTATGTAAATACTATACTTTTATTTTTAAAGTTTTTTTTTATTATTTAATACTTTGTGGCAATGAATTATGGTAAATCGATACATATCGCCAGCGTTATGTAAGTTGTCTCTTGTACAAACTGAAAGTTTTTATATGCCCTATTTTAGATAGTTAAAAATCTTTTAGAACTCATTATAATAAAATAAAAAAGCTTTAGGATTAAGTTCTGTATATGTTTTATTTAAAATTCGATGTTTCGATGTACTCTATGTATAAATAATAAACAAACGAAACATAGAAACAAGTTACTAGGTACCAAATAACTAGATTAAACAATTTATAAATTATTTAAAAAAAAACTATGTTGAAATATCGATTTTTAAATCAAATATATACAGGACTTAATCTTAAAGCTTTTATATTTTAATATTTTAGGTTACTAGATAATTGTCATCGTTAAATAATATTTTATTTTAATAATAATATTTAAACTCTCTTATATCAAATTACGAATTATTAAAATTAGTAGAGGAGAATGATTTAGAGAATAAAGCCTGAGTTAAAGTACTAGAGTTAGTAGTAGAGTACGGTTGTAGAGTTCGTGCTTCACTTTAAAAAAATCGGTAATTTTATATAAATACCTGGGGCAACTGATTTAATATGTAAATTTATAGACATCACAGGAAAATTTTTATATAATATGAATATAAAATACATTTTTTTTTATGAAAATTTATTTACTTTTTCGGTAAAAAAAACATAGAGTATATAATATGGTAAATTATATTTTTCTTAAAATTACAAAATTATAGGAGTATTATTTTTATAGAAAATTTATGTAAATCATTGATTTTGCTGAAATAATATTTTTTTACTATGGTTTTTAAGTAAAATGGCAACTTTTTTTACAGTGCATCCTATTATTAGTATAATGTAAATATTTTGGGATAGTGATAGACGAGTCTGAAAATATGTATATTATGTTAACAAGATAAATCTTTAAATTTAAAAATTTTTAAGTAAATTTCAATTCTGGTCACTATTTAAATACTTTAAGTGCAAAACTTAATTAAATTTAAATGGCCGTTAGAGGCCGTTAAGTTGACAGAATTACTATGAAATATGTTTGCATGAAAAATGAATAATATGAATAATATAGAAATGTTTGCAATTTTTTTATAATTTCGATGATTTTTTTTAAGGTAAGAAATTAAATATATATATTATCAATATAGAAATAAAATCCTATAAACGATAAATGTTCAGAATTGCTTTATGTAAATTTGTTTAACTTTGTCCGTATGCATAAACGTTCATTAAATGTATAACGCTTCGTTAAACTGAAAATTCTTGGATTTCGTTAAAAATTTCGTTGCAATATACATAGAAAGATTTTTTACGGAATCCAAGAATAATGGACAGTTATTTTTAACGAACGTTTATGCATACGGGGGTAAGACTCATTTAAGCTAAAGATCTTTAAATTTAAATGTGCCTACCAGAATAGCAGCATTAGTATGCTAGTTTATTCTACTACTAATTCTACTAATCTTGACTTTAGCGTGTATGTCGCTAATCTAGTCATTCAATTTAGCTTAAATCTTTAAATTTAAAGAACTTTGAGTAATTTTTAATTTTAATCACTACTTAAATACTTAAGTGTAAAACTTTAGCTTAAATTTCTTTAAATTTAAATGTCCATCAGAGGTGATTTAACTGCTAAATTTGAGGTTAGATTGAGTGTGAAAAATATTTGCATTAATATGAATAATATAGAAATGGTTGCAATTTTTTTTATATTTAGATGATTTTTGATAGGTAAGAAATTAAATATTTACTTTGCAAATAGAGAAATAAAGTGCTTGAAATGGTTACACTTAAAGACTAAGTTTCAGAATTGCTCTATCTAAATTTCTTTATCTTGAAGATCTTTAAATTTAAATGTGTCGTCGAGAATAGCGTCATTGGAATAGCGTTCCTATTGGAACTGAGTTTTACATTTTTATTGATGTTATTTTTCTATAAAAATTTTATTCTGAGGATTTTTTTTACATATACTAATAAAATTGAATTAACGTATTTCAAACTGAGTGAAATTTACAGATTAATTGTTTTTAATATATATATAATATACAAATATTTGGTCAATATTTATAGGTCACAATAAAAAATTAGTATATAGACCCAGATGTGAAGTAGGTCATGAAACAATAAAACAAAAACAGAACTTTATTATATATACGAAGAAAGAAGAAGAAGTAGAAGAAACATGAACTCCATACGTATAACGTACATACACTATACGATTCTGTTAACGGGACACGACGCCGTTGTGCTGTAGTGCCTACCTTTCGTATACAATTATGCAAATGACTCTGAAAAGGCACCCATTTCAGTAATAACGCCTCTATGTTTGTCTGGCCGTGTGTGTGTCAGTGTGTATGTGCGTATGCATGTGTGTGTTTTATATACCGCTATATTTCTTAACGTTCCTACGCCAACCGAAGAATGACTCGGAACTTATAAACGAAGAATTACTTTTTGGTGTGGTTGGGTTATGTGAACTAAATACATATACGCATACATTCCTACTACTCTACATATTGGTGCGTAAACAGTAAATATTATGTTTGTCTAAATTCTATTTTTGTAATGTAGGTTTATGTATTATATTATTGATAACAACACTCTAAAAAAATTACGTAATTTTGCCTACGAACTATGAGACACTATGATGCCCAGTTTTTAAAGAACTGCATGCTGTTATTTTAACATCAGAACTATTAAAAATATTATGTAATATGATATTACCAAAGGGATGGAACAGTACATATGTATGTAATATTACATTTTTTTTTAATAAAGTTTCTTTTAGTAAAATTACAGAACCTGCTGTCTGAAATTTTCCATAAATAGGTAAAATTTGATTGAGAGAGTGGTTTACGAGAGGGAAAGTTTCCAAGTAATGGATGAAACTACACTGTAAAAAGTGTATTTGTAATTTTACAATAAAAGTTATGGGTAAGAAAGATGCCCTGAATTATTATGTAATTTTAAATAGAACTAAATTTTACATAGCATGTAATATTTGAAAAATTTTAGAAATATTATGTAATTTTATTTAGCATGTAAAAATAAGTAATATTATCTGTAACAACTGCAGAATCCATGTTTTTTTTAATGAAATATTACATATTACTAGTATTATCACATATGTCTTGTATGTAAATTTGTTTTTTTTAAATTTTTCTGTTAATTTCCATAATTAATGAAGTAAAGTCATTTTACATATAATTTTATAATAATTTTTACTATAAAAATTTATGTAAATTTACAAAACTTTTTACAGTGTAGAGTTGCTTGTCTGAATAGTGGATAGGAATATTTGGAAAAATTGTGTTTGTGGTTCAACTAAACCATAAACCAGTAAACTGAACGCGGACCAAACCTGAAAATGATTGTAAAGTTGAAATGTCATTAATAATAAAAAAAAGACAAAGAACCTGACAGTTATTGTACATATTTATTTATTTGGTTGTGGGTAAATTTTATTTTGAAAAAGAAAAAATCATGTAACTGGGGTTTATGCAAACAGATTGAACAGAAATTATAAATGTAAATCTAAGCAATTATATATATATATATATATATATATATATATATATATACATTAAACTGCAAAGGTTTATAAATGTATAGAAAAGGTCAAATCCTAACACAAGGAACCCAGTGACACAATTTTGTTCATAAAAATTCTGCATTCTTGTATATGACTTTTGACATAAGAAAGTTGAGCCACATAACAATTTCATGCTGATTTTCTAGTATAACATAATTTTTACACATATTTCAAATGTTTTACATTTCCTCAAATTAATCAGCTGTGTAATCTGCAAGAATTCTTCAAATGTTTTTAAGAGTAATTATATATCAAGCCTGATAAGATATTTTTATAGTTGAGCTGTATTATTTTACAAGATGCGTAGTGTAAAAAGAGAAATAAGAATGCGAGGCTATACTAGTTTTCTCAATCAGGCACATTTATTTTAAGTGTTGAACCATTTTTGATATTGATAGTAAAGTAAAAAAAATATAGCCCGAATTCTCAACTCAGTTTTAAAAGTGAGTTTTGTCAAAAGTACTTTTGACGTTTACTTAAAATTAGTTATTAAGCAATTAATTAGCTTATTTGAATTTTATAATATTAGATATAAAAAATTTAAATACTATTCCTATTTGATAGCAGGTAAAAGTAAAAATTTTTTTAAAGCAAAAAATAAAGGCATTCTTTTAAACAAAAAAGGTGGAAATATGAGCCTATACATTTGATTTAAATCATTTTTAGATTATAAAATTATGCGCTGTTGATAATTAGAAAAATATCTTTAATAAAGTGTTAATTAAAATCACATATTATTTCATATAAAAGCGATATTAATTAGTTAAATTTTTATTGTTATCTAGTGACCTACGTATTTTTGACTAAAGAAATATTTAAAATATTTCATGATTCATCAAATAAATAATCTAGATAGCTTCTCTTTACAAACAAACTACAAGAGTTCTTCAAATACCTTTCAAGTTCTTTAAATAATAATCTCTCAATTAGAGTTACACGGTTTTTAAATTTTCACTCTAATGCCGATGATTGTTTGAAAAGATAAAATCTAGAATATTACAGATTCAGGTATCAGGATGTAATAATATTATTATTATGTATGAAAACGTAAATTTACTTTACGCTTCATTGAAGAAGAGATGACATGTTTCTGTTTCATCTATAAGTTGCTATGGTTACGGATACAAATAATTACAAATGTGGGAAGAAGACGGCTAATTAAAGTATATCCGTTTAAAAGTATTATTTTAATAAGTTATTGAGGATATTACTGTAGTTAAAAAGTCGTACTGATTATTGGAGTTTGATAAAAATTTGTGTCATTTTTTGATGGCATTCAAATTTAAGTATATTAATTTTTGTATTTATTAATTCTGTTTCGTTTTAAACTTAATTAAGTTAATAAACATTTATTGAATTAAAAAAACATTTGTTTAAGTGTAAAATGTGTAACAATACTTTTAAGTTGAAACCAAATTTATTAATACATACATACATACACAATCACGCCATGTACTCAAAAGGGTGTGGCACAAACTCTTTTTATCATCCCGAAATCAGTCGCCTACAAACATTCCTATCCAAACAAGCAACTTTCGCTTCATCTAGATTCATAATTCCTCTCATACATGCTCTTTTATTCCTACTACTTAATATATAATCAGACATATTCCAATATCAGAGGCTATACAAATAATATATGTGATAACTTGTATTCAAAGTGTAAATTTAACTGCAACAATATACAGAAATATCATATGTAATATATGAATGTCATAAATTAATAATTTTAAATAAAAGACAGATTTGAATGCTGATTGCAAGTTTAAATGAATATAGCAAATGTAATCATATATTTTTTAAGAAAGAACACTACTTTAACACTTTCAAAAAATCGATTGTTTTTGCATTTTCTGAAAGCTTATAGTGCGTAGAATAATGTGTTAAAACGGTTTTCCAAAACTGACCAATACAGAGCTGAGTCAGAGCCGGTAAAACGTATAGATCATGTAGTTAAAAATTAACTTCAAACTTTAAACGCGTTTTTTCGAAATCATATTTTTCAACCTTATTCCGCTGAGATTTCGGTAACTATCTATTCGATTTAAGACATAATTATAGAGAATTAAATTCTCTAAAATAATAAAAAAATTTATACGCCTTTAAAAGTTGACTTTTTACACTGAAAAAGAACTTACTTTTTCAAATTTTTCGAAATTCAAAAATCCGCCGTGACATGGTAGATATTTTATTTTAGTTTTACGATATTCTACGAGAACTTTTGTATTATGTTTTAAAACATTTAGTAATCCGCACATTAGAATGCTAAAATTTGTATATAATTTATGTGGAATCGTAAAATGGTGGAGGAGCTTAACATAAAAGTGTACTTTACTTAAAATAAACTGCTATAGGTTCAAGTTCTGTATTAAAATTAATTTATAACCGACGTTTCGACGAAACTCAACGTTTGTCTTTATCAGGATAAACGGATTCAAATGTTATTTGAATTAGTTTATTTTGATGAAAACGAGCGTTGAGTTTCGTCGAAACATTGATTATAAAATAATTTTAAAACAGAACTTGAACCTAGAGCAATTTATTTTATATAATGAGTTCTGAATTTTTTTTACTATGTACTTGCAAAGATAATTGTTATTTCTTATTTTACTTTAATATACAAAAACTATAAATATTATAAGAAATTTAAGTTTAAAAAGTTAAAGTTACAATGTAATTTTTTCATGAATATATAATATTACATAAATTATCATTGTAAAAATTACAAAATACTGTTATTGTTAAAAACCATGTAAAATTACATAAATTTAAATTACATTTCTTTATAGTGTATAGTAATAACAATTATAACGAAAATAAAACTTCTTGTCATAATAAAAAAACATATTTGATCTCAATTACATTTGAATGAATATCATATCAGTGTCATCATATTTGAATATGTGTCAAGGAATACAAAGACAAGCCCATTGTAAAAAAAACTTTTCAACAATTTTTTCTTGTGATTTTATATACATAATTAATATAAAAATTTATGTGGCTTCTAGGTATAGATTTAATAAATAATAAATTTATTTGATCTAATTTTTTTATTTTTTTTTTTGACTTATTAAAATAATTTTTTATTTATATATTTGATTCGTAATGTTTGAATTTCTTTTCAATATTTGAATTATCTTTTTATTTAAATTTCTTTCTATATTAATTAGGGTTAGATTTGTTTTTGTTTTGATCCGGAGATTCCGGATTCCAGGTTTTAACGTTCATCTACGAATTTCACTACCAATATTTTAAAATAGCAAGTTACTAGGTAACAAAATAAGTAACAAGTAACTAGTGTCTATATTCTGTTTATTTACTGTAAATGTCATTTTTATCTTTTTTCCTGATGAAGATGTACGTTGAGTTCATCGAAACGTTGATTATTAATAAATATTAATACAGAACTTAAACCTAAAGCCGTTTTATTTTAATATAATGAGTTCTGAAAGATTTTTTACTATGTACACAATCTGATAGTAAATTGTTGAAATAACATTTGTTTTCAAAGCTATTTAGCAGGAGAAGAGAATAAGAATTTACTTGTAAAATAAATTTATTTATTGTTTAATAGAAATAATTTAAAAAAAAAAATCAATAATAGTAAGTTATAGTATAGCTATTTTAAAAGTTTTTTATGAAATGATTTACTATTTGGCTTGGAAACGCAGTGTTTTCTGGAAGTGAAATATTATTAACAATTTTCAATCCATATATAAATATTTTTTTTTTCAAATTGAATATTAAAAAAATTTTGAAATTGTTTTAAAATAGTTATACTATTATCTATTTTTATTAAAAAAATTATGATTACTTTTAAATTAATATTAAAAATGTTGGTTTTAAAGTAATATCTTTTTTCAGTGTGTGAATATTTTAAATTATTGCATATTTTGTTTAGCAGGCACGTGTAAAATGCTTATAAAGCAGAATTTGAGTTTGACCTCAGTACAAATTAAGTAAAAAGGCTTTAGGATTTAGTAGATTTCGACGTACTCTACGTACATCATCATCAGGAAAAATGATGACATATACAATTCGATTGACTCTTTTGCGCTTTACTGCAAAACGCTGTCGTAAATGATACAGTGATTTGCCATTTACATAACATGTTACTGCAAAGTGAATGAAATAACAAATATTGACGCGGCATTAAACAGCAGACGCAAGTGTGCGAATCTAGCAAGGCTGATAAATAAACAAAACATAGTAACTAATTACTAGTTAACAAAATAAGTAACTAGATAAATTTTTAATTAATAGAGACCAAATTTTATTTAAATGCAGTACCCCTTCACACTGATTGATATTATCTTTTTCTTTATAAATTTCTATTGCTTCACTATTGCAATTATTAGAGTATCATCGAATTTTACATCATGGATATTTTATTATCTTTTTACACTTTCATTGAATAACACGTTAAAACTGTTACACGGTCAATCAGGAATGACAGTCTGATAGAACTTAATCCTAAAGCCTTCTTATTTTGATATAATTTTTTACTATTATATTATGTATTCTTTTATACTGTCCACTGTCCATAATTCACAATTGTGAGTATAAAAGTTTGGATACTACAAATATAATAATTGTCTAATTTTTCAATAATTTATTGTTTGCAATTAAAAGATATATATATATATATATATATATATATATATATATTTAATTAAAATGAAATAAATAACAAATATTAAATAGAAACTTTAAGATTATATATGTTAGTTTTCAAAAATATGTATGAATTAGCAAAACATTTTCATGTTCAATAACTTTATTATTAACATACTTATGTAAAATATTTACTAAGAATTTGTTAATTGTGCGAAACTAACGGTAATAACATACTTCTCTTTTATTTTTTACAGCTGTTATAAGTTTTCAGGCAATTTATTTTGTAATATATTGCATAATTTCTAATAATTCTTTTCTTTAAATTACTTATTATATTTTGATAATCTTTATTTATGCACCGACAAAAACACTTTAAAAATCTAAGTTTTTATTATTTATTCAAAAAAAAAGCATACTTTTGATCTATAAATTTTTTTTTTATAATAGAAATAAAGATCCGTATTCTCACCTCAATTTTACAAGTGATTACTATTGACAGTAAAATTACTGAATAAGCAATTTGAATTTTATAATATTAGATATAATAAAATATATATCAAAAATAGAAATACTATTCATATTTGATAAAAGGTAGAAGAAAATTTGTATTTAAAAGTACTTTTTTATAAACAAATGGGTGGTAATACGGGCCAAAGTTTTTAACAAAATAAATAAGAGTAAGTTATAATATTTTGAAAGTTTTATATGAAATTTGGTTTGGAAACACAGTGTATTTTTGGAAAAAGAAATTGAAGTGAACCCAATTTTACAGATTAAAAGTATGCTTAGTTTTGAATTAATAGTACAAACGTTGGTTTTAAAATAGTGCCGTCAATATTTCAAAAAAATTTGATTAGGATATTCGATTCTCGAACATTCGGATTCAGATCCAATATCTGAATCTTAAATTGTATATATAATTTTTGAGGATACATTGTATATATGATTTTTTTAAACACATTATATATATATATATATATATATATATAAATTTTTTTTAGAGTATATAGCTGAGTACTTTTATTTTTGAGATGCATTGCATATTTAGATTTAAAAACATGTTGTATATAAAATTGTTGAGACACACCATATGTGGGTAGATGGCGTGATTGTGTTTGTATGTATGTACGTACTTTGAAAATTTAAAAAAATATTGACATAAAAGCAAAAAAAAAATTATTTTTTTATGAATATCGATTTTTTTTTAATATATAATTAAAAGCAATTTTAAATTGAAACAACACACCACAGTTTAAATAAAATATACTATTACTGAACATGCATTAGAGTATCTTCATGATGTAAAATTTAAAGATACTGTAATAATTGCAAGACCAATCAATATTAACAGCTGATTGATAAGAGAAGCAATCGAAATTTATAAAGAAAAATATAACAACAATCAGTGTTATTAGTAACTGATTTAAATTAAATAAAACTGTTTTAGGTTCAAGTTCTCTATTAAAATTTATTTATAATTGACGTTTCGATGAAACTCAATTAATTTTAATTCAAAACTTGAATCTAAAGCAGTTTTATTTCTAAGTAATCTAACTTATTCAAAATTACTATTTCTTGTTCTTTATCAGTTTTTCCTGATAAAGACGAGCGTTGAGTTTCGTCGAAACGTCGATTATAAATAAACTTTAATACAGAACTTGAACCTATAGCAGTTTTATTTTATATAATGAGTTCTGAAAGATTTTTTACTATATTGATTTAAATAAAATTTAACGTCCATCAATTAAAAATTTATAAATTTTTTATGATCTAGTTACTTATTGTTACCTAATAACTTGTTTCTATGTTCTGTTTATTTACTGTAAATGTCATTTGTATCATTTTTTCTGATGAAGATAGACGTTGAGTTTGTCGAAACGTTGATTATTAATAAATATTAGTACAGAACTTAAACCTAAAGCCGTTTTATTTTTTGTCACTATATTAAAATATTTTAAATTAAAACTTACCTTTAAACTTTTATTTACAAATTTTTGCACAAACTAAATTCAATACCAGAATAGTCACAAATCAATTATTTTTCTCAATAATTATAGATTGTCAATCATATACATTCTTCTTGTTATAGTATTAAAATTGAAATCACATACTTTTTTTTAAATACACTTTGAATAAATTTACGCGATCATAATACGTAATAAAATTGTACACCTTTCCGAAAACTAGAACACAAAACTACTAAACTAAATATTTAGATCTGATTAAATAATGAAGTTAAACAATAACCGCGAAATTGTTACGCGAGTGTCTTCATGTTCTCAAGAAGAACACTCAATTGAGAATGAAAACAGAATAAGTTCTTCAGCCGTTCATCGAGCTACCATTTTCTTCAATGCCCATTTCGTTGTAAATGTTTCCGAATGTGGTCTGCTAGCATTCTTTTTCTTTCTTTTTTTTTTCTTTACTGTTTTGAATTCTCCTGCTGCCTGTGGATGCCAGTGACGGCGGGTGTGGGTTTTACATCGGAGGGGAGTACCGTTAAGTTAGTTAGGTGAAATAGATTATATTATTATTAAGTGTAATGTGTGTTTAATGAATAAAGAATTGTTTGTAAATTGGTTTAAGTGTGCAAGGTGATTTAGATTTTGAAGTGTTTCTATTCACAGGAAAAAAAATGGTATTTCATTTAATTATTCGAATTAGATGCATTGTAAAAAATAGCAAAATTACAGAATTTTACTATAAAAATTCTGTAATTTTATTTTATTATAAATATTCTGTATTTCCACCTCAAAATTCATAATAATCAAATAAAGTAAGTAAAAATGACCTAATAAGTATGTAAAATTGCTTACTTTCTGCAAATTGCATCACATACTTAATGTAGAATTACATATTGTTGGTTATTTTTTTCTTAAATTATGTAAAATTACAGCTTGCATATTTTAAATAATAACAAATTATTTGAAATTAAATTGTTATTAAGATAGTGATTATGTTGTTGCAATAGTTGATGTTAGTCAGTTATAATGGTTCGGTCCTTGAGCGAATGTCTAATGAACGTTTGATTAAAAGAATTTACATGAATGATTTTGAAAGTGTATGTTTGAAAGTGTACGATGAGTAGTTGCAGTGGCATGATTGAGAGAATGGCTTGGGTGAGCAAAAGTTTCCAAATAGTAAGAATAGAAGAGCATGTATGAGAGGAATTATGAATGTGGATGAAGCTAAAGTTGCTTGTTTGGATAGGAGTGTTTGGAGGAAACTGATTTTGGGATAGTGGAAAGAGTTTGTGCCACATTCTTTTAGGTACATGGCGTGATTGTGTATGTATGTATGTATAATATCCGTTTAATTTAAGTACACTGTAAAAAAATTACTTTTACAAAACATGTAAAACTACATAAATTTTATATAAAGATTACATAAATTTTTTACAGTATATATATCGTCAGCCTGGAGCAGAACAAGCCTATCTTCATTTTTGTCACATTGAGATATTTGTGTATTTATGTAAAATAGTAAATTATACTGAGTGAACGGAGAGAAATGTATTGTTACCAGTATTAGAAATATAATACCAGTAACAATAAAATTTAGTACTACATGTGACAGCCAAACGCTCTATGTACCATAACAAAATCTATGGGGCCGTATTCTCACCTCACTTTTTCATGAAATAGTGCTTTTATCATTAATTTCAAAATAATTTTTTGCTTCTATTTTGGATCAAATATGAATAGTTATTCTATTTTTGATCATTTTTATTATATTTGGTATTATAAATTTATATAAACTATTATAAAGTCTTTAATAAATTATTTTAAATAAACGTCAAAAGCACTTTTGGCAAAAATCACTTTTTTAAATGAGGTGAGAATACGGGCCAAAATGTCTAAAATATTAATTTAATTTTTAATTTTTTTATTTTAATTTTATATTTATTACAAAAATACTGCCGTAGCTAAAACTGTATATGTATCACAACAATATTGTATTTATTATTGAAGACTATAACTTCAAAAGGGTCTAACAATAAGTGCCAAAATCGCGTAAATTGAACTTTTTCGCCCAAAAGGGTCCAACTGTTTTGCCTATCAACGTAAAATACGTTCTATGTACAGGGCGCATTATGTTTTGGTTATTTCGATACTCAATAAATGACCTTTGTTGTATGTGCTATGGGTAGTTTAGAAATAAAAACCATCTGAAAAACCATCATTTTGGCACTTAGACCCTTTTGAAGTTATGGACTTTTATTGTGAATATGAATATGATATATTTTTGCTAGGATAAGTAATTTTTTTTAGCAATACATTTCTCTCCGTGTGCAATGTGCCCACTGTTATTTTAATGATAAATCCCACATGATACGCCACTGTGCCACCATCATCATCATCAACCATGCATAAATACGTGGTGCTGGCTGGTGTGTACGCACCAAGTGGTGTACGCACACAGTCTACGGTACTTGCGCTACGTATATAAACTAGATACAGTTATACCATACCACAGTTCATTTCATATAGTCAAGTCTTCAACTTCTGTGGCTGCTTACGGCTGCCTACTAACTTCTTCTCTGTTCGCTTATTCGGATTC
Organism: Clivina fossor; assembly: GCA_963966155.1. NCBI lineage: Eukaryota > Metazoa > Arthropoda > Insecta > Coleoptera > Carabidae > Clivina > Clivina fossor. The sequence continues at coordinate 8,540,241 of OZ014566.1, forward strand.
CATTTCATTGCTTCATCAACTATGTGATTTATTTTACTATAATTCATCAATTTGTTTTCATTTATACATTTTTAAATTCATACTTAGTGATAATTTTCATAGATTTTTCAATAGGGACTTCAATGCTACGTAGGAAAACAATTATAATAAGATACATTCTAAAAAAAAAGAAATGTAATTTTATCTATAAACTATGAGACACTATATGATGCCCACTATTTTTAGGTATAATTAATTACTACAATTCATCAATTTATTTTCATTTATACATTTTAAACTTATACCGATTAGTATTTTTTGTAGATTTTTCAATGGGGACTCCAATACTACGTTAGGAAAACAATTATAATAAGATACATTCTATTAAAAAAAAATATGTAATTTTACCAATAAATCTTGAGACACTATGATGTCCAGAATTTCTAGGTATTATTATTAATTGAAAAATACATAATATCAGAACTATTACAAACACTATGTAATACAATATTACCAACGGAATGAAAAAGTACATATGTATGTAATATTACAGCTTTTTTTAGTAAAATCTTTTTTAGTAAATTTACAGAACTTCAATAAATTTGCTGTCAGGAATTTTCCATAAATAGTTAAAATTTATTTACTTCTGTAATATTATATACATTTCTAAATTGACATAAAGGATGTATTTTGAAATGAATGAATTACACTTAAAATATTTTATTAGTATTATTACACAAAATATGTACTAAGTCTCATTATTTTGATGAATTATTACAGATATTAATATGCAAGCTGTATTTTTTCTTGATTATTATGAATTATGTAAAAATTAGAGAATTTTGAGGTAGAAATACAGAATAACAAAAAGAGCTCTCTATTCCGAGTCACACATATACGATTTTTTCTTTAAGCGTTCTAAACGAAACCAATTTAAAAATAAATAAAAATACATGCCACATAATCTTCATCTTAGTAACAGTTGTAGATTAATATGTATATATTATTTATATTTCTTACGTGATTTGTGAGAATTAATGTTTCTTTAGTCGAATAAACAATTTCCAACCACCCTGGATGGTGCACATTGCATTTCATACATTTTCAATAATCAAATTCGAATTTCAGCGAAAATAAACAATACAATTGTCAATTAACTCAACTTGACTTAATAATTTTTAATATGGCTATCGGAGATATATGCATCAATATCTTAAATTTTTCATATTTGGACTTGGTCCACCATAATTCTGAACATCTCATGAATTGCTAAGAATGAGCAGAGAAGCAAATCAATATTTTTACAGCTCCTGCTCTGAGCAAAATCATGCTGCTCCCGGCTCCAGATTCAGCTTCAAAGCTCTGATATATTTGCCCGTTTTGAAATAATAAATAATAATTTGTATTCTTCGAATAGAATAATTATTTAAATAAAACGAAAATTTTTAATATACTATGTTTTTAACACGGACTATAAAGTATAAAATAATTTCTCTTAGCCTCATACAGATTTATAACCTTCATACAGAAGAAACGCGTGTATAGTAAGGAGTGTAGGGAGTAACTGTCGTTGCCCCATGTTTTTCTGTACTGGGTTATAAATCTGTATGGGGGGGGGGGGGGGGCTAGGAGAAATTATTTAATTTTTAGTCCGTGTTAAAAACATGGTAAGTATATTAAATTTTTTTTTTTTTATTTAAATAATTATTTTCTGATTTTTAGTCTTGTGGTTTAACTTTAACCTAATTAATTATTTTTATATAATTATAATTTATTTAATTTAATTTACTATTATTAATTAATTAGTTAATATTGCATTGCATCATTCAGTTCTGAGCTATATGTTTCAAGTTTCAAGTCTCTAGCTTATCAGGAAGTTAATTTAAAATCTATTGCAAAATTTGTACTGAACAGACAGACAATCGTGTTAAAATATAGTTAAACTTGCTTGTTCTAAATTAAAATTGAAATTTTTTTATCAAAAAAACTGCATAACACAAGATTTCTCTCATTATCATCATTTTTATAAATCAATAGAAAATTCTTCATCTATCGTACATTTGCAGGTGTGGTGATTATTGTAGGAAAATAATAATACATTATTACTACTTTGACTGCAAGGAAAAGTAGTAAAGCGTTTGGTACGGTGTCTGTAACATTTTCAAAAAAAAAAAAAAATTGTATAGAAATCCTTCATATAGCCTCTAGATGACGAATCTGAACTTAGTTTATGTGGGTGTATGTGTGTGCGTCGTCAGCTCGCTCGCTCACTCGCTCACTCGCTCGCTCGCTCGCTCGCTCGGTCGTAAGTCAAAATTTTGTGGCCGCAACTCCTCCTAGACGGTTCAACCGATTTTAATGAAATTTTCAGGATAAATTTGTCTAGTACCCAAGATGGTCATGTGGTTTTATTTTTTTTCAGTAATGCCAACTTTCCGAGAAAAAAATTACTAAAGTTTTTAAAAATTCATATTGGCTACGTTATTTATCCGATTTTGTTCAAATTTTCAGAAAACATTTCCCTAGTGCTCCCATTAATTATATAATTTTATTAATATCCAGTGTTGCCAACTTTCCGAGAAAAAAATTACTAAAGTTTTAAAAAATTTATTATGGCTATGTTATTTAACCGATTTTACTCAAATTTTCACAAAAGATTCTCCTAGTATTCATATAATTTATGTAATTTTAACAAAATACAGTGTTGCCAACTTTCCGAGAAAAAAATTACTAAAATTTATTGTAGCTACATTATTTATTCGATTTTGATCAAATTTTCAGAAAAGTTTTTCCTAGTGCCCACATAAATTATAATATTATTAAAATACAGTGTTGCCAACTTTGCGAGAAATGTCAAAGTAGTCTCTATATGGGTTTACCCATATACTTCTATTCTTGTTTATTTATCGAATTCTCTAGTAAAAAAATCATTCAATTACAAATGAAATCATGAATATACTTTTACTCATGCATAACAATGCCGGAGTCATCGAAAATATTTAGTTCCTTCTTTGTGTTCTCATTTCGCTGCCGTAAATATGTTGTTTGGTCTTGGCTGTATCTGTTTTTCACTCTTTCTGTGTGTGTCATCAGCCAAACAACCAGGGTTGGACTGGATACAAAATTAGGCCCGGGGAAAGTTACATAATAAGCCCACCTTACTTTCCAAAAATGTTGAAATACGTTGTTTTTTATAATTTTTTTTTATGCTAATTGACATGGAAATGATATTACAGAAAAATAATGATAAATTGTAAAAATTACACATATAAAATTAAATATAATTCTTTAGTTAAAAGACGATTTAATAAATGACTGTTTTCACAAATTGAAGTTTTTAGGATAGGTAATCAATTCTTAAATTTTGCAAAACTCAGATTTTTTTGACTATCGTCAGGTACGGCCCACAATGATGACGGCCCACCGGGGAGAGCCGGGTGCCCCGGGCGGGCCAGTCCAACCCTGCAAAACAACACCCATTATACACCGCACTCTATGTGATGTGATTTTTCTCGAAATATGATTCACACCTTGAAGATGGCCTTATTTTCTTCACGGCATTCTTCTAGGTCGGTTTTCTTTACGAGAAATACTGGAATTTTGTTGATGCATTGTTTCTCTTCTAGAAACATCAGAGATAAGAAGTGGATTTTCTGTTGATAATATTGTTCGAATATCCGATTTTAGTTTATATATTTTATTGTTATTACGAGAGTTATCCGAAAGTGGGACACAAAAGATTTTGTATAATATACTTATATATATATATATATAGGTATATATTGGTAAGAGTGAATAAATATCATTTACTTAACTATAATAGTAAAAAATATTTCAGAACTCATTATATTAAAATAAAACGGCTATAGGTTGTAGTTCTGTATTAATATTTATTAAAAATCGACGTTTCGACAAACTCAACGTCCGTCTTTATCAAGAAAACTGATACAAATGATATTTACAGTAAATAAAACAGAATATAGAAACAAGTTACGAGGTAACAAATAAGTAATTAGATCATAAAAAGCAATAGAAATTTATAAAGAAAAAATTAACATCAATCAATGTGAAGGGGCACTGCATTTAAATAAAATTTGGTTTCCATTAATTTAAAATTTATAAATTTTATGATTTAGTTACTTATTTTGTTACGTCTAGTAACTTTTCTGTGTTCTGATTATTTACTCTATATGTCATTTGTATCATTTTTCCTGATGAAGACTTATGTTGAGTACGTCGAATATTAATAAATATTAATACAGAACTTAAACCTAAAGCCGTTTTATTGTAACTATAAAAATACTTGTAAAACTGCATGATATTATATTTTAACTTTATTATATAGCTTGACAATTTCAATAAATTTACTATATTTAAGATTTATTAAACGTTACAATCAATTTATTATAGCATTGTTCATTGTAAAATAAAATTATAAATTACAATTTTTTATAAATAAAAAATATCTAAAACAATTTGAATGAAAAATTCTTGTAATCTTATTGATTTTATGCGAATTTGTTAAGAGGAGAAATCGAATTTATAATAATAAATTAATTTCTATGTGATATTAGTTATAAAAATTTTTTTTATAGGATGTTTTTGTTTTATTCTCTTGCTGCAATTTACTTTCTTGGAAACTAAAGTATAAAATAGTGAAAACTCAATATATCTGACTGTGTTAGTGAAATTTTGTAGTAAAACATTCAAAAAACGTATACGACTTGGCGACACATAGCCTGCCCTCGATGCATTACAAATATTGTGAAAGGCATCGAAATTAATTAGTTTTCAATGTTTTGATTTTAGATTTAGTTTTTTTTTCATCTTTTCTAGATTTTTGCTAATAATAATATCTTTTTTTTTTCAAGCCTGTTATAATATTAAAATCACGTTTACCATATTGTCTATACACTAAAAAATTTGTGTAATTTTATATGATTTTTAAATGTAATTTTTCATAAAAAATGTAATATTACGTACATTATCACAGTAAAATTACAAAATTTTGTTATTAACACGTTTTTATTAACTCGCTTTCTTGTTTCTAACTCATCAGGAAGTTAGTTTAAAATCGATTGCAAAATTTGTAACGAACAGACAGACAAGAAAACGAATTAATAGAAATGTGTTAAATAATAAGTTTTTGGGGCAAAAAAAGTTATCATTTGGTAACTTTGGTCCTTGTTGCACTGAGAAAAATAGATATTTAACAAATTGTACAATAATAAGTAGATATTTATTTGAAATATACGAGTATGTTTACTGTATTCACAAATTTATACATTTTTAAAATCTACTCACATATATATTTTAATACTATATTAAGAATTAAGACTGTAATACTATATACAAATTGATGGTATTAAATTTTTGTTTTTATTATATTTATAGTTAATTTTTAAATATACTTATTTTGTTATTTTTAATATCTTGTGTTTGTGTCACCTTTTTAAATATAAATAGCGTTACGGTAACTATCCATTTTTCTCAGTGTGCAGTCATAATGAAAAAAATACAATCCTTGAAATATTTTTATTAATAAATATTTCTGTAACACATCCTGTATACAAACGCATAAAGATAATTTAAATTATATGCAAGTATAATTTTTAGTAGTATAAACTTCAAACAACAACTTTATTAAAGTAAAATACTAAAAATTATTGACAATAAAACATCAAAACATTACAATAAAAATAAACTAAAACCTCAATATAGTGAAAGAAACATATGAAAATTGTTGATGTATATTTCGAAAAATGTTTTGTAATAAAACATAATTATTACATGTAAACTTGGTGCGTAAAAATACATTTAATGTCTAAATGAAATTTTAAAAATAAATTATACACTTAACGAAATGTCAAAACTTAAATTAATATGTGTCAACAATTTTAGATACGTCTGAATCATCGTTTAAATTTATTCCGTTTTCAAATTCTAAGTTTATTCTTTTCAATAATTTTTGATATGAATTATATTCAAGTATAATATAAATGAATTTATGGTATTTTGAGTTCATGTTGTTTGTGTTTTAAAAAAGTTAGACGTTTATAAATTTGTTTATAATTATTTAGTGTAATGTTCGAGTTTAATATAGTTTGAAACTGTAATATTTGTTAAATTTAAGTGTAAATAGAAAATAGTTGTGAAGGTTTTGTAAATTAAGTTAAATTTAATTATAGTTTGTTATAAAATGTAAGTCACTTTTTACCACGCTTATATTAACTCACTCTGTTGTCGCGGTCAAATTTTGTAACCAATTTTTAGACCACTTCCTATCATTTGATCTCACTGAAATTTTGCATGTAGTTTCATTCCAGGAGACAACACAATATTATATAAAAAAAAACCGATTACAAGATATGACACGCTTATATTTATTTTTTGAATACAACTAATGACATCTGTCACATGAACTATTTTTTTGTTCAATTAACAATTGAATAATGTAAATGACAGATAAAAATAAAATTGTAATAACACGTATGTTTTACATAATTATTTAGTTTAATAAGCGTGGTTTTTAAAAAAGTTTTTTTTATATGCAAGTTTATTAAATTTCTATTAAAATTTTATGGGTACAAGTGATGGTCTAACTAATGTTATTTAAAAAAAAATTAGACGAAAAATGTTTAATTAATGTCAAACACGCGTTTTATGAAAATTACATTTGTGTTAATTTTTTAAAAACATGGTAAAAACATTATTTCTGAGGTTGTAAAATTACCTATTTTAGTCTTACTGGAATTTTTTTTATAAGGTCACCCTTATATATATATATATACTTATTAATAAAAATTTTGTTTTTAGATTTTGAGTAATCACAAATGATCGAAAATGCATTCTGAGAATTATTTATGTGTATAATTAATTATATTCGGTACAAGTTATAAAAGACATTTTATATATATTATTTATAGAATTTAAATATTTAGAATTTAAATTTTATTGGAAACATCAAACATTTTTATTTTATCTTTTAAAGAATTTTAGCTAAAATCTTGATTGCAGTCATGAAGCTTTTATTTTTAGTTTTATTGACAAATTATAATCAAGAAATGATTAAATTTGAAGTTAAATTCTTAAAATAAATTTTTATGAATGTATATTATAGAAAATAAATTTAATGTTTATTTATAAATTGTTCTTAAAATTTACTGTTTAATTTAATAATAATAAACAATTAACAAATTAATCGAGTAAATAACTGTGAAATTTTACTGTAGAAGCAAACAAATTTATAACTTATAAATTTTATTTAATCATTTTTTTTCAATTTGCAACTCTAAGGTTGGTTTGCAGCTTGTCACTATAATTCTTTATCTTTAACTATTATTTTTATTTTGTTCTATGTAAAATAAAACGGCTTTAGGTTATAGTTCTGTATTAATGTTTATTAATAATCGACCTACTCTACGTACTCAACGTACATCATCAGGAAAAAAGATACAAATGACATTTACAGTAAATATACAGAACATAGAAACAAGTTATTATAGGTAACAAATAAGTAATTAGCTTATAAAAATTTCATAAATTTTTAACGGAAGCCAAATTTTATTTAAATCAATGCTTACATGCTCTGATTGATGTTATCTTTTTCTTTATAAATTTCTATTGCTTCTCTTATCAATCTGCTAATTGATTGATCTTGCAATTATTACAGTATCTTCAAATTTTACATAATGAAGATTTTCTAATGCATGTTCAGTTATAGCAGATTTATCTGGATGGTTTAGACGTATTGACCTCTTATGTTTTGTCAATCTAGTAGAAACAGTTTTACCTATTTATCCAACATTTACCTGAAGATTGAAGAGGAATAATTTCAACATGCGTTGGAATTTCATGTGTGGAAAATAGAAAACTTTAATATTCTTTTTTGGTAAAATTTTTCATATTCTGTTTATTTACTCTAAATGTCATTTGTATCATTTTTCCTGATGAAGATTTACGTTGACTACGTACAGTTCATCGATTATAAATAAATATTAATACAGAACTTTAACCTAAAGCCGTTTTACTCTAACATAATGAGTTCTGAAAGATTTTATTACTATGTTATTTCAAAATTTCTCAGTCGGTAAAACTCGCAGTAGTTATTTATTTGAATGGTTTCTTTGTGAAACAACGGCGTAATATTATTTGTTTATTAAATTTAAAGTAGTTGGTTTATAATTTACTTTGGTGTTTATGAAGTCGGGCTTTAATTGGAACTTTTTTTGGTCACTTTGAGTTAGTTAGTAATAAATAAATAAAATAACACTGTAAACAATTTTGTCAATGGACTCAAGCCAAAGAAACTTTATATATACATTGGATTTTCGAATTAATTTTGATATTAATAGACAACTTAAACGAGGAAGTGTCTGCAAGTCGACATTCGTAACCTTTCAGTAAAGCAACAATTAGTGAAAACAAGATATAATTGAATTTAATTTAGTTTAATATTTGAAGGATTTTGGGGAATTATAGCATCAAAGTTTCTAACAAAGAAACCTTTTTTTGTGTTTTACGCAAAGAATATATATGTATGTATATGTGTATATTCGGTTCGTTATTCTTTCATATAGTAATATTTTTGTTGTGTATGCAACTGTCGTGTGAACTTACTGATGATTCTGGATTTGGGCCAATTGGGCATTTTGTCAACGCCACTTTTAAACATGCAAATTTTTATCTTTTAATTATTAATATGGATGAGTAATTTTAAATAGAATTTTACTAACATGCGATTATTTGTTTGCTATTTACTTTTTGAAGTTTGCAATTAATTATTTAATTCTTTATCGATAGTATGATTATATGGTATTTAAATAATACCTACATTGAAAAAAATAATAGCGAAATTGCAGAAGTAGTAGTAAAATTTTACTATAAAAAAGTCTGTACATACATACATACATTCATACATACACAATCACGCCATGTACCCAAAAGGGTGTGGCACAAACTCTTTTCATCATCCCGAAATCAGTTGCCTCCAAACATTTTTATCCAAACAAGCAACTTTCGCTTCATCCACATTCATAATTCTACTCATACATGCTCTTTTATTCCTACTTCTTAGAAACTTTCGCTCACGCAAAACACTCTCAATCATACCACTCCAACTAGTCATCGGACGTCCACGCAAACGTATACCATCAAAATCATTCAAATAAATCTTTTTAACCAAACGTTCATTAGATATTCGCTCTACATGTCCGAACCATCTTAACTGACTAACACGGCAACTTTTGCTACAACATTTTTTTCAATTTCACACTCATCATACACTAATCTATTTCATACCCGATCTTTCCTATTTACACCACACTGTAAAAATTTTTTATGTAATTTTACCTACAAAGTATGAGACACTATGATGCCCAGCATTTGTAGGTATTATTACCGAACAACTGTAATTTTACATAATTGTTTAAAAATACATAATGTCGGTACTTTTACAAACGTTGTGTAATATGATATTACCAACGGTATGTAAAAATACATATGTATGTAATATTACAGTTTTTTAGTAAAATCTCTTTTAGTAAATTTACAGAACTTCAGTAAATTTGCTGTCGGGAATTTTCCATAAATAGGTAATATTTATTTAGTTCTGTAATATTATTGTTGGTAAAATTACATACATTTGTAAATTTACATAAAGGATGTATTTTCAAATAAAGCAGGAATTAATAAACATTGAATAATAATAATATATATAGTTTATTAGCAAAAAAAAAAATGCTATATAAAAAAAACAAAAAATATACGTATAGTTTACAAAATTTGTATAGTAATATATGTGTTATATAATATGAATTATTTATCGTAACATTATAAAAAAAAATATATAAAATAAATTTAAAAAAAAAACATTCAGTCATTTAAATCTCTGAACAAAAATATTGTTATTCTTACGAATAATTATTCAGCTTTCTAATTAAGGTTAGTACCCTATTCAAGACAGACATCGTTTTCATTCCTGACGAAGATTTCGATCCTTCTGGATAAAGTTATCTACAAATAAAAAACGCTACGTTAATTATTTTAATATAAATAAACTGTTATGTATCTTTCTAAAAATATTTAATTATTAAATTATAAACAATTTACTTACATTTTCTTGGTAAATGATACAGACGCCTGGAATTTGCAATAACCTACACAAAAACACAAATATATTATTAGTATTCATAAGTAAAAATCATAAACCTTATATAAATATAAATATTATACGTACTTTATGTGAACTGATATATTAATTATACCGGTGATTTCAACTATAATATGCATGCGTACATCTACACTTCTTCACTGCTACAAATAAACTAACATTAAACTAAAGTAATGCACATTCTGGGTGGGCTAAACAGACAGGATTCAACTAGTAGCTTATCACTGTTCCGATTGGCTAGCGTCATATTAAAGGAATGTTTTTACCAAATTATTCTGTAAAATTTCGGAACCCTTTTAAAAGTTGCATGTAAATTTAAAATTGCGTTTTTAAACTGCCTGTTTTACATTGTAATACAGAAAAATTATAAACTTTTATATTTAAAATTTTATATTTTATAAAAACCTTATAGGTACGTTTATATGCAATATAAATTATAATACAAAATATGCATAATGTTTATATTGTAAAAAAATATTCTATAGAATAATCGATAATCGATAATTAAAATAATAACTTCAATATTGCACCCATACAATGGAGATTAATCTCAGAAGAATTAATAAGAACATTAATAATTACACTTAAAATATTTTATTAGCATTATTACATAAAATATGTACTAACAATAAGTCTCATTATACTGATGTATTATTACAGATATTAATATGCAAACTGTAATTTTACATAATATAGGAAGTTTTACCAACAATATGTAATTCTACATTAAGTATGTGATGCAATTTGCAGAAAGTAAGTAATTTTACATACATATTAAGTAATTTTTACTTACTTTATGTAATTATTATGAATTTTTTAAATATTACAGAATTTTGAGGTAGAAATACAGAATAATGTAAGAATTACAGAATTTTGAGGTGAAAATACGGAATAATTATAGTAAAATGAAATTACCGAATTTTTTTAGTAAAATTTTACTAGTATTTTTCTGTAATTTTACTTTTTTTTTTTACAGTGCACATAGCGCACGTAAAAATCTCATTTCCACAGCAGTCATTTTCTGTAATTTTATTTTACCATTTCTAAGTGTTTTAAAGGTATGCGGAACAAAAATTTATATTTAAAGGTAGACACTTAAATGAGGTACAAAAAAAAAACTATTTATAATTTTTGTTAATTGTAAATTTAAATATGAATCTATTGAAGAGAACTTTAATAATATTTTGCAAATATAATAGTAATTTATGTATCTAGTACCGAAAATGTAATCTGTACGAGATATAATAATACATACACAATCACGCCATGTACTCAAAAGAGTGTGGCACAAACTCTTTTCACTATCTCAAAAAATGATAATAATAAAATATAATAATATACACTAGCCACAAAAATAAACGCACCACTTGAAAAATAAAAAAATTACCTATATTCAAATAGATATAACTCGGATAATTTTGAACAAAATTGTATAAAATTTTGTTTCCGCGAAAGTTTGAAGTTCCATCTTTAAGGTCATGCAAGATATACTCGTATAAAATATGTACCATTTAAACCATTTTGTTTCGCACCACATCTTGCAAAAAAAACATGTTTTGACTTTAAAAATTGTCAAATTTGGACAACATGCATAATATACAAAAAATTTTTTTTGACTCAATTTACTAAACGGGCGTAAAAATTCACACATTTCTACGTAAATTCCACTTAATTTCAAGGATTTGCGATGCTTTGGCGCGAATTTATGATTTTCTGAAATTTACTCTTAACTCATAACTTGGTTAATTTTGGATGAAAATGCATGAATTAAAAAAAAATTTGCAGCTTCTTTTTTAAGGCCGTGCAAAATAATGCAACGTTTAAGCCATACTACTCCCCACCACACCCCGTAAAAAAAAAGTTTTTGACTTTAAAAAATTGTCAAATTTTGACAAAATGTATAGTATACAAAAAAAAATTTCTGCTCAATTAACCAAGAAGGCGTAAAAATTCAAACATTTCTAAGTAAATTTCGCTTAATTTCAAGGACTTACTATGCTTTGGCGCGAAGTTGTGATTTTTTAAAAAATTTACCCTGCGCGTTGATTTTGAAAAATGCTTCACAATTTCGAACTTTTCTCTTAACTGAAGAATATTTTACCATTGAACACATTTGTTTGGTCGTTAAAATGGTCTAAATATTCAAAGTTTGTCAGAACTTTGAACTCGCAAAATGCAGTGTAAATTTCAAAAAAAATTATAACTCTACGCCAAAGCATCGCAAGTCCTTGAAATTAAGCAAAATTTACGTAGAAATGTTTGAAATTTTACGCCCACTTAGTAAATTTTGACAATTTTTAAAGCGGAATGATTCAAATGGTACGTATTTTGCATCTTAAAGACGAGACTTGAAATTTTTTCGGACGTAAAATTTCATTCAATTTTGTTCAAAATTGGCCGAGTTATACTTATTTGAAAATCGGTAATTTTTCTGATTTTTCAAGTGGCGCGTTTTTTGTGTATGTGTATAATGTATGTGTATGTGTAATGTATGTGTAATGTGTATAATAATAATATAATATTAATAAAATTATCAATTAGTATATATAGTAAAAAATCTTTCAGAACTCATTATATTAAAATAAAACGGCTTTAAGTTTTAGTTCTGTATTAATATTTATTAATAATCGACGTTTCAACAGAATTTTCAATATTAAAAAAAAAAAAACTGATAAAAATTGATTATTTATTGGAATTTGAAGAAGGTTATCTTAGAAGCTTCTGCATTGCTGAATAGTAATACTGTTATTTTTTATAAATTTCCAATTATTTATAAAATATAAATTAATGAACCTAACATTTCTTTTCTATTAATTAATGACATTAATTTTTATCGATCGTCATATCACAAATGAAAAGAGAAGATATTGTAATCATATCAAATTTGATATATCGCTATTTTTACAAATAAGCACGAATTAGGCTTATAGTAAACACGAATCAACTGTTTTAGCGTGATATCCCTGTCTGTCGGTCTGTGGACACGTACAGAGCAAATTCGGCTGAACAAATTGTTATAAAATTTCGTATTTAAGCTTTGGAAATACAATATCTTAATTTGATCAACTTTTGGAAAAGATCTGCCAAACGGAAGTGGTCACTTTTACGTAACAAAAGTATATTTCGAAAAAAAAAGTTGTTAAACAATTTATACCGAACAACTTTTATTTGGAGCATGTATCAATACGTCTAAATATTTTTTTAATAATTTTTTATCTTTTTATTATACATATATAATTCTGTAAATATGTGACATGTTTATGTCAAGACAGTTTTATTTTTATTTATCATGACTACAGTAGTTCTACAAATTTTTCTATTCCATAAATTTATTGAATACGATAATGATCGTTTCTGTGGTGGCCACAGCAGATATTTTCTTTAATAAATAAGAGGAAATATTATCGGTCTGTGACATTTAAACAAGACCATTAAAATCAAACAAATGATAAACGATAGAAATTCTTATTATAATTTGAACCATAAAATTTGTAGTAAACAATTTTTGTTTCCTTCTAAATAAAACCAGTATATCTGTCTAGTTATTAGTTCTGTTCAGCATTGTAATATAGCGGGGTATAGATTAATCTATCTATTCGGCCGTGAAAAAACGAAACGCGACTACTATTTTTAAACTTGTCTCCTTTACACACAGTTGCGTTCAGGGAAGCGACGCCAGTTGACGAAAACTCGTGCGTCGGGGCGCTAAATTCGACGTCGTTTATCTTTATTATAACATTGACAAACATTTGTTTAAGTTTTGTTGGAAGTTTTATAAACATATTATCACAGTGATGTATAATTTAATAAGTGTGTGAACTGATTCATATGAGTTTTGTATCTATGGTAAGAATTTATAATTTTGATTATAAATTTTGTGAAACTGTGTTATTGAAATATTTGTTTATTATTAACAATTTGGAATATATACAAACGGATTCTTATTTTGTTTATTTTTTTTTGTATAAATTGTTGATATGAAAAACTGCTTTATTTCATTATTTTTCGTGCATAAAATAACTGTTTATAGTAGAAGTACAAATAAGTAAAAAAATATAAAAATATGTAAGTGGTGTAATATGACATAATTTTGTTTTGGCGTTATATAAATTAAAGAAAGTACATTGAAAAACATTTGGTACAAATCTTGTGACTGACGTTAAATATGTATTTTGATTGAATTGAATAAGTTAATTATAATAATTGCAGATAATTCTAAAAAAAAAAATCAATGAAACTTGTGCAAAAAGTGTCTTTTGTACTAATGGGGCATTCAAATATTATTTTATGCATTTATTGCATGAATCAATAGTATATGTTTAATTTGTCGATTGTGATTTTAAATATTGGTAATAAAACAACTATGGTTTTTAGTATTTTTAAATTTTAATTTATTTTATGGGGGGATACCACCTTGAGCGATATGAAAATAGGTAAAGTTTGAGAATTTTTTTCATGGAGAAATAATTAGGTGGAATCGGGTACGAAATAGATTAGTGTACGATGATTGTGAAATTGAAAAAAAAAATATTGTAGCAATAGTTGATGTTAGTCAGTGAAGATGGTTCGGTCATCTTGAGCGAATGTCTAATGAACGTTTGGTTAAAAGAATTTATATGAATGATTTTGAAGGTATATACGTTTGCGTGAACGTACGATGAGTAGTTGGAGTGATATGATTGAGAGAGAGGCTTGCGTGAGCGAAAGTTTCCAAGTAGTAAGAATAGAAGAGCATGTATGAGAGGAATTATGAATATGAATGAAGCTAAAGTTGCTTATTTGGATAGGGATGTTTGAAGGAAACTGATTTCAGGATAGTAGAAAGAGTTTGTGCCACGCTCTTTTGGATTCATAACGTGATTCTGTATGTATGTATGAGAAATAATATTTCAAATGTTCCGGATTTATATATGTTATTACGGTATATTTAAACTACGTTTTTCTATTTTTATGTCAAAAAATATTTTCAAATTGTGACCAGTCTCTGTCAAAAAAAAAAACATTGCCACTTGTCCCGTCCCCCGGAAATTTCTAAAATATGTTTCAAAAATTTCCATAGAATATTCTAAAACTAAAATAAAAAATCTATCATAATACGGTGGATTTTTGTGAATTTCAAAAAAATTACGAAAATTGCGGCTGTTTGAAATTAAGCGTTTTTTTTTTTCAGTGTAAAAAAAGCTACTTTTAAAGTGTATAGAATATCGAAAAAAGTGATATCAGTATTAATCATTTTAGAGAATTTAATTCTCTATAATTACGTTTAAAGCAAAGTAAATCTGATGGATAGTTTTGATTACTTTTGCTAGAAATGTAAATGTTTCCAAAGAAACTCGTCTGAGTATACAGAATGCTGTTTTAGTGCCTGTTTTAGTTTTAGTGTATGGTAGTGAATGTTGGTTTTGACTGCAAAAGCATATAAAAAGTAAGTGACTGCTGTGGAAATGAGTTTTTTTTACGTGGTGTAGGTATAACTAGAAGGAATCGGGTGTGAAATTGAAAAAAAAATTATGGCAAAAGTTGCTGTGTTAGTCAGTTAAGATGGTTCGGTCATCTTGAACATAATGTATTTTTGTTTAAACGAATATATGTGAATGATTTTGATGGTATACGTTTGCATGAACATCTGATGAGTAGCTGAAGTGATATGATTAAGAGAGTGACTGACGTGAGCGAAATTTTCCAAGTAGTAGGAATGGAAGAATATGTATTTCTAGGTATCATAAATGTGGATGAAGCTAGAGTTGCTTGTCTTGATAGAAATGTTTGCACAAAATTAATTTCGGGATAGTGGAAAGATTTTGGGCCACACTCTTTTGGGTATATGGCGTGATTGTGTATGTATTTTTATGTAGAAATTACACTTTACAATAGTGTTCAAAAATGTGTAAATGTGTTTTACACTATTTTGGTGTACAGGTTTCCTAAAAATAATAATTACTTTAATACTATTTTAAAATCGATCAATAAACAATTAAAATCAATTGATAATTGTTTTTATTTTATGTACATATACAGCTTTAGCTTTTTCAAAAATATTTATTTAAATCTTTATTAATTTAAGTTTTTTTTTTACATGAGTAAGCTATTTTTACTAACTTTTTTTTTAATACATAAATTTTGAAGTTTTGTTTTTACGAATTTTAATTTATAAATATTACTAGACTATAAAGATATCGAAATATTTATGTGAAGTTAAAAATATAGTATAATATAAAATATATATATATATATATATATATATATATATATATATATATATATATATATATATTGAGTATGTTTTATATTCAAATGTTAGATAACTTAACAAAAGGTAAAGAAGAAAAATATGAGTAATATTTATTTTAATATTGTTTTTTTTTTAATAAAAAAAATTTGATGACAACAAAATTTGACTTGAATATTGTAATATTTATGTATATTTTGACTTTTAATTATACCATTTTGACTGCAAGAAAAACTAGTATAGTGTTCGGTACGGTGTCTGTACTTTATGGTTTAAGGGAAATTATTTTATTTTATTAACTTTTCGTCACAGTAAGATCATATTTTTATTTTATTATAACTTACTGTTATTAAAATATTTATTTCTATTAGAAAACCGAATTTTGCAGATGAACAGTACACTCTAAAAAAAATTATGTATTTATATGATACCCAGTATTTGTAGGTATAATTACTCAACTGCTGTAATTTTACATAATTGTTTAAAAATACATAATATCAGAACTATTACAAAACATTATCTAATAGGATATATTACCAATTGGATGGAAAAGTATATATATATATATATATATATATATATATATATATATATATATATATGTAATATTACAGTTTTTTAGTGAAGTTTCTGTTAGTAAATTTACAGAACTACAGTAAATTTGCTGTTAGAAATTTTCCATAAATTGGTATAATTTGTTTAGTTCTGTAATATTATTGTTAGTATAATTATATACATTTGGAAATTTATATAAAGGATGTATCTTACAATTATTGCAGATATTAATATTCAAACATAATTTGAAAAATTATACCAACAATATATAATTCTGCATTAAGTATGTGATGCAATTTGCAGAAAGTAAGCAATTTTACATACTTATTAGGTAATTTTTACTTACTTTATGTGATTATTATGAATTATGTACAGAATTACAGAATTTTGACGTAGAATTATTGAATATTTATAGTAAAATGAAATTGCAGATTTTTATAGTAAAATTTTATTATTATTTTTCTGTATTTTTTTTTATAGTGTATGTATATTTATGAATAGCAAAAATGTAAATTTTTAAATAATATTTTTTTTTTTAGGTTAGAACTAGGAAATAGGAAATAGCGACAGATAAAATACTTAGTTCTATAAAATAAAACGGCTTTAGGTTTAAGTTCTGTATTAATATTTATTAATAATCTATGTACTATACATTGACATTTAAATACAGTCAAACCTGTTTTTATGCGGTCCTTTTTTTATACGATTTTTTTTTTGTGCGACTACATTTGTGCGATTTTTTTTATGCTGTATGAATACCAACGGTGTTATAATGTTGTAATGTTTTTTATAAGTACATATGTACATGATATGTTCACTGCAAGGCGCTGTTCGCCTTTAGACGCTATGTTCATTTGATATAAACAGTTTCCCGACGTTCCCGACAATGCACATTCAATCTCTATTGGACTTTTTTTCTCTAATATGTTGTAGAAAATTATTTGTTATAAGTATTTATGAAATTTTCCAATTTTTTTATTCGGTTCCATTTTCCGCACGAAAACAGATTTGACTGTAATTTTATAGTGAGATTAAAGGTAAATGTGTAATTTAATTATTTATTTTGTTTTAAACATTTTCCCACTACATATTTCGTAAATTTTTTACATATTTTATGAGTGCGACTTTTTTATGCGGTCCCTATTCAATACATTAAAAAAATTCTCTAATATGTTGTAAAAAATTATTTGTTATAAGTATTTATGAAATTTTCCAATACCGCACAAAAACAGGTTTGACTGTATTTCTATATTTTTTATTTTGTTTGTTTCCTATGAATTGAAATATGGAATACACTTTTTCTTTATTTGTCAGACTGACGTACTGTACATACTCAACGTCCATCTTTTTTATTGATATCGTTTGAGTATTAGTTAATTTAAGTTTGCAAAAACAAAATAGGGGCTTAAAATGATTTTCTGGTACCTTTTTTTTTCAACATATTAAAAAATCTTTCAGAACTCATTATATTAAAATAAAACGGCTTTAGGTTGTATTTATGTACATTTCGACGAACTCAACATACGTCTGATGAAGATTTACGTTAAGTTCATCGAAACCTCGATTATTAATAAATAATATTAATACAGAACTATAAACTACACCGGTTTATTTTTTTTTTAAATAACTTTTTTTGAAAAATTTTACAAATATAGTAAGTGAATCTAACATATATATTTTTCATTTTTGTTTTTATTTGACCTATATCGGAAATGATATCATTACTTCCGGGTAGTGTATTTTTAATACCAAAAATTCTTGTATATAATAATAATTGTCTAAAAACAAATAATAAATTTACATAGTCATTTGTTATCAGCTTTCCTGATGAAGACGGACGTTGACTTCGTCGAAACGTCGATTATTAATAAATATTTATACAGAACTTAAACCTAAAGCCGTTTTATTTTAATATAATGAGTTGTGCTTGCAGTATAATTTGTACATTTCTGATAAATAAATTTCAGAGATATATTTGATATTAGCTGATATATTTAGCATTGTTTCTTTAATATAATTATCAAAAAAAAAGTATCTGTTTTAAAATTAAAAACATTCAAAATTTGTACATAATAAATCAAAGAATTTTTTTGTACATCGTGTTATTAAAAATAACTCTGTTTACACTTGACATATGTTAGTTGGGCTTAAAATAAAAAGTTAGTTTTATTTTCATTTATTTCAATGCCAATTTTTTAGTTATTCATTTTTTTTCCTCTTTCAGCTGTTCAAAACAATGAAATTCAACATTGATACTTGAAGGATTATCAGGAATTGGGAAATCAGAATTGGAAGAATGCTATTTCATTACTAACAGAGCAAATTGTAAGTCATTTTGAATTATTATTACTATTATTTTATTAATTTTCTCTTGCTTTTAATATATATTTTTACGGAACGTCAAATCACATATGATAAGGGAGATATTGTAATCAGACTATATTTGACATAGCGAGATTTTTACGGATAAACACGAATTAGGTTTATAGTAACTCGAGTAAACTATTTTTTGCGTGATGTTCGTCTGTCGGTTTGTGAACACGTGTAGAGCAAATTCAGCTGAACGGATTGTTTATAAAATTTTATATTTAAGTTTCGGAGGTGTATATCTCAATTTGATCAACTTCTAGTAAAGATCTGCCAACCAGAAGTGATAATTTACTGATGTATTTTACGAATATTTCGCAACAGAGATATATGTCGAAAAAAATTATTTATCAAAAGTTACTAAACAAGTTATAACTGACAACTTTTATTTTGAACATTTTACGATACGACTAAATAATTTTTTGATAATTTCTGTAAATAGGTGGTGGCATATTTATGGTAAGACAGTTTTGTTTTTAGTTATCATGACTACAGTAGTTATTATACAAATTTTTCTATTCCATAAATTTATTTAATATACGATAACGATCGGTTCTGTGACCATAGCAGATTTTTTAAACCATGCTCATAAATTACTACATTAGCAGTATGGAGCAGAACTATTCTATCTCTATTTGAGCTTTGAGTTACAATGGTTTAAAGTTGTTGTTTTGTTAAATATCATTTAGATTACCGTTTTAGTTTTAAGCGGGCCTTGCATGGTCAATCAGGAATGCCAGTCTAACTGAAAAATCAGTTATTCCTGACTTCAATCACGAAGCTCTTACACTTATCAGTCAAACTGACAGTCTGAGATCAACTGAGACAAACTAAGATCTCAGCAACCAATGCTTTAGATGATTATATAAAAATTGATCACCAATGTTGACACCATATTTATCCAGTTATGAGAGATTCAATATCAGTTCGTGAGAGATTAGCGGTTACTTTAAGATTTTTTGCGACTGTTAGAAGCATTCAGACTATCAGTCTTCCTTTTTCTACTTCCCGTGATTGAAGCTCGGATTTCAAAATATTTGGAAATCTCTCAATCCATTCATCAGTCTATCAGTCTTGACCTTACAGCATCAATCAGAATGTCAATTGTCTTTCTGAATGTCATTTCGAATGATTGTGTAAGGTCCGTTTTACACACAAGCATAAGAATTTAACCAATCCAAACACTGGATACATTTTTAGTTTTAACACGAAGTGTTTGGCTTGGTCAAAGTCTTGTGCTTGTGCGTAAAACTAAAACGGCAGTCTGAATGAGATTTTTGTGTTTATATATAGAATATAAATTGCAGAATTTAGTAGTTATAGAGAATGGGACTAGTTCTGTAATGAAAATATCTGTCTTTATAATACTATTATATAAATATATATATTATATAATAAATCTCAATGCGACAAAAATGAAGATAGGCTTGTTCTGCTCCAGGTTGACGATATATATATATATATATATATATATATATATATATAAACGGGTTTAGATTATAGTTCTGTATTAATATTTTTTAATAATCGAGTACTCAACATACATCTTAATCAGGAAAATTGATACCAATGACATTTACAGTAAATAAACAGAATATAGCAACAAGTTACTAGGTAACAAAATAATGAACTAGATCATAAAATTTATAGATTTTTTTTCACAGTGATTGAGAAGCAATAGAAATTCATAAAGAAAAAGATAACATCAGGCAGTGATTTAATTAAATTTGACTTTCTGTAATTAAAAATTTATAAATTTTATGATCTAGTTACTTATTTTATTACCTAGTAACTTGTTTCTATTTTCTGTTTATTTACTATAAATGTCATTTGTATCATTTTTTCTTGATGAACAAATACGTTGAGTAAATAGAGTTCATAGATTATTAATAAATATTAATACAGAACTACAACCAAAAGCCGTTTTATTTTAATATGAGTTCTGAGGGATTTTTTAATATTTTAAATTTATTAATTCTCGTTTATAATTAAATATACAATTAACAGAAAAAAAAACAACATATTATTACGTTTGTTGTAAAGTTATCAAGCTAAAAATAACAACTATTTTAATAACAATAATAATAATGATAGGTTTTTGAGTATTGACTAATAATTCTGATGTATACTGATGGATTGACGCAAATCCTTAATGTAATTTTTTTCTATGAAATCCGAACTTACGTATGATAATATTTATATTTTTCTTACCTTGTAACTACTTTTAGGTGTATATCAAACATTAAATTTTTATATCTTTTTTTTTAAATATTTTACTACGTATTAGACTAAACATTACTAACCGTGGATAGTTATAGAATTGGGCAAATACTTGTTTCAATACTATCTAGTATACACAGTAAAAAATGTATGTAAATTTACATTGATAATCATAGTAATTATAATATACATTTCATTGTAATTTGATATTTTTTTTTGGTAAATTTACAATAATTTATATAAATTACAATATAAAATATGGTAAAATTACTATAATTATTAATGTATTACATTCATTTTCTACAGTTTGTGAATTTATAGAATAGTAAAAAAACTTTCAAAACTTATTATATTAAAATTAAAATACAAAGTCTTTAGGATTAAGTTCTGTATAAATTTAATTCAAACAAAAATCTAATAAATGAAAAAAAAAAAAATTCTATATTTTTTTTGTTTTCGAAAATAGTTTTTGGATTTAGTACTCAGTTTAATAAGTAACGTTTGTATATAATTTTCTTAGACACATCGTATATAATTACCTCGTACACTACAACTTTGTGAAATAATACAACTTATACAAAAAGAGAGGATAAAAATATGTTACTTGTATACTATAATTGCGTAAAAATATCGCATTAAAAAAATTTAAGTAGTAGGTACCTTTGAAAAAAATTAATAATGTTTTTTTCCGCCGAAATAATGGATTTTGACTTCTGAAAAATCTCAAAAATGATATGAAAATGATAAAAATACCTCTCATACAATACCTCCTGCTGTAAAATTTATTTATTCAACGGTTAGGGGTAAGCTTAGATACAGTTTAATGTGCGCCAACGTAATATTCGCTACTTTCTACCGAACGAAATGCCTAATTCCATTTTAATAAAATAAAAATATAAATTTAAAATGATGAAATACGAGCGCGTGCGCTTTTATTTTACCTATTTATTTATTTATTGATTTATTTATTTATTTTATGTAAATGTAAAATAATAGATTTAATATTCTTTAGATATATTGTATATAATTTTTTTAGACACATTGTATATAACATTTTTAGACACATTGTATGTAATATTTTTTAGACACATTGTATATAGCTGAATACATTACATATTCAATTATAAAAAACACATTGTATATAAAATTCTTTAAATATATTGCATATATATAATTCATTAAAAACACATTATATACAATAAAACACATTGTATATCATTTTCTTAGACATATTGTATGTAATTGCTTCGTACACTGCATCTCCGTGAAATAATACAGCTGATATAGAGAGGGAGGAGAAAAATTTGCCATTTAGTAGAATCATTGTCAAAATGATTTGAAAATAGATTTTTGAAGACAAATTTTTATCTATGATCAAAAATAAAAATAGGTGGAAATATTTTTTTTTGTTGTATCAAGTATGCAGTAATATATCGTATTACAAATTTTATAAATGCAATTTTTAATAAAATATAATTTAAATTACAATTTATATTTTTTACTAAATTATGAATAAAGTTTTAAAATTTTATAACAATTTTTATATAACAGTCCTTCAAATAGTTCAAATTACTTAGTTTTGAAACATATTAAAGAAAAAAATTAAACACATTTTTTCATTGCAAGTACCCCATTAAACTTAACAGAACTTGAGCAATTTTAGCTAATTATAAAAATGAAATTAATTAATTTTTATTAAATTGTACTTTATTTTAGAATTGATCCACGTTCTAAAAAAAGAATGAAACAATGAAATTTTACAATTTTTTTTTTTAAATTTTAACTTTGATCAAATTATTTTTTCTTCAGACTTATCGAAATATTGATATTACGTTACTAATATTACCTAACGCCTTTTTATTTCAATAAATTATTTATAATAAACTAATAAATTTGAATTTGTCCAATTCAGTATTATAGTAAAAACATTATTGTATACACAGAATAATTTAATGTGTTATAAAAATATATTTTTTTATGTTTCTTCACGATATTATCAAAATAAAGCGTATATTTTTATAAATATTTGAAGTTGAGTTATATAAAGATAATTTTATATTGAAATGGTTTTTTTTTTACTTGCTTTTTTTACTTTAGATAAAAAAAATTCTTTGATATATATTTTTTTATATTTAATTACATAATTATGATAATTTATATACTCATATGTTGATATTTATGTTGCTTAATAAAAAGTTTATTTAATTAAATAAATAACTATTTTGTTATCAAAAAAACTAGTAAAGTAAGTTTAAATTTAAACTATAAAATATATTTGATTAGTGATTTATATGTACAATAGTTCCTCCATTTATGAGAGTAATTGATTTCACGAAAGCGCTGTGTAAATAGAGCCGTGAAAAGCCTGTTTAAAATAGAAATATTAAATTTTCTCAAATATTTCACTCTTACTGGAATAGCAAAGTTGTAATGCAATAGATAATAGTAAGGAGTGTAGAGAGTTACTGTCGTTGTTCCACGTTTTTCTGTATTTTTACTACTTTGACTGCAAGGAAAAAGTAGTATAGCGTTTGGTACGGTGTCTGTAACATTTTCAAAAAAAAAAAAAATTGTATAGAAATCCTTCATATAGCCTCTAGATGACGAATCTGAACTTAGTTTATGTGGGTGTATGGATGTGCGTCGTCAGCTCGCTCGCTCGGTAGTCAGACAAAATTTTGTTATCGCAACTCCTCCTAGACGGTTTAACCGATTTCAATGAAATTTTCAGGATAAATTTGTCTAGTGCCCAAGATGGTCATGTGATTTTGTTTTTTTCCAGTGATACCAACTTTCCGAGAAAAAAACTACTAAAGTTTTTAAAAATTCATATTGGCCACGTTATTTATCCGATTTTGATTAAATTTTCAGAAAAGATTTCCCTAATGCTCCCATTAATTACATAATTTAATTAATATTCAGTGTTGCCAACTTTCCGAGAAAAAATTACTAAAGTTTTAAAAATTTTATTATGGCCATGTTATTCAACCGATTTTACTCAAATTTTAACAAAAGATTTTTTTAGTATTCATATAATTTATGTAATTTTAACAAAATACAGTGTTGCCAACTTTCCGAAAAAAAAATTAGTAAAATTTTAAAAAATTTATTATGACCATTTTATTTAACCGATTTTAATCAAATTTTCATAAAAGTTTTTCCTAGTGCCTAAATAAATTATGCAATTTTAACAAAATACAGTGTTGCCAACTTATCGAAAAAAAAATCACAAAATTTTAAAAAAATTCATTGTGGCTACATTATTTATTCGATTTTGATCAAATTTTCAGAAAAGTATGTCCTAGTGCCCACATAAATTATAATATTATTAAAATACAGTGTTGCCAACTTTCCGAAAAATGTCAAAGTAGTCTATATATGAGTTTACCCATATACTTCTAATCTTGTTTATTATATTTTTTAGTCCGTCTTAAAAACGTGGTATATTATTTTTTTTTATTTAAATAATTATTTTCTGTTGAAGACGAACATTGAATTCGTTAAAACGTCGATTATCAATAAATATAAAATATAAACCCAAAGCTGTTTTATATTATAATTTAATAATTTATATACATTTAGTATTAGGCAACTAGTTCAACACAGCTATGTTACAGGAAATAAACTTGAAAATATTCAAAATTAATTTGATAATCAGTTTAAAATATTTATTATTTGGGACACCTACACCTAAACTGATAAAAAAAATTGCTTAATACTTTCATTTGTTTTACTGATAACATTCATAGATACATTCTAACTATTTTGTTGAATTTCTATATTTATATTTCCTGTTGCAGAACAGAATATATTTATAAACACGTTACTAATGTTTCCAAATTTGGAAGTAATAAAAAGAAAATAGTGAATTAACATGTAGAATGTGTAATAGAAGATTGCTTTAAAGTGCGTAGTTTTAAGTTGAAATTTTTTGTGGCTAAATGTGATTGTGTTTTGTTTCCTAGTAAATGATTTTCATGCAATTAACTGACCGATAGGAGAGTGTTGTACTGTTATTTACGAAATTAAGTATAATTACTCGTCTTTTTTTATAATTATGCAAATTTTGCGGACATGCGATATTCTTTTGCGAACAGTGAGTTATACCTTAATTGCTATTTAAATTTCTATATTACTATAATATGTTTTGTATTCGAAATTTAGTTTATGTTTTGTTTAAAAGTGATATCGTGTGAGATTGAAGGTATGTTAGTTTTACAAATATTTTTAATTCATTTGGATGTACAAAGTTTAATTATACCAAAACATTACATTCATAATTATTTTTATTAAGTAATACAGACTGTTAAAATATAATTATGGAATCTTTGGATCTATTCTGAAACTTAACCTTACAATTTACTAATTTACTAGTTTTAAAATAAAAAATACAATATTTATTGAACGTAATATCATTGATTTTGAAAAATAGTCAACTGTTAATATTTAACAAATAATTTGTAATTGACGAAATTCAGTATTTTATATGTTTTTATTAATTACTTGAGGTAACGTTTCGGCAATCTCTATTGCTTTATTCAGGGCTAGCAGAATAGTATATATACATTATTTGATCAGTAAATTAAATATATATATATATATATATATATATATATATATATATATATATATATATATATCACTGTTATATAAAAAGCAAGTCAAAAAATTATTTTAATAATGAAATTTTGACAATTACTAATTATTTGTTAATATTATAATACATACATACATTCATACATACGCAATTACACCATGTATTCAAAAAGATGTGGCACAAACTCTTTTCACTGTTTCGAAATTAGTTTTCTCCAAATATTCCTATCCAGACAAGTAATTCTAGCTTCACCCATTTTTATGATATCTCTCAATCATACCACTTCATCAACTTATTGGACGTCCACGCAAAAGTAATCCGTCAAGCGTTCATTAGATATTTCTGCAAGATTATCGAATCATATCTGAACTGACTAATAACGCAATTTTAATTTCATACTCATACACTAATCTATTTCGTACCCGATTCTTTCTAGTTACATTATTTACAGTTACAGTCATTATAATAATTATAATACTCCTCACTTATTCAGATAAAAACCACGGATAAATAAAACAAAATACTGAAAATCAACATATTTGCAATTTTGTCAGTTTTATTTTTTTAGTATCGTGTGAGCATTTTTTCAGTGTGAGCATTTATTACAAGGATTTCAAACCAGAACTGAAAGCTTCGAATAATAAATTATATTATAATATTATCATATATTATATACTCCTAATTATTATATCTTTAATTAATTAATAATTATTATTATTCATATTATATTATTGTATCAATTTATATAGTATGCTTATGATAAAATTATGGTAGAAAATAAGTTTTTAAAACAAATAAAAACATTGAAAAAATTGAAAAATTAGTCACTCGGAACTGAACCGAAAACCGAAAAACAAATCTTTTTTTTTCGGAACGAACATCGGAACCGAACCAATATATATTTTTTTAATTGAACCGGAACGAAAAATATAACGGTTTGAAGCCCTGGATATAATCGTTCGTTCTAGTTGTATTATATATTCATTCATATCGTAATTCGAATGATATCATTCGATTATGATATTTATTCGAATACCTATTATTCAATTATTCCCCCTCCCCTATTACTAGTTGAAATTACGAATAGTTGAAATAGCATCAAACAGGAAAAAAATCCGTCACCATCTCGTTAATTTTGCAAAACAAGTTAAAAAGCAATAACATGTAAATTTTATTACCTCATAATTTAGCGACATTCATTTCACTCCTATAGTTTTAACAACTATCACGTGAGGGCCTAAAATTAGTTGTTACCATCGATGCATATATACAAAACATAATTTTCTTTTTTGTTCAATAATGCGATGCAACTGTGGTACAAAAAAACTAGCGTTCATTTGTTTTTATTAAATGTTATAATTAAATCGAGTTAGTAATGTGTGTGTGTTTTTCTTTCTGTTGTGACCTTTAGATTAAAATACAATGGATTTGGAAACGTCCGAGCGATTTATGGAAATGTCCCGGTTTTGGGTCCAACGAGTTTTGGTACCAATTTTGGTTATTATTGGAGCCGGAGGGAATATCGTTACAGTTATGGTTTTGACAAGGTAAGTTTTTATTATTTATTTCAAGTCATATTATTGTTTTCTAAAAGTCTGAAAGTTATAGTTATTTTTTGGGCATATTGTATTTATTACCGAAATACAAAAAAGTAGGATAAACCAGAGCCGTCACACTGGTATGAATCCTGAATCTAGATGGACAAAATTTCAAATGATATATAAAACTGAAAATTGTGTAAAATGTTAGGTTTTTTGGGTTCTTAAAAGTCATTTTGATCTTATAACAATGATTTGAGTGGTATTTATGACAGCAAAATAAAATGCACGACAAATACTTAATGTTTTATACAATAAAAAATTTAAATACACGACAAAATATTTTTTCTCACGATAGAAAATGTAAAACTAAAATAACCGCCGTTGACACTAAAAATCTTGTATAATTTAGATTAAAAGAAATCATATTATTAAGAGACATTGAAAATATGATATAATTATTTTGTCTAAAAATATTTTTCTGTAATATTTTTCATTTATTTGGTGTTTTATTTCATGCAATATTGAAACATTACTGACCATGCGCAAATGAAGCAAATTTTAATCTAAATTTTACTACGCATGCTCAATAGAGTTCCAATATTTTATGAGAGTTTAACAAATATAAACAAACGAATTACAACTATAGTAATAGTAATTCTATTTCAGGTTTATTTTGTTTACTATATATAATCGTATTTTAAATTTATTATTTTTATTATTATTTTTTCTGACCTGATCAGGACAAGCGTTTAGCCTTGTCGAAACGTCGTTTAAATAAATAAATAACAGAATAAAACCTAAAGTTGTTTTATTTTATTAATATGAGTTCTGAAAGATATTTTACTATATTTATATTTTGTTTTCTAGACGACGCATGAGATGTTCAACAAATATTTATTTAACGGCATTAGCTGTAGCAGATTTGATATATTTATTATTTGTATTAATTTTGTCGTTTGAACGGTATCCAAATATCCACGATATCCGATATGAATTATATTGGCGATTCTATGGAATTAATCATTGGATGTGTGATGCGGCAAGTGAGTTTACTTGAAAATTAATTATGTGTCAATAACGAATACTAATCTTACAATTAGTTTAAATTTTACTAACTTAGTAATTTTTTTCTTCATAATTTTCATATATTTAATAATAATAAAAAATAAGATAGCGAAGAAATTTAAATAAAATAATCAAAATTTATTAATTTCTTGCAAATTGTAAACCCTTTAACCATTTCGGCCCTGCCGGTGGCAGTGTAGATAAATACATTATTTATATTGTAACTATCATTGCAAAACAAATACTTGACATAGGCGCCATTTATTCTAAATTTATTTTTCCCAGAACAAAAATAATATTTGCTAAAAATAATTGAACAACAACCAATGTATCTGTCATAAGATACACGAATATAAATATTCATAATTTATCTCCGTAACATCTTTATATCTCTTAGTTAATAAAATTGATAAAATCTTTTAATTATAATAAATATTCTATTCATGACAAGTTAAGAATAATATTTTCATTTACAAAATAGAAGTATGTTTATTCTATTTGTTTATAATACGAGTATAGTTAAATTTGCAATTTGTAGAATTTTAACATGTCATATTTTTTTTATTTGTCAATAACATTTGTGTAGTGCGGCTTATATGTACAGAAGCTATTTTCAAACATATATTTTTACTTCGAATTTGTTTGGAATTAAGCCAAATTTTACTCCTACATTGTTTATTTCTTTTCTAGTAATATATTGAATGAAATTATCTAAATATTGATAATATTAAATTATACTCGAATTTCCAATATTTATTAAATAAATATTTTCTATTTTTATATAACCATTGCTAAGTTTTTACTTATTTAAAGTACAGTACTAAATTTTGTATAACTATTAACAAAAACTTATCAATCAATTGTCTGAATATAGCAATTAGATACGTAATGCCTAACGTTAAGCAATTTTAATTAGTTTATTTGAATTTTATAATATTAGATATATAAAAAAATATATATGTATCAAAAATAGAAATACCATTCATATATTTGATAAGAGGTAGAAGTAAAAACTTATTTTAAAAAGCACTTTTTCATAAACAAAAGAAGTGGAAATACGGGCTTAAATAACTGAACAACACAAACTACTAACAGCCACTAATAAACTAATTTCAAATTTTAAAAAAATCAAACATAAGTGTAAATTGCAGGCAGTATTTCAATATGGCTGGTAGTATGTTTTACGATCGAAAGATACATAGCTGTTTGTCATCCGATACGTGGCAAAGTACTATGCACGGAGAATCGTGCTAAACGTGTCATATCAGCTGTTTGCGTTCTCTGTGTCCTAGCAACAGTATCGACATCTCTCGAATATCAACTAACTACATCGGCGGACTGCCAACAAAAAGTTTGCATTGAACCAACTTTGGAAACTTTAACTGACAACTTTACCAGTAATGATAACAATCAAACTGATAACTTAGCCTCAAATGACAATAATATTGTCACCGATATAACAAATGACAGTCAGGATATTGTCGATTTAGAATTAAATAAAACGTTAAGCGATTGTTTAAATCAATCGAATGAAGTGTGTCGAAATGTGAGTGATGTTTGTGAATTGAGAAATAAAGAACTATTAACGTACTGTATGAATTTGAGTAAATTGGTGGAGGAAGCGAAAACGGAAGATTGTTGTATTAGAAAGAATGAAATACAAACGGAGAGGACAAATTTGGGTAAAAATGAAACTTATATGGCAATATTTTATTGGTTTACTTCAATTATTTTCACGTTTTTGCCTTTGACATTAATAGCAACATTTAATTGTTTCTTGGTTAATGCTGTAAGAAAATCGCAAAAAACGAGAAAAGAAATGACGAAATCACAAGTAAGTTAAAACGATAATATTGTACACTAAAAAAGAATAATAACGAAATTACCGAAAAATAGTAATAAAATTTTACTATAAAAATCTGTAATTTCATTTTACCATAAATATTCTGTATTTCTACCTCAAAATTCTGTAATTTTTACATAATTCATAATAATCACATAAAGTAAGTAAACATAACCTAATAAATATGTAAAATTTCACGAGTTACTCAATCATCGAATCGACGCTATGCATCAATGACCGGCCAGTTAACCATAGATACGTGTTACATTCTTTAGGAGCTCGTCAGTATGGTGACCAAAGACACTGATGCAAGTGTAACAATGTGGCTAGCTTTTATGTCAAATAAATTAAAAAAGATGTAGCTGAGAAGCAATATATATACAGGGTGTAACAGAATAACTATTCCTAATTTTCAGAAATGATAGAGTGCACTTAGAGAAACATTTTTTATTAATAAACTAGTGTCCGAAAATTTCTCGGTGTCAAGATACACTAGATATCGTTAAAAACAATATTAATTATTACAACGTCAAAGAGTAGTTAAGTTAAGGAACATTTTATTAGAAATAATAGTGCATTAAACTTTATAAAAATTGTTCGAAGTTACGACCACCATTTTCGATACACAAGTTGTAACGATGTACAGGCTGGGCAAATTTGGACGTTTTCATAGGGGAACTCGGAAACTATAAGAGATATGGAAAAATGGACCGCGCAGCCTCGATCGCTTTTTTTGAGAGAAACTCAATTATGAAAACAAAAATTAGCTATCGTCTTTTGTTTTCGAGTTATGGCGAAAAGTTCGCTTTTTCCGTATTTTGATAAATGGCGATATCTCGATGGTTTTTTAAATTAGATGAAAATAATTTTCACATTCTTAAGGCACTTTTTTGAGTAGAATGAAATAGTCTTAACGGATATTATAAATCTCCGTTAATTCTCGGGTTATAACATAAAGTTTTGTTTTTTACAATCGATTTCCGGACACTAGTTTATTAATAAAAAATGTTTCTTTATGTGCCCTCTATCATTTCTGAAAATTAGGAATAGTTATTCTGTTACACCCTGTATACAGTGTGTAAAGCGATGAGATTTCCTATAGGAAAAAAAATTTAATATGAGTTTTAGGAGAAAAATTTATTCTTTATAAAAAAATTAACTTTTATTATAACCCCTTATAGTCAAAGAAAAATCCAGTAATCACTTAAGATAAGATCAAAAACTTGATATTATGTCGAGTTGTTGATTTTAAATATGACTAAGTCCGAATGTTACATCAGTATCGTGTTACCCATGAAAGGTAAAAATGCATCCCTTAAACGACGCGTAATGAGATTTTATTGGGGAATTGCTCTGGAAAAAGTATATAATTGAGTAACTTGTGAAATTTTTGGGAAAATCATCATCATTAGAATATTATTATATTAATTTACCAGATACATTTATGAACTTTTTTTGTTCAATGTTATTAAACATAATATTTTATTTTGAAAGTTGAGCAACAAATTACAATTTTTGATTCGATAATTACACTGTAAAAAATGTAATATATATTTATGTAATATTGCATAACTATTAACAGTAAAATAAGAGCATTTTGTAATTTTTACTGTGATAATTGACGTAATATTACATTTTTTTTTTTAATACATTTAAAGCATTATGTAAATTTATATAATTTTTTTACAGTGTAACTTTCAATTCATGTTGTTTTATGTTTCTTAATTATATAAATAAAATATTTAATTTTGTTATTAGGAAAATAGTACACAAGCTCAAGAAAATCGTATGACACTAATTTTAATATGCGTTGTAATATTATTTCTAATTTGTCAAACACCGTCAGCTTTTCTACTAATCTATACCTCAATTTATCATGATTTAGATCGACCAACGGACAATTTAACTAGAGGTGAGTGTGTGTGATAGATAAGAACGAAATAAAATACTAACAAAAATAACTGAATTAGTTTTATCTTATTTCACATACTAAACAATATATCTAAATTGGGAATGTTGTTTTTTTTTTAACAATTTCGTACTAACTGCGCAGTTGGTAGCGCATCTGCCGCGAAAGCTGAAGGTCCCGGGTTCGAACTCCGGCAAGGTCAATACATTTTTCTTAATATAAATATTAACTAATGGTTTAACTAGTTTATTAATGACGATTTCAGCATTTACATGTTACTCTAAACTTTGGAATTATAGAAATTAATTATTTTATATGTTATTATAATAAAAATCTTTCAGAACTTATTATATTAAAATAAAACGGCTCTAGGTTGTAGTTTTGCATTAATATTTATTAATAATCAACGTACTGAACTTATATCTTCATCAGGGAAAAAAGATACAAATGACATTTTCAGTAAATAAACAAAAACATAGAAACAAGTTAATACTGTAAATATCATTTGTATCTTTTTTCATGATAAAGGCGTACGTTGAGTTCGTCGAAATGTCGATTATTAATAAATATTAATACACAACTTCAAGCTAACGCCGTTTTATTTTATTATATATATTGTAATTATACAAAAAATTGAAATGCTATTAATTAAAAATAACAAATAACTACACTAATCTAACCACTAAGTTAATACCGTTATTACTTTATTATTTCATTCACACTGCCCTACTTATCTCGAAATTAGTTTTATGTTTTAGTTGTAATGCTTTACTAAGAAAAATTTTGTTATAGTTCCAAGATTTTTACTTATTTGTAGGTAAAATTACATATTTCTTTTAGAAGGCAGTAGAAATTATTGTTTAAAGGTATTGATAATCTCAATTTTTAGTTGCAATAAAATCAACAATTGATCAATCTAAAAGGATGCTAATTTTATGATCTATTAATAATTCAAATATTACCTATGAAATTTTATATTTTTACCTATAGAAAAATTAATCATTTACCTATTAATAATTAAAAAATGATCTATAATAAAAAAAAAAAACCTAAACCAACCTACTAATCTAACCTATCTTAAATAGTCAATTACGTAAAATTTATAGATCAAATTTTATAGATCGATAATTCAGTAGGTATTTGATTATTTCCATAGGTCGATAATTATTTTCATAGGTCGATAAATATTTCTATAGATCAATAATTAATTCTATAGGTCAAAAATTAAAACCATAGATTAATTATTTAATACATAGGTAAACTATTATTTTCATAGGTACTATTCGGTAGATCAAATGTTTTTTTCATAGTTCAAAATATTTTTATCCAAACTAAAATCGGATATTTGCGTTATTTTTTTGTTAAGTTAGTAAATAGTTTAGGTTCGAAACCACTAGCTCTGTATGGTTAAAACATAATACAAATTTGATAATAAGTAGGTGTATTCTCCGAATAAGGTTTATTTCTTAATATTTCTATTCAGGTTTAGGCAACATATTCAATCTGTTAGTATCAATAAATGCAGCGTGCAATTTTTTATTATATTGCGTCTTAAGCGACAAGTATCGACGAACGTTTAAAGCTTTATTTTGTGGCCGAAGGGCTGTAGGACGTCATGATACATATGCTTCTTCTCACTATCAACGATCGCAAAGATTAGACGCTAATCCAAATACAAGAAGAAATCGACTGAACGGAATGCAAAACGGATTTAAACACAATATTTCTGCATATCTACCGCGTAATTATGAGGTGAGATGAATGACTTAATTTTTTTAAAACACTACATTAATTTTACGATATTGTCTTCAATTGCAACTTAAAAATATAGAAAAATTTTAAATTTAAATGTTGATATTTTTTCCAAAAATTTCACAAGTTACTCCAGTCATTCATTATTTTTGTTAAAGACAAAAGTTATGTATAGTTAACATCATATTTTTATCTGATTACAGACACAAAGTTTAAACAGTATTCCCCGTGCCAAAACAGTAATAGTACGGCCCACCGCTCAAGCAACAGTGGGCAAATTAGTTTAATATTAAGGCCTTGTTTATATTATTTTTTTTTTTTTAGAATTAGTTATTTCTAATACTTAGATATTTCTAAATAGTTAGTAATTTTATTATTGCTACTTGTATATTTGTATTATATAGAGAAGAAGAAAAAATATACTTTATATTTTGTAATTGTTCTTGTTACTAAAAATATAAATAAAATGTTTTAAATATTTTATTAAAATTATTTTAACAGAAAATTTCTCTAACACATTTTATATTCTTAATTACACATGGCGTATTATATTAAGTTATAATTTTTGTTTTTGTTTAAATCGCTATTAATTTATTTTAATGAAGTAATTAAATTATTAGTTAATTTTTAAATGAAGAAAAATGCATTAAAATAGTTTTAAATTTCTTAATATATTTCAAACTTTTTGCCAAACACTAAATCAGTGTTGGTTGCATATATTTAGGCATTATGAAAATTCAAGATATATATTTCTTTTATTTTTATCATTACAATATTATACTAAGATTACAATTGAATATTATAAAAAATATAAATATATTATTTTTTTAAATAAATAATACAAAAAAAATTATAGATAGCGATTAATGTTCCGGAATTATGCATTCAAATTAGAAATATATAATTAATAAACTATTGTTGTAACATAAACATTTGATAAAAATTTACTAATGCTAATATAGACATATAATTATATCATGTGCGCATAAGGGTGTGGCACAACCCCTTTTTATTCAAATAATACAAATTTGTTTCCACCAAACATTTCTATTTAATTATGAAATTTTTGCTACAGTTATATTAATGATACCTCTCATACATGCTAATTTATTTTTACTAATTAAAAACTACATACAAATACGATAAAGTTAAGGCTAGTGCATGATGGATTTTGTTTTACAAATTAGTTTTATAATTTAGATTTAAAATTAATCATCGGTACATGATTAATTTGAAATATGAAAATTTAATCAATCACGGTCTAACTTAGAAATTAAATGACTTAATGTATATTTTTTGACATTATGCATTATTTGACGTTATGTGGAAATTGGATTCCAAAAGTAAGAATGACATAATTGTCACAAGAATGATATTAATATGTAATGAATATAAAAATAGGAAACTTAATCTTTATTGAATTTAATAACTATGACTAAAATGCTATGGCTCATATTCTCACCTCACTTTTAAAAGTGATTTTTGGTCAAAAATACTTTTGACGTTTATTTAAAATTACTTATTAAGCAATTTTAATTAAACTATTTGAATTTTATAATACTAGATATAAAAAAATTATATGATAAATAGAAATACCATTCATATTTGATAAGCGATAGAAGTAAAAATTTATTGTAAAGCAAAAAATAAAAGAACTTTTCTATAAATAATAGAAGCCATGCACGGTATTTCATATCATTTATGTTTTGAAAGATAAATTTTAAAGTAAATTAAATCCATCATGCAACAGGTTATTTACACATTTGTTATGTTGGTTATCTACTTTGTAGGCAAATATTATTTGATTCTATTCATGAAAATTTAAATAATAGTACAAAGTACAGTATATATAATTTTGTCTATAATTTGTTTCTTTTATATATAAAAAGTAATCTTTTAAAAATATTTATAATAAATATTGTTGCTATGGCAATGAATAATTGACGAGAAATTATTTTTATAAGAAACATCTATTCTTTTTATTCAACAACCAACTTTATTTGAAACTCAAAAGTAATGAACTTTTTGAACACACCTTATAGATTATTATAAAATTATATTGTAATAAACCTGTACGAAGATACAATAGTTTATATTCAAAATATTATTTTTTTTTTTTTAATTAATCCAAATTAATATTTGATATATGATAAAAAAATAACGTTCTGTGAATCAGTTCGGGTATTATTTTCATTTTTCCATTTCATATATATATATCCACTTAAAATATTAAATTATTAACTTGTAATATTAATAAATTAATGCTATATATACAGGTTGGGCATAAACTCAAAATCGGTTAAATATCTCAAAAATTATATATTGTATTAATACGAAAATTTGCAAAATATAAACGAAATTTTCGAAAACACACAAATAAAACTTATTTACCATAAATAGAATTAATTTTTCATTTGTTGGAAATTTTATAAGAAAAATTATTTATAAAAAATTAAAATATTAGAAATTAAATTGTCTTTGAAACACATTTTTAATTTTTTGTTTTGATTTTTTCAAAATGAAAGTTAATAAAGACGACTTATTTTATCATTTTAATTTTTTTTTTATATTTTTTAAAATTGAATTTATTGAATATATATTTGACTATGTAACACTAGCAATAAATATTTGAAAATATTAGCAGAAATAGATCTTAATATTGGCGATATCTATGCAAGAAATTTAACTTATGTTTGACATGCATACACTGTAAAAAATTCAGATATTTGTGTGATATTCTTGAGTGTGTTAATAAAAAATGTTAAATTAATGCAAAATTTGTTCTTGAAATAACACACATTATATTGTGTCGAAATCGCGATGTATTAAAATATATTTTTTAACATATTAATTTAATTTAACTTGTTAATATTTAACAATTTGTATTTTGTTAAATTAACAAAATTTAGGTAGTGGACCCTGGAACACTAAAGTTTGTTAAAATTGTGTTAACACAATTATTTTTTACTGTGTACATTTAATAAATACTACATTAAAATGATTATTGTATTACGAAATTCAATTAGTACTACTTATATTCTTATTTTCGACTAACTCTTAATTATAATTAATTTTAACGAATTTACGAACAAGTTCATACAAAGAAAATAAATATCGTAAAATTTGTATTGGTTATTTTGATTAACAATAGTTTACACTCGCAATAATTTAACCTAAAAATTATAAAAACAAAAATTAGCACCATATTTTTGCAGTTATTTTCTCAAATTAACATTAAATCGGGAAAAAAATACCATTCACAATGTCGTAACCTTGTCAATACACCTGTAAAATTGCGAATCAACTGTGTATGCGCCGCTTTACCGATACGGTGACACGTACGGCGGACCAATGTTTGCGCAGTCGTACTAGAAGAATTGTGTAGGATACAGTTTAAAATTTTGTAGTCATGATCTGAGAATAAACTTAGACGCGTTTTCTCCCAGCTAAAGTTCACCCGGCAGTTTCTTTAAAGTGCAAATCTTCGGAAATTCAAATGTGATTTTCGTTTTAATTTATTTAAAATATTTGTGTTTTATTGTTTTTCGCAATTCGGATTATTTATTTGGTGTAACTACAACACTGCTACAAAATCGTAAGTAATCTGTTTTTGTTGTTATCTATTCAAATTAATTATTGGTAATCAACTAATCAATTGTTTTTGATCGTTTTTTTTGCCGTTGTATTTTGCCGGTTGACCTTGAAAATTTATACTACATTTTTTCGCTAATTACAAAGTCAATTAAAGATGATCTGTTTGTTTAACCTAAAAATTATTTTGTCTAATTTTATGTAATCAGTATATTTAGACAATTTATAATTTTAGATCTGTCGTAAGAGTTACAGAATAATGTTATTTTTGATTTTTTTTATTACGTTTTCAAAAAGTGAACAAATGTCTCAAGATATAGTTTCGAATTTGTGGTTAAAAATAAATTACTTATTTTAAAATTTGCATATGTTTATGTTAGTTTTAATGTAGAATACATATTTTATATTCAAATTGTTTATTTTATGAATTCTTTCCTGAGTTTTTGAAAAAATTTTGCACATATGTTGCTTCGAGCATACATTATGGATTTGATTTTTAACTTTTATGTATTTTTGCATTTGAAATATTAAATTTTTAATGGTTATCTATAATATTTTACTAATTACTAATATTTTGTTTTGTTCTCTTGATGAAAAGAAAAAAAAATAGTGAATATATTTGAAATTTATTTGTAACTAATAATTTAATTATTCGCCTAATATGCACTGTGATTGATGTATTGGAACTGTATTGATTATGCAAAAAAAATATTTGTTTTGTTTAAAATATCTGCGCAATTAAAACATCTTATACATCAAATTGGAAAATTATATATTGAAAAAATGTCAAATAATTTGTTACAAATATTAGATTAATGTAATTTTTTAAATAAAGTACTTTCTAATAAAAATTATATTTATAAATTTTTATAAAAATTATTTTATATGAGAAACTAAATTATATTAGACTATCGTTTAAGGATCAGTTTTGTAAATTATTATTGCCAATTAACCAAAAATAGTTGACAATTTAATGCCTAATTAATTAAGTTAACAACGTTTTATGCAACTGATCGCTATAGTCACATTTTTCAATTTTAATTTTGGTAATTAATACGCTCGTTTACACCATTAATTAAAACATCATTACACAACTAATTAATGAAGCAGAAACGGATTTTTTCCTTGCTTTCCGATGCTAGTGAGTTTAAAATTAAATGTTCTCAAAAACATCGAGTGACTCATGTTTTTGAAAAAGCTAAAAAGAAAATAAGTTTTTGTTTGCTGCCAATTTATTTTTAGGCCTTAATTACAGCCAATAAAACAAATTTGAGACAAACGACAAATCAAAAAAAAAAACTGAACGTAAAAATACAAGATGTTGGCGCCATAGATTTTATTTGAGAAGAATAAATATTATTAAACATGTGTTTGTATAAAAATATAAAAAGTAGAAGTTGACATTTTTGAAAACAATAAAAAAAGAATGTTTATGTTTGAATATAAATTTCAAATTATTATTATTATAAATAAATTTATAAAATTATATAATTTACATATTTTTAATGGAATTTGATATTACCTATCTGAATTTTTTTACAAATTTCAATCATTACTGTTATATTTTGCTTTAAATGTAAGTTTAAAAATTGAGACTTGTATTCCCACCACTTTTGTTTATGAAAAAGTGATTTTATTTTTCACTTTAAAATAAATTGTTTACTTCTACCTCTTATTAAATACGAATAGTATTTCTATTTTTAATATATTTTATTATATCTAATATTAAGTAATTTTAGGTAAACGTCAAAAGCAATTTTTGTCAAAATTGCTTTTAAAAGTAAGTTGAGAAGGCGGGCCAGTGTTTTTAAATAATTTAATAAGCAATAGAAACAAATGAAAACTGAAGATGAATATATATACTTTATTTATAGAATATCCGATATTTAGATATACGCAATTCAAAATTTATTTCAATTTCAAATTATTTGAAGGGAATATAAATAATATATAAGCCAAACTTGTTAGATGTAACGTCGTAGAAAAACATTGACAATTATTCATGAAATACGTGCACATTGCACTCTATAGTAAAAAGAGATGGAACATAACTTTCATATCGTAAATAGAATCAGAAATTTGTTATGT
The DNA here is from genome assembly GCA_963966155.1 of Clivina fossor. NCBI lineage: Eukaryota > Metazoa > Arthropoda > Insecta > Coleoptera > Carabidae > Clivina > Clivina fossor. Next base: position 8,580,148 of record OZ014566.1, read on the forward strand.
TACAACTATAACATTAAAATTTGCACTATTTTTTTTCTGTTATTGTAACTGTATCTGTCGTTGCAGTTTAGTTAAATAATTATTGTTATATAATAAGTGCAAAGTGTAGTTTCAAAATTGCTTGTCTACAATATTGCCATGTGAGAACTGTAATATTGAATTACTTAAAAAATATAGGTATATATTAGAAAAATATTTAAGTATTAAGTATATTTTCTTTTCAAATTTTATATTTTACACCCAGTATAAAAAATGTAATATATATTTATGTAATTCAACGTACGTCTTCTTCAGGAAAAATGATACAAATGACATTTACAGTAACTAAACAGAGCATAGAAACAAGTTACTAGGTGAACAAAATAAGTAACTAGATCATAAAATTTATAAAATTTTAATTAAAGGAATTCAAATTTTATTTAAATCAGTACCTTATAAATTGTGATCTAGTTATTTATTTTAGTATCTAGTAACTTGTTTCTATGTTCTGTTTATTTACTGTAAATGTCATTTGTATCATTTTTTTTATGAAAACGTACGTTGAATTCGTTCAAACGTCATATTAATAAATATTAAACAATGTAAAAAAATCTTTCAGAACTTATTATATAAAATAAAACTGCTTTAGGTTCAAGTTCTGTATTAACATTTATTTATAATCGACGTTTCGACGAAACTCAACGCTCGTCTTTATCAGAAAAAAAAACTGATACAAATGACATTACAGTAAATAATAGAATATAGAAACAGGTCTTTAGGTAACAAATAAGTGACTAGATCATAAAATTTTATAGATTTTGTAATTAATGGAAGCCAAATTTCATTTTATTTTATTTATTTGAACATTGAAGGCATTGAGAAAAAAACTGATACAAATGACATTACAATAAATAACAGAATATAGAAACAACTTAAGTCACCTAGTAAATTGTTTCTATGTTCTGTTATTTACTGTTATGTCATTTCTATCAGTTTTTTTTTCGTCAAAACGTCGATTATAAATAAATTTTAATACAGAACTTGAACCTAAAGCAGATTTATTTTAATAAATATTAATATAGGACTACAACCTGAAGCTGTTTTATTTTATTATTATTATTATTATAATTATTTCAGAATTATAAGTCAAGGACTCATTCAGACTACTTGTATTTATTATGAAATAAGTATTATGTTTTAGCATAAAGTTAGTGATTCTGAAGCAAATTATACTTACTAACTTATGAAAAAAAACAAACAACATAAATGCATGATTTTCCATTTGTTAATTGTTTTATTAGATTTAACAAGCTAGCACATAGTTTAATTCAGAACCAATTGCATTATAACTAAAACATAATACTAATTTCGTGATAAGTAGAGAAGTATGAATGAGATTTTATGTATCAAATATAATATAATGTATTTGTTACATAAAAATTATTGGAAAATTTTATATACCTAAATAATATTTGAAATGCAAATAATTTTCTAGTATTACAAAAACAACAAATTTGCTTTATCCTATATTTGTTATAGCCTGTAGGAACTGTAGCAGATGTTACCAACTTAAGAAAAACAGTTTCAAATTACTTAAATTTCCTGTGTTTAAACCTACAGATCTACACAAAATTACGACAGACATACAAACGTATAAATGTGGGGGAAATAAAAAAGTCGACCATAGGCGTTTTAACATTAGGAATTAAATTTATATATTACTTTATATCTGTGTATAAAATTTATAGAACTATTTTAGAATATTGAAAAGTAATTTTTAAACGATCAGCTACAGACATGTCTGTTCTGGAAATTTGTGTCAGGTGAATTTGTTTGGCATTAAGATATTTTTGAGTTTATATGTTGCTCAAATTCAAATATTATTTAATTAATATTCCACATTTTCAACACGGACTAAAAAGTATATAATAACCCCATACAGAAATACGTGGGGTAACGACAGTTACTCACTACACCTTTTACTATTATTTATTGCATGTCCCCCCCTTGTTTTTCTCTATGGGGTTATAAATCTGTACTCGGGTAGGAGAAATTTTTAAGTCTGTTAAAAACGTGGTATATTATTTTTCTTTTTATTTATTTAAATAATTTTTTTAGGTTTTTTAATCTTGTTTAACTTTAACCTAATTAATTAATTTAATTAATTATAATTTAATGATTATATTTATATAATTATAATTAATTAAGTTAATTAACTTTAATTTAATATTTCTAATATTATTAATTAATTAATTAGTTAATATTGCATTATCATCTGAGTTCTGAGCTATGTTTCTAAGTTTCAAGTCGCTAGCTCATCGGGAAGTTAGTTTAAAATCTATTGTAAAATTTGTACCGAACAGACAAACAAACAGGACAGGAACCGAGTTAATAAAAACATGTTAATAATGTAGCATTACTTTCTTCTATTAAAAGAAGAATTTTATTTACTAGAAAAAGACAATATCTTGTAATGCTATGAGTCGTACGAGATGCAAACTAAATTGCAGCATTTATTTCTAAATATACTCATTTACTTCTACACAGAAAGAATCACAAGAGTAGAAGCTGTTTTAACCGGCATTGTATTAAACGGTACGTTCTATAAACCGGCACATTTTAAATGGTTTGGATTGTATTCTATCTTCTTGCAAAAACATCAAAAAAGCATGAAGTAACAGTCTGTAGACTGTCATCTGTCTTTAAAATAATTAGTCAAGTTTTGTTCAAAAAAAAAACTGATTTACCTTGTTGAACGCCTATGGTACATATTTTTTAATGTACACACTGTACTGTATTTTTAAAGTTGCTCGCAACTCGATAACAATATGCAAATTTCATTTACAAACAACAAAAATCAGTTCCTGAAGCCTCAAGTTATCTAATTTGCAAATATAATTTATTTTAAAATTATTAAAAAAAAAACAACCAGCATTAGTTTCATTGGTATGTATTTAGAATCTCTGTACTATAATCGGTGCAAACGAATAATTCTGCACAAATTGGTATTCATCTACATATATTTAAATTAATCATATTAGTTTCCTATTGGATTTTAGTCGGTTAGTTATGTATTACGATTGGTACGGATTATTTCAAAATAGTTGAAACGAATATGGTACGAGTACAACACACACATACATGTGTGTGTGCATAATCGTGTTAAACCGGTGATTCTGCATCCCATAGACGGCGCAAGAGGGGCAAAGAGTGGGTGGCCTTCAACGGGGAACCTTACACACTGGCTATATTTGGTTAGGTCATTTCTTGATTTGAAAATGCTCTCTCTCTCTCTCGATATTGTGTAGGTTAAGATGGCCATATGTTTATTTTTTCCCCGCTTATTTTTCTAATGTGCAAATTGCGGTGGAAATATAATGACAAAAATGGGGGCAAATTATTGGTGAAAGAGTTGTAAGAAAATTTTGAAATTGTGCCAAATTTACAAGAGTAAAGCAATGATTTTGTTTAGTTTTTGTTAAAAATAGATCAGTGATTTTATGACCGCAAACCAAAAAGCTGTTTACATAAAATTGTTTTAAGAAGAAGGTAGATATAAACTTGACACAATAATCTGAAGGAATGATGTCATTGAATATATACCACAGATTTCTTACTAATTTTATTTGTCATTTTACTCTTATTTTCTGTATTTTTCATGTGTAATCACTTGACTTTCTTTTCTATAGAAATAAAGATTTTTTAATAGTAATATACATACCAAGGGAGGACTTTTTATAGACGAGCTGTATTATTTTTCGAGATGCATAAAATATGACTGGCATATTTATTACTATTATTTAATATTTAATCATTTTTTTGTATTTCGATTATGAAGTAAAAGTTTTAGTAAATAAATCAATAATTTTAATTAATATTTTTTATGGAAAAAATAGTTCTTCCTACGTTGTGCATTGTTTATTTTTTATAAAATGAAATAATTAATAAAATAAAATCAAGAAAACTGATCCAGTATCAGTTTTCCTGATGAAAACGGACGTTATATCAAAATAAAACGGCTTTAGGTTTAAGTTCCGTATATTTATTAATAATCGACGTTTCGATGTACTCAACAGGAAAACTCAAACTAAGTAACAAGATCATAAAAAATTATAAATTTTTAATAAAAGGGAGCCAAATTTTGTATCAGTTACTAGTCACACTAATTGATCTTTTTATTTCTGATTTGTTACATTTAAGTTTTCATTCACACTTCCCCACTTATCACGAAATTAGTGTTATGTTTTATTAAAGCTAGTAATTCTAAACCAAATTATAATATTTTCATGAAGATTTTCTAACGCATGTTGTGCAATAACAGATTTATCTGGATGGTTTAGAACTACAACCTAAAACAGTTTTATTTTAAAATAATTTTTATTTATACATGTAATAATCTACAGTCAAAAGACTTCTTTCGATAATTTCTTATTAAATTAATTATATTAAAAAATGACTATTCTCTACCATTTTAAGATGATGTAAAAATGATAGCAGTTCTATAATTAAAGCATTTTATTATCAATAATTCCATAGAAAAAAATTAAATAAAACATTTGTTTATATTAAAAGAAATATTTGTAAAACCGCACCTTTTAAGAGAGCAGACAGGAATGACGTCATTTTTGTTTTTATGTATTTATTTACGATAAATTTCAAAGAACATCCACAAATACAGATTGCAATAAACCTTTTTTTAAAACCATATGTTCGCATTAATAAAGTTTTTGTTTACTTAGTAATAAATAATGTATGGAGAAGTTAATAAAATGAAAAAGCAATTTAAATATTATTTAAGTTAGTTGTGTCAATTTGTTGATTTGATTGAAGGTTATGTAATAATTTACTTATATAAATTCTATTATTTATTGATTCATAAATGTGTTACGGTCGTTTGGATTCATAATACAATTTTAAAGGTCATTATTTGTCATGAAATAAGGTCAATTCGCAAAGGAATTGAACTTAATACTATTATATGGTTATTGGGTTATTTTACATTTAATAAATAAAATTAAACTGCTTTATAGTTCAAGTTCTGTATTAAAATTTCAGTTTTCAGTTTTCCTGATGAAGACGAGCGTTATTTCGCCGAAACGTTGATTATAAATAAATTTTAATACAGAACTTGAACCTATAGCAGTATAATTTTATGTAATGAGTTATTTTACTATGTCAAATAAAATTGTTCTTCAAGCGTATTAAAATATTGATATTACGTTACTATATTGGCTATGTAGAAAGTAATCATTATGTTACAAATTTATAAGAAATATTTAAAATAGCTGATTTTTGGTTCGCATCAGATTATTAAACATGTTGGCAACTTAATCAGAAGCTATAAATTTTCATTAAACTATAATTTAATGTAGCACATAACTTGAACCAAAAATAGAATTTAACTATATAATTATCGAAAAATATATTAAATATTACTTAATAGAACAACATAAATAAAAACAAGATTAGAAGTATATGGATAAACCCATATATAGACTACTTTGACATTTCTCGGAAAGTTGGCAACACTGTATTTTAATAATATTATAATTTATGTGGGCATTAGGAGATACTTTTCTGAAAATTTGATCAAAATCGAATAAATAATGTAGCCACAATGAATTTTTAAAAAATTTTGTGCTTTTTTTCTCGATAAGTTGGCAACACTGTATTTTGTTAAAATAGCATAATTTATTTAGGCACTAAAAAAAACTTTTATGAAAATTTGATTAAAATCGGTTAAATAAAATGGTCATAATAAATTTTTAAAAATTTTACTAATTTTTTTCTCGGAAAGTTGGCAACACTGTATTTTGATAAAATTACATAAATTATATGAATACTAGGAAAATCTTTTGTGAAAATTTGAGTAAAATCGGTTGAATAACATGGCCATAATAAAAATTTTAAAACTTTAGTAATTTTTTTCTCGGAAAGTTGGCAACACTGAATATTAATAAAATTATGTAATTAATAGGAGCATTAGGGAAATCTTTTCTGAAAATTTGATCAAAATCGGATAAATAATGTAGCCACAATGAATTTTTAAAAACTTTAGTAATTTTTTTCTCGGAAAGTTGGCATCACTGGAAAAAACCAAAACTACATGACCATCTTGGGCACTAGGCAAATTTATCCTGAAAATTTCATTATAATCGGTTGAACCGTCTAGGAGGAGTTGCGATCACAAAATTTTGTCTGACGACCGAGCGAGCTGACGACGCACATCCATACACCCACATAAACTAAGTTCAGATTCGTCATCTAGAGGCTATATGAAGGATTTCTATACAATCTTTTTTTTTTTGAAAATGTTACAGACACCGTACCAAACGCTATACTACTTTTTCCTTGCAGTCAAAGTAGTAAAAACACCGATATTATATAATACATATTTTCTTCTATCGATTTTAATGTTATAGGAAATGACGTCAAAAAAAAAAAAAAATACGAATTTTGCATGTTATGAAATTTTACATTGATAAATTTCAGTAGGTGTCACATTTATTTGTGACCACGCTACTATCAAAGTAATTGCCTTTGCGCTTAAGTAGACAGAATAAATTGCAGTATTTATTTAGTAGGTACGTTTATATATTTTCAAGTTCAAATGATTTGACCAAGGCCATTCTAATCACAGTTGCTTTTAATTGTTTTGAATAGAATAGAAAATATATGCTATTATTATTATTATTATTACTAATTTCTACGTTTTATTTCTGATTTGTTACATTTAAGTTTTCATTCACATTTCCACACTTATCACGAAATTAGTGCTATGTTCTGTTAAAGCTAGTAATTCTAAATCAAATTATAATGTTTTTATTATAGAAGAACATCAAATAAAATCGAATAAATTGTTTATTTCTAAAATAGTGAAAAATCTTTCCGAATTCATTATACAGTAGAACCCCGATTATCCGTGCGCGCATTATCCGGGCGGCGGATTCTTCGTGCGGCATTTTTAAAATGTCATCCGTGCGCGGATTATCCGTTGCTGACCGTGGCTGCACCGTTTAGACGTTCGCATCGGGGAATACCCGAGTTCGGCTCGAGAAATCCTCCGTTTATGTGTTTACTTATTATTTTCGCCAACTGCCGACCGACTTGTTAGTTAAACGTAAACAGACATTCGTTTGACACATGTATTTGTCTGAATAAATTATTAAAAAAAATAAAAATGAGGTCTTTGGATTATCCGTGTTTTCAATTATCCGGCGAAGGCTCGGTCCCGGCTGGCCCGGATAATCGAGGTTCTACTGTATTAAAATAAAACGGCTTTAGGTTTAAGTTCTGTACTCAATATACGTCTTCATCAGAATGAAAACGTGAGTTGCGTTTGTCGGAAGGTCAATTATTAATAAATATTAATAGAGAACTATAAGCTAAAGCCGTTCTATTTTGTTTATTTTTGTTCTTTATACATATTTTGACATTTTAATATTGCAACGTGCCGATCGCCACATTGCAACCCCTTATTTTGACTTATCAGTATTTCTCGGCCCTTATCTGCGTCAACCAATTGTAATCAATGGTTTTCTGACGTCACAATTTGAATGGATTTACTTTTTAACGTTAATTTACTAATTATTGACATTAAATATAAACATTTAAAAAAAATACGTATTATTTTATTTTGCATATAGTTTAGATCTACAGTAAAATATTCTGATTTTAATTTTTACTAGATACTCTATTGCACAGTATCCTAATAATTGCGCTAATTTATATAATATTTATTTTATGATTGTAAAATCGTGAGAAAGAATTTTGATTGATTAAAAATCATGAGTTATAATTTACTCGTAAATGAAATATAGTATATATTTAATATTTGCATTTTTCAATAAAATGTTACTTCATTATACATATTACAATAAAACAACTTTAGGTTCTAGTTCTGTATTGATATTTATTAATAATCGATGTTTCGACGAACTCAACGTACGTCTTTATCAGGAAAAAATAGAAATGACATTTATAAAAAATGTAAATAAAGACTCAAATTATTTTTTATAAATATAATTTGTATTTTTCTTTTTCCTGATGAAGATGTACGTTGAGTTCATCGAAACGTCGATTATTAACAAATATCAATACAGAACTACAACCAAAAGCCGTTTTATTTTAATATAATGAGTTCTGAAAGATTTATTACTGTTTTTTTTTTTACTTATATACATATTATAAGTTTTTTAATTTTTAATTATCATACTTGATTCGCAATATTTAGCTATAATATTTTCAAATATGATATTTAGATAAGTGTGCGGCATTACCAAATAAATTAGATAATTTTTAAAAACGTTCAGGTCAAGACCTCAGTACATTTTAAATTGCAAATAGTAAATTGTAGTTGATAGAAATGGCCTTGAAAATAAAAATATTCACAAAACTGTGATACAATTTTTATTTCTTTTAATTTAACATTAGATTTTTTAAGAATTATTTTCCGTAGGTGAAAAACTATATTTACTTATATGTTTTTCAAAATCATGTATTGCCATGTATTTTATTAAAAAAAAAGAAATTTGAAAAATACCAAATGAAGTCAAAAATAAGAAAACTATTTAGAGCAAAATATGTAATTCGAAACTGAGTGAAAACATGTATTGGGAAATCTGATATTTTTCTTATGCTGACTTTACATGATACATTTTTCTATACAAAAATCTATACAATTTTCTGTACAGAATTATTTATAGAAAATATACAAAATTAATACGTTTTACACGATATAAAATAAAATGTATAGACGCATGCGCAATCATATTTTACATTTTGACAATTTATATTTAATCTGAAAATTGTATATTTTTCAATAATAATATTTGCTGCTTCAACTAAAGAAAACATTTTTTTAAAAACTGTACAGATAAGTATGATTTAATGTCAGTATGTAACTTAAATGAGAGTATGACATTTTTAATACCAATGCGCATTCGGTTTTGCATCGAAAATGCATGAAAAATAGGACATGTTCCAATTCATACATTTTTCTATATACAGGGTGTAACAGAATAACTACTCCTAATTTTCAGAAATGATAGAGGGCACATAAAGAAACATTTTTTATTAATAAACTAGTGTCCGGATTTTTTTTTTTTTCTTTTTTTTTTCGGCAGTCGATTGTACATCGTTACAACTTGTGTATCGAAAATGGTGGTCGACTTCGAACAATTTTTATAAAGTTTAATGCGCTATTATTTCTAATAAAATGTTCCTTAACTTAACTACTCTTTGATGTTTTGATTAAGATTGTTTTTAACGATGTCTAGTGTATCTTGGCACCGAGAAATTTCCGGACACTAGTTTATTAATAAAAAATGTTTCTCTAAGTGCAAACTGTCATTTCTGAAAATTAGGAATAGTTATTCTGTTACAGCCTGTAGAATAGACACGGACAACTGAACAAACTGATTGTATAAAATATTCTGTACAAATTGGATCGTGTATGTAATATAGATAATTTTGTTTGTACAGAAAACTATACATTTTTTGTATAGAAAAATGCATCGTATAGAGCCAGCATTAGAATAAATTAAGACATAAGTATTTTAAATTTCAAATGTCATCAAGAATTATTTCATACATATTGTAAAATATGTAAATACATTTTTGAAGGTTGTGTATAGTTTTATTAGTTTATGCTAATTTTATATTTTAAGTTTTTCTTTAAGTTATGTATATTTTGCAATAATATTTATTTTAGAATCAACAACTTCGGATAGCAGAATTTATCAAAATATATATGTATAATATATATTTAAAAATAGTTTCATTTTTCTGAGGTTTACTTTATTGATTCGGAGCAATGATACACTGTAAAAATAGGTTACCATTTTACATAAAATCATAGTAAAAAATGTATGTATATTTTCAGCAAAACGATAAATTTTCTGCAAAAATAATATAATTTTATAATTTTAAGTAAAATAATTAACTTATCATATTATATACGTTTTTTTTACAGAACAAGTAAATAAACTTACATAAAATATACGTGTTTTATATGTATTTGATGTAAAAACTTTTCTGTGACGTCTGTAATTTTACATATTAAACTGGTGTAAATTAGTTGTTTCCGGTTTTTATGTAAAATTACCAAATTTTTATACACAGAAATTTTTGTATGATTTTTCTGTCTTATTTGTTTTAACTAAATAAATAAATAAAAAATAAATTTTTTATGTTAATAAAAGAATTAAAATTTAATAGAAAATATTATCTAATTAACTAGATGAATTGTCTAAAATTTAGTCATCTTATTGGAATTAAATGAAATAACTAATTTTTTTGCAGTAACTAAAACCAATTTCTTACATACTGTATATCAAACAGTTAATTTATCAGATGAAATTCTAATTGCCTAAACAAATTACAATAAATAATATCCACTTGTTCTCATTCATGAATAACAATCAAGACTTATTCATTCAGTCTTATGTCCTGTAGCAATTTTGTGACCAATAAAAACGCCCAAACACAAATATTTAACCAATAGAAATGATTCTTATCGTATTCATAAATGTCCAAATGAGTAAATGATTCTTTTTTTTCTCTCTCTAAAACAAATAGCAATCACGTATTTCTCCGATGACACGTTTTACGAGAAATTTGTCACAGTGTCATGAGGTATTTTGAAAATGACTCTGACACGCCTAAATACACCTACAGAATGAATTATATATATATATATATATATATATATATATATATATATATATATATATATATATATATACGTATATTAAACGTGTTTTGATTCAAAAACAACATTTACAAATACGTATGAGGTGTTCGTTCGTATTGTTAAAAAATAACAACAGAAACAAAATTTTGTTACGTGTCTTGACATTTATTAGAACAAAATTAAAGAAGATTTTAATTATTTTAAAATTTACTATAAAATTTTGTTGTAAAGAAATTCACGATATAGCGAAATAATATATATAAGGGAGTCCTTAAAAAAAATAATTTTCCAGTAAGGCTAAAATCGATAATTAAAATAGTAACAGGTTCCTCTACACAAGTAAAATTTTCGGAACACGCAAATTAGTACATACACGATATAAACAATATATGTATGTATTTACATGCGTTTTTCGAAAATTTTAGTTGTGTAGAGAAACCTGTTAGGTACTTTCGTAAAAACAAAGAAAAAATATTATTTTTGTTGTTTTTTCGATGTAAAATGATCGATTTTAGCCTTACTGGAAATTTTTTTTTTACGGACACCCTAATATATATATTATTATATTATTAACACACCAATTTTTATTTTGTGTTTAATAATTGGAATCAAATATTGTTCACAGAAAAAATACAGATAAACTTTCAGTATTATGGCTTTATTCTGGTCATTAAATTTAACGTAAATCTTTAAATCTAAAGAATTTTAAGTACATTTCAATTCTGGGTACAGATTCTCAAGTTATTGTATATTTTTATTTAAAATTACCGATCTTTTTTTACAGTGTACATTTAATGCAACATTTGATACGTAAAGATTGAGAAATTGATACATATAACCTGTACTAACTTTGCGTTCGTTACATTAAATGCTTTCTATATATTCGTATCATATATTTTTTCTCTGTATTTGAATTGAATGAGAGTTAGAAAAAAAACTGTGTGAGTGTGTGTGTGTTGTCTGTTGTGGAATTAGAGATTTATGCTGATTATGCAATATAAACCCGAAGTGGAAATATTTTTGTACTGGCGCCACGCTTGAACGACTCTTGTCTATGGCTCTATGCTGTCATTTAAATTCTGAACTAGTTTCGGATTCAAATAGTAAATTGAATAGATGCATTTAGATTTGATATATTATACTATCGTGGATGCTTTATTTAGAATCATTTTGTCTCTAATTAGAAGTCATTTGTATAACAAAACAAAAAAATGAATCATTTATAGAACTATGTTTTCATCTTCATATGTATTTGTCTCTATATTTAAAAGTAATACCGCGTGTAACTTAAAAATGATAAGTGAAGAAATTTTATTCTATATGCTATTGGAATCTACAAAAATTATTAAAAAAAAAAGAAAAAAATTAATATGCCACGTTTTTAAAACGGACTAAAGTATAAAATAATTTTTCTAGTCCCATAGAGATTTCTGACCGCAATACAGATTGTCCTGAAAATTTGTGATTTTTATTTTTATTTTTATAGCTATCGTTTGCGCCATTTAATTGCAGTGTTGCCTGTTTGGTGTAATTAAATTAATAAATAAAATATTTGTCAATAATATACTATAATATTAGATTATAGTATTTTCGTTTATGTACAATAATATATTCGAAAATAATCATGTATTTATATTAAAGAAAATATATTTAAACTAATTTTTTTCCTTAGAATAGATAAATTTTCAAATCTTATGTATAAGTCTTTTGTTTGAAAGCGGAACTTGCTAATTAAAAACATCTCTGAATTACTTACTAATTAATTAATATGCAGATGTTAAAGTGTCAGATAAATGACGTCATTATTTTCATAATTTATTTAACTTCTTTTATTCATTTAAAGTCATGAATATCGTGTTCGTTCCACTCAAATATTATAAAAGATATTTTTATGGTCATCTTACTTTCTATACAGAATGAATGAATCACTTACTCGTGTTTTATTAAATTTGTATTGTTAAGCAGAATTTTATGAAATATATTTCGATGTAGGCGTTATTTTATTAAATATTTTGTTACTCTGAATTTCTCTAGAATTAATTTTATTATAAAATACTTTGAAACAAATAAATCTTGCACATATATAAAAATTATTATATTCAGTTCAAGTTTGAACAGACACAGTTTTATGATGCGAGATTATATATGTCTTCTAAATCGTAGTTTTTGTTTTTCACTATTAACATTGTTTTCAATATTTCGTTGATAAAATAGTCTAGAAAAAATAAATATATACAGTGCAAATAGTAAATTTTGTAATGCGTTTAAAGAGTTTCTAGGTTTCGCGAAAGACTTGAAAATTTTAATGCAAAATGTGTCTGTAGCATAAAGGCTATTTCTGCATCTTGCAACGACCTAGATCTAGTAAATGTTATATGAAGTAAATGTTCCAGTGAAAAAAACTTAAATACTGTCTGCGTCATTATTTGCGTGGGCGTCGACATTCATTTATTTTCAGCAAAGATTAGTTTAATTGGAAAATCTACACACATCTTACTTCCAAATGCTTTGGTTGTTTGTAATTACGTAATAAGTAATATAAAAACTATTTTAGGATGAAATTCTGTTTAATTATTTATATAAAAGCGACGTTTCGACGAAACTGAACGCTCGTCTTCATCACGTCAAAATTTATCAATAAAAATTAAAGTACATAGCAACAAGTAACTAGGTAACATATACGTAACTAGATCAGAAGAATTATATATTTTTAATTAATGGAAGCTATTGCTGCTATTGCTGAACATGTAAGTTTTTAATACAAATAAAAAATGAAAAAATTTAAAAATTAATTATCCGGAACTGAACCGAAAACGGAAAAAACCGTTATTTTTGCATGAACAAAAACCGGAACCGAACCGATTTTATTTTTTAAATCGAACCGGAACGAAAAATATACCGGTTTGAAGCGCTGCATATTTCTTTTCAATTGTCCTATCTTCATCTCTGACATATGCAAACCGGAGAAATTTTCTATCTTCAGTCCATCTAAATGATTTGAACAAAAATAACTTATAACATAAAACTGGAAAAAAATCAAAATAAAGCAAAATTCCTAACATATGGAACAGTTTGTAATTATATAAATAAATCGAATATTTCTGCTACCAAATTTAAAAAAAAGTAAAAGGATATGAGAAACATGTTTGCCCACGCAAAATTTTAAAAATATCTCCAATCAAAATAAAGAAATATACGAACTAGATTCATATTAGTATAGGTACATATCAATGTATATATATACATATCGCTAATATAATAATAAATAAATCGAATGTACTTATGTATGTTCTGTTACTGTTAAATTATATTATCGATAAATCTAAGAATAGTACTTCCTTATATACCGACTACAGAAAATTCAACAAACATTTGAATACCTACAACTATATACAGTGTGTTCTAGATTATACTTAGGATATATTAGAATTATCTAAAATGGACAAGTATTGGTTCGTACTAAACAATCTACATACAAACAGACACAATCACGCTATGTACCCGAAAAGGGTGTGATACAAACTTTTTTCACTATCTTGAAATCTGTTTTCTCCAAAGATTCCTACACTGTAATAAACAATTAGCGAAATTACAGATAAATAGTAATAAAATTTTACTATAACAAATCTGTAATTCTACCTCAAAATTCTATAATTTTTAGATAATTCATAATAATCACATAAAATAAGTAAAATGACCTAATAAGTATGTAAAATTGCTTACTTTCTGCAAATTACAACACATACTTAATGTTGTTGGTATAACTTCTTAAATTATGTAAAAATACAGCTTGTATATTAATATATGTAATAATTCATGAAAATAATGAGACTTAGTATGTATTCTGTGTAATAATACTAATAAAATATTTTAAGTGTAATTCATTCATTTCGAAATACATCCTTTATGTAAATTTAGAATTGTATGTAATTATACCAACCATAATATTACAGAACTAAACAAATTTTACCTATTTATGGAAAATTCCTGATAGTAAATTTACCGAAGTTCTATAAATTTACTAAAAACCAACTATAATATTACATACATATGTACTTTTCCATTCCGTTTTTAATATCATATTATATAATGTTTGTAATAGTTCTGTTATTATGTATTTTTAAACAATTATGAATAAAATTACAGCAGTTGAGTAACTATACTTAGAAATACTGGGCATCATAGTGTCATGGTTAGTAGGTAAAATTACATAATTTTGAGTGTATGTTTATATAACATTTTTCACTTGTTATAAATTACCCTGTATAAAGTAAATTGTATATATCGCTTCCCAAAAATTGTACTGCTTTTTGCACTAACAATTACAATTTTAAGATATAATACAAATTTTTGTTTGTTCAAACACCAAAAAAAAAAAACAGATACATATTGAAAATTTTGTATTATTAATGCTGAATCAGTTTTACGACTTATCTGAATTTGACTGTATATATATATAAAATTCATTCATAATCTATCACTAACAATGTTGACAAACCAATATTCTAACTTTGTTCTAACCTAAGTCCAGTTTATGTGTTTTGCGTACAGAAAGGTCATTGATATTATAATTACCGTTTTGTACTTGGTACGGGCAATAATATAAAGGTACCTTTTATTTACGTTGAACATAGTTCACAGTCTATTAAATTATACGATTTTATTATTCGTACTATTACAAATGAGATTTTCATATTGTATTGTTTCATGTTCCTAGGAAGGAAAACTATACTAAAGCTCTATTCTTTTCAAAATTATTATGTAATTGAATTTTTAGTAGTAGTATATTTTTCAACAATAAAATATACTGATATGTGTTAAATTTTATTTCTACTCATTAAAAGCTACAGACTTTCATCTTTTCAATACAATTTTTATTTTTTCAATAAGTACATACATTGAAAAAGACAGCCAATTAGTATCAAAAATTTCAACTGAAGGGGATATTCAACATTTTTTTTGGGAACTTTTACAACAAATATAGTAAACAACAATTATACCGTTGGAAAGTGTATTTATTGAAGTTTTGAGTAGTATTGTTTTTTTTTCAAAAAAGTCAAATTTGCATGTTAAAAAATGGCGTCAAAGTGATCAGATCAAAATTTAGATTTGCCAATGGTGGCAGATAAAACTCGCATTCTGAAACAAAAACAAATTAGATGTTGATATTTTTATCACAATATAACTTTCGTTGCAACCTACAAAATGCATAAGTTTTACATTTATTTTCAAAATGATGGCTCTCTTAAAAATAGTTCCTAGAATTGATCCGTTCTTTTTTTGATTTATGAGTAAAAATTATACATTTTGTAGGTTCCAACGAAAGTTACACGTGTTATACAAGTACTAACATCTAATTTGTTTTTGTTTCAGAATTGTAGAAAGCGAGTTTTATCTGCATTTTTTTAAGTAAAAATTTAACTTTTTTGAAAAAAAAAAAAACTTTTAAAAACTTCAATAAATATACTTTCTAACAGTATAATTGTTGTTTAATGTATTTATTTAAAAGTTTCAAAAAAAAATGTTGAAATAACACCTAAATATGATAAATTTCAATTAATGCGTACATATTTTAATATGACAGCTGAAATTTCAGTAGCTTCTCATGAAACACCCCGTTTTAAATTATTAGCATATTTTTCATCAATAAAATATACTAATATACAAATATTTTGTTACATTTTATTTAGACTCATTGAAAACTACAAATTTTCCTCTTCTCAACAAAATATTTGGTTTTTTTAATAACTACATATATTTGAAAATGATAACTGATTAGTTTCAGTAACTTATATTTATTTAAGAAGATTGATCACTGTTTCTTTTTATAATTATAAAAAAATTCATATGTATTTTTTTTTCTTCCATAGGATAATTAACGACCAGTTTTCGAAAAAATGGCGACCACAGCATCACGAAAAGAATATCATACGACAAAAGTTGTTCGAACATTATCTCCACATCAAAGAACTTTATCTAGTGAGAACTTAGCTGAATTTGACAACAAATTAGGTAAGTGCTAAATTCGAAATATTATTATTTCTTTAATGAAATCATTAAATTATAGTTTATATTTTAATTTTCATACAATCGCAATGAATACAGTATTTTTTTAATTTAAATTTTTGGAAAAAATATTTTTGGTGCTGACGAAATTTGAACTAGACTTTTATTTATTCACGAGAGAATATTAATACAGACTTGTTTGTAAATACTATTTTACTTCAGGGGGAAACCACTTGTATAATGTAGTGTACAAATTAATTGAAATCTTAGTAAAATCATGGTAAATAATTATTTAAATAAAAGGAAATTTAATATACTATGTTGTTAAAACAAGAATAAAATAATTTTTCCTAGCGGGCTAGGAGAAATTATTTTATACTTTTTAGTCCGTTTTAAAAACGTGGTATACTAATTTTTTTTTATTATTTAAACAATTATTTTCTGCTTTTTAGTCTTGATTAACTTTAATCTAATTAATTAATTAAATTAATTTTAATTTAATAATTATAGTTATACAATTATAATTAAGTTAATTACTTACCTTTAATTTAATCTTTATATTTTTTGTCCTTCGGGTTTTGTTGGTTTTCGATGCTTTGCCGATCAACCGGCCAATTAATCTTTATAATATTATTAATTAATTAATTAGTTGATATACTGCGTCAATGTTTGTTGTTTTATTCACTTTGCATTTACATGTTATGTAAGTGGCAAATCGCTGTATTATATACGCGCTGTATTATATACGACGGCGTTTTGCAGTAAAACGCAAAAGCAAGTCAATCAAACACACCTATTCTGTAACGCTACAAATCTTAGATATGTGAACCGATAAATTTTAATTTAATTAAAATCACATCACATATTAAATTTAAATACATACGCTGTTTTATTCGTAGAATTTCGTTATTCAGACACATGCACACATGCTGATCTCGTGCCATACTGGATATCAAAACTTTAATATTTATATTTTATCTGTATTATATAGATAACTTACTGGAAGATCTACAGAATTCTGTATCTCGACCTGGTAGTTCATTGGGCAATGCATATAGGGAAACTAGAACCGCAACTTACAGTAATAAAAACGATTCTTTAGGAAGAATACAGAACTTAAGTGCCGCAAATCCAACGACAGTCATTAATGAACAAACTTCGTACAGTTATAAGGTGCGTACCTAACATAATTATTCTAACTGACCTTTTTTAGTTTACATTATATCATTGTTTCGTCGTTTCTTCTTTTTTTTTCAGCCAGGAGGCGAAACTGTAAAAACAGTGAAAACCTATCGAGAGAAGAATTATTCTTACAATGTAAATACGGATATGTCACCGGAAAAAGCGCGTATGCAAACTAACATTAATAAATTGGATACACTTTTAGATGATTTACAACAGGCGAGGCAAGGAACATTAGATAGAGGTAAGTTTTTGTTTTTTATTCTACTATTAAATTTTTGCGAATTATTTCGAAACGATTGAAAAAATGGAAAGTTTGGTTTGCATCACCCAAGTTGACTTAAAAAAGTTAACAATCAAATACCTACATTGTTATTACATATTAATAATAATAATAAAATGTCTCATGAAGGGACAAGGTAAATAAATTACTCTGTACATTAAACTTAAAATTACATTATACTTTTCTCGTTTGAGTATTTGAGTTTTGTTTAAGTTTCATACTAGATTATTTGGCTAAAACTAATAATGAAATAAGATATTTCTATACCAATCTCTTTTTTTTTGCTAGTATAAAATTTTCTTTAGGCAACTTTTTACGTTTATTAACATAAATATTTGTAACTTTAAGGGGGTATTCCCGTTTGTAGCATCGATTTTTTGGGAACTTTTACAACAAATACATTACTACAAAAACATTATTATAATATTTGAGTAAAAACATTTTACCATTGATTAGTAACAATTATGTACCAAATAAAATTTAATTAAGTTAGAAGTTTTTTCAATTATAATATAAGGAGGCATTACTTTTTTATGAATTCTTTTTTATTATTTAAAGTAGTATTTTAATTATATGTGTCGTAAATTATTTTGATTTAAAAGATTTGATTTTTATTTTTAGATGCTGGCATCGATTCAGGTTTACTGTAAGTACACATTATTATTGTTTCTCTATTTTCATTTATTTGAAAACAAAATTTATTTGTGAGGTAAAATTATATTTTATAAATAATTTTAGCGAGCCAGTAACAGGAAGTTCGGGCAGACATCAAACAAACAAGAAAACTGTTCATCGTGAATTAGTTTATGATTCGGATTCTTCGCAGCGGCGTGGACGTGAAGGTTCCGTGGAACGAGAAGTTGTTATTAATGAAGGTAGATATTCATTTAATTTTCGAATAATTGTTATTTCATAAAAGTGTAATAGCATTTTAATTAATTTTTTTACGGGATTACAATTAACAAGCATCAAATTATCGTTTTATTAATGAAAATTACTTATATTTATTTGTGCTAGAAAATCTGCAAACATTTTTCAAATAAACAATTAGGAAGTAAATTACATTGCCTTTACAATTAGTCACTCAAGTTGATCAAAAAAGTTGATAAAAAAGAAACAGCGAATTTTAATTTTTATTGTATATCTTGATTAATTTCAAACATAGCCTTTCCGATTACTGTGACTAAATCCCAGTTGCACAAATCAGTGAGGCCATTTGACAATCTAGTTGCCTAGTTAACGCATTGATTAATTTAACAATGCTTTGTGCAATCCCAGCCTTAATCAATGATATCCAAGAAAACGTGTTTTTTTTTTAAATAAAAATAGTTTGGATGAAAGTCAGTTTTTTACATCTTCAGTGATGAATCCTTTTGATAAAATGAAAAAATACAAAAATTAAATTATAATTTGTGTGTTAATAGGTCAATATGGCGATCTTAGACCAATTCGACACCAATCTCCAACTCGAAGTGGTACATTGCAAAGCACAAAATCTTACAATTATTCATCGGAAAGTCGTAATTCAACGTTGAACACTCGCGGCCCAAAAACGGAAATCATTGAAACCATAAATCCCGATATCAATCCAAATGTTTTAGCACAACTTGATGCCAATTTACTACCGCCTCCAAATACAAAAGTTACCACCACTATTAAAACCTATACATACGAAATACCCGGCAATGGTTATCCCAGCGCTGTTTCGCCTCAACTAAGCGAAACAATCTACTCATCCAATCCTACCACACCCAGTAAAAGTTTCAGCTACAATAAAGTTGAATCAACGAACGTTAATAACACAAACACCACTTTGAGTCCTTATCCTGGTAGTTACGTACGTCCTTCATCTCCGAATCCTATAGGATTCACTCGTACGGTGACGGAAACATCTAGGGACCACACCGACAACTATCCGAAACGTTACGAATCGCCAAACGTAACCAAGAAAACTTATAATATTTACAATGAAACTACAACAAAGAATATCAATGAACGTGTACCAAGATCGCCGCATCCTCCTGAAAAACATGTGCACATCTATAACAAAACAACAACGACTAATGTGAATCAACCACCACCGAATCAAAATGGCTATCCAGTAGGAGCTGTTCTCTTACCTAATGATCCAAATACGATTCAAACAACGTATATTATTAATGAAACGAATACGAAACAGAATATTAATCAATATCCGAATGGACAAGTGCCTCAGCATGTTCCAGGTGGTAATTATCCGCCCGGTACGACAATTTATTACAAACACGATACGAAAACATCTCATAACTTTGATGGACCGCCCGAAAATTATCCCCGCGATCCGAATTTAAATATAACGTATAAGTATTCGTCGCAAAATAATACGACGAATAAATATCGTGGACATCCGAATGATGAAATGGAACCATTGCTGGCGGCGCCTATGCCTTTCCCAACGGGACCCGGTGATGTTGAAGGCCCCCCGAAGAAATTGGATCAGCTTTTGGCCGAAATTGGAAATGAGGTATGTCATATTTTTTCACTTGTTAGGGTCAAATATTGATTGTAATTCACTTTTGATCCACTTTGACATATTCCATCATTACTTACATACCATTCGATTACTTACGGTTACTCTTGCAGTTTACTATTACTTTTTCTTTCAATATACAGAAAAAAAAGAAGATAGCAATAGTAATTACTACAGTAACCACTACGAAATCAGATTTTTTACTACATTATTTTTTAAGTTATAAAGCTGTCAGGCAAAACTAACAAATGCCATTTGATTTTTATATTATTTAAATTGAATTTTGTTAATGAAAAAAATTAAAATTTCTTTTAGCCACCAAATAATTCTTTCAACGCCGGCTACAATGCAAAACAAGCGGAAATTGCCCATAAAAAGGAAGTTGATAAACTCACATCACATTCGGAAGTGCAGCAGAAAAAAGAGGTCAAAGATTTACCAAAATCGAAAAATATTGCGGGACCGCCCGTATATTATCCACCTGGTCATGAGATGTTCTCCCATAAAGAAGAGGCTGCCGGTGGCTATAGTGCTGAGGTAACTACATTCTATTTTTTTTATATTAAAAAAAAAAGCTTCAGATTAAAGTTCTGTTATATTATAAATAAAATTCGACGTTTCGTTTATACTATACGTGTATTTATTTTCCTGATGATGTTACCTGTTACCTAATTAACTTGTTTTTATGTTTTGTTTGTTTATCATATACATATATTTATGTCAATAAAATAAAATAATTTCCCTTAAATCTCAAACAATAATTTTAAAAAAGCTATATAAGTATTTCGAAAGCTGACCTTTCATCATCGGTAATAAAAAATAAAGTTAAAGCCCTAATCAGTGATCTAAAGTTACCCAAATACACAATTAGCATTTTTATATAATATTAAAATGGTATAGTAGTAATTAAAAGGTTTTTTACTTAGTAATTATTATTAAATTCAGAATTTGACAGAATCTTAATAATTTGAAAATTATTTTATAATTAACTTAAATTTTATGAACATTTAAACTGAAGTATCATTTTAATAATATATAGAATTTTATTTGAATATTTATGAAATATATTAGTTACTTTTATTCCATTATCTATGATTTCATCTAGATGATAAAATAATTCTATATCTTTATAATATATAGATGATTGTTTTTCTTTATCTGTAACAACACTGCTCATAAATAATGTTCGTTGAATTATAATGATTAATTTCTGTTAATACAGGGTGGTTATATGAAAGAATCCGGTAAATACCAGTACGAAGCAAGTTCGAAAAGTAAACAAAAGAGTTCTTCGGGAATGGCCGTTGTTCCTGTATGCTTGCCATTATGTTGCGGATTACCTTGCGTTATTATGTAAAATGGAAAATACATAATATTCTTGTTGTTAAATTGCGAAATATTGTTGAAAAAAATATTCGTTTTATTTTTGTAATCAAATGAAAATCATTTATTCATTACTAGAATCACATAATTTGTAATTTGTTTTAACACAGTTATATAAAACTATTATCTACTGCGATTTTATCATCTCAGATTATTCACCTCATCAAATATTATCTTTAACGTGAAACAGATCATACTATTTCTAAAAAAATATACTGAAAAACAGATCTGTATTTTTACTTTATTTTTTTTAAATGATGCTTTCATAATTTGTTTCAAAATAAATCTGTACTTCATACAATCATAGATACATTGGGTATATTTATTTTAAACAATATTAGAACTATGCTTAGCATTATTTATATTTTAAAATGTTAAATATAATAAAAAGTATTTAATTTAGTAAAATAGTTTATATTTGGTTTATAATAAAAGCAAAAATAAATATTGAAATTATGACTGCTTTTAAAGGGGCTATGAATACAGGTCATTATATTTCTATTACTTAATCTACAAATACAAGAATTTCACCGATCCAAATACAAGATACAATTTCGGTTTTAATGTCTAGCGTTTGGATTGGTCAAATTCTTGTACTTGTGCATAACACTAAAACTTAAATGGCAATCCGAATAAGGTTTTAAGTTATATTCAGACTGTATTTTTAGTATAGTCTGTTTTTCAACTAGAAGAGGTAAATGTAAAAGTAAATTTTACACTGTAAGAAAACACCAGAAAAGTTACTAAAAAAATTTTACATTAAGTTTAATTTGCAACAAAATATCACAAAAAGAATTTAAAGCTCACGAAATTAAAGAAAGCATAATGTTGGGTGTAAAATCAGTTGTATATCAAGCTATCAGAAGTATATATTTTAGAGCAAAAATTTTAAATTACTCCTTCTAGTTAAAAAACAGACTATAGTAGCAGTAGATTTGTATTTTGTATTTGTCAAAAGCACTTTTGACCAAAAAATCACTGTTAAAATGATGATGTGAATAACTGACCACACTGTGAATGTATCTAATGCTCAAACCGACAATATATATTTTTTTACATTTACAATAAATGAGAAATTATATTTTTAACAATTAATTTATACGAATACTATTTGATAATAATTAATTAGTAAACAGTTTTATTATCTACTAACTTATTATAAATGTGTATGTGCTTTTTGTTAGACTTACAGAGAAAGATTAAAATAGTTATATTTTAATTAATATGTAAATTAGAACATTTCTTTATTCGAAAATTGCAATTCTTTCTTGTAAGTTTTATTATATATAGATAATTTTTGCTGAAAAGTAATGTTGATATTAAAAACAAATGTGTAATATAATTTTAAGTGTTTCAAATTTTAAATTTTTTAGAAAACATTAATTTTAAGAATGAATGTAATATATTGTATATTAATTAAAATATATATGTATAATTGCTTTAATAATTTTTAACTACAGCTACGAACAAATATTTTTGGTGCAAGAAAATTATGTGACAATCAATCATATTTGTATTATTAATTTATTAAACAAATTTGTTATCTGTAAAAACAAAAAAATATGTATGTTATTCTTCAATTTCTTTATTGTTTACTTTATTCATTAAAGTGTACAACGAAACTGACAATCTGACTACCTGAAAAATAATAATAATGTAAAAATATTAGTGGAAATTGATCAAAAAATAATGCTTCTTAAGGGGGCAAGTAGGTTTTTTTAATGAAAAATTAGCCCATTTTCAGGAATTATTTTTACTGTACAGGGAAAGCCTAGAGCAATGCGACTTTTTTCATCATGTAAATCGTTTATTGATTTATATGTCGGATTTTTTTGGTCATCTCCTCTCCCCAAACTTGACCCCCCACTCCGCTTCCCGTAAGCCATGTCCGGAATTTGGAGGTATGTGGTTCCAGGAATTCCTCTGCACTGCTTCATCTGAAACAAAAACCGTTTCGGATTATTGAACTTGAATATATTCCCCATCGTTTGAGGGATCCTTTTTTGAAAATTCGATTTTGTCGCAAAATGGCGGACTCTTAAAAAAAAAGAAGTCAATTTCGACCTTTTTTTCTGCTTTCTTGGATGATAAAAAATAAAAATAATAAACATTTTTTAAAAAGGATCCCTCAAACGATTCCAAATTCTATTATCTTTTTGCTGGCAAAAAATGAGACAAATCGGTTAATATGTTCCAGAGATAATCCTGGAACCGACAAAAAAAATCTAGTTCCAAGAAAAACGCGTTTAAAGTTTCAAAATAAGTTTTAAGTTAGAAAAGTAAATTTTTTTCACTTACATGTAATCATCAATTCCAGGGCCATATAAGCATTCCTCTTGTTTATCTTGGGTGTCTATTTTTAGGGACAATCTCTGCCGAATCCATGCCTCTTGTGTAGAATGATCCGTTCTTATTGCTGACTGGTGGCAGCGACGAGAGTCATATGAATTAGGGTACCTCACCTAAGCGAGTGCCGTAGTTTCGCGACAAAAATCGCTGTAACTTTCTTAATTATTAAGATTTCGAAAAACGGTTTAGTGTCTTTAATTCTTAAAGGATATCTCTATACGAATTTGTAATTAAAAAAAAATCAATTTTTTGAAGAAAAAAAACCTACATGCCCCCCCCCTTAATCTAGATTTTATATTCATTGATTTATAAATCCGATAGAGTGAAAAAGAGCAACATTTTTAGGAGACATTATTCTTTGATATTATTTTTTATTTCAAAAATTAACTAATGATTTAATTAGTTCAACAAAATATATGAATGGCAATTTAAGCAAAAAAAAAACAAATTACTTTAACTTAATATAATAATATGTCATGTGTAATTAAGAATATAAAATATAAAATCTTACTCCCGACAAGCTAGCTAAATTAACATCAAATATTTTGCCAGCCTGTAGCACTTGACGTTTTTGTGATTGTTCTATTATCATAGTTGTCGCATAACGAAATCGCCCTTTATGCGGTCCTTCCCAACCAGATGAGTACATTGCGTTTGACAAATCGAAGAGCTGTTTTACAAAAATCCAAATTCAAATTTTAATTACACTCATTTCGTCATCAATAATTAAACCAAAAAAAAAAAGAAACAGTCGTCTTGCATAATTCAATTATTGGTGAAACGGTCGATGATGGCGCCTCAGCTCCAAAACGGATGAAACTTTACCAAAAAATTCCAAAAAAATATTTAAGGGCAGTTCAAGGCAAACAAAAAGCTATATTCAAACAAGGGGGTGAGAATACCTAATTTTTTAATAAATGTTTCGTTATTTTTTTTGTTTAATTTTTGAATTTGTATACACAAATTTGTTAACTTTTTATCACAGTTTTGGTGGTTGACTTAATTAATAAGGGGGTGTCGTAGGGGGTTGATTATTGGATATGTTGTAGTACGGCCATAATTGACCAGTATTTGTAAAACGCGGAAAATTTTGTTATTTTTGCGAAATTCCCAGCCGTTTTCGAGATATTCGCGAATAAAGATTTTTTTTTGCAAACGTTAATAATTAATAGCCGCGGGCTCGTACGGGGTTGGGGGTTGAAAATGTTATAGCAACATAAGTGCTGCCTAGCAGCTATAACATTTTCAATCCCCAACCCCGTACGAGCCCCCGGCTATTAATTATTATTAATGTTTGCAAAAAAATCTTTATTCGCGAATATCTTGAAAACGGCTGGGAATTTCGCAAAAATAACAAAATTTTCCGCGTTTTACAAATACTGGTCAATTATGGCCGTACTACAACATATCCAAAAATTAGCCCCCTACGACATCTCCTTATTAATTAAGTCTAGCCACTAAACTGTGATGAAAATATGAAAATTTTTTTGTGAAATGTATTTTTTTATTGTTTAATAAAGTTCGTTAAAAACATATGTTGTGTTGTATTTATTTATTTCCCAATTTCCTCCCTTAAAATTAGTTAAAATCTCTAATCGCAAATATCTCGGAAACGGCTGGGAATTTCGCAAAAATAACAAAATTTGCCGTCCCCTTACCAATCTCTGATAAACCAAGTACGTACTACAACATATCCAAAAATTAACCCCCTAGGACACCCCCTTATTAATTAAGCCAACCCCCAAAACTTTAAAATCTTTAATCGTAAATATCTCGAAAACGGCTGGGAATTTCGCAAAAATAACAAAATTTGCCGTCCCCTTACGAACATCTAGATAAACCAGGTACGTACTACAACATATGCAAATATCAACCCCCTACGACACCCCCTTATTAATTAAGTCAAGCCCCCCAACAAAACTGATGAAAATATTGAAATTGAAATTTTGGTGAAATGTATTTTTTCTTATTGTTGAATAAAGTTCGTTAAAAACAGATGCTGTGTTGTATTTATGTTTTTCCCAATTTCATCCCTTAAAATTAGTTAAAATCTTTAATCGCAAATATCTCGAAAACGGCTGGGAATTTCGCAAAAATAACAAAATTTTGCCACCCCCTTACGAATTCGTAGATAAACCAGGTACGTACTACAACATATCCGAAAATCAACCCCCTAGGACACCCCCTTATTAATTAAGCCAACCCCCAAAACTGTGATAAAAATATAAGAAAAATTTCAATTTTTTTCCTGTTTTCCTAATAAAATTTCGATACATTGATACATTTTGATACATTGATACATTTTATACACTAATACATTTTGATACATTGATACATTTTTACGTGCTCTCGGCTCTTAATTAATGTTTACAAAAAATCTTTAATCGCGAATAACTCGAAAACGGCTGGGAATTTCGCAAAAATAACAAAATTTGCCGTCCCCTTACGAACCGCTAGATAAACCAGGTATGTACTACAACATATCCAAAAATCAACCCCCTAGGACACCTCCTTATTAATTATGCCAACCCCCAAAACTGTGATAAAAATATAAGAAAAATTTCAATTTTTCTCCAAATGTTTCATTTGTTGCGAAAAATCAAAAATAGTATCAGGAGAACATGGTCGTTTGCAAACATAACTTGTTTTCTCCAAATGTTTCATTTCTTGGAAAAAAATTAAAAGTTGTATCAGGAGAACATGGTCGTTTGCAAACATAACTTGTTTTCTCCAAATGTTTCATTTCTTGCGAAAAAATCAAAAGTTGTATCAGGAGAACATGGTCGTTTGCAAACGTAACTTGTTTTCTCCAAATGTTTCATTTCTTGCGAAAAATCAAAAATAGTATCAGGAGAACATGGTCGTTTGCAAACATAGCTTGTTTTCTCCAAATGTTTCATTTCTTGCAAAAAAATCAAAATTTGTATCAGGAGAACATGATCGTTTGCAAACGTAACTTGTTTTCTCCAAATGTTTCATTTCTTGCGAAAAAATCAAAAGTTGTATCAGGAGAACATGGTCGTTTGCAAACGTAACTTGTTTTCTCCAAATGTTTCTTTCTTGCAAAAAAATCAAAAGTTGTATCAGGAGAACATGGACGTTTGCAAACGTAACTTGTTTTCTCCAAATGTTTCATTTCTTGCGAAAAAATCAAAAGTTGTATCAGGAGAACATGGTCGTTTGCAAACGTAACTTGTTTTCTCCAAATGTTTCATTTCTTGCGAAAAAAAATCAAAAGTTGTATCAGGAGAACATGGTCGTTTGCAAACGTAACTTGTTTTCTCCAAATGTTTTATTTCTTGCGAAAAATCAAAAATAGTATCAGGAGAACATGGTCGTTTGCAAACATAGCTTGTTTTCTCCAAATGTTTCATTTCTTGCAAAAAAAAATCAAAATTTGTATCAGGAGAACATGATCATTTGCAAACGTAACTTGTTTGCTCCAAATGTTTCATTTCTTGCGAAAAAATCAAAAGTTGTATCAGGAGAACAGCGTTGTTTGCAATACACATTTGCTTTTTTAACACTTGCCTATAGGCAACCAGTTTTACATGATGCATTGCGGAACTGTATAAAATAAGGGGTTTCAACGAAATTTGTATCAGGAAAGCGTAAAATGCAAGATTTGTATCAGGAAAGCGAAAAATGAAACATTTTAACGAAATTTTATCAAAAAAACAAGAAAAAAATTGAGATTTTTTTATCACAGTTTTAGAGGTTGGCTTAATTAATAAGGGGGTGTCCTAGAGGGTTGATTTTTGGATATGTTGTAGTACGTACCTGGTTTACAGGGGTGTGGGTCTGTTAGGGGGGTGCAAATTTTCTTATTTTTGCGAAATTCCCAGCCGTTTTCGAGATATTTGCGATTAAAGACTAATTTTAAGAAAGGAAATTAAAAAATAAATAAATACAACACAGCATTTGTTTTTAACGAACTTTATTCAACAATAAAAAAAAATACCTTTCACCAAAATTTCAATTCAAATATTTTCATCAGTTTTGTTGGGGGCTTGACTTAATTAATAAGGGGGTGTCGTAGGGGGTTGATTTTTGGATAAGTTGTAGTACGGCCATAAGTGATTAGTAATCGTAAAACGCGGAAAATTTTGTTATTTTTGCGAAATTCCCAGCCGTTTTCGAGATATTTGCAATTAAAGATTTTTTTTTGCAAACATTAATAATTAATAGCCAAAGGGTCGTATGGGGTTGCGGGTGAAAATGTTATAGCAACACAAGTGTTGCCGAGCAGATTTCGTTTTTTTTTTTTAGTTTTTGAATTTTTATACACAAATTTGTTAACTTTCTATCACAGTTTTGGGGGTTGACTTAATTAATAATGGGGTGTCGTAGGAGGTTGATTTTTGGATATGTGTAGTACGTAACTGGTTTATCAGTCGTGTGTAAGGGGACGGCAAATTTTGTTATTTTTGCGAAATTCCTAGCCGTTTTCGAGATATTTGCAATTAAAGATTTTTTTGGGGATTAAAATAGCGAAAAATGCAAAATTTGTGTCAAGAAAGCAAGAAATAAAACATTTTAACAATCTTAATCCAAATGATACATTTCTTGTTTTCCTGACTCAAATTTTACATTACTCGCTTTCTTGATAAAAAATTTTGCAGTGATCTTTTGCTGAGAAAAGCCTATAGGCAACCAGTTTAACATCGATGCATTGGGTATTTATACATTCGGTATGTATTCACAACTGGCTATTTGTACATACAGTATTTTTACGTAATTGGCTATTTAGGGTAGGTTAGGTTAGTAGGTTGGTTTAGGTTTTTTTTTTTTTTAGTATGTATAAATACGTATACATACCGTATGTATAAATAGCCTCATCCAAATTAAAATGCAATTTTCGACTATTTTCCTATTAGTTTTTTTGATAACACAATATTTTGAAAATAAATACCGATTCAGTTAAAAGATCTCCTCCGATGCAATAAATAGATAATTCAATAAAAAATGTACAAACAATTGAAGCTGCTCGTAATGCAGTCGTAATATCTGACATTCTATATTAAGAAAAAAAAAAAACAATATATTAGTTATTAATTTTTATACAAAGTGTACAGTTATATTTTCAAAAGAAGTTTCTTGAATGATAGATTTGCTAACGAAGAAATATTTAAGTTAAATAAAAGAAAAAGTAACTATAACCTGTATTCACACCTCATCTGTCTATGAAAAAATGCTTTTATTTTTTTGCTTTAAAATAAATTTTTACTACCTGCTCTAAACGTGCACCATCAACAGATACATTACATTCAGTGGATTAAATAAATTTAGTTTCAAAAATACTATTGGGAAAGCTCAATGACCTTCAAGCGACTTCTTTTGATATTTTAAGTAAGTATTTTCTTTACCCCGATGCGGATGCAATATAAACACCCATACAAATTGAAAATGTGTTTCCAATAAATTGGAAAAATAATTGAACAGAATATAATTCGGAGAATTTTTTTACAAATCTACAAATACAATAAAATTATCATCATATTTATATAGAAAAAAATATAGCTAAATTAATAGATCGCAATAAATAAGCCACTTTAAATAAAAATAGAAGAATTAAATTACTATTTGATATGAAATTTGTTTATATATAGTTATTCAGTAATTATTAATTCCCTAAAAAATTTGATAAAGATACACCTAGAAAAAAAATCATATAAAATCATATAAAAACTTACTGTAAAATTAGGTTATGATGATTAATATAAAGTTTTAAATTTTTATACAATTTTTCTTCATCATCCTTAGTTTTAATTTGATCAATACGCATTGAAGAAAAAGCATGCTTCAGCATAACAATCTGACATAATATATTAACAACAAACAATGCATATAATCCATCTATTGCAAGAAAATTACCGGTTGCATAAAAATAGCCAAATACTTGTATTGCATACGATGTTACATAAAATTGCGTATTAGTTATATTAACTAAATTATACATCTCTAATGGATAACGTCTTTCCGATGCAAATAGCGGTTTAATACTTAAGAATGTAATACACACGTAAATACAACAAATATAACATTTGAAACTATATTTCATTCCACGATAGATGATCATTTGTTTCTCTTTAGCTACTGGACCAAAATGATCGATCGACCAGAAATGCGTTTTCATTTGTTCGAGAAGATTTCGAATTGTATTAATTGATAATCGATTGAGAATTACTTTTACAAACAGCTGAAAGTTATTCATATTTCAGTTATTGTTTTGTTTTTCACACAGATTGTACATCTGTGCTGCAAAAATTAGGGAATAATGAATAAGAGATATTTTTTTCTACGACTGTTAATAAACTGTACTTTATTTTTATTATTTTTTGTGCATAAAATATCTTTTTATGGTAATAGTAAAAAAGTGTGAAAAAAAAACAAATAGTATGTACTATGTTTGAAAATTGTTTTGTTTTAACAAAAGTTATATTAAAAAATAAGTCTTAATCTCTACGTAAACTATTTCTAATTTAAATTTATTTGTCTTTTATTTTAATTTCATAGAGATATCATAAATATGAACAAAGCAAAGAGTGTGTGCTAGGGTAGGTGCTTGTATGAGATTTTATTTATATTATTTGTGTGTAAGCTAATAGCTGTGAATTAACAATTGATATTATATATTGCAAAAATTTACTTGCAAATAAGGTCCAGATGTTTCAAAAGCATTTGCTATTTTTTCTACAGTAATTTCTTCATAAAATAATACAGCCATTCCAAGAGTAGGTATTGGTACAACAATTGCAGTTAACAGGAAAATTAATATATTCATTTTGAATGTTGTTTCTTTTAAATTTGAACCAATATTTCGCCATAATGTGGTTATTAATTGTAACATTAATAGTTCAGCCATTTTTTATTAGCAATATGCAATATTGTAATTAAAATTATACTCCTTTATATATATATATATATAATAAAATTAAAGTGTTAAATTTTTTATGAGAAAAAAAATCTGTATTGAAAAAAATTTTTTTCTAGAATAATATGCAAGCAGTATGCAATTAGTATTTTCAATTATTGATAAGTAATTAGTAAAACGACATAATAATATGACAGATAAATATGAGTTTACTATAACGTATAATTAAAATAATATTACTTGTAATTAAAAAATATATATTCGAATAGCTTCTATATTCTTTTAAATTAACAATGCAAAATATTAATTAATTATTTAGCTGTTTCTATAAATCTATCTTTGAAATCCAACGAGAAAATTTATAATAGGTGTATAAGTATGAATGACAATTTAAAAAAAAAAACATAACTAAACTTTAACAGTTTGTTTTGTAGCTCATTTCGATTTAAAAATGTCAATAACGTCAAACTTTTTGGATGTAAGGTGAGCCTGTTCTGCAACTTTCCCAGGCCTAATTTTTTATCCAGTCCAACCCTGAATGTAATATATCTCTGAAATTTTAAATTTCAACAAAAATATGTAAATTATTTTTCGATAGAGAAAAACACGCTACATAAGATAATATAGATTAGATTTCTTAAGAAAAAAAGTATAACTCAAAATATAAAAACATGTCAAAAAACGTAATATCTCTGTAATTACTAGTTTCAGTTAAAAATGCATTTTTCTTTAATTTAATAATTGTCTAATGTTTAATTAGATATATAAATAAAATTAATGGTGTTTAATACAAAAATAAAAAATAATATCAATCAATTTCAATAAATATTTTTAATTTTATGTAATGAGTTCTGAAAGATTTTTTACTATGTTAAAAAAAGCTTAATTTCATCTCGCTTTTTCAAACTTTTCCTCGATTCAATTATAATGCCACTCAATCAACTTTATATCGTAACATATTATAAGTTGTAATCCGATTCTTTTGAAAAACATAAAACATTGATTAAATGAAAAAAGTTGAGAACGTTTTTTAAAAAATATTTATTAAAATGTATTTAACAATTTTTATCGTAAAATACATATCTTTAAATATCACAGTATAAGATAATAAACATTTTATAATAACTAAAAACTGAATATAAATAATGCTTACGAACTAAGAGAATTACTAGGAATTTAAAAATATTTAACAGTAACATTCATTTAAAATTAAATTAAAAATACACATAAAATGAAATTATATTACATTATTATTGTAAAATGAAAAATTGCACATATTATTTGATTTCTTAAAAATGTTTTAATTTATATATATTTTTAATTAGAATACTAATTACTAACATAATACAATTTTAGATAAAATAAAATTTTCTATGTGCAAACATTTCAAAATTAAAACACTGTAAAACATAATAATATATTTAATTTTATGATTGCTTATATATATATATATATATATGTACAAAAATATTTAATTATTAGGTTTTTTTAAACAGTTCTATTATTTTTAAATAGACCAAATTAGAATATGGTACATTGCTTCATTGTTACTTATAAATTAATATATTTGCAATGTAATTATTTATTAATTAAATCCATTACTAAATTTAGCTAATTTTGAGTGAACATGCAAACTAGCAAATTCTAAAAGTTTATACAATCTGCACGGTCTAAAAAATGCCAATTTATGTAATTTCACATAGTTGTTCACAGTAAAATAGCAGTATTTTATAATTTTTACTGTGATTATTTAAGTAACATTACATTTTTATGTAAAAATTACATTAATAGAATATATGTATAATATAATATATGTTACTTGTGAATCGATCGAAATACGAATTTATAATATTAATTTTTTCCAAAATAATTTTAATAATATAAATATTTTATTATAATCTTTGTAAGTTAACCAATTCTTTAACTTGACAACTGACCAATCAATAAAGCAATTTGAAAACAATTGACAATCGCATTTATCTTATTTAAATTCGTACACATTTATTACTATATATAAAAATAATAGATCTTTCTTAAAACCTAATAATATAGTAAAAGCCAAACTTGTTAGTTGTGTCGTCATAAAACTCGTGATCAGGGCAAACATAAATACACGCACTCGTAAAGCTATTATACAATACAAAAAAAAAGATGAAACATAACTTTGTTATCGTGACTTAAGTCAGAAATTATTTATTAAGTTATAGTATTTTGTTTTTGCTTAAATCGCTATTAATTTATCTTTCTTCATTTAAAAATTAACTAATGATTCAATTAGTTCATCAAAAATAAATTAATGGCGATTTAAGCAAAATACTATAACTTAATACGCCATGTGTAATTAAGAATATAAAATAAAGAAATTATTTATGTTAGATACATCTAAAAAGTTTGGCGTCTACTCTATGTAGTAATACGAGACATTTTAAAATATCTTTATTTTCAAGTTTCATTAATTATTCATGATAAATAATATTAGTTGTAAAATAAATTACAACGTGTTGTTAAAAATATAGATTATAAAAATATGTAAAAACAAAAAAAACAAAAACTATACATATCTAACTAATAGTTCTCAAGTTTGAGTCGTGAGACGAAAACGATTTTCTTTGATTTCTATTTAAAAGTCCGAGGTTCAAAACTAGTTATGAAAATGATCAAGATCTTCACTGTTTTCTTCACTGTGTCCATGACTGTGGCTGTGCTCATGACCAACTGGAAAAACAAAAAAAATATGTTAATTTTTTTCAATATCTTTATATAAAAATTCAAGCAATTCAGTAAACAAAATTTACAAAAATAATAATATAAAAAAAGTTTTCGGATTAGGTTCTGTATATATTTTATTTAAAATCGGCGTTTCGATATACTCTACGTATATCATCATCAGGACTATAAAGAAAAAAATAACATCAATCACTGTAAATGCACTGATTTAAATAAAATTCGGCTTCCATTAATTGAAATTTACAAATTATTATTGTTTTATTTTTCATTGAAATTTATTTATAATTAACGTTTTGACGAAACTCTACGCTCGTCAATGAGCGTTGAGTTTCGTCGAAACGTTGATTATAAATAAATTTCAATACAGAACTTGAACCTAAAGTAGTTTTATTTTATATAATGAGCTCTAAAAGATTTTTTACTATGATATTTTATAAATGAGGTGAGAATACGGACTTATATTTCTTTGACTTATCAAGATATAAATAAAAATTTAATCAAGAATCCATACACGTAGATCGAACGGTTATATTTGATTAGCATGTAAAGCACACATTGCATTCCTAATAAATATTGAACAATGTCAATAATCTAATAAAAATGTGAATTAAATTTATTGAAATATTATAATTTAAATACACAACGCAAATTTTGTTTTATTTTTCAATAGTTTTCAGTTATCAAAATTAGTTAAAAAAAGCATAAACCATATAAAAATGTTTTTACTTTCATTAACTTTTGCATATTAGAATGTAATAAATAAATTACAAAAACTATTTTACACTATATAAGCTTGAGAATGCAAGTAAGACTTTCAAATGATTATAATTTCAAATAAAAATTAATTAATTGCACAATGCTTCAATCAAAACGGGAATCACAGGTGTAAATATAAAAAAAATTTCTAATATAAAAAGTAACTAATTAGTTTAGTGTACAGATAAAAGATTAGAAAATGATCTACTCTGGCGAAATTTAAATAAAAATAATATTATAAAAAATCCCAAAACCACACTTAAATTAAAATAAAGCTAAATACGTATTTCGGAAGCTAAGCTTCCATCTTCAGTAGCTAAATAAAATCTACAAAAATCTTGCCTGTGATCCACTTGACGAAGATCACTGATCAGTGATCTTCGACAAGGCCGTATTGATTGATTGATGTAAATTTTTTTTAAACCGGTACTTTTTTTGAAAAGGCCACCATTTTGAAAATAAATGTAAAATTATACATTTTGGTAGGTTTCAACGAAAGTTACTTGTGTTACAAGTACTAACATTTAATTTGTTTTTGTTTCAGAAATGTAGAACGCGAGTGTTGAATTTTCATTTATTCTAATCTACAAAAATGAATGTTTACAAAACCAAATATAAAATAAACCAATAACTCAAAAGACTATATAATATAAACACCCCATAACGTAAATATTAATCTAGGCACGTTCTATAATGTAAACTTTTAAGTAGACATATATTTTTCGTATGTTCAATAGTTTCACTCTTCAGATAGCTGTTAAAGTAATCACTGCTTAATAAGAATAAAATATCTCTACTATACTTGTGTTGTGTTTTATTTAATTAAATTAAAACCCGTTTCCCTAACAGCGAGTTTTATTTGCCACCATTGACAAATCTAAATTTTGACTTGATCACTTTGACACTATTTTTTAAGTGAAAATTTAACTATTTTGAAAAACAAATATTGCTGAAAACTTCAATTAAATACATTTATTTTCTGTATTTGTTATAAAAGTTCCAAAAAAGAAACAGCTAAAAATCGATGCTATCAATGGGAATACCCTCTTAAGAAAATATTTAGATCATTTTTGGATTAATACCATTTGCTAACAATATTGATTTAAATTGTAATCGCCCTGTAAACTTATATCCGCTTAAAATATTCTTTTCAGTATTTAGTGCGATTCCATTGTCTTACAACTAGTCTGTAAAAGTAAAAAAAAGATAGTCCGGTTCTGTAAACTTATCGTAAAACGTAAAATAAACACAGCCTATATCAAAGTACGCTGACCTATGTTATGCCTATAGCCTTCACACTTGAATTCTTTGAAAAGTACTTTTGCTTTTTTTTCTTTTGGTCCACTTTCTTTTCGATGTATATATTCACAGTTTTTTTTTCTTAATCAAGCCTTGAAAAGTCAAGGAGATTGTACTAGAACATTAGAAAATTTCCAATCACATCGTGCTTCAGTTTTTTTCACGTCCGTTTATTCATCTGTTTTCAACGCTTGCATTGATTTGATATGAACAGAAAAAAATTACACTTTATCAACTTTCTTCTGTTTATAATTTAATATAATCATGTGTAATGACTAACAAAGGATTATTTTTTTTTTAATAAAAAATAATGAATTGATTATTTTGTTGTAATAATGATAATAAATAATGAAAAGAAAGTAAAATTATAATAATATGTTTGTTTTTACTGTTTCTTTATGATCATTTTTATTATAAAGGAAATAATTTAGTTTTTGCTGACAATAGTTATTTATGTACTAAGTAAAGTTTGTCCATAGATTATAAACTCCATTCAATAGAACTTAGAATTATACAAAAATGTTTTTAAGTATTATGTGTTTATATTGGTAACAGTGTTTTGCAAAGTCAAATAAAACCGGATTTAGATATACAGTTTTTTTTGCAACGTTTTATGTGTACAGTTCTAGGAGTTGAATGCAAAATGTTGCGCGTAGACGGTAAAAACATATAGCTTAAATTTATGTAATTTCAGATAAGTTTTAACATTAAAAATAACAACATGTTGTAATTTTACTGTGATAATTTACGTACTATTACATAATAAATTATATAAAATTACATACATTACATGTAAAATTACATAAATTTTTTACAGTTTATAGTAAACTTGGTCGGTCATTGATGCATAGTTTAAAAAGCCGATTCAATGATTTTGGGCAACTTTTTGGGAAAAATCTCAACATTAGAATATTATTATATTATGATAATTTCACAAATACAATTAAAAAATTTTGTTCAATGTTATCATAATTATAAATGTTTAGTGTATTATTGTGTAGATGGTGTTGGTGGTATTTATTGCTTCTCAACTACATTTTTCTAATTTATTTGGCATAAAAGCTAGTGGTTACACCTGCATCAGTGTCTTCGGACATTGATCAAATCACTATAATGCCGAGCTCCTAAAGAGCGAAATACGTATCTATGGTTAACTGGCCCGGTCATTGATGCATAGCTTAACAAGCCGACGCAATGATTGACTAGCTTGTGAAATTTTTTAGGAAAAATCTCAACATTAGATTATTATTATATTAATTTCACAGATATACTTCAGAAATTTTGTTCAATGTTATTATAATTATCTAAAACAGTAATGTTTTGCATGCAACGTCTACTATTCACATATAAAACATTGTGTAGAAACTGTGTGTTTGGACTCGGCTTTCAGAAAAACCCAAACATTAATTAATTTTAATTTACTTTTCCGGATACAATATCTAAATAATATTATTTTTATAAATCTTCCAAGAATTTGTTGCTTTAGCGTAAGCGAATAAATTACGAAACTAACAAATTTTATATTAAATTACAAAAATAAAATACACAAATAACTCATTAAGTTATACACAATTACATATACCTGCATAAGTATAAATTCGCATGTAAAATATATGACAAAGCACAGAGGCGAATAATAATGTCAAGGGCGGATTTATTTAAATAGTTGCTTATTTAAATAGTTATAAAAAAAAAACAATTGGTTGTGGTGGTTTTTAGGCATTTCTATGAACTGGCAATGAATTAAATTGCAGTATTATTCAACATTAATATTGACCTTGAAATTTTTGCGGTATTCTAACTAATGAGATTTAACAAGGAAGTTAGGTATGAATAAAGAAAGATTTGAAAACAAAAAAATAATTCTATGTTTATAGAAAATGTTATTCAATATGCTTATTTTAATTACGTTTGCACTAAATATAATGATGTAATCAGTGGTGTAACTAACATTTTTGCGGCCGTGTTAAAAAAATTATGATTCCTCGGAATTAATTAGAACAATAAGTAATCAAAATGAAAATAAAAAACTAAATAATTAAATTAACTAAATTAAATTTAAAAAAAATAATATATCACGTTTTTAACACGGACTAAAAAGTATAAAATAATCTCCTAGCCCTGTACAGATTTATAACGCCATACAGAAAAACGTGTGGCGCATACAATAGATAATAGTAAGGAGTGTAAGGAGTAGCTGTCGTTGCTCCACGTTTTTCTCTATGGGGGTTATAAATCTGTATGGACTAAAAGAAATTATTTTATACTTTTTAGTCCGTGTTAAAAATCTGGTATATTATTTTTTTTATTTAAATTATTATTGTTAAATTGTATTTATACTCATTCTGTAGACTTTTGTCTTTTCAACACAATTTTTGTGATTTCAATAACTGTATATATATATATATATATATATATATATATATATATATATATATATATATGAAAATGACAGCCTGTATTAAGGTCAACAATCTATTTTTAATTTACACTATATATATATATATATATATATATATATATATATATATATATATATATATATATATATATTATATACACGTAAAACTTTGTAAATTGATATATACGTATACATTAAAACATATTTCTAACATTTAATGAATAGTATTATAAATATACACGACATACAAATTAATAAATTACTATAAAATATGTGAAAACTTTTAAAACACAAGTAGTTAAAACGAAATTTAAAATGATGATTACTAGTATAATGTCAAAAGTTTGTAATATTTCTATAGATAATTTTACATTATGATTTTAGCTAAATTTAGAATATTCGTTAAATAAAAATTACAAATACTAGTATATTTTACTTGCCAATTTACTAAAGAAATTTTGACACAAATTACAAATAATTTTTCTTTTCCGAAAATGTTAGTTTTAAAGTTTAATGTTCGTTACATACTTTTTAATTATTATTTATTAGCCGTATTTGAAATAAAGTACAATTTTCAATATCGGTTGAAATATAATTTAGAGTTAATAAATAAAAATTTCAATTTTTGTTTTCAAAGAATTAGTATTTTAGTTACTGCCGCAATATAACAAAAAAAAATTAGACTTTACACATGTTTTAGATTTAAATAGCCTAACTTAAAATATAAATTAAAAACCTCAAATCAAGAAAAATAGCCTACGGTGTGTAGAAAATCAGTATCTTATGCTATAAATGCATAAAGAGTTTATAGAATAATATATAATACTAGCATATGTATGAATGAATTACTATTGCAATATCAAATTAATGCTCAAAACATTGAAATTGATTGAAATAGATAAATTTACGAAAATAAAAAGCATCATATTTATACATAAAATAAAATTAGGTTTAATGCCACGATATTTTTCTAGTATATTAAAAACCTTCCGGGAAACGCCTACCTATCAAACAGGAAATGCTGAAAATTTTATATTAAAATCCAGAAATTACAAACGAACGCAAAAAAACTCTATATTCTTCAAAGCAGTGATAAAATACAAGGTTATATTTCTTGTATATATGTTATATGTTTCAATATTATTTAATATTAGTTTATACCTTTTTAATTACGTATTTTTTATAGTTATTTTTATAATTAATTGTATTTAAATGTATTCTTCATTAGCGCCAGCTATAATAAATATTATTATTATTAAATAATAAGTAACGGACGGAATTCAATCAATTAAATATTTTTATTATTTTCTATGCCAACGCTTCGGCAATCACTATTGCCTTCTTCAGGACTCTACAATAGATACAAATATGTATACATAAAAATACATTTATATATACATATGTAAAATAATATACAGAAAAACTGTACAAAAAACACACTTACAGCAGAATATAATTAGCCTAGTGGAACATAATTAGTGTTTAATATTATCTTAATCTTGGTCAGAAAATTAAAAATTAAAATTATCGTTATTATTATTACCATAATTTATATGGCAGTATTTTGACAGTACCACTTCGCTAAACAATCACAGCGCAGCTATCGGCAATTTCGGATGCCAATAAAAGAAAATAAAAAAAAAGAAACAAATATACTTATTTCATGCATTAAAAATGAACCAATATTATTACGTACACTGTAAAAATATAGTATATACATTTATCCCCCAATTTACACGGCACTTGTTTTACACGATTTATAAATTAATGAATTTCAAAAAACTGTGTAAAATGTATATTCGCATCAAGAAAACTCAAGTAATGAAAGTGACATCAGGAAGAGAAAACTGATAGTTCATAAAAGTGATGATAAACTTATAATTAACTTTTTAGGGCTCTTTTTTTTGTTCCTAATGTAAAATGAATTAAATATGTACTTATATACCTACATATATTGGTTATTTTATGAAGGAAGTATAATTTTAAGTTTTTCAAGATTTCTTACTTTTGTTTTACGTAAATAAATGACTGAATAATACACATTTTGGTTTTATTTTCGTTTTACACGGTTTTACTTAGCAAAATACAAGATTTCAATTTACACGGTTTTGTGAGGAACCTATTGTCAGTGTAAATCGAGGGATAGGTGTACTTACATAATTTTACATAACTATTAACAGTAAAATAACAGCATTTTGTAATTTTTACTGTAATAATTGCCGTAATATTATATTTTTTCTGTAACATATGTAAATTTACATCAGTTTTGTAGTGTATATCTATGATAAACTTACTTGCAGTTTGCAATGCAAACATAACCACAAATCCCGCTAAAATTGCCAATAATTGCCAAATTCCGTTATGTCGATTGCCCCGTTCCCTGGCTAGCACTTCAAAGAAGACAACATAGAGTAGGGTACCAGCTGCCATACCCTGCAGCACGGTTGATGTAACATCTTCGGAGGATTTACCGCTTTCACTTAACGCTATACCGATCCCAATACCTGTATTTATTTTCGTACGTTAAGTATTTTGTGTTAAGTTACCTACCGTAAGGTAAGTTGCGTTATCATATACATACGTTAATTTTATGGTGTTGAATGCGACTAATGGCAAAGTACTCGTACATAGTTAATTTGATTTTGTAACAGATATTTTCGAATGTATTTTACTTGTAAAATGATTGTTTAATATACAGGCTAGCCCAAAAGTCGCTAGACTATTTCGTATAACGAATAAATAAATACTAAATAAAATTCATTTCCAAGAAGTGTGCTTTCTGTTTATAAAAGAATAAATGTGAATTATTAATAAATAAAAAAGTTATTTGGGCCATCCTGTATATACATAGGTGTGTAAGTAGATCATAGAAGTATAACATGGATATGGAATGTTATTGTATAAAAGTTAAACAGATACTTGTAAAATGTTTTTTTTTTGAAAATTTAGAAACTTTAAGTAGTTTGAAGTACTTCAACATAATAATTATATTAAAATAAATAAAATAAAATAAAAAACGGTATATAACCGATAAAATTATTGGTTAACGGTTAATTAGTATCGAGTATTATATTTTAATACCGATTTTCGTTTTTTACCCGGTTTTTTAAATAATTAAAATCGGTTAATTTTGTGGTTAACTTTATAAAATAAGTCTGTGTATATAAAGTATATACTTTTGTCGAACTGTAAGTTCATTTTTACATTTTTACCGACCGATGATAAGAGAGGTATTGTAGTCAGACTAAATTTGACATATCGAGATTTTTGCAGATAAGCACAAATTAGGCTTATAGTAACACGAATCAACTGTTTTTTTTTTAATTATATAAACAAGTAGTATATAAATTTAGAGGTATAATTTTTTGTAAATGTTAATATTAAAATCATAACAAATGTCAATAAATGCTAAATATTTCATGGCCGAAACAAAATAGCATCATTGTTCGTTAAATTTTTAAACTAATTTTTTTTTGCCTTTAATAAAAAAGAAATACTTTTTTTTTAAATATGCGCCAAGATTATTTCTCTATGGTTCCGTTTACATGCAGTTTACAATTTTATTTTTAATTTTTACAATTTTAAATAAATGAGTTTTTCCTGCCGATTGTATTTTTCATTAATTATAAGTGAACGCAATAAACTAAAATTAAGTGTAAATCAAAGTTCAGAAACAATGTTAAAAATTGATGTATAGAATTAATGTAATTTGTAATTTATTACCTAATTAATTTTGCTTAATGTTAAATAGTTATAAATTAACAAACTTTATCGAATTAGGAATTTTTAAAAAACTACGTATTATAATAAAAACTTACATACCTATATTTTAAAACAGAGTATTGAAAAAACTTAATGCCACTAAATTAAAAAAAAAAAACTTTAAAATATTTTTTTTTTGATAACATATATTTAAAATATAAGATAGTTGTATTTAATATTTTGCGTATCACTGAATGAAAAAAATA
Source organism: Clivina fossor (assembly GCA_963966155.1). NCBI lineage: Eukaryota > Metazoa > Arthropoda > Insecta > Coleoptera > Carabidae > Clivina > Clivina fossor. The sequence goes on from OZ014566.1 coordinate 8,622,557, forward strand.
TATTTTTGTATCATTTATGTTTTGAAGTATTTTATCTAATTATTTAAAAATATAAATAATGATCCGGTTACCGTAAACACCTGTTGACATATATAGATCTTGTTATAAAATTTAACTAAGAGTTTTTTGTTTTATTTATTAATATTTTCAATATTAAATCATTTATGTTAAAGTTTTGTATTATTTTATTTAAAAAATTTACGTTTCGATTCATTAACATAAATTTCATCATCTGGAAAATAAATACAAATAACAAATAAAAAAGTAAGTAGGTAACAAAAATTATTAATCGAAAGAAACAGATTTTATTTAATTGGGTATCTATATATTCATTAAATATTAATTATATTTAATTTAAGAAAAAAACGTAAATTACTATAAAATAATAAATAAAATTACTATTATAAAATAAAAAATATGATAAAATATTTCCCGAAATACAATTTTCAATTATCGGCAAGTAAAATATCATCTTTAATAATATCCATATTTTCAAATAATTTCTATTTGTTATTATAACAATCACGTCGAAGAACCAATTTCATAAATATATGTCGCATTTAAATACCTCCTGCATTAATATCATTTTAAATTTACATAATATTAGCAATAAAACAAAATTATCTGATTACCAAAATTCCAGGTTGCGAAACTTTGCAATCAACTCGCCTCACGTACCTGCCATTATACGCATTCCTATTCACACCATTTATTACTAATACCAACCTACAGGAGTGACAATTGCAAAAGTCCCTAGATAAATCATCACTAATGTCATCTTCGTCCTGGACGAAACCAACTCCATACCCACGCAGAACGCTATTACCAACTTATGCGTTGCAATTGCACCAAACAGGTACCAAACTTTAGCTACACCGTTCTCTAATCCTACGGCGAGTCCTTCGAAAACTGCATGGAAACTTAAAGCCATAACAGCTAGCAATCCTCGAAAGGAATTCTTCATTGACTCATCAACATGTGCATGGCTATGATTCCCTTTATGATTATGTTTCGCTAATGTCACATTAATCGCAGCTTGGGAATTTAATAAGCCTTGATTGGAATTCGTAATACAACTGATATTCACTTCCTCCGATTTACTTAAGGATACTCTAGGAATTGATAGGTCCTTCTTGGGACATCGTAAGGATAAGCTCCTGTGTAAAACTGCATGTTCATGCTCCATTTTTCTATCAAGGCACATATGTACTAACTCTTCAATTAGATACACAAAGAAAAATCCAGCACAAAATACTAAATCTGATATGGATATGCCGTTGCTCATTTTTGGGATTTTGTGTATTTGTTCCAAATATTGAAAGCTTTCTCGAACTTCTGGCTGAAGGTGTAGAAATGTTGTAAATAATAATACTCCGCCTCCGAAACATAATAAGAGAGATAATAATAAATGTTTTTCCTCGTCTGGTTTACGAAGATTCATAAATTTGGTTAGCTTAAGTGGAATAATTCCGATTGTAAATGACGCTACACCTAGTACCGTCATGGCAACTACTTTAGCCATTAGTAAATTTTCATGCGAACTATCCATTTCTGTTGTACTATTGTGTAGTAAATAATTTTCTGTTGGTTCCATTTTGAACTTTTTACTGCTCTTTGTAACTAACAAGTCAGTTCTTATTTGGTAGCAATTTTCATTGCTATAGAAAGTTATACTTTCAGATGAATAGCATCAAATTTAATTATGAATTTAAACATTTCACTACCACGTACGTAATTATAGTTTTTAACTATAATATTCTGAAATGAAAAAGAAAGTAATTCTTTATATTTTTGTTTAGATTCGTAATAAGGTATATGCATTTTACATTAGTTTTTCAAAGTTATTAAGTCAATAGATGTAAAGAAGAAATTGCATCAAAAAAGACCTTGTTCGTAATGATATATTAATTGAATATTTCATAATGTCAACATTAAAATTTCTATAAGTAAGTATACATAATTATTTGAATAATTTTTTTGCACAAACACTGAAAAAAATATTGCTTTAAAACCAACGTTTTTACTAATAATTTAAAAATAAACAAACCTTTGATGTGTAAAATTTGGGTTTCTAAAATAGAAATAATTTTTTTAATAAAAACAATGAGTCTTAATATAACTATATAACTATTTTCAAAGTTTTGTATAAAATTATTTACTATCTGATTTGGAAACAGTCGTTTCTGGAAAAAATTGAAATATAAAATAACCAAATACGTATGTATTTTTTCCTAGATTGTTTCTAAATGGTTTCAAAATAGTTATACTATAACTTACTATTATTTATTTTTATTTTAAAAATTATTTCTATTATTAAATTCAGTTCTACAAAATCAAAAGTATGTTTATTTTTGAATTAATAGTAAAAATGTTGGTATTAAAATAGTATCCCTTTCAGTGTATATTTAAAATTAAGAATACTGTGATATCACAGTTGACTTTCAAATATCATTTTAATTAAGTTTTGTTTTTGTTTTTAATTTAAACATTTTTATAATAAATAAAATAAAATAATACAAACACTAGGTTTTATTTTTTTTTTAGTATTTGTTTATAAGCAATCGCTTGATATTAATATAAACTGATAAAAAAACATACTGTTTACATGTTTTTTATTTGTATTACAAAAAGTGTTATTGTAACATACATCTATCACAATATTGTAAATTTTGAATTTATAAAATTTTCTGGACTGTTATACCGTGTTCGCCGTGAATTATTCAGTCACCAAGCACTAAGGATGCCATCTACGATGTATGGCAAAACGTCTGAGACGAAGATAGATCGAACACGAAATACTAGCTCAGAAAATTCCTTAAATTCAATAGATACCGGTCGTGAAAGCCTGAAAATTACTATTGTATTTTTTTTCTATTTTATCTAATAAATGAGTCCTCAACATAAAATAGATTTTTTATTAATTTAGTAATTCTCGATGTAATTTAAGATTCCAATTCTGTCTTGACTTTTGTACGACCATATTTGGTAAAAATTTTGATCTATTGTTTCAAATATACATGTAAATAAATAACAATTTCTTTTAATTAAATTTCAATCTAATTCAAATTACATCAAACCATAAACAGCTTTAATAAATAAAATTTCGCGTCCTCATACCAAATTAATTAATAATCTCTTTCTGTAATTCCATAAAAGGAATTAAAATTCGAAAATTTTTAATCTCCATAAATGAATTTCATATAATATCTAAAATTGAATTAAAACACAATAATAGTCCTTATCTGGTAATCTATTAAATGCCAAAATAAAACGTTTCGTACAGTCCTATTTTCAAATAAAGTTAGTAAAGATAGAGAATTTCCTAAAACCATTCTCTTTTTCTCTTTAATAGAATAATTTCATTTTAACTCCATTTAAGAGAAATAAGACATTGTGTGTTAGAACAGGAACGGATTAACTATTAAACAAACTAAGCATGTACCTAGGGGCATTAAGAGAAAAATGGCACCAAGAATAAATTGTTGAGCATATAACTGTTCAATTTTATATTTCATTAAAAAAAAAAAACAAAAAACAAAAGATTATTAAATGATTTATTATTGTTTATATATTTAAAATTATAAATTTTTTGCGGACACTGTATATAATTTTCAGGGCTTTAAACCGTAATATTTTTCGTACCGGTTCAATTATATATATATTTTATATCGGTTCGGTTCCGGTTTTTGTTTCGGAAAAAATAACGGTTTTTTTCAGTTTTCGGTTCAGCTCCGGATGTTTTATTTAAAAAAAAAAATTATTGTTTTTATTTGTATTATAAACTTAATTTCTACAGTAATTTAGAATATTTTATTCCTACTTTTATAACATAAATTGATACGATAATATAATATGAATAATAATTATTAATTAATTAAAGGTTATAATAATTAGAAGTACATATAATATATGATAATAATATAATTTATTATTCGAAACTTATGTAGTTTGTTTGTATGCTCTAATTATATAATAATAAGTAACATATTTTAACGTAACAAATTCTTGTATACAAGTTTTTATTTATTTATAATTAGAAAAAATAAAAATTACCTCTGATTATTAAAATATTTTCCAATGTATTTTCATGTAAACTACTTAAAGATTTTTAATTGCAAAGTTATTATGAAAAAATACACATGCCTTAAAGTGATCCCTAGTTTCATTTTCAATTTAAATAACTCAGTATTCATCCAGAAAAAACAAACCAAATACTTTTTCATGTAAGACGAATTGTAACTTGCGACTACGCTACGAGACCCCAAAAATGGAAAAAAAAGACAACTGACGTGAAGAGTAAGAATGTGTTAATGCGCATGTTTCAACATGTACCGAATCGAAATAATTTAAAATAATATAATTTAAAAGTATTAGATACAAGACATTCAAATTTTATAAGTATACAGGGTCCTTAAAGGTCTTAGTCCGGCCCTGGCCAGCAGTTAAAATCGGAATTAAGATCTTTTCCACGTTGTTCTGCCACCCCGATAAGAAAACATTTTGGTACGAATTTTCTATTCTAACAGACAGCCCAAGTTAATATTTCACTACCGTCACGAACACGGAAAAGAGTGATATTGGACTATATAAATGGAGAGTTCTTATCAAAATTTAACGAAGTACTAAAGTTTGATAAATATAAGGACAGGTGTTTGATGTATAAGTATTGCTGAATTATTTATCGATTTAAATATTCAGAATTGCTTTTTAGGATATGAAAATGATATGGATATGAAATTCGTAAAAGTTTATAAATTTAAAATATTTCAATTTTAGTTATACTCACGGCATGAAATCAGTAAAAGAAAACCGGTTAATTAAATCGGTTAAACAATATTTTTGTAAATATTCTGAGAACATTCTCTTAAAAATCGGTACTCATTAACCGAAAAAAAATATACCGTTTCTTTTTATTGCTAACTATACAATTATCACATTAAACTATTTTATAAAAAAATCAATTAATTACAATTACAATTAACTAGGAAGAGTCGGATACAAAATAGATTAGTGTAGGATGAATGTAAAATTGAAAAAAAATGTTATTGCGAAAATTGATGTTAGTCAATTAAGATGGTTCCGACATCTTGATCGAATGCCTAATGAACGTTTGGTTAAAAAAATTTATATAAATGATTTTGAAGGTATACGTATGCAAGTGGACGTCTGATAAATAGTTGGAGTAGTATGATTGAGAGAGTGGCTTGCGTGAGCGAAAGTTTCCAAGTAGCCGGAATAGAAGAGCATGTATGAGAGGAATTATGAATGTGAATGAAGCTAAAGTTGCTTGTTTTTAATTATTTTGAGCAAAACCCTTTAACCAATCTAAAAAAAAATTATGCAAATCTATACATTATAATATTATTAATTAATGCTAAAATAGATAATAGATAATGTAAAAAAAAAAATAATCAGTGAAATGTAAAATATATACGACCTTGTATCCACTAAACATAGACAACATTAGTTACAATAAATTTTAGATTGCAAATTTGCTGAATCTTTGTTATAGGTAAGTTTTAATTAATTTTTAATTAGATGTCTCGTTTAAATTAATATTTTTTTCATATAGTATGTTTGTTTTTCCTGAATAATTAAATCTGCTGAAATACAATCTAATTTGTATTGTGTTTATTGTGAAAATAATTGGAAATTCTATTGTTTTAAATTTTAAGATAGAAAATTCAATACAAAATAGTTATTTACAAAGATTTTTTAAGATTATTTTTAACTTTCGTATAATGCGGTTATTGATCGACGTCCAATGTAAGAAACAATTTTTGCATGTCTCATTGAACTATTTTTGAAATTTTCTATTCAACTATAAATATTTTGGAACTCAATATAAACTTATGTTTTAATATTAATTTAAAAAAAATGTATTATCGGTGGTCCCATGGTAACGAGTATAGTACACTAAAGTTTGTCAAATCAAATTGTACTCATTTTAAAAAATTTTATTAATGAGTTTTATTGACTATTTAGGTGATTTGGAATGCAATATAAAATAAGATTTTGATATGAATATACAAAAAATATATTATTGATAGTTCACTAAAATTTGTCAAATTAAATTGTATTCATTTCAGAATTTTTAATTAAGAAATTTTATTGAAAAAAATATGAATTATTTAGGTGATTTGGAATGCAATATAAACCAAGATTTTGGTATTAATATACAAAAAATATATTATTGATAGTCCGGTGGTAGCGTATATAATTAGTACACTAAAGTTTATCAAATCAAATTGTATTCATTTCAGAATGTTTAATTAAAATTTTTTATTGAAAAATATATGAAATATTTAGGTGATTTGGAATGCAATATAAAACTAAAACTTCCATAAAAGTTCTATTGTGTTTTATTTTATATTCTGATTTAAAATAAAACTTTTTTACCTTGAAATGATGACAGTTTTTCTAGTTTTGTAGTCTTTTTGTAATTATGTGATCGTATGTTTGTAAATAATTTAATATGTTTTGCGGTTACAAAAATAAATAATAAACTTTAGAAGACTTTATAAAAAAGTACAATTATTTTGCTTCTATTAAACAGTCTAAAAGATTATATTTTAAATAATTTATAATTTAATTTTTTTATTTGTATCACTTTTATTTGCATTTTTATTGCAATGTAGATTATATTATTTGAATAATTTGAACAATTTTAAATTATTTAAATCCAATATTTATGTTATTTTTATAGTTTTTATATGAATATGTTTAGAAATTTCTGATCTTAACAAATAATCTATTTACAATATATGCATTTTTTAATAATTATATACCTACGCAATAAACAGAATTTAAAATGTATCTAGTTAGAGATAAAAATGGTAATTAATTTTTTTTTAAATATTTTGATATTATCTGATTTTTAACTACTCTGTTTTCAAATACAAAATAGATATTATTAATTTAAAATTAATCTGTGCCATTCAATAATAGTTTAAAACATAGTAGGACTATTTTTAAATACTTCTTTTGTTTAGCTAATAATAAAATTTCCATATAATTCAATTTTAATTAATCATTCTATATATATATATATATATATATATATATATATATATATATATATATATATATAACAACAACAAAATATATAAATAAAATATAAAAAAAAAACACATCAGTATTTTTACAGTTGAGTCATCATAATAAAATATTAACAAAAAAAAAATATTTCACCTTGAATTCTCACCCAATAACCTCTTTTAAACTAAGATTATGCAAATTTTACTATAATTAATATCTTGGCAATATCTATTCCAAATTATAAATATATTTATAAATTTTACAAATTAGAGTAACAGATCAATGTAGAATTGCAGTTACATTTAAAATATTTGAAATTTGTAAAAGTTGTTTCGATTTATCAGTCCAAAAATATTGTAAAGTGATTGTTTTATATATATTTATATATAGCTGCGTGTTTTAAGGTCACTAGAATTTATTGATCTATATTTTTAGTATTAAATAATTATGTATTCAGTTTTCAAAGTACACTACTAGAAATAGTACATTTTGTTGCCATGTACTTTCATGTAATTTTATATAATTTAAAATAAAACTGCTTTAGGTTATAGTTCTGTATTAATATTTATTAATAATCTACGTTTCGTTGAACTCAACGCACGTCTTTATCAGGAAAAAAGATAAAATGACATTTAGAAAAAATAAACAGAACGAGTTACTAGGTAACATTATCAATAAAATAAATGAGATTTAAAAAGAAATTAAAGTAAAACATACATTTTTTTTATTATATAAATAAAAAAATATTAAATACTACAACTGAGTCAAATATATACATCCCATTCTAGAAACTGTAATTTAAAATTTAATAGCATATGATCAATCAAAGTTAAATTTAAATTAAATATAAATAAACTTATCACTTTCACAAATTTAACTGATGCGTAAACTTAGTAACCGTTTAGTCGAATCTAATTGCAGCACTATTATAAATAGGCATATCATTAACCAGTTCAGGAATTTCTTGCACATAACCCGTATGATAAGTATAAATTATGTTATATATAAAACGAAACACCTGAACTTGAAATAAATAAAATATTTCTTTTTATATTATGTGATACATTTCATTATAAAACTATGACTAACAAAAACGATGTTACAGTTACAAAATGTTAAATAATTTTTGTAAATAAATAAACAATATACAGTATGAATGTTTTAACTGACAAATACAGTATATACACCTTTATTGATTATTTATTATCTAATTCCGACATGAATTTGATGGATTCAAGAAAATTTAGAAAATCAAAAAAAAATTCTTTTAAGTAAAAAAAGGTCTTATAAGTGACATAATAATTCTTTTCGTTTTAACTGGAAACAATTAATTTGTTTTAAACTTTAGTAATCTACTACTTAATCAACATTGTCCATATAGAAAAAATGTTTGAAGTTATCACCATGTTGTTCTCGCTCGATTTGCAGCAGCCTATCAGCATCCTATTGATCACATCATCATTCAATATTAACATATCGTTATGCTATTTTAAAGAACAAGGCAAGAATAAGAAAATTTTTAGTTAATTACTGATAACAACTTTGCTTGTCAAATAATAAACGTAATAACAATTGAACAATACTGATTAATTAATAGATTACTAGAGTTTAAAACATATTAATCATTTCCAGTAAAAACTAAAGGAATTATTATCTCGCTTATGAGACGACTTTTACTAAAGCGTTTTAAGATTTATCGACAGCACACCTTGCACTGTCGCCCCCCTAAAAGGATATTATATATATATATATATATATATATATAATATATATAATATATATATATATATATAATATATATAATATATATATATATATAATATATAATATATATAATATATATATATAATATATATATATATATATATATAATATATATATATATATATATATATATATATATATATATATTAAAATAATTTAGTATTACAAACCTCAAAAGAAACATTTAAGAATAACTATAAACAATTCATTTAAGTACTTATATAATAATTAAAATATTCCATAATAATTCGCCTATATAAATCTTAATAAATAAGAAATAAAATTTCGTTAAGGAATTATTTTCTCAATAATAAAATATTATCGATATTAATAAATTAAATTTTATGTCCAATAATTTTTGACAGTTTATAAAAATTATTTACGCAAAAGTTTGCTAAACATTAGATTTTATCGTGTTCTTAATAAAACCTATTAAAATCAAATTTGGAATGTGTTGAAATTCTATCGAATTTGTCACTATTTAATTACTTATTAATTAAGCAAATATAATTAACAAACGGATTGGCGGAAGTATATGTTAATTACTTGTAATGGAAGTAAATAAAATGTCCAGTAAAAAATGGCATGCAAAGAATTTTCCTGGTTTATGTATTTACGGATTTCCTGTTAGAGATTTTTTTTTCTGTTATGTTTACAATTGTATGTTACGCCCTAATCATGTAATTGCCCCGTTCGTGAACTGCTTGTTATTTGATTAACAACTTAGGACTCAGTTTCATAAACGATAAATAAATTAACTTCGCAAGTAAATATTAATCTCCTACTAAATAATCTTGAGAACAAATGTTACTTGAACAATTTTCTACCAAATTATTATTATTAACAACAATTGCAACAATTTTATATATTGGTAATGAGAGTAGTACACTTAATTTACAATTGCTTCAAAATAGGATCATGCTGCGTTGTAATAGATACGAACCCATTAACAATATGTTAATAAAACTAAAATGGTTAAATATTAAATCTTTCTTAGAAATTTTTATATTTACAATGCAACATTTAATAGTAATATGCATAATTATGATGTTAGAAATCCAGATAATTTTTATATTACTAAAAACACTAAAAGTAGTACTACTAGTAATATATTTTACAATGAATTACTTGAATAGAATAAAAATAGAATAAATATATTAAAGGTTCAAAAAATTGAAAAACTTTCAGTTTATAATTAAATTTTTTTACTTTAATAAAGTTAATGCAAGTTAATAATTAAGTTGACAATTTGATAAATTATAAATATTACCAATTATATAAATATTATGCTATATTTATATACTGTAATTTATACTGCAATACTTGACGTAATATTATATTTTTTCTGTAAAAATATAGTTACGAAATATGTAAATTTACATAAAGTTGTTACAATGATGTAATTAATTAATCAAAAAGCTAAATAAAGTTGAATATTATTATTATAACATATTTTTAATACCACTAGATTAAATTTATTTTCTCTTTTTAATATAGATATCTATACAGTAAATACATCTAAAATAAATTTAACCACGCTAGTATAACCGGGCCTTAAAACTAAATTCATTTGTCTTCATCTTCTCTAAAGAAACTAACCTTTTAAATTAACCTAGCATACAGTAAGCCCCCATTAAATTTTTGATGTACATATTAATTTTACCGATAAGTTCAAATTAGGTAAGTTATTCAGATCGATCTGTTTTAACCTATTATTGAATAAATAATTTTATTTATTTGTACAATTTTATTTACAAATTTTCACGTTAAATTGGGTCAGTTCAGTGACATTCTTATTGAAACCAATATTGTTTTATTTTTCCTAAAGAAATAATTCATATACGTTTACTTAAATATTTAAATTACAAACAAAAAAAAAAAACAATTTAATACTATCAAATTAATTTTGTAAAATATAAATAAGTATTCATAAATTTGCATTTAAATTGAATTTACAAAAAAAAATGAGTTATTTAAAAACTGAATATGAAAAATAATTTACAAATTTAATATAGTAAAAAAAATCTTTCAGAACTCATTATATTTAAATAAAACGGTTTTGGGTTATAGTTCCATATTAATAGTTATTAATAGTCGATGTTTCGACGAACTCAACGTACGTCGATTATTAATAAATATTAATACAAAACTTTAACCTAAAGCCGTTTTATTTTTTCACAAATTTAATTTTAACTGAAATGCAATGTTAGAGTAGTAGTTGGAGTGGTATGATTAAAAGTGTTTTGCGTGAGCGAAAGTTTCCAAGTAGTAGAAATAGAAGAACATATATGAAAATAATTATGAATGTGGATGAAGCTAAAGTTGCTTGTTTGGATAGGGATGTTTGGAGGAAACTGATTTCGGGATAATGGAAAGAATTTGTGCCACACCCTTTGGTCATATGGCGTGATTGGTGATTTTGTATGTATGTATGTATGAATTTAAGTTTTATATTAAAATATTAAATATACATTCGTCAAAAATCTGTATTCATTTTGTAAAAGTTCTGTAATATTTTATTATCAGAAAAATTTTCTAGAACATTTAATTATAGCACTTATCACAAGAAAAAATTAATTTTTTAATTTACTTAGTCGAAAACTATGTTTAATTTTTTTGTTATCTTAAATAAATAAACATAAAACAATTTAAAACTATACACAATAGAATTCCGATATCGAAGCGTAGGAGAAGAAAATTGTGTAGAAATAAAGTTATTACTACAAATATCAGATTGGAAGAAAAGGAACAAATTGGCATTTAGACAATACAGAGAAAAGAAAACTGCAAAGCGATTGGACCAACACTTACCCTGGTAATAATAAACAAAAGTTAACATCTAACTGGAGAATAAATTTAAGTTACCGTAGTGTATCTATGTTAACAGAATAGGTTTATTCCTAATATAAATAATCAAGTAATAAAAAAAATATCGAATTTTAACACTGTGTACAGCCATTTCTATCGGAAGTACAGTGCAACATAAGTGGTTTGCGTTTATTTAATAAACTTTAGAGAGCTTGCGTAAAAGGTAGTGACCAGCTAATTGCCAATATTTTTTTGTCTATTATTCAATTAAATAATGAATTAACAAACACAAATTACACGAATATACCAGAAAAACACAAAAAGAGAAACATAAATTAGAAATATAAACTAATAAACAAATAAGCGAATCTATGAACTAAACTAAAACTAACAAAATCTAACAAATAAAGCGATCTGGAGGTCTCTGACACGTTAAGCGTGACTTATCTAAAGCGGAAGATGCATCATGAGAAAAATACAAAATTTACTCAAAAAACTAAATTGTTATCTTTTAAGAAAGAAACAGCAAAAAATCTAAATTACTTCAAAATATTTCCAAGAAATATTTTTGGTTTGTCGCAAACCCTGATACATAAATCTTTCACTAGATCAAATCTAACAAATACAAAAATTACTTAGTTTCAGAAATATGTATAAGGTTACAATAACCACATTGCACAAATCTGCTCTGTCACAATAGTATCCGATGAGTATGTGTTGTAAGATCTCCTTGTAAGAGACCAATAAGCGAAGATATGAGATTGCGTAAATGGAAATAGATAGGTTATACCAGAGGTGGGGAACCTGCGGCCTCGAGGCCGCATGCGGCCTCCGCGAGGTTCTTGTGCGGCCCTTTGCCACCTAGTACAAAATGGTAAAGTTCGTTTCAAACAACTATTGTACATCAACGCCATGACAGTTGCGCGAAAAATCCCGCCAAAGACAGTCATATTGTAACATGACGTCAGAATACTAGTCTGAAACGGACTCTAACACGCATGAGCGAGGCTCTGGCCCACAGACCATCCGTTTCAGACTTGGACACTCAATGTTAGCGCTAGCAGCGCTAGCAGCGCCAACTACCTTGTCTAAGAAGTAAACAAAACTCGGTTTCAGATCTCCCATTTGAGTGTCACACCTTGCTTTGGCTTCTCTGACTCGCATCTCTCAACGCTTCCCTGTTGCGATCTTCAGCAAACTGTAGTTAACAGTGCGTGCTTATAACAGTTACACGGTTTTATTGTATTTCTAGAAAGTATACACTTTGTTAAAGATATTATTTTATATTCGTTTTTTTATCCATCATGTCAAATAGTAAGAGAAGAAAATTAGGTGATGAAAACAGAACATTTAATGTAGAATGGGAGTTAGATTTTTTCTTTACTGCTGAGAAAGATAAAATGATGTGTTTGTTGTGCAATACAGTTTTAAATACATTAAAAAAAGCGAATGCAAATAAACACTATTTGACTCATAAAGAACATAAATATTTCGCTTTAGAAGGTGAATCACGAAAAGCTGCACTTCAAAAGTTGAAAAATGAGAAGCATCATCAGCAGGCATCTTTTAGTGCCTTTGTAAATCAAAATTCCGCTGCAGTTGCTGTTACGTATAAAATAGCACATATACTTGGAAAAAGGGGCAAACCATTTAGTGACATTGAAATAATTAAAGAATGTATTGTTGAAGCAGTGAGTATGTTAGATCCAAGAAATGTCGACAAATACAAACAATTACCTCTTTCAAGAAGAACTATAACAGATCGACAGCACGAATTAGCGCAAAATGTAACAGAGCAACTTCATACAATTATACAAAATGAAGATGTTTATTTTTCAATTGCTTTAGATGAAAGCACTGATAAAACAGATTCGGCACAAGTTTTATATTTTATTCGTGCTATAACTAAAGATTTTCAATGTTACGAAGAACTACTTGCGTTGGGTACACTAACTGGAAGAACTCGCGGAGCCGATATTTTCGAAAACTTCAAAGAAGTATGTAATAAATTACAATTGAATGTCAGTAATTTAGTCAGTGTCTGCACCGATGGCGCACCTTCCATGAGAGGCAAAAAAGAAGGATTCGTTGCTTTGTTAAAAAAGGAAAACTTAAACTTGAAAAAATTGATATCATTTCACTGCATTTTGCATCAGCAAAATCTTTGCGCAAAATCTACCATTTTGCAAGACACTCTGGATAGAACCATTGCCATTGTCAACTATATTCGCGTAAATGCAATGCGTCATCGTGAATTTCGGCAGATGCTCTCTTTAGATGAGGAAACGTATAGTGTTGACCTACCATACTACTGCAAGGTTCGCTGGCTATCAACAGGTCAGGTTTTGATAAAAGTTTTGTCTTTACGACGACAAATTTTAAACTTTTATCAAGAACAAGGAAAACAATGTGATCTATCAGATGAAGTATTTCTCAGAAACCTTGCATTTTTGTCTGATATGATGACAAAACAAAACAATTTAAATATTTGCCTGCAAGGTGAAACAAGGTATATTTATGAAATGTGGCAAAAGATCCAAGCGTTTAGAAAAAAATTATCATTTTTCAAAACATTGCTTTGTCGATCGGAAATATCTGCACAACACTTCCCGGAGCTAGCTAAAATGTTAAATGAGCAGAACAATGAAAATAAAATATTCGATGAATATGTAGGTGTCTTGGATTGTTTAATAGAAGAGTATTCTAATAGATTTTCTGATTTTGACGAGCACACTCCTGCTATGAAATTGGCATTTGAACCACATTTAATAGATATATCCGAGGCTCCTGCAGAACTACAAATGGAGTTAATTGATTTAGGGGAAGATAGTATCATCAAATCCCTTTTTAACGCTAAAAAGGATCCCATAGAAATCTGGAAAAATGCTGTTGAATATCCATGCCTTCGAGAACATGCTCGCCGTTTACTTTCCTGCTTCGGAAGTACCTACTGTTGCGAGACATTTTCTCTCATGTCAAAAATAAAAACAAATTTAAGAACGCAAATTACAGATGCACATTTAGAGGATCAATTAAAGCTGTGTGTTACGAAGCTTGATCCAAATATACAATTACTGTCAAACAAAAAACAAAGCCAAATAAGTCACTAACTTAGTGAATAAAAAAATATTTTTTATTGTATTTTTTATAATATTTTTATATTATTTTATATGTATATTATATTTAAAATTTTGTAGTATTATATTTTATTTTTTCTATATAATGCAATAAATTGTTAAATCTATAGAAAAACTATAATAATTTCACAAAAGTCACTCTTAGGTCAATCAGCTTATGCGGCCTCTCTTATTGCTGCCTAATTTAAATGTGGCCTCTAATGGTAAAAAGGTTCCCCACCTCTGGGTTATACCATCAACAACGTTGCGAAAAAGACCTTACTCTGGAATCCACAATGTTCCAGGAGAAAAAGGACGCCCAGTCATAACATGAAAAAGGTCCATCTTAAATGAAGCTAAAGAAGCAGGAAAAACTTGGTCGAAGATACAGCTCTTAGCAATCAACAGAACAAGATGGAAAGCTTTTATAGAAGTCTTATATTCCGGACAGGAATAAAAGGACATTATATATATATATATATATAAATATATATATATATATATATGTGTGTGTGTGTGTGTGTGTGTGTGTACGTGTGTTGAAAAGTTGGAAATAAAATAATTTAAAATATATTTTAAATATTAACGAAAAACATCGATAGTTTTTGCTTAGACAATCACGCAATGTATCTGTGCAGATGTGGCACAAACTCTTTTCATTCGAGTAAAAATTAATTTTCGCCAAACATTTCTATCCAGGCAAATAACATTCATAATACATCTCATACAAACTTTATTAAATACTAAAAATACTTTATTAATACTTTATTAAATAATTAAAAAATAAAAATTAATATATCACGTTTTTATAACGGACTAAAAAGTATAATAACTATGACAATACTTGTAAGAATTAAACCGAACAACATGGGGCGCATGCAATAGATAGTAGTATTAAGTATTGTCATAGCTATAAAAAAATCACAATCACAAATTTTCAGGACAATCTGCATGGGTCAGAAATCTGTATGGGGTTATAAATTTGTATGGGGCTAAGAGAAATTATTTTATACTTTTTAGTCCGTTTTAAAAACGTGGTATATTAAAAAAAATATTTAAATAATTATCTTCTGCTTTTTAGTATTGTGTGCGTATGTGTGTGTTCTGTATTTTCTGTATTTGCTAAATACATAAATGTACGGAATTCGTGAATATGGCACAAGATAAAATTAATATTTCTGATATTATTAATTAATTAATTAGTTAATATTGCATTGTCATCCAGTTCCGAGATATGTTAAAAGTTTCAAGTCTAGCTCATCGGGAAGTTAGTTTAAAATCGATTGAATCGACAGCGAATTAATAAAAACGTGTTAAAATAAAACAATTTCAAATTTATGATAATAAATTTCTTGCTAATTCTTAAATAAAACGCATGTGTAATTTGTTTCTACACTGAGTTGTATGTTATTATAACTTATTTTTCAAATAAAACCGCACATTTCTAAATATGTAATTTCTAAGTCTATTATGTTTTTGTAATTAAAGTTAAGTAATATATAAATAAAGTATAAACAATCTATTTTGACACGCATGTCTTAGCAAGTACTTATATAATTATTTTTTTAATATTTTTAATCCACACGTAATTTTGAAATAAAACTCGGCATTGTAGACTGATATTATAAATAAACAAAGCATTATGTTTCTGTTATAGACCCAGTAATAAATCGAACAAAATTAACATTTTTACCTAACCTAGTACAATATAAATAAATGGCTGATAATAGCTATTGGCTAATAATAATATTTAAGTAACAAGTGTGTAAAGATTGGTTTTATGACATGAGTTCGGAAATTTTGAGACAGTTAACAGTTAAAAGACTTCCAATGGTCATAAAGAAATTTAAGCTAAACTTTTCCTATTATTTATTTAAGTAGTGACCAGAATTAAAATTTACGTAAAGTTCATTTTATTTGATTAGTATTATTATTTATTTTAATTTAATAATTAATTTAATAAAGTATAAATATTTATAACGTACTCAACGTACGTCTTCATCAGGAAAAATGACATAAATTACATACATATACAATTTTTCAATTCATTTTTGTTATTTTTACACATACATGTATTGATATTTCTTTTTTTATATTTTAGAATATAGTCATATAGTTAGAATATACACGTTACTAGGAAACAGAAATTTATAAAATATAACTGATTTAAATAAAATTTGGCTTCCTTTAATTGAAAATTTATAAATTTCATGATCTAGTTACTTATTTTGTTATCTAGTAACTTGTTTCTATGTTCTATTTATTTACTGTAAATGTCATTTGTATCATTTTTTCTGATGAAGTACGTAGACTTCGTCGATTATTAATAAATATTAATATAGAACTACAACCTAAAACAGTTTAATTTTAATATAATGAGTTCTAAAAGATTTTTTACTATGCTACTTAAAGTTCTTTAAATTTAAAAAATTAAGTTAAATTTTATAACCAGAATATCTGTCAAAGTTTGTCAAAGAGCTAATAAATCATCCACTATATAAACACGAAAATGAAATATTATTTATAAAGCACTTAAGCCTTTCTCACGTAAATTAAACCTTCTTCATATAAATTAAGCCTACGTATAATATTCCATTAAAATACTGAAAGCTTACAGCATATTTTTTTTTTTTTAAAAGTGCCTACATATAATTCAATTCCTTAATATTTATATTTATATAAAACAAAGTTTTTGATATATACAGATATTTCAAGCAAGTTTAATTCGAATATGACTCAATAACTCTATACTTTCAAATACAATTAAAAAAAAAATGTAAAATGCATATATATTAAAAATAAAATATACTGTCGTATAATTAATAATAGTAGTTAATAACTTATCATACCTATTTAAACGAATATATTCGTAAATCATAACTTGATCTTCATTTGTCACTTTAGTACGCAAACAAAAACAAAAACACACCAATCTTCAACTGTTACACTTATCCCACAGCACACTGTTCGACGAAAGAGAATATAAAAAAAAGTCACCAATAATCACGTTCTATTAAAAACAATTATTATTAAATAATTTAAAAATGACCACTCTGTAAGTTATTTATGCCCAGTTAAAACGATGATATTTTATGGTCGTTTTAAATTGCCGTAGAGCCACAAGTCTCAAATCTTTCGGGTTCTGCAACACCCAGAGTTCACAGTGGCTCTGGAGTGACAGAATCGTTTGAGGAGTTCAGTATTATATGGAGTTTCATGTGAATGTGCCCTATAGCCTGGGTGTTGTGTTGGCCTCCATACGACCAACTGATACTCTCACAAAATGTGTTTCCTCTTTCGTGTAGTGATTGCACAGCCGTATATAACGTTACGGTACAGTGGTTCTCAACATGTTTGCCATTGCGATAGAACGAAAATAATTTACCTTTTTTTTATATTCGTCGAATGATATATTTTTAGTGTACAGAAAATTGGTGAGTAATTCTATTTGAAATATTATCGTATTTTGTGGTTATGTAAAAGAATTGAGTAATAAATAATATTGATAATAAAACTATTGTCAGTATAATGATTTTTTTATATACCATTACTATAAGATTTTATAACTAATGTATGGTTATTCCAAGTTTAGAGATAATGACAACAAAAATTTATTAACATAATAAAAAATTAAAATAAAACTGCTTTAAATTCAAGTTTTGTATTAATATTTATTATTATCGACGTTTCGACAAACTCGACATGCACCTTCATCAAAAAAACTGATATAAATGACATTACAGTAAATAACAGAACATAGAAACAAGTTAATATTTTACGATTTAGTTACTTATTTTGTTACCTAGTAACTTGTTTCTATGTTCTGTTATTTACTGTAGTCAGTTTTCCTAATGAAGACAGACATAGAGTTCGTCGAAACGTCGATTACAATAAATATTAATACAGAACTTTAACCGAAAGTAGTTTTATTTTAAAAACATTTTATATTTGTCAATATTATGGGACAAAACGTCTGTTTGTCTCATATCACAAAAACGTAAATTTCAATGTTCAAAGTTTCTGAACTGAATTGATTATAGTAAGGATATGGAACCAAATTAGAATTTATATTTCCGAAATTATTAAAATTATAACATCCACGATTGTTAAAATGGGATAGAAAACAAATAAACCAGAAATGGCGTATGGAATAAACCAGAAATTGACTGACTAAAAATATTCTTTTTATTGAGAAAATTAATAGTATAAGTTTTGTATCTAAACATTTTTTTTAAAATATTTTTGTTTAATTGAAAAACCAAAATAATTAATAATAATAGTTTTCTAAAATTCTTTTACTGAAGATAAATAATGTTTTGCTATGGCAAAAATATATAATTATATAAAATATCAAAATAATAAATAAATACAAACGTTTTATGATAATAAATTTAAAACGTGATGCAAATTAAACAAAATAACAACGTATATTTTAATTTTTTAATTTTCTGACCATAAGCTAAATATGTTCTGCTGCAAGTGTGTTTTTGGTTCAATTGTTCTGTATATTATTATATATAATATGTATATATGAATATATTTTTATGTATACTGATTTGTATCTATTGTAGAGCCCTGAAAAAGGCAATAGTGATTGCTGAAACGTTGGCATAGAAGATAAGAAAAATATTTAGCTGACTGAATTCCGTCTATTACTTACTATTTATATAGTTAAGGTTAAATTTAAAATGTCAAAATAATCAATACGGGATTTTAAGACATCAACGTAGAAATTCTCGAACAATCTGTGAAATTGTCATATTATTATAAAATGTTTAGTTCCACTTTTCTTCGATCTGTTCTCGAATATAGAAATTTCTTCTAATTACAAGATATTTTAATATGTATTTATATATTTACAAAAACAAAGTTCAAATTGATATAAAAATATTATTGTAATAATAAACAATTGAGTCTTCAAAATAATAATTAATTCTGAAATAATTTCCGAAATGGTATAATTTATTTCAATTTCAGTAAAAATTTAAACAATTAAAATAATTCTAAAATATAAAAAAGCGAATATTAATTCAGGAATGAGTAAATATAACAAAAATGAATTGAAATTTTTCGAATGAAAAAATTTGAGCGCGTTACCTGCAAAATTCGTTCAGGTAACAGTAAATATTTTGTTTGTCAAATGATGTAAATGTTGAATTTTGCAATGTAAATATTTAGATTTAATTTTGATATTATGTTTCGAAGATTATTTTTATTATACACATACAATATTCGATCTTCAAAATTAATTACATACCAAGTTTTATTTTATTATTGTTAATTAAATTTTGTTCTCAATTTTATTAAAAAATAATTTGTATATATATATATATATATATATATATATATATATATATATATATATATATATATATTGGGTCGTACAGTAAACTTCATCATTACATGCGATCTGATATAAAAAACATTTAAAATTAATTATAATCTGTATTCTAGCAACAACAATAACTTGTCAGATATTTCAAATGCAATTTTGTTATGTGTTATAAACTCTAGAGCATAATATACAAAATTTTGATTGGTTAAAAGGTGTTGAGAAATGATTCAATAAATTACCTGATATAGGTAATGAATAATATTAAGGAACACAATCCTGACACTTTCAAAAAATCGATTATTTTTTGCATTTTCTGAAAGTTTATAGTTTGTACTCTTTGTAGAATAATGTATTAAAAGGGTTTTCCTTTTCTTAATTATCAAGAAACGCAAATATTATAAATAAATTATTAAATTAAATTAATCAAAATTTTAAAAAAATATTAATATACTTGAAATACTATTTTTTTGTATAAATTAATAAAAAATACAATTAAGTAGTTAATAATTTTCTATCAATTTCTATTCTCGGAAAATCAAATAGAGAAATGAAATGACGAATTTTCAAAGGAAATCCGTTTCTATATATTATAAAAAAACCTTCAAATATTTTATGAGAAATTTTTCAATGAAAGAAAGTTTCTAATACATTTTAAAGTAAAATTTTTTTTTGTAAATCTATAATAATTATAAAATATATAGTCTAACCTCAATGCATCGTTTCACTAATCAATTATTTTTCGCACATCTTTTGATGTGTTTAAAATTGAAAATACATTTAAAAATTATTGAAAAATAAATAAATAAAAATAATAATTAAAGAATCCATGGCCCTCACTTTTAAAAGTGATTTTTGAAAAAGTACTTTTGACAATTACTTAAAATTACTTATCAAGCAATTTTAATTAATTTATATTAGATATAAAAAAATATATCAAAAATAGAAATACTCTACATATTTGATAAAAAGTAGAAGTAAAATTTTATTTTAAAGCAAAAATAAAAACACCTTCTTAAATTTTAAAATTTTCAAATAGATCCATGGAAAAATGTTCAGATCCTGTGTAGTTGTTGTCTCTGTCACTATTTTTATCTATTTCTATTTCTATTATTATTTTTATTATTTTATTATTATCTATTTCAATTTAAAAAATATTATTCAATATATTGAAAGTTAGCATAGTAAAAAATCTTTCAGAACGCATTATATAAAATTAAAAATAAATATTGATACAGAACTTAAAACTAAAACCTTTTTATTTTATATTATTATTTCGACAAATATCAAAATTCTTAATCGGTAAATCTTTCAACAGTTATTTATTTTGTTTCTTTGTTAAACAAGATAGTAAATTATTTTGTTTAATTAAATTTACATGTCAAATAATTACTTTATAATTTACTTTGGTGTTTACGATTTATCAAATATTAAAATAAACAAATTTTACTTATTGAATAAAAATTTACAACAAAATACACTATATGATTATATAACAATATATTGCAAAATAAACAAATGAATAAATAACATAATCAGGACCGGATTTATGTATGTATAAGCAAAATATGAAGTTGCTCAAGGGCCTCAAATTTTTGACTAACTTGAAAACAAAAGAATTTTATGATCTAGTCACTTATTTGTTATCTAGTAACTTGTTTCTATGATGTGCTTAGAAGTTAAACAATACCTAAATCCAACCCTGAACATAATCGATGCTATTATTGATAAATTAGTATTAATATTTCGTTTTTACAATTCAAATTAAATTGATTAATTATTATTTATTAATATAATATTTAAAAAGTGGGACACCATACGCTCATTTTTATTTATCTAATAACAAAAGTAAAATACTAAATAATAATAATAATAAAATTAAGTATAGTATGTATGTCAACTATGGGCAAATAGGAATATTGCAATTTCTTTTCTACACTATTTCAACATAAAATATTATATTCTAGCGAATAGTATGTATTTTGTAAGTATAATGCTTGTTTCAGTTCACTGTTTGCGTATGGAAAATTCAAATTTTATTATCTAGTGATAGCAAAATCAGAGCATACATAAATGCATTGTTTATTGTTCATAATTTTAACGGAATTTGAAAACTGAATGATTGATCAAAACATAATGCCTCCGGTGTTACAAATAAACAATCATTGGTATAGTATAAACTTTTGGGTACATATAAACTACACGCGACCTAAAACCAGGCAAGAATCGTGTCAATAATTTCTTGTTATGTATTTATTATTATGTAACAACAAGCTAACAATAAAACTATGTTCTCCTTATATTTTTTTTTATTTAATATACACCATTGCTATAGGATTATATACCTAACCTAACCTAACCTAACCTATTGTCTATTTTCATAATAAATATTTGGTTATATTAATTTGTAATCATACTTATTATTGACAGGAGAGTACAATATTAATTTCAAGTTCACATTTAAAATTGCTGTTTCAAGTAATTTTAAAAATATACTATAGAATAAACGGAAATATATTCTAAAACCCTGCTAGTCAGATAATCCGCTGGGGTCGATTAGCCGTTGAACCGGCGTGCAGTTTCGTTATTCAAACTTGGGATTTTTGAAAGCGGCGTGCAGTTTATGTGCTCCGAAATTGTTTTCTTAATCAAACAGAAATTATTTTTCAATTCCTCTGTAAGCATGCAACTATTTTTTATCCACTTTTAGAATACTTCTTATATATGTTCTGTTAACATGGGAAAAAAATCTTTCTGACGAACTTAACGTAATCTATAATTTTTGTATCATTTTTCCTGAAGAAGATGGACGTTGAGTTCGTCGAAACGTCGATTATTAATAAATATTAATACAGAACTTAAACCTAAAGCCGTTTTATTTTAATATGTTCTGTTATTCGTGTTACTTGGAAATTTTCGGTGTCACTCATGCCAACCCACTTATTCATTAGATAAGTAATCAGTTAAATACCAACTTAAAAAGATTTCAGATGCGTTACTTTTTAATAGAACCTCATACAAATGTTTAATAGAGTGCGTAAATAAATGCATTGTTTATTATTATGAAAACATTTTTTACGGAATTTAAAAATATTTATAAAATATATGTATTACAATTTGCTTATAATAATTGCAGTGTAATTAAAAAATATGTTTTATTTAAAAATAAGTAGTTAGCATAACGGTAAAAATAAAATTGATTTTATTAATTTTTATGCATTCTTTTTAAGTTTGCATTTAGTGCAAAATTAGTGTTATGTTTTAATGCAAAGCTAATTCTGAACCAAACCACTTATTAACTTGTACAAAAAAACAACGCAACTGTAGAATTTTATTTTAATTAGTTGTTATTGATTTAATTGCAATCAATAATTGACATTATTAATGACTTTTATCTTAAATTTGTTAGAGTATTTTTACAAGCTACACTGTAAAAAATATATATCTTAAATTTATGTAATTTTACATAAGTTTTAACAGGAAAAATAGCAACCGTTTGTAATTTTACTCTGATAATTTACGTAGTACTACATTTTTTATAAAAAATTACATTTACTAAACATGTAAAATTACATACAAAACATGTAAAATTAAATAATTTTTTTACAGTGTAGTTTAGAACTAATAATATTATAACTAAAACATAAAAGTAATTTTGAAATAAATAGAGAAACGTGAATAAGGCTTGACATACAAAATACTAAATTTGGAAATTCTAAAATATATATATATTTTTTTTTCTAATTTTAAATTTCTTAACATACGCACAAGTATTACAAAAGTATTGTCTAAAAATTACTTTAAAAAAAATCTAAAAATATATTGCTTTTGTTTTAACATTTTTCAAAAATACATAATTTAAAAGTAAAACTAAATTAAACATGTTTGATACCACTGGTAGTACGTAGTTAAAAATATCTAAATTTTTCTCCCATAGTTTTTCGTTCTAAATCGCATTTAAAATGCTTGAAATAACTTCATGAAATGTGAAAATTCTGATTTATAAAAATTATTGCATAACAGAATTACATTTGTATAAAATTTTGAGAGAGAGAGAGAGAGAGAGAGAGAGAGAGAGAGAGAGAGAGATGTAATGTCTTAAAACAAATATTATTTTTAACTAGGTAATTAAAAAACATTAATTATATTACATAATTTATAATATTGTAATTTAATATCCTGCAAAACTTTAAAAAACTCTGCTGTGGCCACTACAGAACCAACCATCATCGTATTAAATAAATTTATGGATTAGAAAAATTTGTATAACAAAAAATATTGTTAGTAGCCATGGTAACTATAATATGCCAACTATTTACAGAATTAACAATAAAAATATGAACAATTAACATATAGTAAAAAAATCTTTCAGAACTCATAATATTAAAATAAAACTGCTTTAGGTTAAAGTTCTGTATTAATATTTATTTATAATCGACGTTTTGACGAACTTAACGTCCGTCTGCATCAGGAAAAACTGATCATGTCATAAATGACAAACGTAGAGTTCGTCGAAACGTCGATTATTAAATAAATATTAATACAGAACTTTAAACTAAAGCATTTTTAATTTTTTATAAAAAATAACTGTTCCAAATAAAAGTTGTTACAGTGAAATTGCATTTACAAATTGATTTTTCAAATTATTCTGATTCGATTATGATTATTGTACAGTTTTAAACAAATAAATTATGGTGAACTTGTTTCTTTCAGTTTTCAAATATGAATCTGGATCTCAGTCTTATAATATATATCAGGTACATGTAAAGGTAACAAGGACAATAAATCAGGAACATTAAAATTATGAATTATACTCCATATAAACAATATATCATTAAATGCTCTCTCCTACTCTGAAGTGTTGTATAAGATATGATAAAAATGCACCCGTTTATTCATAATATGAATGTTAAATATTTACATTTTGCAAGTAAAATTTTCATTGCCCTTTCTACAATTTCGAATCCCTCAAATTAGCAAAACTGATACGCAAAGTTAAACGAAATATAACCAGAAACTTATCGCGTATTTGTGGCTAAACTTTCTACTAAACTAAAGTTTTTAGAAAGCCGACACTTCTCTCTCTGTTTAGTTGCAGATGTCATCTGCTAAGAAGATCGCCTGTGGCTGCGTTTTAACTTGTTTACAACTCTTGGATACACTCGAGACGCGTTAATTGTTACATGCAAAATAAATCATTAAAATCTACAAAAGCAACAAGACGAAATAAAGTTATTAAAATTCTAATGCGCTTGACTTTCAATATAAATATTAACTCAAGTATTTTTAATTCTTATTAGTTTATCAGAAATATGTCAAGAAGAAACTAAATATTTGTTGAAATTGTAAAAAATAATTGTTTATCATATTGAAAATGTTATAAGTAAGTCCTGCATGAGTTCCAATACTAATAAAAATATTGGAATATAAATATGCATGCTCAATTACCACGTAAATTTTTTTTTTCTATTTCTGATGCATTATACATTTATTTATATATATATATATATATATATATATATATATATATATATAATAACGCCATGTACCCAAAACAATGTGGCACAAACTCTTTTCATTATCTCGAAATCAGTTTCCTCCAAACATCCCTATCCAAAACAAACAACTGTAGCTTCATCCGCATTCATAATTTCTCTCATACATCCTCTTCTATTTCAACTACTTGTAAGCTTTTGCTCACACAAGCCACTCTCTTAATCATATCACCCCAACTACTCATCGAACGTCCACTTGCAGACGTATACCTTCAAAAGCATGCATATATATATATATTTTTTAACGGAACGTTCATTAGGCAGTCGCTCAAGATGTTCGAACCATTTTAACTAACTAACACCGCAACTTTTACTACAACATTTTTTGAATTTTACACTCATCTATTTCATACCCGATTCCTCCTAGTTACACCACATACTCTACGTAAAAATCTCATTTCCACAACAAACATTTTTATTTAATGCTTTTATAGCCAAACCCAACATTTATTACCATACATCAACGTAGGCATTGTATATACTCAA
This sequence comes from Clivina fossor, assembly GCA_963966155.1. Lineage (NCBI taxonomy): Eukaryota > Metazoa > Arthropoda > Insecta > Coleoptera > Carabidae > Clivina > Clivina fossor. Next base: position 8,648,656 of record OZ014566.1, read on the forward strand.
ACAGGCTTCTTTTATATATATATATATATATATATATATATATATATATATATATATTTATGACAGAATAGCGGATATGGCGTAACCTGTATATATATAGATATTTTTCAAAACTATTTCTATGTACAATAAACTAATAATAAAATAAAATCAAAGACAAAATTTGTGTGAAATTTCGACGAAATAAAACAAAAAATCTCAATAATAAATAAGCCAAAACTACAAGTATATTTAGTAAAAATAACATCATAAAGTAATCTTGGATCTGCGTCAAGTAATAAAATATCTAAAAACGCTTAAATTCGTTTGTAATCATGTATAAAATCAGTTTTTCATTTCTTCATCATTTTGTGTGCCAAAAAACGCGTCACTTTTGTTTTATAGTATCATATGTAACACCCACACATCTGTAGCTAAGTGTAGTAATATGCATATTACCAACATAAAACAAGAAATCATAAAATATAAGGAATATAATATGATATATATATATATATATATATATATATATATATATATATATATATATATATATATATATATATATATATATATATGTTACCCCTTCTGAGTTCATGTTTATAGGCCAACTCATATGCTATATATATATTTCAAAATAGTATCATATGTCCGAAAAAAACCTTTCATTCCTATATTTCAAATATATTTTTCAATATTATTAGAATTTCTCTCAAGCAGAAACATCTGTTATTCGGCCAGAAAATGTTTTTTGTATATTTTTGGAAATTTTCAACGTTAAATTGTTTAACCTCTTTTTGCACAATTTTTTTCCAAAATTAAAAATTATTTAAACATACATACATACACAATCACGCAATGTATCTAAAAGGATGTGGCACAAACTCTTTCCACTATCCCGAAATTAGTTTCTTCCAAACATCCCTATCTAGACAAGCAACTTTAGCTTCATCCACATTCATCTAACCTATCTCATACATCTACACTCTCTCAATCATACCACTCCAACTAGTCATCAGACGTTCACTTGCAAACCTTCAAAATCATTCATATAATTTTTTTTTGAACCAAAGTTTCATTAGATATTCGCTCAAGATGACCCCAACCATCTTAACTGATTAATTCGGCAACTTTTTTCAATTGCACACTCATCATACACTAATCTATTTTGTATACCACATACCTCATGTAAAAATATACATACAAAGTTAATGTTTTGAGATCTCTTTTAAATCAAGGGTTTAACAGTCAGTTTTATAATTAACACTTTAACTAAAGTCTACTTTAAACTGATAAAAAAGCATTCTTTTATTGACAATAAAAAAGGCCCGTATTCTCACCTCACTTTTAAAAGTGATTTTTGTCAAAATACTTTTGACGTTTACTTAAAAGTACTTATTAAACAATTTGAATTAGTTTATTTGAATTTTATAATATTAGATATAAAAAATATATATCAAAAATAGAAAACTATTCATATATGATAAAAAAATAATAAAAATTATTATGTTGCTAGAATTTGAAAATGATACTTTTTGCCGGCTTAAACTGAACTTTAATTAAATTGTTTATTATAAAACTGGTCCTAAATCATTAATAAGATAGATATTTCCTTTTATTATTAAAAAAATGATTGCTGTGGAAATGAGATTTTTACGTGGAGTATGTAGTGTAAATAGGAGAGATCGGATACGAAATAGATTAGTGTATGATGACTGTGAAATTGAAAAAAATGTTGTAGCAAAAGTTGGTGTTAGTCAGTTAAGATGGTTCGGACATGTTGAGCGAATGTTTAATGAACGTTTGGTTAAAAAGATTTATTTGAATAATTTTGATGGTATATGTTTGCGTGGACGTCCGATGAGTAGTTGGAGTGGTATGATTGAAAGTGTTTTGCGAGAGTAAAAATTTCCAAGTATGTATGAGAGGAATTATGGATGTGGATGTAGCGAAAGTTGCTTGTTTGGATAGAAATGTTTAGAGGCGACTGATTTCGGGATAATGAAAAGAGTTTGTGCCACACCATTTTGGGTACATGGCGTGATTGTGTATGTATGTATGTATTAAATTTTTTTATCTCATTAACTGGAAATATTCAGATACAAATCGAAAAAATTTTAAATAAAAAAAAATTCCATTTGTTACTAACATATTGTTTAAAATCCAAGGCTATCTATATTCATAGCATAACTACATTTGTCACAATAAAAATTTGTATTTAAATTTTTATAGCTGTCGAATTCTGACAGTATAATTATCAAAATTACTATTGTTATAATTATTTCATAATTGTCATATAAATTGCATACCTTTGATACAAATTGTATTTTTTATCTAATTGATTTAATCATTGTCCGTTTCTGATTATATATTTTTAATTATTATTTAGTACGTACTTTCCAATGCAAGTGCAAAAAAAAGTATTTGTTTCATAATAAATTTTAATATTTGAATTTCAACAAAAAAATTAAATTAATTAAAATTGAATTAAATAATCTAGTTACCTAGTAACTAGATCTAAATCCTAACCTAAATCCGTTTTATTTTATATAATGAGTTCTAAATTTTTTTTTACTTTGTTAAAAAATATTGGTTTTGATTTTTTTGAATCATCTACCAACAAAAAATTGTGGTGTCATTGCTATGTTGCTATAACTCAAACATTAGACTGGATACACAAACCAGTTAGTCACAACTAAACAAAATACTATTAGACACATTTAGACACAATGTGACATATATTTTCTAATGTAGTAAAACGGAAAATTTAGTTTATATGTCTGCATAAATATGTCTGACAGTATTATTAATAATAATAATAATCAAACTTTATTTAGCTTTTTCGCTAATTAATTTAATTGTAATACATATTTACAAAATTAAACATTACCGGAAATTTACATAGCCAAATATTTACATAATTGATAACATTTATAATTTATCATATCATCAACTTCATTATTAACTAGCATTAAGTAATTAAAGTAAAAAAAAAATAATTTCAAACTGAAAAGTTTTTCAATTTTTTGAATCTTTATATTTATTCTATTTTTATTCTATTCAAGTATTCCATTACAAAATATATTATTAGTAGTACTACTTTTAGTTTTTTTAATTATGCATACTACTATTAAATATCAGATTGCTACTTAAATACTTAGAAAACAAATCATGTTGCATATTAAATATAAAAATCATTGCAAACATTACTAAGAAAGATTTAACATTTAACCATTTTCGTTCTATTAACATACTTTAATCTGTTCCAACAATTTATTTGTCTAACTGTGTCTAACCCAGTGTCTACTATTATAAGACAGTGTCCCAAAACTTGTACAATACCTTAAAAAAATATTATTATATCAAATATTAATATAATTCTAATGATGTTATAATTTAAAAATAATTATTGTTTATATATAAATTAATAAAAATACTTGATTTAAGTACACGATTAAGAACAAAAATATATTTGACAATCGTTTCATCTCAGATAACTAGATCAGTTATACGTGATTGTTTTCGTAACTGATTTTGTTATGAATATCGGAAAAACATATCAAGTTGATATTGCTCAGATAAAGATGTAAAATTTTTGTTTTATAAATAAATTATTTATTATTAAATTAGATGATTAGTTTATTTAATTAAATACGTATTTTCAATAACATTAGTTATTTTTTCATTTACAGACAATTAGTTGAATGAAAATTGTTATGCCAAATAAAGTTTAAATAATTCATCGAAATCTGTAGGATAAATCAACGACTAGAATAGATAAATATACAACAAACTAAAAAAAAAATAATTAGGTACATTAGATTTACCTATTTATCTATTCTTAAATTAGATGCTTTTTCTAATATCATTAGAAAGCAAATCATGTAACCACTGACGGGGTATAAGTAACATTTCAGAAATAAGTACACTGTAAAAAATTAGTGTTATTTTACATTGATAAACATAGAAATTTAACTATAATTTTCATTGTAATTTCATAAATTATTAGTAAATTTACAAAAAAAAATTAATAAAATTACTACAGAAAATATCGTAAAATTACTATGATTATTAATATAAAATTACACTGATTTTTTTACAGTGTACGGTTCGATGCTAGAAATAATGTATACTTTTGAAAAACTATGGCCTGTATTTCCCACCTCTCTTGTTTATGAAAAAGTGCTTTCATTATTTTACTTTAAAATAAATTTTTCTTTTACCTCTTATCAAATATGAATAGTATTTCTATTTTTTGATATATTTAATAGATATTTAATATTATAAAATTCAAATAAACTAATTAAAATTGCTTAATAAACAATAAGTCAAAAATAGTTTTGACTAAAATCACTTTTATAAATGAGATTAAAATACGGGCCTATTAATTTTTAATATTTTTTTATGTTAATTTTTTTTGCAATTGTAAAAATTTATCAATGACATTAATGAATAATAAATTTTGACCTGATGAAGACGAGCGTTCAGTTTCATCGAAACGTCGTTTTATATATATATATATATATATATATATATATATATATATATATATATAATAATTAAACAGAAGCAAATCCTAAAACAGTTTTTATTTTAACAAATTTATTACAAAACTAAAACCTAAAAACCATTTTTAATTTTTCAAATAAAATTGTACTTAATATCAAAATATGTTTGTGCAAATTTCTTAAATGTGCAACGTTTAACACTTAATTGAAAACGTCCTACGTAGAAATTAAGAATGTAAACGTAAATTTATATTAAGGAAGCAGTAGGAAGGCGTCAAGTGTATTTATTAGAAAAAATAAAATTATTAATTATACAAAATGCAACATTTTAGTAAATTATTTTTATTTATATTATAGTTAACATATCTAAGTGCTTTTTAAGTGACAATTATTTTAAAATTACACTAATTTTCATTTTGTCCGGGAAAATAAATAATTAAAATAAAAAAGTATCGAAACGTCAATATTTAAATAAAATATATTCAGAACTTAATGACTTAATCCTAAATCTTTTTATTTTAATATAATGAGTTCTGAAAGATTTTTTTACAATGTTAGAAATATAATATAATAATCAAAACAAAAATTTCAAATATAAAATGCTATTAAAAAGTTTCAGTAAATTTTCAAGAAAATTTATAATCGCAACCTAAGTAATTAAGGCCCATATTCCCACCTCTTTTGTTTATGAAAAAGTGCTTTTATTTTTCACTTTAAAATAAATTATTACCACTACCTCTTATCAAATATGAGTAGTATACTTATTTTTGATATATATTTTCTTATATCTAATATTATAAAATTCAAATAAACTAATTAAAATTGCTTAATCAGTAATTTTAAGTAAACGTCAAAAGTAATTTAGACAAAAATCACTTTTAAAAGCGAGGTGAGAATACGGGGCTAAATAACTAAGTGACAAGTATTTTCAAATTTTGGAATCAAAGTAGAACTAGAATATTTTTCAAATTAGTCAATGAAATGTGAGAATATATTGTTAGCCAATTACATATGATTTTTACTTATCTAAAAAATATATAAAAAACTGAAAATACCGGCTCCCCCTTCATATGAGTCACTGCAAATTAGTATATTTTGAATAAATTGAAAATATTAACAACTCATCTGTATTTGCTTCGGTTTGAATATATTTTCCAATTGAAACTAATAAAATAAATAAAGAATTTGTTCAATTCAATATTATCCATCGTTAACACCTTTGCAGTTTCTTACTATTTTCTATTATTTTATTTTATTTGCAAGATAATCGAACAACTAAATAAATATTATCTTTTAAATATAGACATTCCAAATATGGAAGTGAGTACCTAAGGTACATATATATACTTAGTGCATTCATTTATTTTTCAACTGTAAAACGAATCCCAAGCGATCGTAGTTTGCCATGGAATAAAATAAGTAAAAAACAAAAGAAAAACAAGAAGATTATTGCAGCATGCATTCTTGAAAACGAGTTTGACTTAACTAAGTTGATCAATTAACTAACTTACTAAATATATTTCGGTAATAATTTTAAAATATACTCTTTTAAAAATATGACATATAGATGAAATATTTGCGGTATTACAAAATTAACACTGTGATATTTTTATGAATTCGCCGAAAGGTTTATAAAAAAAAAATAATATTTTAAATAGAAATATTTTGCATTTTTGAAACAGTAATAAATAAGTCAGTAAAAACATCTTAGAATTTTTGGTTGTACACAGAAAAAAACTATTGATAATTTTTTTTAAAATATTTTATTAGTTTTAGCTAACTAGTTAACTAAATCTGAAGAGCAACTTAGAAGAATGATTGATAGAATTAATGTTGTAGGTAAAAATATGAATCTTGTGTTGAATATTGATAAGTTCGAAATATTCGTTTTTGAGAAGGGTGACTTGACGACTGAATGTATGTATCTTTTGATGGTGCACGTTTAAAGCAGGTAGATGAATTAGTATATTTGAGTAGTTTATTGTCTGAGTACATGTATGTATTAACTAAGTTATATTTAAAACAAAACTAGCAGATTTAGAGGTCGTCACAGCTCTAGATATATATTTTTTAATATTATAATATGTTATATAAATATGGATATCGCCAAACAAATTTTAAATCAAATATATATATATATATATATATATATATATATATATATATATATATATATATATTATTGCTGTCTTATCTAGCATAAAATCAATATTTTGTGACAATTTAAATATGAATATATTTGCCATTACTTATTTACTTATAACAGTAAAGAAATACATCACTGCCCTAAATTAAAAATGCAGATGTTTCATTAAAATTTCCAAAGAAATATTTCGCATATAAATATTTAAATGACGTAGATATAAAAATTTGATGTTAATCTATAACTGTTTATCTTGAACATTTCTAAATAATATTTAAATTATTATTTATTTATAACAGTTATGTACATATTCATTCAATCCTATACCTATATATAAACATATAGAATTATTGAAGAATTTTCAAATAAAACAAGAAATATGATGGTATTTACTCATTGTGTACAAAATATATATACAGGAAGGTCCAGAATTATGTAGCGTAATTGCTAGAGCTGATAGTACGTTAAAAAATAAGGGTACCTTTTTATATACACTTTTTTCCAAAACTAAATAATAAGGGAGATACAATCCTGTAAAGGGGTGAAATAAAAACCATTTTTTTTTTAAATATCTTCCAAACGCTTTTGAATAACGGGTTCATATTTTAGGGGTGAGTATATGACATTAAAACAATTAAATTTATGTTACCACTTATAAGTGGTAGTTTTGGGCGGTACGTGTGAGTTATTACGTCATATTTTTTTAATTTGCAATTATTTAAACAAAATTCTTAAAAACATGATTCTCCAGACTATTCTACGCAAAAAAGGTACACTTGTTACATTTCGATAAATATTACCGTTTTCGAGTAATTTAAAGTTAAAGTAAACGTGCATTTTTATGTAATCGTAACAAAGTCATTTAATAGGTAAAGTAGGCATTTCACCCCTTTACAGGGTTGTATTTCCCTTATTATTGAGTTTTGGAAAAAAGTGTATATAAAAAGGTACCCTTATTTTTGAACGTACTATCAGCTCTAGCAATTACGGTACATAATTCTGGACCACCCTATATATATATATATATATATATATATATATATATATATATATATATATATATATTTGCTAATTTGCTATAAAATCGACTTTAGGTTTAAGTTATATATTAATATTTATTTATTTATTTAATACTTGACGTTTCGATGGACTCAACGTACGCCTTCATCAGGATACATATAGTATTGTATTGTATTTTGTGTATCAATTTTTCTGGTGAAGACATACGTTTTATTTTATATAATGAGTTCTGAAAGAGTTTTTACTATGTTAATAAATGCACACATAAAACAATTGACAATCAAATGTCCCAAAAATATTTCAAAATGCGTAAAATTTTGTAAAAACTGCGTATAAAAAAAGAACGCCAACAAAAATTGCGTGATAAAAACAATTGAAGGTATACAATAAATTATACGCAATTATTGATCTAATTGCAACAAATTGTTATTAAATTATTGCAAAAGTTAATTTCATAAATCAATTGCTTAATTCTAAACGTTTATAAATTTTGACATGTCATTAAATTTCGTTGTTTTTTTTTTTCGGACTGTAATTATATTTTTTTAGCTTCCTTTTTTTAGAACAAATTTTAACAAATTAATTAATTCTCTGCCATTTTAACATTCAGTATATAATATTATTTTAAGATAGGTAAATTCAGTCAAATGTTATGCTAAATAAAAATACGATTTAATAAATAAAATTTGCAAATTACATCACTATTACTTGCAATATTTTAGATATAAATTTAGATTCATATAAAAATGATAAAAAAATACTACAATAGTAAAATTATCAGTAAATCTAAAGATTTTTTTCTGATAAAATAAAAAATTATATATCATAAAAAATAAAAGATCAATATGTCTAAATAATCCAGATACAATCTGCTATTGCTGAACATAATGCGTTAGAATATTTTCATGATGTAAAATTCGAAAATACTATAATAATTGCAAAACCTATCAATATTAACAGCAGATTTATAAGAGAAGCACCGTTGAATTTCGTCGAAACTTTGGTTATAGATATATTTTAAAACAGAACTTGAACCTATAGAGTTTATTTTAAGAAATTATAAAAAATATAAACCAAAATTTGCAAAAACAACATTTAAAAATTAATATTTTTTATAAGAAATGAATATTTAAAAAATATTATCTCACACCCAAAAACTTGAAAAAAAATTGTAATACTAATAAATAAATACTGCAAGATTAATAAAAAAAAAAACAAAAACAAAATTAATATATTAATTTTTTAAATCAAAATAAATATATTTTTTAATAAACCATTTATTTATTATGAAAGAAATTCTATTTTTCTGATAGTATTTCTTAAATAATAAAAAAAATTATAAAATATCTATTATATAAAACTTTAATACTAAAACAAGTTTAAAACTTAACATAAAAAATATTCTTTGAAAACTAATAAAACTTATCTATATTTATTTTAAAAATGTAATAAAAAAAATTATAAATATTTAAAAAAGCAATAACAATTTTTTTTTAGTATTTGAAAAACAAATATTTAATTTATGTTACAACCTTTTTACAATAATTTATTCCACAAATTATTTTTTTTTACAAAAAAATCACTTCAGGAAGTTTTTCTGTAATCATATTCAGTTTTTTTTTATTAACAAAATAAACAAAAAAAAAACCTAAGAATCGAACTCGTAAATTATAAATTCCATTATTATTGATATTGCACGTTAATTTGCATATTATATAAAAAACAACTGAAAATCGGAACAAAAAAGCATTCGTAACTTTTTTTTGTTTTGTTTCTAATTTAACTTTGCTTTTCATGTCAGTTTTCATTTAATTAGAAAGGTTACAATAATAAAAAATTCATAAATAATAAATTATTTGTATTTTGTACAAATGAATATATCTATAAAATGTATTTATTTGATAATTCTGAAATAATCGAAATCTATTGCAATGCGTAAATTCAAATATAAACCAATAAAATAACTATATATTTTATTGTAAAATAATATAAATAAATCTAGTGTGAAATTAGTAATTCGAAACATGTTCAGCGCATGACTCATATGGGAAAATCCCAACCGGAGACTGAAGTGAAATTAGCCATAAATTAAAATACTTTTTTCAAGTCTTGTAAATTCGTAGAAGTTATGAATGGGGGTATTTATTTTTACCTTTCGTTTTGTTTATTGTATTTTAATTCGCTATTTATGTTAGCTGGATCAAAATAGAATAATAATTTGAGTTTATTGAATGATTATAAATATGTACAGGGTGTCCCCATGGAAAGTTGATGAAATTAATTAGCAGTTATTTTCAAATGTATGAAGTTATTGGAAAAACAGAAATTATGTTGAACAGAAGAAAGTTTTAACATAAAAAAATCCTTCAGAACTCATTATATTAAAATTTAATTTAACATAGTAAAATATTTTTCAGAACTCTTTGTATTAAAATAAAAACTATTTTAGTATTAGATTCTGTTTAATTATTTTATAAAAAAGACGTTTCGACAAAAATAAACGCTCTTCTTCACCTGTCAAAAATTTATCAATGACGTTAAAGTACTGTTATTTACTTTAATGTCAGCTTCGTCGAAACTTCGTTTTTATAAAATAATTAAACAGAATCTAATCCTAAAACAGTTTTTTATTATAATAAAATAAAACATTACAGTAAATAACAGAACATAGAAACAAGTTACTAGGTAACAAATAAGTAACTAAATCATAAAAAAATTTAATTAATAAAAGCCAAATTTTATTTACTGGTGTTATCTTTTTCTTTATAAATTTCTATTGCTTCTCTTATCAATCTACTGTCAATATTTATGGGTCTTGCAATAATTACAGTATTTTCGAATTTTATATCATGAAAACACTCTAAACTCTAAAGCATGTTGAGCAATTGCAGATATTTATCTGGATGAATTAGTCGTATTGACTTATTATGTTCTGTTAATCTACAGAATTTTAATCTAAAGTAGTTTTATTTTAGAAGAAAGTTTGTAGTTTCTAATAAATATAAATAAAATTTAACAAACTGTTACTATATTTTATTGATGAAAAGTATGCTAATAATCTATAATATATATATATATATATATATATATATATATATATATATATATATATATCATTAACTTTTTTTAATAATAATGGTTTTAACTTAGTAAAAAATCTATCAAAACTCATTATATTAAAAAAAAACCGATAAAGGTTGTAGTTCTGTGTTAATATTTATTAATAATCGTCGTTTCAACGAACTTAAAATTTACAGTAAATAGTAAATGTCATTTGTATCTTTTGTCTGATGACGACGTACGTTGAGTTCTTTGAAACGTCGATTATTAATAAATATTAACACAGAACTACAACCTAAAACCGGATTATTTCCATAATGATTTTATTGTACTTAAGAATTGCTATATTTTTTAAATATCTACATATTAAAATGGTACAGCCATCTTGAGCAAATGTGAAATAAACGTTTGTTTAAAAGAATATATATATGAGTGATATTGAAGGTATACGTCTGGGTGAGCAACCGATGAGTCGATGGAAAGATATGATTGAAAGTATTTTGCATGAGCGAATGCAACCAAGTGATAGGAATAAAAAAGCATGTATAAGAAGCATCATGAATGTGAATGAAGCAGAAACTAAATTCTGCATAATGGAAAGAGTTTGTGCCACACACTTATGAGTATATGGCGTATGTATGTCATTTTATAATATAATTTGCCTATTTATAGTCTAAGAACGAATTCCCAATATGTATGTAAACATGCTTTGTTTACTAATTAAAGCTTATTTATTAAAAAAAAAGTAGCAAAACAACACATTTTGTGCAGAAAAAGCATTTTTCAAGCACTGTAAAACATAAAAATAATTAATTTCCGAAACTACATATTGGCACGTATTTATGTAAAACATTAAAAAAATATAAATAAAATAATAAAAATCCTAATCACGTTTAGATAAAAAAATATGCAAAAATTTTACGTTTCAAAAAATTACCTTTCTATATAAAATTTATAATAGAATAATTACATAATAATTTAAAATATTCTTATTCTGAGAAATATATAATAATACAGATATTATAGCTTTTTAATTAAGTTTTAAATTTCAGTAAAAATTTCATAGTTAATTAATTAGCTAAATTAATTGTAATTATAAAACAATTGCACTTAATTTTCATTAATTTTTTAACAATAAAACATTTAGCAAAACTGTGAGAAAATAAAAGCAAACATTCATAAAAAAATTTGCATAATCTAATTTAATATTTGTTTTAGTAATTTGCTTTTAAAATTTCGCGAAACTAACACTATAAAAAGTGATTCATTCATCTATTATTTATCTAGTTAATTATAAAATCTTAGCACGTTATAATTTTAATTTAATAATAAAACATATTCATACAATAGAACTATTAGAACAATGACATTAAAATAATTTCGTTCTTAAATAAGTATTTCATTTTAAATTGACAATAAATCAAATATCTTTCTGCCACCATTGGAAAATTTGAATTTTGATGTGATTACTTTGACGCTATTTTTTTTAAGTAAAAATTTGATTTTTTTGAAAGAAAAAAATACAGGTGAAAACTTCAATAAATACACTTTCCAACTGTATAATTATTATTTACTGTATTTGCTGTAAAAGTTCCTAAAAGAAATGTTGAAAAATACCTAAAAAATCGATGCTACTTGTTTCTAAGTTATGTTTGTTTATTTTGATATTTGTATTTATTTTCCCGATAAAGATTCATGTCTAATAAATCGAAACGTCAAATTTTAGATAAAAAAATCTTAGACCGCTCGGTTTATTGCACAGTATTAACTGCGCAGTTAAACTTGAGTTAAAACTGAAGATCTAATTCGAATGACATTTACACATATTTAAAATAGTTAATATTTTCGCCACTAGTTATCACATTAGCTAATGTTAGTTCTCAACTGACGTTAATAAAATTTTATAGCTTAATTTTATCATAACGAAAATCCTTCAGATTTTTGTTTCAGACCATTAAAAATTCGGTATGTATAGTTACAAATAAAATGTTCATTTTGTAAATTTGATGGTGAAACGGAGTTTATAATTATATTTTGTAACACTTTTTTAGTTTTTTATACGAAAAATGTTAGAAATAAACTTTTAAAATAGTATTGATAAATCTGCAAACAATATTTTTTTAGAATTAAACCGCCTCAGGTTCTAGTTCTGTAATAATTTATTAATAAATCAACGTTTCGACGAACTGAACATGCGTCTTCATCAAGAAAAAAGATAGAAATGACATTTATAGTAAATAAACAGAACATGGAAACAAGTTACTAGGTAACAAAATAAGTAACTAAATCATGAAATTTTTAAATTTTTAATATAGTAAAAAAATCTTTCAGAACTAATTATATAAAATAAAACTGCTCTAGGTTAAAGTTCTGTATTAAAATTTATTTATAATTTTCTGAAATGTTATTTGTTTCAGTTTTCCTGATGAAAACGAGCGTTGAGTTTCGTCGAAACGTCGATTATAAATAAATATTAATACAGAACTTGAACCTAAACAGTTTTTTTTTTTTATAAATTTTTAATTAAAGAAAGCCAAATTTTATTTAAATCAGTACCTAAAGCGGTTTTATTCTAATATAATGAGTTCTAAAAGATTTTTTACTATGTTAATAAAAAAAATTCTTTAGAATTATTGGCTTTCACAAAATTAAAATAAATTTTACAAAAATTAATGATAATTTCTACATAATCTAAGGTTATGGATTAAGTGTACGTAAACAATTTAATCTATTAAAAATCCGATAAAAACTATTATATCAATAAATTAAATAATTACTACAGTAAACAATGTACATAGATAAATAATTGTTATAAAATTAAATGTGCAATATAATTGTTCCATTAACTTTCCAATGCTAAAATTATTATAAGACATATTTGTCTTCTTTAAAAACTAGATAAATTTGATTATTAAATTTAGTGTAAATTTATAAAACTAACAAATACCGAAACACAACTAGGTGAAAATTATAAATAGTTTAATTAGAACCTACTTATTTTTATTTTTTCAAATATCTATTATCAGAAATAGTTGCATAAGTCCGCACATCCATACACCCACATAAACTAAGTTCAGATTCGTCATCTAGAGGCTATATGAAGGATTTCTATACAATTTTTTTTTTTTTTTGAAAATGTTACAGACACCGTACCAAACGCTATACTACTTTTCCTTGCAGTCAAAGTAGTAAAAAGTGACATCAAAGAAAGTTTTAAATAGAAATATGGTATAACGGAATCCTTAAGCTCTTATGGAGGATCTTACAAATTCGTGCTTGATCCTCTAAAGATTAAACATTTCATTAAAGTCTGCAAAATTTATCATAATTCTTATATAAGTTTGTCATTCGAGTAGTTTCTTTTTCCGTCAAATATATAAATTTCCCAATTACAATAAAAATAAATAAATAATAGATTTAATTGATTGATTAAAATAGAAATTTATAAATAACCGAATGATAAATATTTACAAATTTTTATATTTGCTAGTTATTGTTTTACGAGTCGTAATCAATTTATTTCATTGTCTGGTAAAATCATAAATTTCACTAAACCGTAAACATACACCTATATAATTAAATTTCCAAGAAAATATATTATTTGTTAAAGCAAGTAATAAACTATAAAAAAAGAAAGATAAAAATAACTTACATATAAACTGTAGTCCAAACATAATTAAGAATCCTATTAAAATGGACGCATACTGTTGCAATCCTTCCGTTCGTTCCTTTTGCAAAATCTCGAAAAACACCACATATAATAAAGTTCCCGAAGCAAGTCCTTGCAAGAACACCGAACTGACTTCAATATGCTCCGATGGACTTTCCGTTAACGCGATTCCAATCCCGATACCCAGTGGACTTACCACGGCAAAAAGTCCAACATACAATATGATCAACAATGTTCTTGTACCATTCGATATAAGTTCAACACCAATACAAAACGCAATCACTAATTTATGACAACTAACCGCACCAAACATGTACCAAACTGTACCACTCGAAGCTTCAAGTCCAACCGCAAGTCCTTCAAACAATTCATGAATAGATAGAGCAAGAACTACTAAAAGTCCACGTAGACTTGTTACAGTTGAATCGTCTAACACCAGATGACTATGTCCTTCGCTGTGATGATGATGATGTAATCCATTTTCTAAAGCTTCAGGATTCAATTCCAAAGTAGAAGATCCATTAGGAATAGTCTTCCTTCTAATAGAAACAGTTCTATGGAACATGTCCTCCATAACAGATTTTCGCTTATGGCTATGATTGTGTATCCATCGATGGACAACTTCTTCCACGAAATACATTGTAAAGAATCCAGTGCACATTAACAATTCTGCTAGATGAAAGGGTAGATTTGGAAGATTCTCGTGTTCTTGTAGTTCTCGAATATTTTCGGCTACTTCTGGAAGAAGATGGAGGAATGTGGTACAGAGTAAAACACCACCACCCATAGCTAGTAGCATTTGAATGTAGACGTTCTTTTTCGGATTACCATCCCATTTGAAACAGGAGGTAAGTTTCAGTGGAATTAAGCCCATTGTCATCGATGCTAGGAATAGAACTGACATTGCCACTGCTTTCGCAATGACAGTATCATGGAATGTTGGATCATCTGTTGAAGATCTGTGCGAAATCATTTTGAACGGATTTTTGATTCTGTAAGCAAAAATGTAGGATCATTAATTTTCAAAGTAATATATTTATCTAAAAAATATCAATTATAATACGATTTTATTAACTAGCTTTCTTGTCTGTCTGTTTGTTTGGTAAAAAATTTGCAATCAATTTTTTAACTAATTTCCCGATGAGCTAGAGACTTGAAACTTTGAACATAGCTCAGAATTGGATGACAATGCAATATTAACTAATTAATTAATAATATTAGATATATTAAATTGAAGTAAATTAATTAAGTTAATCTGTATCTCTTCTTACAATCTAATGTGTTTTTATTACAATTCTCACCCCCCATTTAATTCCGACAATGAACCATTATACAATTTGTTCTGTATCATTATTTTTTTAACAAAAATTCCAAAAAATATGAGAAATATGGGGAAAATAGTAACAAGTGGCGTTTAAATTAGGTTTAGATTTATAATACTATTTTTCCAATATTTCTCATATTGTTTGGAATTTTTTGGCAGAGTTTCATCCGTTTTGGAGCATTTTTGTTTGTACACTTTTCATAATTATTTTAATATTATAAATCAAAAATTCATTATTTATTCTTAATAATTTATGACATGTTATGTTATATAAACAATAGTTTCATTCATAAATTTAATAGTTCTTCTTACGACATTAAAATCAATAATAAATCACAATTTATTTATCAGAATTGTTGTTGTAGGAATAACGTAAGTAAATTTTCTTACATGTTTTTTTTTAATATAAATTCAACCTTCGAATTACAATTTGAAAGATAAACAAGTTTATTACTAATTGTTAAGAAAAACATAAAGTTTGCTTTAAAAATTTTACTGTTATTGAAAAATTTTATCAATATTATTTAGTTCAGTTTTAAAAGTAATTACATCAGTTTTGTTTTTCTATTAAAAAAATCATATGATTTGGTTTAAGTTATAATAACATTATTAAACATTTTAAAATAATATAATGAAGATAAAAATATATATTAACAAAATTATAATAATATATTATTGAATGAGCATGTATTGAATATTAATGAGTAATAATCATTACATGTGATTTGAATACTATACTTATCTATAATTAAATAATAAAAAAAAATGTACATTTTGCACTGTATCATAACAACAGTAATAACTCGATAGATATTAGATATTAGAATAAAACGGCACTAGTTGCAGTTCTGTATTAATATTTATTAATAATCGACGTACGTCTTCATCAGGAATATAAAGAAAAAGATAATATCAATCACTGTAAAGGCAGTGATTTAAATAAAATTCTGCTTTCATTAATTAAAATTTACAAATTTTATGATCTAGTTACTTATTGTAATACCTAGTAACTTGTTTTTATGTTCTGTTGAAGACGTACGTTGAGTTCGTCGAAACATCAATTATTAATAAATATGAATACAGAACTACAACCTGAAGCCGTTTTATTCTAATATAACGAGTTCTGAAAGATGTTTACTATTATTATTACATTAGATTCGTTGCAAACTGTTGAGTAATAAACTTACAAAATTTTTGATTGGTAAAAAGGTATTGAGTAATTATACAACACTCACTGATGTAAATAATAAATACCATTACTAATTAAAAACGCATATATAATGAATGTATTATTTAACAGAAGTAGAAAATTATGGCCCGTATTTCCACCTCTTTTGTTTATAAAAAAGTGGTTTTATTTTTTGTTTTAAAATAAATTTTTACTTCTACCTGTTATCTTTTATATATTTTTTTACATCTAATATTATAAAATTGAAATAAACTAGTTAAAATTGCTTAATAAATAATTTTAAGTAAACGTCATAAGTAATTTTGACATAAATCACTTTTAAAATGAGATGAGAATACGGGCTTATATGTTTCAGTAGTATTTTCAAAAAAGTACTTGAAAACCATCAATAAAAATTATCGTTTGTAATCTTATTACACTTCTGAAAGTGATTTTTGTTAAAAGTACTTTTGATATATATTGGAAATTTTTTATTAAGCAGTTTAAAATAGTTTATTTAGATTTTTGTAATACCAGATATGACAAAAAATATTAAACATACAAACTTTGATGAAATACTTAGAGAAATGAATAACTAACCTTATTTAAAATTACCTATTAAGCACTTTAAATAAATATCAAAAATACATATTTGAAGAAACAATAAATACTTTACTTTCAAAACATATATAGACAATCACGCTATATACCCAAAAGAGTGTGGCTCAAACTCTTTCCACTATCCCGAAATTAGTTTTCACCAAACTCATACATACATACATGCTCTTCTATTCCTACTATTTGGAAACATTTGCTCACGCGTACTACATTTAAAACAAATGATAAGATCACTTTTTACAAATAAAAAAAATTAAGTGGAAATTGCAAACTTTAGTTTTTGGACAAATCATAAAAGTACTTTCAAATTAATATATTTTCTTGAAGTAAAAATATTTAAAAAAATATATTAAAAATGAAAAACATAATATTTCGAGAAACAAAGTATAAGATTTACAGTTTGAATTGAAATATAAAAATTCAAAATTATAAATATGTATATCAAAAAAAGAAAATAAATTCACAATATTTCTGTTTCTAACAGAAATATAATTAAGTAATAATAAATCAAACAGAATTTAACATACGTTATTGAATTTTATACTATATGTTATACAGTGTGTCTACTTAAGTTGGAACCATATAGAAAACTTTTTTATTATTAGTTTTGTGAAAAAATTTATTCTTGATAAAAAGTTGTGCATGGTCCAAAACTTAAAATGCAACCATCAGATATCAATTATTTAAGCCGTATACGAGATTTGTCAAAAAATATCAATTTTACTCAAGAGTAAAGTACCTTTATTTTTTACAATACAGAAGAATGTTATAAAGTAAAGTTATGAATTATAAATTATATTCAAATATGCAATTACAGCCATTTAGCATAAAAATTAAGATTTGGTGATTATTAATTATTATGCATTCATTGAAATTGAAATTTATAACTACAAATAATTTATAATGTAAAACGTAAATAATCACCAAACCTTAATTTTTATGCTAAATGGCCGTAATTGCATATTTGAATATAACTTATAATTCAAAATAACTTTACCTACTTTATAACATTCTTCTGTATTGTAAAAAATAAAGGTACTTTACTCTTGAGAAAAATTGATATTTTTTGACAAACCTCGTATGCGGCTTAAAAAAATTGATATCTGATGGTTGCATTTTAAATTTTGGACAATGCACAACTTTTTATCAAGAATAAATTTTTTCACAAAACCAATAATAAAAAAGTTTTCCATATGGTTATAACTTAAGTAGACACACTGTATATATTTGCAAGACATATCACAAAAGAACATAAAAACAACATGTATCAATTTTTAAAATTACTTTTTTGAAAAATTATTAAACTAGTACTAATTTTACTGACTTCTTATTGTAGCAATAAAAAAATTAATAATTACTTATTACTATAATCACTCATCAGTATTTAACAAAAAAACAAAATATTTCCTCAAGTGTCAATCACCTTACTTCAAAATCTTATTTCTAATTATTACTAAATAATACTTTTTTCAATTGTTTTACAATGTTGTAATCGATAAAATATGCGCATTAATCAAAATTTTAGGCAGAAAACTTAAACTAGTAAAAAAACAAATTTCAGTAATTGAATCATTAATTCGTACTTACATATTTAATAACACGAAAACGGTTAATTAAAATTTATCGTAAATGTTAGACAATAAACGAAAGAGAACACACTGCGAGCGTAAATTTCTATTTACGCGCGCAAAATTAACAATGAACAATCAAAGCAGACTGCACATGCTTTTATACCTTTCATAGGTAACTAGATTTATTAGCAACTGAATCGGCGGCGTTGTATCTTGGCCAACTGTATCGTAATCACGCGTCCAGTGATTCACAGATATTTGATTTAACAAATATATGATACTCGAGTGTGATAAACGCGGATAATCACCTAAATATGTTTCAAGTGTTTTCGATCATCACATTTTTTTTTTTTGATAATTAACATTGTAATGTGTATAATATTAATATTTGATAGTCAGTAGCGGGTATATAAACATTTAAAAAAATGTAAAATTATTTACTGTAAATGTCATTTGTATCATTTTTCATGACGAAGATGAAGAACTATAACTTAAAGCCGTTTTATTTTATTTAACTTTCTTCTTTATGTATTCACTAAATTTATTTTTAAATTAATTTTAATTAATATTCTACGTATTTACTCTATGTATATATATATCATCAGAAAAAAGAAATACATATAAATGACATACATAATAAATAAACTAAACGTAGGAACAAGTTACTAAGTAACAAAATACAAAATAAAATGGCTTTGGGTTCAAGTTCTGTATTAATATTTATTAATAATCGACGTTACGACAAACTCAACGTCCGTCTTCATCAGGAAAACTGATACAAATGATCATTTACAGTAAATAACAGAACATAGAAACAAGGTACTATAAGGTAACAAATTATTATAAAATTATTATAAATTTTTAATTAATAGAAGCCAAATTTTATTCGAATCAGTGTCTTCACTGTTTTCTTAGTTTCAATTTTTGTTCTGATTCAAAAAAATATTTCGGTTCGGTTTCGGTTCGATGGGCTTAGTCAATATTTTCAAAATTGAATATATTTTTTTCGATATATTACAAATTTTAATAAAAACAAAAATATAAAGAATTAGTTTCAATTAAATTACAAAATATGTATAATAAAATGTATAAATATGTATAATAAAATTTGCAAAAAACATAAATATTTTTCGATTCAGCTTTCGTTCCAGCAAAATTAACAAATTTTCTGGTTTTCGGTTCCAACTCGGAGCCCTGAATTGTTATTCATAAAGATACTGTTTAACGACATAAGCCACAATAAATGTTATAGTTACACTTATTATAAATTGAAAATTTAACTAAATTTTCTATTTAACTTTAGTTGTATTCATTATTAAACATTTTTCTTGTGTTAGTATTAGATGTCAAATATTATTTTTGCCATATTTAGCACCATCGCTTGGTAAATCAGGTTACCAACAAAAAAATTAATTCAATGTACACACACTTATTAAATAAATTCAATAGTTATAGGTTATTAATAATTATTTTTATTATTTTAATAATTTATTACATATTAATAATTTGTTACATAAATATATATTTAATTATCTTTTAAATATCTGATAATTGCCAATTTAGATGATAATTTGTAAATAAAAGTATAAATATATTATTAATTATTTATTTGATAAATAATTATATAAAAAAAATATCCTCTCAGACATCAAGACCAATAAGATAACATTTAATAGCATCGACAACAAATTATAATAAATAATAAATATCATGTAAAATTTTTTTAAATATCACATTCACTGAGATTACAGACCAACGTCTATAGTTGATATAATCAAACTATTTTAAAATATCATGTATTTTCGGTTATTTCCTATCATATAAATATATCTATGATTTTATCATTAAATTTAACAATAAAATCCAGATATTACATGTAAATCTCAGAATTTCAATAAAATTGATAATGTTGAATATAACTAAATTAAAATTTAACAATTTTAAACCAAGATCAAATCGATAATTTTATAAAGATATACGTAAGTCTGTGATATTATCGCAATACGTGATAAAATAATATTTGTTGGTTCATTTACCTCTTATTAAAATATCATATAAATATATAATAAAAATTGGATATTAAATCAAGATCAAAAAGAGATCGTTACTATGTATTATTTTATTAAAAGATAAGAAAGTATATTGTAAATTTATACTTGCTATTGTTTTTATTAATATTTTTTTTTAAAAATTAGTAGATACACTGATACACAATTATAGTATAATGAGAAATGTTACAATTTCTTTATAATAATTTAATAAACTATCAATGTAATGTTTTGGAGAAAGTTATACATTATTATTTGTTTGAATAAAACAAATTGTAACATAATTATTTAAACATATATACGCGATTATTTTAGAAACTGTTAAATATTTATTTTATCACTGATTGCACCAAAAAAGTACCACTGTATTAGTATAACAATAAAATTATGCAAATAAACGAGGAAAATCTTTCATAAAATACTTTCACATAGGAGTTCCCCGACATTAAATATGGTTTATAAATTATTTTGTACTTTTTATAAACAATGAAAATAAAACGCCGTCACTGTTTTTATTTACATAAATATACTATATCTTTACAAAATCTGTATTTTTTTTAATCGATAAAATATTGAGACTAAATTTACATAATGTTACTAAGTCAAGATAAATAAATAGGAAAGACTTGTGAAAATTATCATAGATAATTTTTGGCGAAAAAGTTCATTTTTTTGACAATCAAAAGTTCAAGTATTGTATTGTTTTGACGTCTTGTTTGTTTCTAACCAAGAATTTAAAAAATTACTCATAAATATTGTAAAAATATTATTTAAAATAACCGATAAGCAATTAAATAATAACAAATATTATTTTAGTTTTTTAATCGTCTACCACCAATAGCGATTCTGAATAATGAGTAATACATTCTTTGACATTAAATATTTTAAATTTAAAAATTTAATATTAAATTATCAAATAAAATTAACATATTAATTTTATTTCTATATAGAACAATTAAATAAAACAATAATACTCATTTTATTATTTAAAAATAAATCTATCAATACAGTATCGTTTCTAGCTTCACACTAATGAAATGTAACTTGTAAATGTAAAACGAACCGACGCGCTTAAATTTGTCAACGCAGTTATAGGTTATAATCGTTATATTACATTATAAACTTATTAATTAAATTGAAATACAATGGAAGAACCACAATTAGAAGTTCTTCCAAATAAATCTCGACATCGTAAAAAACTACTTCGTGCATCGATAATGCAGCAAATGGAATTTTATTTCAGTGATTCCAATTTATCGAAAGACCGTTTTTTAAGTAAACTTCTACAAGATGATTCATGTAAATAAAATATAAATAATAATTATAATTATATATTAATCAATTTCTAATACAAAATTTTAGATGTTGATTTGTCAGTATTTCTACAATTTAATAAAATCAGAACACTGACAACCAGTTCGGAAGAGATATGCAAAGCATTAAAATATTCGGAAATTCTCGAATTAAACGAAGATAAAACGAAGGTATGTAGGAAAACGCCGATTCAAGTGAAAGAAAATCAAGATGATTGTACGATTTATGTAGAAAGTTTACCGGCAGACGCCGAACATGATTGGTTAAAAGATATTTTCTCTAAATTCGGAACTGTTGATTATATATCAATTCCACGATATAAACATAATCGGATTATCAAAGGTTTTGCGTTTATTGAGTTTGACACGGTTGAATCGGCAAATAAAGCATTGGAATATTTCGAATCTATTGGTTGTAAATTACCTACGAAAATACCTCCGGAACAATTAGTTAGTATTACAACATTTAATAATGAAAATGAATTATTAGCAAATAAGAAAGAAAATGTTGAAAAAGAGCCTCAAAATAAAGTATCACAAAAAGAGGTTAGTTTTGCGGAAACAGTTGAATCAAATGATGACAAACTATTAGAGAAAACAAATGATAAGGATAAGAAACGATCTGTATCGGAAAGTGATAATGATAAAATTGAAACTAAAAAGTTAAAGAGTGATGATGAAAATGATGAAACGGATAAGAATAAAGTAGCGGAAGAAAGTGAAAATATAGAAGTTAATGAGAATGATGATGATAAAACAAATGAGGGAAGTGCAGAAGAATCGGAAGGAAAAACAAAGAAAAAGAAAAGACATCGGAAGAAACATCATAAGAAGCAATCAGATTCTATACAACAAATTGGCTTGAAAGTTCTAGCAAAGTAAGTATGGAAAATATATATGTACACTCTAAAAAATAATTATGTAATTTTTCCTACAAACCATGAGACCACTATTTTGCCCAGTATTTCTAGATATAATTACTTAACTGCCGTATTTTTATTCGTAATTGTTTAAAAATACATAATATCAGAACTATTACAGACATTATGTGTAATAAGCTGATGATATTTATATGTTATTCAAATTTAAAGTTTTATTTTATTGTTAACACGTTCGCGGACATGAATGCTATAGCAAATAGCATTCATTTTCATAGTGATGCAAAATGACGAATGCTATTGCATTCAGATTTTAAAGCGAATTTTTATTGATTTAATTTTATACAACCTTAGTTTTTGTAATTAATATACATTTCAAAGTAATGACCAACTGATTCATTAGATACTTTCATATTATTTTATCTTTTCTCCGTGTATTTACAAATTTCCTTGATTAAACTAGAAGTGTAATACTTGACGTGAATGCTATAGCAAAAAATTGCCTGTCTATTTTTGTAGCTCTCTGAAATTTTTACTGTCCGTGAACGTGTTAATAATTGTATGAATGCATATTTTTCATTAAAAATAAATTGAAAAAAAATTATATATATATATATATATATATATATATATATATATATATTCTATTATTGTTTAGGCGCGAATGGAAACAATTACGTAACAAGTATCTAAATCTTCAAAGACAGAAAATGAAAAATGTGAAAGAGCAATTGAATCGAAGCAGATTTGCCGCACATAATTTCGAAAATTCCGAACAAAAGAATGATGTTTCCACACCAAGATTTCAATACGCACCCGGATGCATTGTTTATATCCGTTTACCCGAAGACAGTAACGATACGAAGAAATTTACGGTAAATATACATTACAAATAATTTAAAAATATTCTGTCCTTTGTCGAATACTGCTACAATTCTCTGTTAAACTCCACTAAAGTCCTCTAGAGTGTTCGAAAGTTGGTTGCACTTTTTAAAAGCACTTACACTTTTAGTTTTAAAATTTTAAAATTAAATACTTTTTCACCAATAATTTAAAACATTATTAATACATAATTAGTAATTGACGGAATTCAATCTTTTTTATGTTTTTATTATTTAATAAGCCAACGTTTCGACAATTTCTATTGTCTTTTTCAGGGATCTACAATAAATGCATAGAAATATTCATATAATAATAAATATAACAACAGAACAAAAAACCACTTACAGCATAATATTTTAGTTGGTTTTACATATAATGCAAAAATATAATATTTCATAAAAAGCATGTAAAAAAAAATACAAATTATAATAATAAATGTCACAAAAACAGCAAAAGCGTTAGGTCATAAATTTAATTGAAAATGTTAGAAAACTAGAATATGAAAAGCATCTAAAAAAACATTTATTTCTTAAAATATTTACATATTAACAAAAACATTATAAATTTTAGAAATGGTATTACAATTATAGAAATCTTAGTTGTCTGTGCCACTCTCAGTATATATAGTTTTTTTTTACAGAATATAAAAATTTCCTATACTACCTATAGATTGTGTTTTAAATATTTATTTTTATAGATTGATTTTGTAACTTATGAGGCATATATTATTAAAATGGTTTCTGTTGTTATATTTATTATTATTATATGTATATTTGTATGTATTTATTGTAAATGTGAATGAAGCGAAAGTTGCTTATCTGGATAGGAATGTTTGGCGTAAATAAATTTCTGTATGAATTGGAAAAAAAGTTTGTGCCACATCTTCTTTCTACATATTTATTTGTTTGTTTATATAGGGGGAAACAAGATCGGTGCCTGGTGTTCAATATATCGATATAATATCCGGAAACGATAAAGGTTATATTCGGTTTGCTGATAATGATAGTGCGAAAAAATATTGTGAAACAGTTAAAAGTATAGAAACGGAAATTCTGGAAGGCGAAAAAGAAAAGAATTATTGGGATGAAATTATCGAAAAACGTAAAATTAAATTCACACAAAATCAAAAGAAGCAGCGTGGACGCGACAAATTGCTTCGTAAGGCCGAAAAAGAATTGGGCAAACATATCAAATTCGATGTTGATGTTCCATATAATGAAAATTGATTTGTATTCCGTTTACTTATTTAATAACATATGTAAAAATGTATTTAAAATTTACGAATAAATAGGGGCTAAAAATATACATGTTTCTTAATTTTATAATTAAACCTTTTTCATACGAAATAGATTCAGAATATTGCATTTAAAAAGTCATTTGTAAAAGTGATTTTTGCCGAAAGCACTTTTGACGTTTACTTAAAATTAATTATTAAGCACTTTATAATAGTTTATTTAAATTTTATAATATTTAATATAATAAAAATGATCAAAAATAGAAAAACTATTTACATTTGATGAAAAAACGAAGCTAAAAGTTATTTTTAAATTAATGATAAAAGCACTTTCTCATGAAAAAGTTATTGTTTGTTAAATAATTTTATACACAGGATAAAAACAGTTGCGGAGCCAAAATATGTCATGAATAAAAACTAACTAACAATAAGATTGTTTTAATTTAAATATTCCGGCGTCTGAAATTGATTTAAGTAATCTTTAAGTGCATAAATCGCCATTTATTTATTACAATGAACTAATTAATCATTAGTTATAATTTTTAAATAATTTTCTTTATTTAAAAATTATAACTAATGATTAATTAGTTCAATGTAATAAATAAATGGCGATTTATGCACTTTAAGATTACAAATCAATAAGATTCGGAATTGAAATAAAATTAAAACAGCACAAGTTGCTTAATGTGATTACATCGGGATTTGGGTTTTTTGATAATAATATGTTCGATTGATAATATACAAAAAAACAATTGAAGAATAAATAAATTATTCAATAAACTAAAAAAACTGACAATAAACATAGCATTTTTTTTTCAATTAAATAATTACGAAATAAAAAAGGCTTTAGATTTAAATTCTGTATTAATATTTATATAATGAGTTCTGAAAGATTTTTTATTATGGTAAACAAATACGATTTTATCGATAATCAACAAAAGTGAAACATTCGAAATACATAGTATAATTTTATTTATCGTTACTAGATACTAGATGTCACAGTTGTCCGTGTAAACTTATCGGAAGACCCAATCAATGATTTAAACTATTATTATATTACATTTATTATACATTTAATTTACATAAATTAAGTAGTTAAATTTACTTTAGAAGTAAATGTATTTACTTTATAGATTTTTGTATCAAAAATCGGAAATAAATTTAATCTAATTATATTAACAAATAGTTATTATTAATAATAATAATTTGGTAGTAGATTGTTGAAATAACATTAGTTTGCAAGAGAATACAATTTATTTGTGAAGTAAATTTATCGTTAATGAATCCAGGCGTACAAGAACTATAAGTTATGCTAGATTAATTTGATATCACGAGTAGATTAAAAAAAAAAAATATCTGTTAAGTTTTTTGGCTGATGAGATTTCTTTATTTATATACAATGCACATAAGATTTTACTGAAAGTATTGACTGCATTACATGTCGCGTTATTAAATTATTGGTGTAAAAATTTATATGTTTTATTAGTTGTATTGTATGTTAATTAATATAGAAATAGTTTTTTTTAATAATTTTTAATTGTACTTGTACTGTAAATCATAAATATACATACATCGCTCGTATATTAAAAACTAAATCTATATTTGTTTTATTTTTGTTAGTCTGTGAATTTCAATTTGAAACTTAACAAGTCAATATTCAGTATGTTTGTGTGAAAATAGTTTTGTGCCAAACGGATATCAATTCTACTGGATACATATTGACATTCATGAAGTCAAATCGAAAAATCAGATTCCCAAAAATCTATTTTCTATTTTACGTTTTCAATCTGTTATCTATGGCAGAACTATTTTCTATGTTTTTATTTATATTTCATGTACTACACATCTATTTTTTAAAAAAAATAACTGATTTGTTTTATTTAAAAAAATGTTGTTCACTATATGTTAAATATTTATTATTATTATTTGATATATTTATTATCCTATATTGATGCACAGCATAAAAGAAAACTGACTGAATGGGTGTTATTATACATATACACAATCACGCCATGTACCCAAAAGAGTGTGTCACAAACTTTTTCCACTATCTCAAAATAAGTTTCCTCCAAACATCCTTATCCAGACAAGCAACTTTAGCTTCATCCACATTTATAATACCTAGAAATACATGCTCTTCTATTCCTACTACTCCCGTCTACTCATTGGACGTCCACGCAAATGTATAGCTTCAAAATCATTCATATACATTTTTTTAACCAAACGTTCATTAGGCATTCGCTCAAAATGTCCGAGCCACATCTTAACTGATGTTATTATAAGAGTGCAAAATTGCGAAAAAATGTTCTTGCAAAAGTTGATGTAAGTCAGTTAAGATAAATCGGCCATATTGAGCAATTGTTCAATAAAGGTTTGATTAAAATAATGATTATGTAAGTAATATTAAAGGTTTACGTCAGAAAATTCTTTCAAAAGTGAATATTTTCAATTGGTAGAAATAAAAGAACATGTATGAGAGGTATATTAAATGTGGAGAAAGCAAAATTTGCTTATCTAGATGTAAATTAATTTCTGCTTGAATGAAAAGAATTTGTCCCATATTCTTATGGATACATGGCGTGATTTTTCAGTTTTTCTTATAAATTTAAGTTTATTTCACGTTGTCACACTGTCATAAAGCTCTAAAAAATAATGCTAAAATCTAATTTCTAAATTCTAAATAGATATATTTTAAACCTAACCTTATAGTGCAAATATGCTATAAACTATAATAATAATTAGCAAGCAAAGTAAATGACAAAATATAGTAGAACACGTCGTTTTAGTAATCTTATTAAATATTCGGTGGTTCGCCAGTTTGGGGAGATAATACCCCCCATTTCAATGCCATGAAATATTTAAGAACAAAAGGAATACGCCCCAATATCGGCAACTATTAACTCACAGCCGTTGAACGGGTTGCATAAACCTGCAGGGAACCACTATGGAGTAGTGGTGTATGTATGGAATGTGTCTGCTGAGAAAATGGTATGTAGGTGTAGTGTACACTGTAAAAATAATATAGCAAAATTACAGAATAGCAGTAAAATTTTACTATAGAAAAATCTGTAATATCATTTTACTATAAATAATCTGTATTTCTACCTCAAAATTCTATAATTTTTACATAATTCATAATAATCACATAAAGTAAGTAAAAATGACCTAATATGTATGTAAAATTGTTTACTTTCTGCAAATTGCATCACATACTTAATGCAGAATTAAATATTGTTGGTATAACTTGTCAAATTATGTAAAATTACAGCTTGTATATCTGTAATAATCATCAAAATAATGAGACTTAATACACATTTTGTATAATAATAGTAATAAAATATTGTAATTGTAATTTGTTCATTTCAAAATACATCTTTTATATAAATTCAGAAATGTATGTAATTATTATACCAACAATAATATTACAGAACTAAATAAATTGGAAAATTATTAACAACAAACTTACTGAAGTTCCGTAAATTTACTAAAAGAGACTTTACTAAAAAAAACTGCAATATTACATACATATGTACGTTTCCATCCCGTTGATAATATCATATTACATAATGTTGGTAATATTATGTATTTTTAAACAATTATGTACAATTAGAGCAGTTGAGTAATTATACCTAGAAATACTGGGTATTATAGTGTCTAATTATTTGTAGGTAAAGTTACATAATTTTTTATTAAGAGTGTATATTGCTATGCGCCCGAAAGCCCGAAAATTGCCTGCCCTATGGCGCAGTACGGTAGTAGCAAATATGCGTTTTATGCACTTTGCTTATAGATGTTTTTCGCGGCATCTTTAATTCACTTTTTGTCTGGGTGCAAATGCTTGTTGCAGAATGTGCATGCAAGAGGTATGAACAAAAAATTACCGTGATTTGAGTTGTTGCAATGTAACGTTCAGCTGAGGTTTATATACCAACATTACATTACCAACTACGTAAAAAAAGTATTTGTATCACATTTTTTTTTTTAAATTTACACAGAAAAAACATCAACTTGTTAAAAAATTTACTAGATTTACCATTAGATTAACTAGGCTGCAGCCTATAGAGGTACACTCCCGACTAGAAGTTTACAAAAATACATATATACATACATACACAATCACGCCATGTACCCAAAAGAAAAGAGTGTGACACAAACTTTTTCCATTATCTCGAAATCAGTTTCCTTCAAACATCCCAGACAATCAACTTTAGCTTCATCCACATTCATAATTCTTCTCATAGATGTTTTTTTATTCCTACTACTTGAAAACTTTCGCTCACGCAAAACACTCTCAATCATACCACTTCAACTACTCATCGGACGTCCACTTGCAAAAGTATAGCTTCAAAATCATTCATATAAATCTTTTTAACCAAACGTTCATTAGACATTCGCTCCGAACCATCTTAACTGACTAACATCAACTTTTATTACAACTACACCTACAACTTTATCTATTATACTCAATAAGTTTAAATAAAATGTTTAAGATAAATATAGATTTAAGTATACATTCATACAGTTTATTATTGAACAATTAAAACCTCTGTTAAAACCTTTCAAAGTAACATATTCAGTTAGTACATTTTTTACTAGACCCTTCTATATGCATTGTGTTCTATTTTGCATAACATACGTTGCATTCAAATACAGTATACGGAGTTTCGTAGCTAGAAAATGGTTTGCAATTTATACTGAAGCAAACGTGCTAGATAAGAACTATAAATTTTCAAAGAAATACTATAAACATATTGTGAAATTTTTCAAATATACCATTCTTCCGTTGTTCATAAACTAGAGTTGCTGTTTAAATATTTGTTTAAAACTAAAGTCAGAAAATATTGAAATACATAAGTTTTTATACATTTTTGAAAATTATTCTTGCTAATCTGGTTTTTCACGATATATTTTAACACAAATTCGATACAAATTTTGCAATCGATTTTAAACTAACTTCCCAATGAGCTAGAGACTTGAAACTTTTAACATAGCTCAAAACTGGATAACAGTGCAATATTAACTAATTAATTAATAATATTAGAAATATTAAATTAAATATTAATTAATTAACTTAATTAAAATAATTAATTAGGTTAAAGTTAAACAAGGCTAAAAAGCAGCAAATAATTATTTAAATATTTTTTTTTTTAATAAACTACACACAGGTTTATAACCACATACAGAAAAACGTTGAGCGCATGCAATAGATAATAAGTAAGGAGTGTAGGGAGTAACTGTCGTTGCCCCAAGTAAAATATTAATGTATGTAATTATACTAACAATAATATTACAGATCTAAACAAATTTTATCTATTTATAGAAAATTCGCAACAGCAAATTTACTGAAGTTCTGTAAATTTACTAAAAGATACTTTACTAAAAATATACTTTTCCATTCCATTGGTAATACCATATTACATAATGTTGGTAATAGTTGGGATATATATATTTTTAAACAATTATAAATAAAAATTACAGCAGTTTAGTATAATTATACCTAGAAATACTAGGCATCATAGAATCTCATGGTTTATAGATAAAATTACATAATTTTTTTAGAATTTATATTATTATTATTATTATTAATATAAATATGTATCAAAATATTTATATCTAAAGTTTTCAATCAAAATTTCACCATTGCTAAATTCAGATCAAAAACTCAGGAAGCGAAAACAGTAGCATTTCGATTTGATATGGAAATAGAAAAAACAAAAATCCCTGGGAAAGCGATTTGAACTTTAATCTTCCGGAGGCCTTTAGGTAGTTTAACCTGTGGCTTTTAATCACCAAAAACCAACAATTTCGATCGAATTGATTGTCTGCGAATTTGAAATGCATTTAGAGCAGAAACACGCTATCAATTCTCAGAGCATTGAAGCCTATTATAGCTCAGGCCGTACTTTCAAACATTTTTTCAATGAAAAACTTTGCCAAAAAAAAAACCAAACTTTCTTTTATTATTTGATAACAAAGTTGAAAGTTTGACGGTGAAAATTTATTGTCTTTTGTTTTTTAATTAATTTGCTAAATTTTTAATGAAAATGTGTTTGAAGTTCACTGTTAATTATTATATACGTTTTTGAAATTTACACCTAAAATGTATTCACTTATTAATGGAGATGCTTATAATTTATTTAAGCATAATAAAAGCTACTAACAAGTTCTATGAATATTTATTTAAAAAAATAATTTACATATACATTAAACAAATGATATATCTAAAGACTTTAATATGTCTAAAAAAAAAAGAAAACATTTATTTTTATTTATTTTTTTTATTTACTTTAAAAATGATTAAGAAAAAATGTCGATATTCAGTTTTTTTTTTGCAATTATAATTGGGCAAGTTTGAAATGTAAAAAGTTCCATTAAACCAAAGTTGTATGTCAGAGCCAGTTGTATAAATATATTATCAAATAACAATGGCTAGTATTACATGATTGATTTTTGAGTGTTTTAGTTCATTTGTTTATTTCTGCTCTTATAGTAGTTGTATAGTTTTAAAACTTTTTATTTTTACCTTTGTTGGAAATCATCCTAGTTCTAACCCTTTCTTCGAAGCTCTGCAAACCGAACGGCTGTGTGGTAACAAAGATAATTCCTTCCCTGTTCATCTGAAACAAAAATAAAAAGGCATCCTTGAAGTATGATATATTATTTGGTTTTTGATCCATTTTTTTCCCCACAAATATTCTTTCGGGACAAAGTGACGATCTTTGGAAAAAAATGGAGTTTTTCAAAGGTCGCCATTTTCATAAAATTAGTCGATTTTTTTAGATTGGGAAAGGTATGTACCCCCTTAAGTTGTACACCAATCAATCAATTACGTGTTTTAATATGTACATTGTACTATATTGTAGCAACAGTGACAACTCGTCCAGTATTTCAAATATAATTTTGTGATTAGTTATAAATTGTTGTGTAATAATCTTATAAAATTTTGATTAGTGAAAAATTAAAAGATGTTGATCAGAGCTGGGTAGTATTTACAAGAAAGTATTTTAGTATTTTAAATACTAGTTTTTAAAATATTTTTTTACAGATATTTACTTATTTAGTATATGTATTTAGAGAGCATAAAGTATTTATAAATGTACTTAAAATATTCAGTATTCAAAACACTTAAAAATTATTTAAAATACTTCGGAGTATTTAAAATATTTAAAAATATTTATTGCACAGTTGTTTATTTTATGTTTAACTGACATACTATTTCTTTAACTAAAAAAAAAAATTACATAAATTTAATGAAAAAGTGATTTAATTATTATAGATTATTTGGTATGTAAAATTTATTTTCTTCATTTATGATTAAAGTAAAGCAGTTTAATTAAAA
Source organism: Clivina fossor (assembly GCA_963966155.1). Taxonomy (NCBI): domain Eukaryota; kingdom Metazoa; phylum Arthropoda; class Insecta; order Coleoptera; family Carabidae; genus Clivina; species Clivina fossor. The sequence goes on from OZ014566.1 coordinate 8,681,411, forward strand.
ATATTATTCAAAAGACAGCATTTTTTTTAGAATGATTCTATGATATTTATTTAACTTTGTATATATAATTACCAGTAGCGCAGCCAGGATTTTGTCTTGGGGGGGGGCCCAAAGATTTTATCTTGGAGAAACAAAAAAAAAGCAAATACTAACCAGATTTTCACTTTATCTTACATGAATCGAATAATTAATAGTTTAAAATAATGAATAGTTTAAAATAATGAATTTTGGCTCAATATTTTGGGGTTAAATAATTGTAGCGTTAGAAGTGACTGCTAAATATATGAGTAAACGAATAAAAATTGTGCTAATTCTGCTAGCCTTAGGGGGGGGGGGCAAGGCCCGTCGCCCCTCCCCCTTGGTTGCGCCACTGTGAAAAAGTATAGAGATGGTGCATAATTATCAGGCGTTTTTTAAACAATATTTATTATAAAAAAACAAACATAAAAACAATAGGATTTTTAAATGATTATTTCGGAGCGCAGCCACCATCTACTTCAATAACTGCTTCCCCCATTTGCTTGGAAAACGGTCGATTCCACTGGTAAAGAAGTGACGATTCTTTTAATAAAAAAGTAAACAAAACATCAATTTTTATTAACAAATAATCCGCCTACAAAAATGCCTGATAATTATGCACCAAGCCAATAATTGCATGACAAAATTAGTTTTCAAACATAGTAAAAAATCTTTGAGATTGATATATCGACTTCGATATATCGATAATTGATTTTAATATTTATATATCGATATTTCGATATATACAGATACAAATTAAATATTTATGTATTCAATAAAAAATTTAATTTATATCAATCAATAAGTAAATTAAATAATGTATCTTTACATTAATAACTTAATTAAAATTGAAAACTGAAATTTTAATAATGTTTCAATTTTTACATTAAGAATAAATAATTTATTTTAAAAAATATCTGTGAATTTTTTATTTTTATTATAAAATTACAATAAAACATATGGTAAAATTACTATCAAATTTTTATTTTTATTATAAAATTACAATAAAACATATGGTAAAATTACTATCAATTTAAATTTTCATTGACTTTTTACAGTGTAATGGGAAAGAAATCACTATCTGATTCAGTTGATGGATCAGAAATATTTTCAACCAATATAAGTTCTTGATTACAATCCGGAGAAGCCAAATTCAACTCTAAGGCAGAATCTGGCACGTTTTCAGTGCATTCATCATCTGATAGTCTAACCATACTACAAAGCTTTTCTATTAGTTCTTTTGGTGTATTATGAGTGAGAGATTCGAAGCTGCGTTTTGATAAATTAATATCTTCAATTCTTTCCAGCCATTCTTTAATTAATGTTGAGTGTTCTCCAGCTTTAGAGTTTGCTGTTGCTAAAGAAATCAATTTACATATATATTGTTTCATATTTCTATATTCTGTCAAAATCATTTGATTATTCTGTTGATTATTTAATTCATCAACTTGTTTTTTTAATTCCTCACATTTTTTCTCTGTTCCTTCACGTTTAGCTATTTCCTCTTTCAATCTTTCGTAAAGTTGCAATAACAGATCTTTTGTTTTAATGTTAGATGTATTATCTGATTCAGCCATTTTGCTAACTTTTGTTTTAATTTCTTTTACTTCTCGGTGATTATTCGCGATTTTGTTTTGAATCTGTGGTAATACAGTTTGTCGTTTATTTGTAATTTTGTTATTTTTTAAGATTTTTTTCGATTTTGGTACAAGTTTGCAGTTGAGTAATGACGTGTAAGTACCATATGTTGACGTATTTAAAGTTGTCGAAGAGTAGCACCATTGGTATTGTGTGTTAGTTTCATCACTTTGCTTGCTTTTCAGAATATCTAAAATACGTTCAATAGTGCTTGGATCAAGGTTGTTACTTCGAAAATCTGAAATTTCTAAAGATTTATTATACTCTATAACATCAATAATTCTTCCTCCTATAGCTTCTAAGATATTACATCGCTGCATATCAATGGCTTTAATCCATAGATCATCTTCAAGTTTATTTAAAATGTATTCTAAACCTTCGTCACTCATATTAGGATTATTATGAATGGTAATTCTTTTTAATCCAGCCAGATTGTTTACAATCGGATCCTTATGAGGATCCGATTGTAAACAATCTGGCTGGATTAAAAAGAAGAGAAGTCTGCCAACTGTCGCTGTATCTATGAATTTGCTGATATTTTATTAACTTTGCTAAATGTTCTCCGCTTTTCGGTCCGAGTTTACAATCTGACAAATTAAGCACTTCTATATTGCGCAAGGAATGCAATGTATCGCATATTTCGAGACAGCCATCATCTTCAACTGGACAAGATTTGAAAGAAAGATACTTTAAGCTTTTATTTGTCTTTAACGATTCTAATACTATTTGAAAATATTCTCCCATAATTTGTAATCCATCTAATTCTAAACACGTTAAAACTGTTGATAATTTTAAACAGTTTCCAATAGCTTTTAACAGATTTTTCAGAATATATTTTGTACAAATAACTCCAAAACATGTTTTAATGCGTTTGACTTTTTCTTCTGTATCAGCATCTTCAATAACTTTTTGAGTTGCTAAACCGCTTTGAATTGATATAACATGGAGTGAAGTGTCAAGCTCTAAAGCATTTATGACTGGCTGCCAATCTTTAATTTTGATGCGATCAGCAACAAATTCGAGAATTTGATCATTTTTTTGATTTTGTGATCGTACAAGACAGATAGGATTTGTACGTTGACGACGACATAGTTCAGCATACCACAAAAAAAAATTGTTCAACGGTTTTACATTTGAAGATGATGAAACACAAGAAGATTTATTTGAATAAGCAGACTTATTTTTATTAGAAAATTTACTGTAACAAATTATTAGTTATAAAATATGTTGCATTATAAATTTAATATATATATATATATATATATATATATATATATATATATATATATATATATACAATATATATATATATATACCGGGTGTCTACTTTTTTTTTGTTACATAGGGAATACAATGCTAAAATTTTCATTTGGTGATAAATTTTCCCCTAATTATTATAGAACAAAAGTACAAATACAAAAGTTGTTTAGAATTCAAAAATGCATCAAATGATGCCAAATTTATCAATATAGGATGTTCCGATCAAGAATTAGAAGCAAATTAAAATTTCCATTTTTGCGCTCTTTACATCAAAGTGCCATGGAAATTAAACAAATAATTTCATTTCTTCTGGAGTTTGAGTTTGACAGATCGTATTTATTTTATTGTTACGTTCTGTATTATTATCATTATTATTGAAAATAATGAATAAACTTAAGGTAAATGAAAAAGTTCAGTGCGTAAAATGGTATTTTACTGGAAATTCGATACGACGAGTAAGAGATTTATTCAGCGCTTTCTTTGAAAACCGTCCCATACCTTCCGCTATGACTATTCGTAGGATAATTAAACAATTCGAAGAAACTGGAAGTGTGTTAAAACGTTGTAAAAATTGTAGAAAAATCAACGCAGAAGATCAGGAGGAGAATTTAAATCAAAATGCAATTAAAGAAAATACATTGAATATACTTTTGTGTGTAACGGAAAACCCAAATGTTAGTGTGCGTCAACTTGGTGCTGAATTAAATTTGCATCCTTCAACAATACATAAGGTACTAAAAAATGAAAAATATCATTCTTATAAATATTCCACGCACCAAGAGATATTTGAAGCGGATAAAATGGCTAGAAGCGAATTTAGTAACATTATTATGGAAAAATCCAATTTAGACAGAAACTTCTTGAAATCTATTTGTTTTACTGACGAGTCTACGTTTACTTTACACGGCGAACCTAATACACAAAACTTTAGAATATGGAGCCAAACAAATCCTCATTTAATGGTAGCAACACGTACCCAATATCCAGAAAAAGTTAATGTATGGGCTGGAATTTTTGGCAGGTGTATAATTGGGCCATTTTTTATTGAAAATAATTTAAACAACGAAAAATATTTGGATATGTTGCAAAATCATATTGGTCCGCAGTTAGAAGAGTGTGCAACTCAAGATAATGTTGTCTGGTATCAACAAGACGGATGTCCGGCACATTACAGCTGCAACATTAAATTATATTTGGATCAATGTTTTCCAAATTCATGGATTGGTAGAGGTGGTCCAATTAATTGGCCAGCTAGATCGCCCGATTTAGCACCGTGCGATTTCTTTTTATGGCCATATTTGAAGGAGAAAATTTATAAACGACATATCAAAAATCTTGTTGATTTGAAAAATGCCATTGTTGAAGAGTGCAATAATATAACACAAACACAATTAAGCTCTGTACGTCACGAATTTTATAACAGATTAGGTTATTGTTTGGCAGTTAATGGCGATTTATTTGAACATTTAATTTAAATTGTTAGTTTCGTTTTTGTTCTCCTATATCTTGTATTCATGAATTTTTCTGTTTTATAGGTATATTGAATATTGTAATAAATAAAGAAAGTTTTACGGAGTTCAGCTATTTACTATTTATTAAACTCTTATCCGACGTTTCACTGCACAACTTACAGCATCCTCAGGGCTAAGTTTAAATTATTATAATAAATATATTAGGCATAATGCCAGTCATCTAATTCAAATGTATTGTTTTTATAACTTGAAGTTAATAAATAAATTAAACAATTACTTAAAATTATAATGGAGACATTCACAATTTAAAACCACAGCTAGTACGTAGTGTACAGCCGAGTAAAATACCCTTTCATTGTAATAAATAATAAATACTTAATACTTTTTATACTTAATAGCTTTTCATTTACATTAAGTTTATTCATTATTTTCAATAATAATAATAATAATAATAATAATAATAATAATAATAATAATAATAATAATAATAATAATAATACAGAACGTAACAATAAAATAAATACGATCTGTCAAACTCAAACTCCAGAAGAAATGAAATTATTTGTTTAATTTCCGTGGCACTTTGATGTAAAGAGCGCAAAAATGGAAATTTTAATTTGCTTCTAATTCTTGATCAGAACATCCTATATTGATAAATTTGGCATCATTTGATGCATTTTTGAATTCTAAACAACTTTTGTATTTGTACTTTTGTTCTATAATAATTAGGGGAAAATTTATCACCAAATGAAAATTTTAGCATTTTATTCCCTATGTAACAAAAAAAAAGTAGACACCCGGTATATATATATATATATACAATATATATATATATATATATATTGATTACCTTGCATGTGAAAATGTACGACTGGCAGTTGCATATGATCTGAAAATGAAAGCATAATTATTATTGCTACTATATAGTCAAAATTTTGAAATTGTAAAATACCTGGATGATGAACTATGTCTGTCAAATGGTGGTGGAGTAGCCATTTTTATTTGTACAATATACAGACAGCTATTTTGATGAAATAAAATAAATAAAAATTATAACCAACACCATAGAATACATAAATTAAACATGTAGATGGAAAAATTTAATAAAATATTTACACGTCTAACATATTGAATTTCTAATATAATAAACAATAAATGAAATGCTAAAAATAACTGAACATTTCTTTTTATCATATGTAACTTTGTTTTTAATTTTATTAAAACACTAGATTGTTATAATATTTTGTTTTCTACTTAAATATCTTATTAAAATATTTAGATAAAATTACTGGTTAAATTTTTGTTTAGCTTAAAAAATTTATTTACAAATATAATGTAATAACATTCTGTCAAAAAAAAAACTAAATATAAGAAGCCACAATATAATATTAATTTCACAGAAATATCAATTTTTTATTTCAAATAGAAAACATATTTTAATTTTATGTTCGTAAATAAATACGCACATAAAAAAATTTGTGAACATTACATGTACTACAAGATATTATTCTAAAATTTACAACAATATTGTAATAAAACAAAAAATCGTTGCTTTTTTACAAAATTAAAGTTATTAATATCTACTGCTAATTAATTTTTTTACTGCAATTGTACAAAAACCAACTTCTTGCAACGTTGTTGTAATTTTTAAAATAAAATATCTTGTAATATTATTTACAAACTTTTTTCTGTGTAAAAATTAATAAACAGTAAATATTAATTACTTCAATACTGTAAATAAATAACAATTTTCTGTTCTGTTACAATATCGTAATTTTTCAAATAAATATCTTGTAGTCCATATGAAGTCCACAATTTTTTTTTCTGTGCGTATATACGTAAAATATTTACATATTTATTTTCACATTTTATTAAAAGAACGTTACGTTCAATTTTAATATATTTCTACATATTTTACATATTTTTACATATTTCTAATCAATAACAATTATTTTATTTTTATCAAATACATCCGAGCTCCGTGTGCAAGTAAAGTATCTTACTTATAATTGTACTATAAACAGTGGCGCAGCCAGGATTTTGTCTTGGGGGGGGGGGGGCAAGGATTTTATCTTGGAGAGGCAAAAAAAAGCAAATACTAACAAGATTTCCACTTTATCTTACATGAATCAAATAATTAATAGTTTAAAATAATGAATGTTGGCTCAATATTTTGGGGTAAATAATTGTAGCGTTAAAAGTGACTGCTGAATATATGACTAAATGGATAAAAATTGTGCTAATTCTACTAGCCTTGGGGAGGGCCGAGGCCCGTCGCCCCCCCCCCCCCCCCCCCTTAGTTGCGCCACTGATAATTACAATGCTAACTTTAGCATTCATAAAACTTTTTATTAAATAAAATAGTTTATTAAATAACAAATTCTAGAACTGAATGCATTTTATAAAATGTTACATGTTACAATTTTACATAACAATTGTTTTAATGAATTGTTATATTTAATGAAAAGTTTGATATTGAATTATTATTGAAATTTAACAAGTAAAAATATTTTTTATATTTACTTATTATTTGCGTATTTAAAAGAATTTATTATTAAGTAATTATTATTTAAATACTTTTCAAAAGTATTTTACCCAGCTTTGATATTGACTAACAATTTTGAAAACTCATTGGCGTGGATAATAAATATCATTAACTATCAAGAAACGCATATATAATACAGATATTATTTAATAGAAGTAGCGAAATATTTTTGTGTGTAACAATTTCCCAATTTCCCGACTTGGAAAATACGTATCATGTGTTTTAACCGAAAATGTCTTAAAGCAAGAAACCCTGAAAGAAATATACAGTTCAACGATAAGTTTCAGAACGATGCAGTCTATGGGTGTCGTTTTCTAAGATAAAAAAAATGTTTTTCGTACGATCCACAAAAAATCATGAGCGTATAAGATTTATGTTATCAGTTCTTGTATTGTGTGCCCAAAGCTTTGTACATACTGATATCACTGGTGAACAATTTTACAATTTCGGAGACACACACATACATACTCACAGTTACATTGTTGCAACATAACTGGCGCAACGCAGCGAACAAAAATAAAATTTATTTACCCCGGATTTTCTTCTTCTGCTTCCGCGAAATTGAAAAATGGTGAGTATGTTAGATTTATTTCTTTTATTGTGCAAGGGGTTTGTTCGTATTTGATTTGAAATTCGAGTGTCCTTGGTTTATACACGGCTGTAAGTTTGCTTCTTAGAAAGAATCGTAAAAAGAGTGAAACGTAAATTAAAATCAGGACATGAAACTGGCAAAATAAATCGGTTAACCGATATTTTTGTATGAAGCTAAAGTTGCTTGTCTGAATAGGGATGTTTGGAGGAAACTGATTTTAGGATAGTGGAAAAAGTTTGTACTATACCCTTTTGGGTACATGTATTTTGTCAACGTTAACCGTAACATTAATCAATATTTTAAAATCCTTAAAAATCGATAATCTTTTGCCGAAAAAAATACATATATATATATATATATATATATATATATATATATATATATATAATATTTTATACAACTGGCTCTGACATACAACTTTGGTTTAATGGAACTTTTTGACATTTCAGTAGCTATATATATAAATACACAATAACACCATGTACCTACCTATTCCAAAATTAGTTTTCAAAAAAAAAATCCTTAAATTTTTGAAATTTTCTTGGCTAATATGTCGTGGTCGATCTATTCTCGTCGCAAACGTTGAGTTCGTCAAAACGTTGATTATAAATAAATATTAATACAGAACTTTAACCTAAAGCATTTTTATTTTACTATTCTTTTCTTAATTTAGAAATAAAGATTCAATTTTTTTCACTTGTTTTAAAATTTTTGTGCATTTACGCCGTGTATATTTATTACAAAGAACTAATTAAACATTAGTTATTTTTTAGATAAAGAAAAGTATTGACTCTGCCGACAGAGTCAATACATTGTAAAAAACTATTTTCAACGCCAAAAATATTTAATTGTTTTAAAATTGTTAAAAATGTATTTAACTGAACTAATTAATGAATCATATATTTCGAAAACAACCTAGCTGCATAGTTAATCACTGATTAAGTTAAAAACGTTCTTTTCAATGAAGGAATTAAATAAATTTTGCAAACAAAACAATCAATCTAATCTTATTTATATAAATAGAGCGTAATGCTTTCAAAGCTGTAGGGAAATAATATAATCATAATATGTAATATATAAAATAAATTGAAACTGTTTTACTAACTTATTAACAAAGTTATTAACTAAATCCGACATCCGGAACTCTAATCCAACAATATTACAAATAATAATAATACGTTGGCGTTTGAGGCTTTCATTACTATCATTCCAAAAATTTAATCAAATGTTCAGAGATGGAAAAGAGAGATAGAGAGAGAGCATTTGTCTACATTTCATTTTGGCGTTAGCACAAAGCAAGTTGTGAAAGCATAATCGTAATAATAAGTAAATAAATAGATATTACAGCGATTCTCATTTGTTTCCACACACTAATATTGTGTAAAATTTTGCTATTTACTTGTTTTGAACTTCTCTAAATACAACAAACTGTTGTATTCGTGTGAAGCAAAATTGAAATTAATTTTCTGTATATCAGATAAAGTTTCATATTAAAATTTTAAATTTTAGCAATAATGGCCTCGTATTACGAACTCGGTTTTAAATAATTATTTAAATAAAAAAAATTTAATATACCACGGTTTTAACACGGAGTATAAAAAGTATAAAATAATTTATCCTAGCCCCATATAGATTTACAGATTCCTGACCCCATACAAATTGTCCTGAAAATTTGTGATTAATTTTTAATATCGATGCCATTATTTGTAAGATTTAAAACGAAAAACGAGAAGTGCAACGACAACTACTCCCTACAGTCCTTACTATTATCTATTGCATGCGCCTCACGTTTTTTTGTATGGGGTTATAAATCTATATGGGCACCTAAAGAGCGAAACACGTGTCTATGGTTAACTGGCCAGTCATTGAAGCATAACTTAACAAGCTGATTCAATGATTGAGTAACTTGTGAAATTTTTGGAAAAATCTCAACATTTGAATATTATTATATCTATAACCTGTTATACTGAGGTTATCAGCCGATTACTAACCAAAATGAGACTTCGGAAGCATTACTTTTAATTGATCCCTATATTTAAAACTTAATAAAAAAAAACTCTAACAAAAACATATGTTAAAATGTTTTTCATAAAGTTTCATTTGCATGCAGTATTATAAATTCCATTAATTTTTTCTGCTAAGTGTACTCCGTGTTTTTATAACAAACTTTTTATTGTATTCATATAATAAAAAAAGAAAATTAAAACCATGTTATAATATACACATAAAAGTGCTTAGTTTTTTTTTTTTGCATATACGGTTTTTTTTTTTTGGTGTTCTAAAATATCAAGAACAGATGATAAAAATGAAATAAAACATTTTATAATATTATCTACGTATACATATAAAGTTAATGTGTTATAGCGCATAATATATATAAAACAAAAAATATATTATTAGATTTAATATTTTTTTATCTGTAGGGTTAGTTGTATTAATGGTTAACTATGCATTTCGATAATAAATTATCTTTGAAGCGTTTCATTGATTAATCAGTTCACAAAATAGTTTTAATTTAATATAATGAGTTCTGAAAGTTTTTTTACCGTGTTAAAAACTAGTGTTTTTGTATGGGGAATCGCGTCTGCAATTAATTACATATATATATAAATCAATAAATTATTAATAATCAATATTTTTATTACCAATAACAAGCTGAGAATTCCTACTTCAGTTCCAAATCCTGCGATTTTATTCCAGTCCTGCTAAAATATTACCGCAAATCATTTGACACATATTTTAATAGTTCTTGAAAAATGTTTAACGTCATAACTGTTTCAATAATTATACGAAAGATATTTACGTGGTTTAGCCGAATTAGTTCACTCAATTTACAAACACAATCACTCATAATATACGCGCAATAAACAAACTCACAACAAATCATTATCAGTTAAGTTCGAACTACTTAACAGTCTCTAATTTACTACATATAACTAAATAAAATAGTTTTGCAAGTGTGTCAACCCTTAAGCACAAAAGGCAAAGAGGGTAGCCATAAATCTATCATCTTTTTTTAATATATTAAAATTTCACATATACTTATGTACAGACGAAAGCAAGTATTGCCTTATCGATACGATAGAATACTTACAACTGAACATAAATTAACCAAATTCTACCTGCATAGCCGCATAACAAGTTCGGACAGTAAAATTAATTATATTAGTATAAAAATGCGTTATTCAATATTGTTTTATATTTAACAAATAAACAAGATTGTTTTGTTTTGTTAATAATAAGAAGAACACAGTATTAATACAATATAATTAAATAAAAAGATATTATATATGTATTATAATCTATGCAACTTCAGGCGTCTTTTATTAGCATTCGTATAATATCCCATGGCATTTTAGCGGAACTGTAATAATAATTGCTAGCAGCAATAATATGAGCAGCAGATTGATAAGAGAAGCAATAGAAATTTATAAAGAAAAAGATAACATCAATCACTGTGAAAACAATGAGTTAAATAAAATTTGGCTTCCTTTAATTAAAAATCTATAAATTGTACGATCTAGTTACTTATTTGTTACTTAGTAACTTGTTTGTATGTTCCGTTTATTTACTGTAATATCATTTATATGATTTATTCTGCTGAAGACGGAGGTTGAGTTTCATCAAATCGTCGTTTTTAAATAAATATTGATAAAGAACTTTAACCGAAAGTAGTTCTATTTAAATTTAAAGAGTTCTGAAAGATTTTTTACTATGTTAAGAACTAGTGTTTTTTGTAAGGCGAATTGCGTCCACAATTAATTACTATGCACCTTCAGGCGTCATCCATTAGCATTCGTGTATAATATCCCATGGTATTTTAATGGAACTGTTTGCAGGGGGGGGGCCAGGTCCGACAACCAGCATTGCTCGTGCGACGTGCGAAAAGCAGACACGACATGAACGAGCCCCGCGGGAAATTATGCGAATTAAATCTGTTTGCCTCGGCTAGAATCCGGTCAAAAGTGCCACTTTACGAACTGTTCACGCGGTTTCGATATGGCGGTTGTTGTTTTTTTGTTTTCTATCGTCCGAGTGAGTTTTTCCTCTCAACTTGAGAGTTCCCACTCTGTGATCCGACCGACCCGGCATCTCGTCGTGCTGTGTTCCTTTATTATCATTTTTATTTCGTTTTGTTTTTGTTGGTTAACGGCTTGCTTGCGGTTAGCACATGACACTGGTTGGTCGTTATGCTTAGCTGAAAAGATATGTTTGTAAATGGCTCCGGTTTTTTTCGATGTTTGTTTTTTAGTGGTTGAAAAAAATATTAAAGAAGTTTTGTTATTTTTGAAGATGTGCTGCCTGATGCCTGTGTCAGCCATGTTTGATTTATGCCCGTATGTATAAACATTTTCGTTAAAAATAACAGTTCGTTAATATGAAAATTCTTAGATCTCGTAACAAATTTCATTGCAATATATATACACAAATTGGTAAATAATTATTACGACTATTACAAATAATTTAGAAAATAATTAATGGGAATTGTAGTCAGATTTAGATAATGTTAAATAAAAACCTCAAATTTAGATTCTTAGCTGAGTTTTCAGTGTAAATTTTCACATTTTTCAGGGGCTTATTCTAAAAAAATTACTTGAAACATATTTGATAAAAAAATTTTCTTTACAATATATTTTAATGTAAGTAGTCAACATAACGTTCATCATTAAAAATAAACTGGTTCCTTTTAAACTATTAATGTATATTAGAAATTAATATTATTGTCACAACAAATAAAATAATAAATAAATACTATATAATTCGAAAACAAATTTTGAATTACTTTACCTTATCAAATTGTAAAAAAGAAATTAATAAAATTAGATTTAATTTTTTTTAACTATTACAAAAATTAGCAAACAAACTATTACTTTGTAAACAAAATCTTTTACTGTGCAAATTTACCCATCATGGACAAAACCACGAACCGCTATAATAGTAATTTAAAAATTCCAGCCAAACATTCTAGTTTACTAACTAACCGCCTAGATGCCGGAATTTGCATGACACTCATGCAAAACGGGTTGATGTCCTCATCAGGCCCCCCAAACCTGAGCTTTGAATCTACAATTCTACACTAGTGAACGTTAGCGAGTGACTTTTCGTGCGCACACCGAAACGACGACAAATAAAAGATTTTCATCGTCAAGTTTACGAGAATTTTAATTGTCTACGTGCTTTCAGGAGTATGTAATTAGATGATAATACGGCGATAAGCTCGCAAAAACTTACATAAAACCGTTAACTTTGTGCATTTGAACGCAGGGGGGGCCAGGGCGTTTTATACCGACCGCTCGCTCGCTTTTTGTTATTCCGTGTGTACATTGTATTTGGTTGTAAAATGTTATTATTGTTTATGGTTTTTCTAGTTTTTAGTGCTTGTTGCTACAGCGATTAAAATGTTTAGAACATTGTTTTAAGGAGCCATTTACAATTTAAAACTTTTACAAATTGATCAGATATTTGAATTGTGCATGTAATTTTTGTCCTTATAGTTTGTTATTCTTGTTAAATATAATGTTCATATAGTAATCTTCAGGCTAATATCTATATAATTTTGTGGACTGATATGCCGTTATCGAACTATTCTCGTCGCAGACGTTACGCAATATATCGTAAATAGTATATTCAGTGCTTGGTGACTAATGCAAGTTTCTACTTCACAATTTGGTATATATACCTGCACCCCCTCCATACATCTGCGACGAGGAAAGATCGAGTACGGCATACCAGCCCAAAAAATTATATAGATTCAACCTATTTATAAATATATATATATATATATATATATATATATATATATATATAATATAATATATATATATATATATATATATATATATATATATAATATTTGTAAGTAAATAATGAGTGTATCAGTCAATTTGGAAAGGATGTTAATCAAACTCATTTAAGTTTAATAGGCAAGCTTTCGATTTATTTAAAATCTTCTTCCATGACCTCTGAAGCATATGGAAAACAAAAGAAAATTGTATATATCATAATGTCAATCATATATTTTAGAAGCCTTTGAAGATTTTAAAATAAATCGAAAGTTTGCCTGTTAAACTTAAATAGTTTCATTTAACATCCTTTCCAAATTGACTGTACACCCATTATTTATTTACAAAAATATTTCTACCAGTCACTAGCTATTTCATTCATACTTCTGTATATATAATATATATACAAAACCATGCTACGTATCCAAAAGGGTGTGGCACAAACTCTTCCCACTATTCCGAAATCAGTTTCCTCCAAACATCCCTATCCAAACAAGCAACTTTAACTTCATCCACATTCATAATACCTTTCATACATGCTTTTCTATTCCTACTACTTGCAAACTTTCGCTCACGCAAGCCACTCTCTCAACCATATCACTCCATCTACTCATCGGACATCCACGCAAACGTATAGCTTCAAAATCATTCATAATTTTTTTTTAACCAAACGTTCATTAAACATTTGTTTAAGGTGACCGAACCATCTTAACTATTTAGCCTCATTTACTTAAATTTTTAATCTATTATTGCAAAGAAGTAATATGTGTTGAAATCCTAATAACAAAATTTTTAGTAGTAGTAGTAATATAATAGTAAATAATATAACCTAGAAAAATTTCAACACTGAAAATAGATACATAGAGAGACAAGATATTTTTAATATCTTTCCAATAACGAAAACCAGGAAAAATAACAAGAAAATTATGGAAGCGTCATCCATATCGTAACCATTTCTCTGTGCGACTTTTTTCCAATTTCCAATCGCCTAGTAACGACAGGGCGCCGTAAAAAAATCCCGTTCACCATACGGAATAATCAAAATCAACATTGCGGCTGCTGCTGTGGCTTCCCTTATACAAGAGACACACAGACACAAATAAGGGCAACAAAAACATCTCGCGAAGACGGCAAGAGTAAAATCAAGTGCTCGGCTAGGAAGGGAGGTGGGAAGCCCAGCTTACAACTAACAGAAGAAAGCAAAAAAAAAAAATGCGATCGACTCGTGGTGTAGAGGCAGCATGCCGAAGCATCTCGAATACGAGACGAAAACTATTTCACGCTTTGAATTTTCGGTTGTGACACGTTCGTGATTCAATCTAGAGGCATCTCTCGTCGTGTTTTCCTGCTGCACTGGAAACTCGAGTATTGAGCTAAATGGAAATTGGACTAAAACTGATTTTGAATGGTTTAGTTTTTTTTTTTCAAAATGATAATTGACTTATTTATAAATATGATTTTTTATCAATTAGTTATTATTTAGTTTCAAGAAAAGGGTATTTTTTATTTTGCAACTATGCACCCCAAAAATTGAAAGGAAAGCATTGAAAAACAAATATTTTTCCCTTAATGGCACTTAATGTGCTGTAATATATTTGTGGTAGTATGTGGTGACTATTGGTCGATATCGGTAATCAAAAGCTTAACTAATTTAAAGTAGATTTCAAGTAATTAAAGTAAAATATGTTTAGTTTTGAGTTATCGTCAATTGAATAAGAAAACAAAATCGTTTTTTTTTTTATAAATTGTTGTATAAAATATTCTTATGTTACATGATTGACGCATTATCTATGATTAAAAATAATTAAAAAACAAATTTTATGCTGATTCAAGAAATATTTTTTAACCATTCTAATAGGTTTAAACACCGGTTTAAACATATTCGATGTGCAACTTTTTATCGAAAACAGTTAATGTATTAGTATTAGAATTGGAAAAAAAAATTTTGTTACTTTGATTGCATAAAATTAACATTTTAGGCAAAATAAAATTTAGCACAATTCACCTATTCCTCAATACATTTCCACTTTTTTTCCTTGCCAATTGATTTCCGTACAAAATCGGCAATATTCGTAACCGTTTGCGAACGCGTACACGGCAATAGACATACATCCATTCCTGTTTCTTCTATCGGTAATGCCCGCGTTTTCTTTTAGCTTGTTAACATTGTAGCACGTGATTTTTCAGTTTTTCACTTTACCGATTTGAACCGGAACCGGTAACCGGATGTAGCGCTACAAAAAACGACACGTTTTTGTGTCTCTACCAAACATACACATCGTGACACGTTTATTGAGAACAGGTCAAATAAACAAACCAGCGAATAAAGGAAGGATTTTTTCCGTTTTTGTTTTCTTGTGTGGAAAGTTTATTTATTTTCAGTTTTATTAAATTTTCCTTTTTCTAAAATAAATAACAAACTCAATATTTTATTTTGATTAATTGATTTAAGAAATAAATTTTTTTTTTATATATATAAAAAAAAATTTACGGCTGCCTCTAAAGTTTACAGATCGGATTAGATTTATTATTAATTGTATGTTTACATTTATTTCTTTAACGAAAAGGCTTATTATGGTAAAAATAATATTTGTATATTATTTTTAAATGCGGATAATTTAATAATAAACATTATATTAAAATAAGATAATATCACTCAATATCATTTATTATTAATTTACAGAGCTTTGAACCGTTATATTTTTTGTACCGGTAAAATTAAAAAAAATAATAAGATAACATATGTTAACATAAAAAATTCTTGTATGTAAGATTTGTATTTATTTATAATTAGAAAAAATAAAAATTACCTCTAATTATTAAAATATTTTCCAATGTGTATTTAATGATTATTAAAAGCAAAGTTATTATCAAAAATATAATAATATCCCTAGTTTCATTTTCAATTTCAATAACTGAGTATTCATCCACAAAAAAACGAAAAAATAACGGCGTTTTTCGGTTTTCAGTTCAGTTCCGGTGCGATGACCTGTTAATTTATTAATTAGATGAAATACTTATTTTATTTTTCTCTCTGCAGAAGTAGAAAAAAATGTATCACAATTCGTTCAAATTGTTCAAATTAAACTTACACAAATAAACGCCTACACAAAATTAATAAAATGATAAAATTTAATTCTCAAAAGTCATCGCAAACAAACTTATCCTTGTTAGGCGCAATTGTTTCGTAACTAATTCGTAATTGGAATGTATGTATGTGCAAGTTGCAATGCTACGATTATCTTATTAAGCCATTTAATCTCTTTCTCTCTAGGAATATGTATGAACTGCTGTATTAATTAGGAGTAGAGTTTGTAGAAATTAGCTGTGAACATTTGTTAAATCGCTAATTACTGATCATTTCTGCTTGAAAACTTTCACATGTACCCCATCTATTCACTCACACCTAGCTCTACAATACCTTGGGTTATTTTGCATGAATGATTTGTTAGAAATGAGTCTACCGCCTTGTTGTTGTCTAACTTGCTTTTACCATGTCTGTGTTTTAAAATAATTACGTTCAAGTTAATGGGCTACATTAGATTAAATACTACATCATTCCTAAAATTATATTTAATGATAATGTTCGCTATATGATTTTAGATATTAAAGGCAGTAATTAGTTCTCCTTAATTTTTTGTTTTGTTTTTGGTTCTAATGCTGACTTTATACGATACATTTTTTGAGTACATGACGAAATTGTGTATGTATGTAGAATTAAATACACTTAGTATATATATATATATATATATATATATATATATATATATATATATATATCAATAGAATTGTTGATAAAAATGCACTATTGTATGACAAATGTAATATTATTGGTTTTCTAGGTTTCAAACTAGATGCTGAAATTAAGTGGAAACAACATATTAATTATATTGGTAATAAAATTAATATAGGCATTTTTATGTTACGTAAACTTAAAGATGTTGTATCACCGCACACATTAATAAATCTGTATTTTGCATATATTCATATTCATCTAAATTATGGATGTTTATTATGGGGTGATTCAGTTAAGAGTGACAGAATTTTCATGTTACAAAAAAGGTCTATTCGCATTCTAACTAATAGCTCATACAGGCAACCGTTTAAACAACTATATATTAAGTTAAAAATTCTAACATTACCATCAATGTACTTATTACAATACTAGATAATTATGAGTATTTTTAAAAAAATAAATATTATCATAATTATCACACAATACAAAAAGACAAGACTGGATCTTTGTAGATTAAATGTTGCAAAAAATTTACCTGCACATGTCGGTGCATTTTTAACAAATTGCCCAGTGATATTGAAGATAGAAATAAATTTAAAATTATTCTACAGGAATTTTTGAATTTACAATGAATTTACAAATTGTATTACTGATATTTCTATTTTTGTATAGCTTTGAATGTAAGATGTTTATCTAATATGTCTTGTTTTTTTTTGACTTAAGTTTAGGTATTTTTTTTGTATTTACGACTTTAATAAATAAATAAATAATAAATATATATATATATATATATATATATATATATATATATATATATATGATTTTGACTTCTCCTCTCTTTAGCTATGTTAGATATTCATAAAAAAATACTAAATTTTCCACAAACTGTCGAAACTTTTACGCTGACTCTGGTGGGTATAATGAAAAAATTAACACAATCATATTTGGACCTTAATTTTTCTATAATGAATTTTATATTAGCTGTCGGTGTGCTCAACTTCGGCTAATTTTCCTTTCCTTTCATACTCTCTCTTTTTCCTTCTTCTTCTTATTTTTTTAATTAAGACGTGAAATATCGCCATTTCAACTTGATTTTCCAACGCGCTCTGATGAACTTTGAAAATTCTCATTTTCAACAAAAAGAAAGAGTTACGTACTTTATATTAATAATCAAAATTTCACACTGACTCGGCTAATTATGTAATTTAAAAATTTCAGATATACAATATTCAGAAAAATATTACAATTTGTGCGATAAATTTATAAAGGCTAATTATATTTTTTAGATATTTTGGTCCGTATTCCCATTATTTCTTGCTTTAAACTAAAGTTTACTTATATCTAATATTATAGAATTCAAATAAACAAATTAAAATTGCTTAATAAGTAATTTTAAGTAAACTTTAAAAGTACTTTTGACAAAAATCACTTTTAAAAGTGAGGCGAGAAAACGGAGCTTATGTTTTTTAGATATAATATTGTTTTACTTTTAAACAACAAGTACTATGAGTGTATTCTGCTAAGTTATACAGTCAATAACTGACAATCGTGAGTTATAAAATCATAACTCTGTAAAATCTTAATTATCCAATCATAAAAGAAATAACCCGTAAATTATTGTCGTTGCTAAGATGCCATGTAACTGCTTTGGAAAATAAGTTTTTTGTTTCATCCACGTGTATGATATATTTTATAAATGCTCTTTTATGCTACGTACTCAACCTACGTCTTCATCAGGAAAAATGATACTGTAAATATCATTTGCCTCATTTTTTCTGATGAAGATGTATGTTGAGTACGTTGATTATTAATAAATATTAATACAGAACTACAACCTAAAGCCGTTTTATTTTAATTTAATTAGTTTTGAAAGATTTTTACTCACTGGAAAATTTAGGTAATTTTCATGTTTTTTAAGTAATTTTACATGTTTGTGAATGTAATTTTTCATAAAAAATGTAATATTACGTAAATTATGACAGTAGAATTACAAAATGATGTTATTTTTACGGTTAAAATCTATATAAAATTACATAAATTTAATTAAATTAATTTAATTCGTAATTACACATGGCGTATTATATTAGGTTACAGTATTTTGTTTTTGCTTAAATCGCTATGACCTTGCCGGGGTTTGAATCCGAGACCTTCAGCTTTTGTGGCAAAGTCAATGCATTTTTTGTTTCATTTGAAAATTAACTAATGATTTAATTAGTTCATCAAAATAAATTGATGGCGATTTAAGCAAAAACAAAATACAATAACTTACCATATATTTTTTACAGTGTAAATAATTTAAAAATAAAATTCACCTAGTTAAATTTGTTCAAGAAGTGATGAAATGAAATGCGATTCACTTAATACTGTCGAATAAAAGAGTGAATTTGCGTGATTCGGTACAATTGCAATCACAGTATACGTACATTACATGTTGTATTCGCTTAAATAAGTTACAGTTGGATTTGCAAATGCATATACATACACACAGTATAACACACACGTGTGTTACCTATTAGGTTCACTTCGATAATGAAGTTAGTCAGATGTTCAGTAACTGCATCAATTCGATGTGTCTACCTTCACGAGTGTATCTCTATGTTTGGCTACATTATGTTTGTATGTATGTATGGGTGTGTATTACTCACTTTTGGATATATAATGCAACAACAGTACGCATAAGTTCATAGTGCATTTACAAATATGCTGTAATACAGAGTGTTTTTACGTACATAAACAATTACGATATGTACCCAAAAAGGTGTGACACAAACTCTTTCCATAATCTCGAAATCAATTTCTTCCAAACATTCCTATCCAGACAAGCAACTTTAGCTTCATCCTTATTCATATCTTCTCTCATACATGCTCTTCTATTCTTACTACTTGGAAACTTTTGCTCACGCAAACCACTCTCAATCATGCATCACTCCAACTATTCATCAGAGGTCCACGTAAACGTATAGCTTCAAAATCATTCATATAAATTTTTTTAACCAAACATTCGTTAGGCACTCGCTCAGTATGACCGAACAGCATCTTATTCCACATGCACCACGTAAAAATTTCATTTCCACAGCAGTCATTTTCTGTTTTATGCTTTTGCAGCCAAATTTAACATTCACTACCATACATCAATGTAGACGCCGAAACAGCATTATATATATATATATATATATATATATATATATATATATATATATATACTCAAACGGGGGAGCTTCTTTGGAAACATTTACATTCCTAGTACCCAAAGCACCCAAAACCTTACAACCAGTCTTTCAAATTCATGATCAAAACGACTATTCTTAGATAATAAACTACCCAGTATTCGTAAATATCATTAAAATCTAAAATAATTATAAAAATGTACTTCTACGTGGAGGTCCGTTGAGTAACTGAACAGTCAAGCTTGAGTATATTGCGAGAGCAAATGTTTAAAAAGAGTAGAAATAAAAATATATAGGTACATCATAAAACAATATATGAGAAGTACCACGGAAATCTCTCAATTAGTAGCAAATGCGAATACGCATTCAGTGTTTGTAGTTGACAGTTCGTGCACAGTATATTTCACAGTGAGATGAACGTTAGTCTAGTCGGAACTTGCAAAACTTTCATTTACTGCTGTAATTTAGTGGTGACGGACTAACGTGTCACAAACGCCCAAAACTCAACAATTCGATAAATGAAATAGCCCCTGCTCAAACTCACAAACACTAATTGGCAGCCGGGTACTTCATTATTGCAAATTAAGAACCGATGTGATGCGATGTAGACAAGTTTATTATTTGAAATGACGCAAAATTGTCTATTGCTATTTGACATGATAATAAACACGCATATTTAATCTCTGTACCTCTTTATTATTATTATTATTATAAATACCGATGTTGCGATTTATCTACATTATTTTATCCAGATAATTCATTTAGATAAAAATTATTATCGGTTTTCTTATAGTATTTTTGTTTTTGCGTTTCGACGAAACTCAACGCTCGTCTTCATCAGTTTTCCTGATGAAACGTTGGTTATAAATAAATTTTAATACAGAACTTGAACCTAAAATAGTTTTATTTTTTTAAAACTAGTTTTACTCCAACGATATGTAATAGATAATTTTACCAAACGATTGACTTGGAAAATGTACGTATTTGCAAATTTCCTATCAATTTTTCATTCTGCTTAGGCTGGATCTATGTAAAGCTTGTAATAAAACAAAATATTGTTATAGAATTTAATATAAATAGGCAATATTATGATATAAAACATAATAAATTATTATGAAACTTCATTAACTATTTCACGCAATCATTTTTCGCATCATTAGAGCATAAATAAACATGTTAAACAGTCATCAAACATTCTATCATACAGACAAAATTCGTTTATGATTTAATTTTCAAACCTTCATCAACAGAATTATTAACTAGATACGAATGTTTGTTTGCCTAAAATGATAAATAACATTGAAATCGTAAAATGACAGAAAACTAGCAAATGTACTCGTGCGAAAATATACAGAATTTAAATCAATAGTATTTTTCTTTTATTGTTATCCGAAAAAAAATAATTTCTTGAATAACAATAAAGATTTTGTTTTATTTATATGAATTTAAATTTAAAAACAAATTAAGCGAATGGTGTGAAAAATAGTAAAACAAAATTGGCACGGGTAAATAGGGTAATTAAAGTTATTAATTAAAAGGTACATACATCAGGGCTAGAAACCGAAATTAATTTCATTTCAAATTTAACCGGTTACATACTCGTTTAAAAATTAACGGTTTCCGGTAAACCGATTTCTAAAATAGTAAGCTTCAGACTTTCACGGCCGGTATCCTCTGAATTTATAGAATTTTTTGGACTAGTATGCACGTCGCTGACGTTTTGCCATACATCGCAGATAGCATCCTCAGTGACTGAATGAAAGTTTCTGCTCTGCAATCTGGTATATATACCTGTACCCCCACCATCTTCTAGCTGATTCTGGCTGACCTGGATGGCCCATCCTTTCCGATCGGTATGTACCTTTAGTTTCCGTTATAGGTTTTGTCACGTCATACCCTCTACCGTCTTTGATGACGTGGACTGTTTGTTTGGCAGTCATGGTTTTCACGCTGTACTAATCCTTGTGCCTACATGTCTATTGAACTCTCTGGTTTCTATTTTTTTAGTAATTAGGTTGCAAGTTACCGGTTTTTATAAATATTTTTTATCGGTTTCAAAAACCGGCCCTAAAGTATATTATCAGTACATTATTCTGGTTAGTTTTTTGTCCGATGAGTAGTTGGAGTGGTGTGATTGAGAGTGTTTTGCGTGAGCAAAAATTTCCAAGTAGTAAGAATAGAAGAGCACGTATGAAAGGAATTATGAGATAGTGGAAAAAGTTTGTGCCACACCCTTTTGGGTACATGGCGTGAATATATTATTTTAGAAACTTTACTTATCTTCAAAAGAATAAACAAAAAGCAACTAGAAAATCTGGTTCAATTTCAATCTCTTAATAAAATTTTTTTATCCTATTTTTCGAAAAAATGACAAGTCGCATATTTATCCAGTGTTGATGAGCTTGTAGAATGAGTTTAATACAATCCTTAAGGATCTGTATAATGTTTGCGCGCGAACGTTTAAATGTGATTAAATACTTATTCGTGTACTCGCAAGAGAGCGCACGAAGCAACTGTGTTGGGGTTGTAAGAAATGTTTGCCTTGCTCTGAGCATTTAATTAATCTTTTATTTTTAATTAAATCTGTGCAAGCCCGCGAAAGGATTACATTCTTAATTTTACAAAGAACAATAATCCGACAAGACATTGTACAGAAATAATCGGGACAATAAAATGTAAACGAAGAAAATAAATAAAATAAAATAAACAAACTTAAACGGATTTTTAAATAAGATTGGTCGATTTAAATTTAGGGATCTTGTTGTAAACAGTTTTTTTTTTGAGAGTTTTCAGATAAATATTTGAACAATTTGTGTATATTTATTTCTTAATTTGTTTTTTCCGTAATTATATGTTTAAAAGTGTAAGTATTTATTTCTTTACAAATAAGACAAAAAATCGAGAGGATGCTACAGGCATTTGGTGAAGCATACTTATTTAATATTTAGATAAAAAAGTAAATAAATAACACATAATTTTGTAAAACTTTTTCAAGTATGTTATTTTTTTACTTTCTTACCTAAAATAAAAAAAAAATATATAAAGAAATTAGTATATTAATTAGTTAGTAATTAATTAGTATATTAACATTGATCAAAAAAACAAGCCGATTCAATGATTGTCTAACTTGTGAAATTTGTAGAAAAAATTTCAATATTTGATTATATTAATTTTACAGACACACTTATAAACATTTAGCTTGTTTGGATAGAGATATTTGGAGGAAACTGATTTCAAGATAGAGTATAGTAGTAGTATAGAGTTTGTGCCACACCCGTTTGGGTACATGGCGTGATTGTGTATGTATGTATGTTTTAATAACATCCCTATCACTTAGTAAATTCATTACCTTTCTCCCCCAGCAATGCAGAGCTAAACAAAAATTAAAAATTCCCAAATTTTCCAATTAGCGAATTTATGGTCGTTTCGGCCGACAGTTAATCACCCGAGTCAAAAACCATTAGTCAATTAGTGACATTTTAAACGTCGTCGTTTTGTTCCAATAACACCAGAACAAACGCAATTTGGAAATTTGTTATTCCTACTGACTAGGCTAATGTCATTGACACAAACAAACTATCGCATACATATACATAGATCGCCTTACAAATTACCAATTTTGTGCCAATTGCTTCATCATTATGACGATTCATTCATCAATTTTAATAGGGATTTTTGTCAGTTGTTTGTGATTTCGGTTGGCAGCAATGAATTGTCATGTTTGATGGACAATCAGTTTGATTTGACAAATTCTACCGCAGCTCGATTGAAAAACGAAATTTATTTTCAAGTTCTTAATTAATTTTGAAATTACGATTTTTAGATTGGATTTTATATCAGTAAATTAAATGGTCAGATCTGTAATAAAATATATTTATCCATTTTCAGTTTATTTTTGTCATTTTGTTAGAAAAATGAATATCATTCGTTTTGAAAAATTGATTCACCGTTATTTAAGTGAAAATTTCACTAACCGAAATCTAAATTGAAGAAAATTATTCATAGAAATAAATCAACATTAAATAATTCCATTTAAAGCTACGAAAATAATTATACTGTTTTATTTTCATTAAAAAACATAAAATAAAACGGCTTTAGGTTCTAGTTCTGTATTAATATTTATTAATAATCGACTTACTTCACGTACTCATCGTATGTCTTCATCAGGAAAAATAATACAAATGATATATACAGTAAATAAATAGAATATAGAAACAACTTATATTACTAATAAATATGAATACAGAACTACAACCTAAAGCCGTTTTATTTTAATATAATGAGTTCTGAAAGACTTTTTAGTATTTTAGAAAAACATAAGTTTATAGTTCAAAAACACGTTTTCTTTTGCGTTAAAGTTAAAAATCTCGGATCTAAAACAAAAACTTTGTCAGTGTATTTAGCAGAAGAATAAAATTTACTTTTATTTTAATTTATCGTTTATAAAATCCGGTCTTACAAAGTTATTTTTTTATTTATTTAAAGTAAGTCAATACACCTGAAGATTTTGGTTGCGCTCAAGTTAGATAGGTTGAGTTAAAAAATTTAGTTTAGATTTTTTTTACTGTTGGAACAAATATTTTATCGTTTACTTACATTTTATATCGTGATAAAAAATATTATGTGGTTTACTTGCATTTTTTATCGTGAGAAACATAATTTGTGTCGTGTCGTGAATTATATTAATTTTATCGTGAATAATACCAATCTTCTCATTCACCACCTTTTTCTTTATACATACTAGATAAAAAATGTTATCATAGAAAAAATTTTTAGTTGTATCTAAAAATATCGAACATGAAATGTAATAAAAAAAATTATCGTAAAATTTTGTTACTAAACATATGTATAAGTCTACTTGAAACATAATTGAATATTGTCATGCAATGGTCCGTTAGCTATTTAACAATATCGGAACAATATTGAAAATTATAAATTAATAATTTGTAAGGTTAACGTAATTTGAGCGTAATATTGCCGACACGAAAATTGCCAACTAAATTATTCAAAGTAAAATTTTCGGGCCGAAAACTTTTCATTACTTTATATCTTTATTTCGCATAAATTAATAGCTGATTGGTAATTAACTTTTTGAAGTGTAACCCTTTTTTCCGACAAACGACAAAATTTAAAACTTTTCCTCATTACCTTTTTGCCAATTTCAACGTAAATAATTCTATTAAAAATTCGATAAAATTTTCTCTTTTCCATGAAAATTAATATTTTTATAGATAACATAAAAAAATCTTTCAAACTCATTATATTAAAATAAAATGGCTTTAGGATATAGATTTGTATTAAGTTTTATTTCTAATTCACGTACATTATCATCAGGAAAAACTATATAAGATACTAGGTAACAAAGTAACTAGATCATAAAATTTATAGATTTTTAATTAATGAAAGCCAAATTTTATTTAAATCAGTTACTAGTCTCACTGATTGTTATTATCTTCTTTTTCATAAATTTCTATTGCTTCTCTTATCAATCTGCTGTTAATTGAGTTTTTTTTTCTCGCTTGTCTGTGGGCCTCTTTGCCGCCTTTAAAATTATAATCCGAGCGGTGAATGCGTCAACGGGTGTTCATAGTGGGAATATTTCACAAGCAGATTTCTGTCTTGTGTAACTATAGTTACTTGTGTAAATAATTGTGTACGTATTTTTAATATATTAATAATAATAATATTTATTTATGTTAACACACTGGAAAGTGCTCACACAAGTCAAAATACAATATTACAAATACAAAAAAAAGTGTTTAATTTTTAAAATAATCAATAAATTCTTTTATAGTAAAAGGTGCCAAATCAAGTAATAGGTTTGTCTTTAATTTTATTTTTGAATTGTTTTTATTTAAACATATATATATATATATATATATATATATATATATATATATATATATATATATATATATATATCTGTTTTTCGCTCAATTACACAATTTTTATTAATAAAATAGTTTTTCAAATTTGGAAAAAGCAAAATAATAACACTTACTCCTATTTTATTTTGACATTTATAAATTGTATAATTCTGACAGTTGTAGCTAATGTTTTTTGATTTATACACTAATAACTAGATTCATTTTGCCAATTTAATTAGTTTTTAATATTAAAACTTTAAGATTATTTTTCTCAATTTTTTTCAAATGTAACATATTTAAAATTTTATATGGTTGGAAACGGAATAAAAAGTACTATCAAAATCAATAATAAAAAATATAGGTTTCCATTTAAAAAAATTATCGCTTACGTCATAACTCAAAAACAAAAGACGATCTTTAAGTGACGATTAGAGTAAAATATGTCTCATTTAAGATAAAAATTGACGTGTTCGAGGATTTTTTTCAAAAACGCTTAATAAAAGATTTATTGCGATAGTTCCAGACTTTACACTCGCTCTGTATATATATATATATATAATTAAGATTAATAGTGGGTGTTGCAGTCAATGGTTGGATAAGGTGTTAATTAAAAAATCTCATTTCAGATTTAAACCGAGCTTTCGTAGCAATTTTGCCTACTTCTTCAGGGCGCTATAATCAACATTTTTATTTATGAACAATATGATACATGAATAAGTAAAGACATACAATAACCAGATAAATAAAAGAAACAATCTACTTATTTATCTTATAGCGATTTTTATGTTGAAACTACTAATTAGAATCGTATTTAGATCGAAAAAATTGTAAAACATATGTTACTATACAAATAATAATCATAATAATATGTAAATGAATAAGTATAATATAAAAAAACTTTTTTAAAAAAAACGCTTATTTAAATGCTCTAAAAAGAGGAAAAATTTTTATCTGTCATTTACATTATTCAATTGTTATTTAAACATAAAAATAGCTCATGTGACAGATGTCATTAGTTGTATTAAAAAAATAAATATAAGCGTGTCATGAAAAAGTGCTTTTATTTTTTGCATTAAAATACATTTTGTCTTCTATCTGTCATATCAAATAATATCAATAGTATTTCTATTTTTGAAATATTGTTTTTGCTTAATAAGTAATTTTAAGCAAAAAGTCAGAAGTACTTTTGAGAAAAATAACTTTTAAAAGTGAGGTGAGAATAAGGGTCAAATTATTCAACGACAATCATAGTAAATTTTTTTTACTGTGTACCAAATTTCAACAAGTTTTTAAAATATTTATCTGTATCTATACTTCTTAGCGACCATGTATAATAATTGCTATATTGTAACATTAGTTATTAATTTTTCAGTAATACAAATGGAGGAAATGTTCGAAAATTTTACAAGAGATTTAGAATGTCCGATTTGCAACGAATTGATGCATACAGAAATTCCGCAATGTATCAGGGGGCATAGTATTTGTTCAAATTGTAAACCAAAGATTAATCGGTGTCCAATATGTCAGTGCGCTTTTCGACATTCCCGTAATTATACAATGGAAAAATTTATCAACTCAACGAAACTTCCATGTCCAAATATAACACGAGGTTGTAAAAAATTCGATATAAGCCTCAATATGGCTTATCATCTTAGTGAAGATTGCGAATTTGGTGAATATGTTTGTCCATTAGCAAAAATTCAAAACTGTACATGGAAAGGTATCTATTCACTTTTCAAGAATCATTTTGAACATGAACATGCTGATGAGGTGAACTACTCCCATTTGAACAAAAAGATACGATTACAGTTTCACAATGATAAATTATTCAAAATAACTAGACAAAAATTGAGAAGTAACTTACATGAATTTTCGGCACAGTTTATTGGGCCGAAGAAATGGGCGACTAGATTTATCTATAAAATAAATTTTATCGATCAAACTGGGTTGGGTTATAAAACGAAAATTTCTGGACCGGTTATGCCCTATTGTTTAAACGATAATGAGAATATAGATAAAGTTAGTATTATTGTTCATAAGAATTTATTAAGTTTTTTTAAAGTAGGTGATGATGATTTTTGTTATGTTGTTACTATTAAAAATAAGAATTTTTAAAATATTTATAATTATATTTGATATATTGTGAAAAAAAAATTTGTTAGTTATTATAAATTGTCATAATGTAAAACAGATTTAAAGAAAATGATTCAATAGTTAAATACGATAATTTATCAACAAAATATATGCAGTATTATATGTTCGTTTTATATAACAGAAATAAATAAGAATATTTAATATTATCATTTGTTTTAACGAATATTACTATATTAAAAAATATTTCAGAACTAATAATATTAAAATAAAACGGCTTTAGATTGTAGTTTTGTATTAATATTTATATATATATAAAGTTAGTATTATTGTTCACAAGAATTTATGAAGTTTTTTTAAAGTAGGTAAAGATGATTTTTTTTATTTTGTTACTATTAAAAATAAAAATCTTTAAAATATTTATAATTATATTTGATATATTGTGAAAAAAAAATTTGTTAGTTATTATAAATTGTTATAATGTAAAACAGATTTAAAGAAAATGATTCAATATTATATGTCCGTTTTATATAACAGAAATAAATAAGAATATTTAATATTATCATTTGTTTTAACGAATATTACTATATTAAAAAATATTTCAGAACTAATAATATTAAAATAAAACGGCTTTAGATTGTAGTTTTGTATTAATATTTATTAATTTTCGATGTATTCAACGTAAGTCTTCATCAGGAAAAAATGATACAAACGACATTTATAGTAAATAAACAGAATATTGAAATAAGTTATTAGGCAATAAAATAAGTAACCAAATCAAAAAATTTATAAATTTTTCACTAAATTTTTTTTCAAATTTTATGATCTAGTTACTTATTTTGTAACTTAGTAACTAGTTTTTACATTCTGTTTATTTACTGTAAATGTCATTTGTATCATTTTTCCTGATGAAGGTGTACGTTGGGAACGTATAGTATACGTCAAATATTAATATAGAACTTGAACCTGAAGCCGTTTTATTTTAACAAATATTTTTTAAACTGCCGTGATAATAATTCACTTACTATATAAAATAATTATTAAATTGATAGTTTGAAACAGATTTGCTATATAATAATCTAAATGCCCAATGTTGTAATCGAATTAAAATGAGATTTAACAACTATCATATCAAATGCTAAATTTTAATTTTATTTAAATTTTATTTAAATCTGTGTAGTAATGAACTCATGTATTTCATTTTGTTATCTTTAAAACAGTATTATTATGAACTATGTAATTTATTAATTTAAAATAAAAAGATGTTCTATAAAACGTATACAAATCTAATTTAATTATGTTACCAAAAAAAAAAGTTTGGAGCATTGCTTCTAACTCATCGTATACAAATAATCTATTACAAATATAATTTTTTTTACAAACTGTATTCGCGAGCATCAATTTTTTAGTTGTTTTTAACTGTTTTTAAGAACTTTTAAAACAAATACAGTAAACAAAAATTATACCGTTGGAAAGTGCATTTATTGAAGTTTTCAGCAGTATTATTTTTTTCAAAAAAATCAAATTTATACTTTAAAAAATAGCGTCAAAGTGATCAGGTCAAAATTCAGATTTGCCAATGGCAATAATTTTTGATATGAATTATATTCAAGTATAATATAAATGAATTTATGGTATTTTGAGTTCATGTTGATGGTGTTTTAAAAAATTTGGACGTTTATAAATAATATAAATTTGTTTATAATTATTTAGTGTAATGTAGTAATGAGTTTAATATAGTTTGAAACTGTAATAGTTGTTAAATTTAAGTGTAAATAGAAAATAGTTGTGAAGGTTTTGTGAATTAAGTTAAATTTAATTCTAGTTTGTTATAAAATGTAAATCACTTTTCAAATTATGTCAATATTATAACAAATTTGATTTAATGCTACCATAAATAGTCATTTAATCATTGATATTTGGTAATTTGCCAACATAAAAAATCAATCAAGAATACAACTAGATTAATATAAGAATGTAAACCGGAAATCTCCGTATGTTTATACTATAAATGGAATAATATTGTATTTAATAATCAGATATCAATAATCAATACGTGGCTGAATACTGAGGTTTGTATTAGTTTAGGATAAGTTAGATTAGGTTAGTTTTGCATTTCAGATTTACACATTACAAATCAGGTCAGCGTGTGATATCGTTGTTGAATCTACATGTAGATTCATCGATTATTATTGAGATTATTTTGTAATCATATTTGTAATCAACACTCTAAAGTTAGGTGGAATTTAAATTCATTTATTAAATCAAAATAAAGATATTTTTCTTATAAAAAAATATTGTAGAATTATTTTAAATATTAGTATAGAGGATTTTTTTTATAACATATTGATAAATAATATGATTTTTTTTATTAATTATGTAACGCAATTTAAACTATCAATTACGTATTTATGAACTGGCTTTCATCGATGTCTGTTTGGCTGTTCGTTACAAATTTTCCAATCGATTTTAAACTAACTAGGAACTTAAAACTTTAATCATAGCTGAGAACTGAATGACAATGCAGTATTAACTAATTAATTAATTAACTAATTAATTAATAATATTAGAAATAACAAATTAAAATTAATTAATTATTATTATAATTATAAAATTATAATTACTTATGTTAAAGTTAAAGTTCAACAAACTAAAAAACAGAAAAAATAATATACCACGTTTTTAACACGGACAAAAAAGTATAAAATAATTTTTCATAGCAATATAAAGATTTATAACCCAATACAAAAAAAAAACGTGGGGCTTACGTCCCACGTTTAGTAGTTTAGTAGTGGTAAAAAAGTAGAAAGTAGCTGTCGTTGCTCCACTTTTTTTTGTATGATATTATATAGAAAATAATATTTAATACTTTTTAGTCCGTGTTAAAAACGTGGTATATTATTTTTTTTTATTTCTGTAATTATTGTTACCACGTAGTTATCAGTTCTCAATAATTTAAATTTAAATCTAGAATAATTTCCAAAAAAAAAATCCAAGTAATTAGAACAAATATCCGATAACACAACCAAAGTCCTGTTAAATCTCCTGCACACAGGCGTAACATAATCCTCATCTCTTCCCTATCCGTATCCATACAATAGCAAACCCAGCCAAGCAACCTATAACAAGTACCCATGTTGCGTTCTTATTGAGGCCCCCACCGTTTGGAATCGGATTTACACTAATATCGTATTGTTATCTGACAATATGCGGTTGTGTAATCGTTTAATTAATTCAATTAATTATCGATAGGAAAACTGGGCGGGGGCATTCCGCGGACTGAACTACCTGATAACAATGTATTCCAACATTTACTATTGATTGCAGACATACATGTGGATGGTTGCTAATTAAGAGATCGTTTTAATTATGTGTTATATAGGCAGATGTTATTCGATGTCTTTATGCTGTTAAAGATAATATGTTGTACTAATAAAAAAATTCCTATAATGACCTTAATTCTGTAACAAAGTTGTTAAGTTTTAGCAATATTGTTAACAACGATAACCAATAGAAACAAATGTAACAGCTCTCATTTATATTTTTTATTTAGTAGATACATACATACACAATTACGCTATGTACCCAAAACGGTGTGACACAAACTCTTTCCACTACCTCGAAATCAGTTTTCTTCAAATAACTTTAGCTTCATCCATATTCATAATTTCTCTCATACATGCTCTCATATTCCTACTACTTGAAAATTTTCGCTCTCGTAAAACACTCGCAACCATACAACTCTAACTACTCATTGGACGTCCATGCAAACGTATAGCTTCAAAATCATTCATATAATTTTTTTTTTAGTTTATTAGGCATTCGCTCAAGGTGACCGAACCATCTTAACTGACTGACACCAACTTTTACTACAACAATTAGCAACATTTATTTAGTATATACTAATATTTTTGATTAAAGAAGTTTTGAATTTTGAAAAAATACGAAAATGAGGGCTATTTGAAAAAATGTTCTTTTGTCAGCGTAAAAAATCTATCTCTAAAGCGTACAAAAAAGAGATTATCAGCAATACCATTTCAGAGAATTGAATTCTGCATAATTACGTCTTAAATCGAAGTAAATTGGATTGATAGTTTCCGAGATCTCGGCAGGACAAGGTGTAAAAATTTTGTTTCGAGAACACAACTCTGTACTGGTCGCTGTAACTCTGCCAAAAGTTCGAATTTCGAAAAATCGTTTTAACACATAATTTTACATACTATAAGCTTTTAAAAAATGTAAAAAATCAATTTTTTGATAGTATCTGGGTAGTATCCCCTCCCCCTTATACATGGATCTGTCTAGTTTCGTTTAGATATTTATGTAGATCATAAGAAAATCGAAATTAATTTTGTAACATATGTGTTTATTACAGCATGATACTAAACCAAAATAGAATAGATTTTAGTAGGGATTGTCAATCATGTTATGTGTGTGTGACATTCACGTGATAATTATACGAGAGTGAGACAGGAGAATGTCTAGCCTAATTTATTATCGTAATTAGCGTTTGAAATGCATATTGTCACACTGCTCTGTCGCAAATTATTGGGAAACGATACACGACATTTGTTTCACTATACATTTTCGATACAGTTCCTCTTCAAATATATCACAATTTACCCAAATTAGTTTTGTTTGTATTTAAAAACTAAATGAAAGATAAAATATGAATCTAAAAGCTGCAAATTGTTGAATTTTTAAATTTCTTAATATAGAACTAGAAGTCGTTTTATTCTAATATAATGTGTCTTAAAAGATTTTTTACTATTTTAAATTTCTTTTAAAAAATTTACTCAAATATTGAGAATATTTAACTTAAAAATATGAAATTTTTTTTTATCCTCGATTATAATTTTAATTTGAAAGGCTTGAAGACAAACATGTAATCAAAACATCAAAAATTACAATGAATTAATAAAGAAAAAAGGGAGATGAGAATGACCATGATTTAATGACCAAAACGTTCAAAAATTAAATATAAATAAATTAGTTATATATTCATTAAATGATCCATTATTGCCTTCAAACCTTTCAAATTAAAATATTTAATAATTTAAAAAAATATATACAAAAAATTTAAATTTTTTAAAATTATTGATTTGCAGCCCTAGAATAAGCTTTTTACTATGAATTCGTTTTTGAAATTTATAAATATCTCATATGGTAAAAAAGTTATTGCGTTATTAACCCCGTTTGTAGCTTATATTTTTACCCATTGTGCATCCTCTTAATCATAATTTTATGGCACTTTCATAAAACACGTATAACATAGAGGTTAAAAAATATAAAAATTAAATATTAAAGTTTCATATTTTCCACACATGAAACTGCAACGCATATTGAAGATCATAAAAGATATTATTCCTCTTCAATCTTCAGGTATATATAAAACACCTTTGTTAATCAATAATAATATTGATATTATACTATTGATATTATATTATTGATATTATATTATATTAATTTATATTATATTATTGATATTATATTATATTATATTGATATTATATTATTGATATTATACTTGTGAATGCGGTAAGGTTTATATTGGACAGAAAGTAAAACTGTACATAAAAGTTCAATTTGTCTAAATCATCCAGATAAATCTGCTATTGCTAAACATGCGTTAGAATATCTTTATGATGTAAAATTTAAAGAAACTGTAATAATTGCTAGACCAATCAATATTAGCAGCAGATTGATAAGAGAAGCAATATAAATTTCTAAAGAAAAGGATAACATCAATCACTGTGAAGACACTGAGTTAAATAAAATTTGGCTTCCATTAATTAAAAATCTATAAAATTTGTATGATCTATTATTATTTGTTTCTATGTTCTGTTATTTACTATAAGTAATGTCATTTGTATCATTTATCTTGATGAAAACGGACGTTGAGTTTCGTCTAAACATCGATTTTAAATAAATATTAATACAGAACTTTAACCTAAATCAGTTTTATTTTAATAAAAATTATGTTAGTATATATTTTTAAATATTGAGTTCCGATTAAAACTGTTTTCAATCATACATACTCAATTTTAAGCAACAACAAATAAACAAATAAAATATTTATATAAAATGAAAATTTCGCAACGACAATAATTTCCAGCAGCTCGAAATCA
The DNA here is from genome assembly GCA_963966155.1 of Clivina fossor. Lineage (NCBI taxonomy): Eukaryota > Metazoa > Arthropoda > Insecta > Coleoptera > Carabidae > Clivina > Clivina fossor. The sequence continues at coordinate 8,715,708 of OZ014566.1, forward strand.
AACTGAAAAGCAAATACCATTATTAACCATTTTGAAACCATTTTCACATTAAGCTAATTCTACCCAATCATGGCCTACTTTCCTGTGTGCGTTTCGCAAAACTTTGTCAACATGGAAATTAGCTTGGCAGAAAGACACAACTGAAAATAATTATACAAACAAAAGGGGAGAGAGTAAAAAAAGAGTACATTGTGCGTGTTTAGGGGCCGTTTAAATAGATGACGCTAGCTGTACCAGTTGACAATCGAAAAAAGCGAGCAAACTGTCTATATATAAAACTGTCTTTCTCCCGGTTCAATGTTGCAATGTTTCTGTACGTAACATTTTATTACTTCAGGCATGAATATTTAGGAATTGTTTTGTTAATTAAAATGGCTAATGCATTTGTAATGTTGCTAATAGTAATTATTTACTTTTCCAATTTTTTAATGTGCTTTAATACTGATTAATTCTGGTAGGAACAATTTTGAATTTAAAGACCTTTAACGTAAGCCAACCTAGAAATGACCAACAAAGAATTTTTTAATAATAAATATAAAAATAATAATTAGAAACAATAAAATTAATAAGATAAAACGGCTTTATGTTGTAGTTCTGTATTAATATTTATTAATAATCGCCGTATTCAACGTACTCAACATACATCTTCATCAGGAAAACAGATACAAATGACACAGTAAATAAACAGAATATAGATGCAAGTTACTAGATAATAAAATTTTATGTTTGGCAAATAGAAAACTTTAATATTTTTTCTTGATAAAATTCTGCCTATTTTATCAATAAAATTTGGTTTCCTTTAATTAAAAATTTATAAATTTTTATTTTGTATGTTCTGTTTATTTACTATAAATGTTATTTTTATCCTTTTTCCTGATGAAGAAGTACGTTCGATTGTTAATAAATATTAATACAGAACTTAAACCTATAGCCGTTTTTTTTTAATATAATGAGTTCTAAGAAATTTTTTTACTATGTTAACAAATAAAAAAAAAGCCAAAAAGCAATGATTGAAAAAAGTTTAGTAAAAAAATTAAGAAAATACAATACCCGACACCTGAACAGTAAAAGCAGTCCAGATTATATATATATATATATATATATATATATATATATATATATATATATATATATATATAATTGAATAGTAGTACGTAAACCTAAATCCATTACACTATTTTCTTGCACGGCACGCTATAACTACATTTTACCTTTTATAGCGAACACTATTATCAAAATAGCTTAAACTGAAAAAGACAAAATAAAAATCCACTATAACTTTGAGAAGAATGGTAGAGAAAAACAAACGAAAAAAAAATCATATAATAACCATGATATGTTTTCGATCACATTCCTAGTTATGGTCCCAGGGCTGTTGTCTTATTGGGGAAGAAACGATACAGACATTTTCCAAGTCCCTAGTGTGTTTTTTATAAATGGACAAACGATAAAAGTTTGTGTGTGTATGTGCTTTCTTTTCTTCGTTCGTATTTTTGTTGTTTTCTTACGATCACACATACGTATCTACCTACGAAGTGATACAAACAGAACAAAAAGAAAGCAGAAAACTTTTCATACAAAAATGCAACTTTACCAACAACAATGACATTGGGCCTGTCGCTAGTAAATAAAAAAAAAAGTTTTATACTTCTGTTTTTGTTTTTACTGTTATTCGACTGTTTATGGGTATAAATATTTTCAGGTAGTTTTCGGTAAAAAAGTTTTCAGAAACTGAAAAAACAATTTTTTCTTTGTCATAAATACGTTCGAAAATATTAGTAATGTTTAAACGATTATTAATAAAATATGAAAATAAAACAACTTTTGGTTGTAGTTCTAAATTCGTTTTATTTTAATACAAAGAGTTCTGAAAGATTTTTTACTATGTTAATAAAATATTGTTTTTGTAAACCAAAAACAAAAATTAAGATGGTTTGGTTATCTTAAGCGAATATAAAAAAAATATTATTTTTTGGCATTTTCTGAAAACTTATAGTTTGTAGAATAATGTGTTAAAACGAATTTATTTTGTGTCAAATTGTAGTTAAAATGGGACTGTCATTTTTTAGAGGAATTTCAAATTAAAAAAATCATGCAAATTATAATGTCATTAACAATGTTTATCTAGAAAGTTATAAAATAAATATAATAAATTACATAACAAAATTAATAAAATAAAATACAAATTCCTAACTTATTATTGTTTAATCAACGTAACAAAAAGCCACAAAAAAAACTCCTTTCTGTGCAAAATAACTAGTTTAATTTAAATCCTGTTTTATCGGAAGTTCTTTGTCATGCCATCAATTTCCTGACACTTTCAACCTCAACCCTTATACAGCAATCTCAACCCTTCTCCCGTTTCACCATTCTTGTTAACCGCAAAAACAACAAGATAAACAAAAAAATTACCATAACAAATTTAACACAAAAATCTACTGGCCTTCATAAAATTTGTTGCTATTATTAACTCATTAGAGAGCTGGTTCATTGCGGAGGTTCCTGCCTACCACGCCCTTATATTACTTCAATTACAGACTGAAATTTGTTCGGCAGTTACGCATTTCGGGGTTAGGGGGACGAAGAGTGTGGAATGATGTCCCTAACGACTTTGTCGTAAATTTCGACGAAAATTATGCGCATTTTAAATGCGAAACAGTCAGAGTTTTTTGTCCGTATTTTCTTTGCCCATAATTCACTCTTTAGTCCTATTAAATTTTTGATTTTTTAAAAAAATATTTAGTTTGTTTAACAATGAAATGATACAAATTAAGATCTGCGTTGATGTCCTATGCGTAGATGAATAAATATGACTGATAATAATATAGTAAAAAAAATCTTTCAATACTCATTATATTAAAATCACAAATTATAATTTAATTATTTATAAAATAATTGATATAAATATTAAATATAAATTAATAATAATATAATAATATTAATATTTAAATATTTATTAATATTATATTAATAATAATTAATATTTAATAATAATTAAGCATTTCGTGCAATAAAAAGTTGCTTGTTTGGATAGGAATGTTTGGAGGAGACTGATTACGGAATGATGAAAAGAATTTGTGCCACACCCTGTTGGGTACATGGCGTGATTGTGTATGTACGTATGTATGAAAGTGGCAAATGTTATGTTGGCGCACATTGTCTGTAACAACTAAAAAATCCATGTTTTTTTTTTTAATAAAATATTACATGTTACTAGCATTATCATATCACACATGTCTGCATGTAAATTTGTTTTTTTTTTAATTTTTTCTGTAAATTTCCATAATTAATGAAGTAAAGACATTTTACATATAATTTTATAGTAATTCTTGTTATATAAATTTTTATAAATTCACAAATACACAAATGTACAATGCTTATTATATTCTTTAGTAGCTGAAAAGTACACTGTAAAAAATTTATCTAAAGTTACATTGATAATTATGGTAATTTTACTTTATTTTTTATTGTAATTTTTATAAAATATTGCAATTTACCAAAAAAATTATAAAATTACAATAAAAAAATATAGTAACATTCCTATAATTATTAATGTAATGTTACATTAATTTTTTACAGTGTATACACATACACACACACAAACAGACACAAAAAGCGTGTATTTGACAATCAAAATTTTTAATGAAATTTTTCTTCTAATTTAAATAAATTATCGCGTTCTCTGTTAAATATGATGGTGTTAATTAGATTTATAAAAGTGCGTAGTTAGAGATCAAAGTGTCGCAAAAGCAAAACATTACGACGCGTCGCTCGGGGGACGAACAAAAAAGAAGTAAAACTTTACACTTAAACATTAAAACATAACGTAACACAACGGGAGCTGACAAAGAAACAGAGATTCTTCATTTCTTACGTCATGTAAAACTTTATAACGTAATAATGTTGACTGATGGATTCTGAGGGAAACTTTACAACCAGTAGCAAATGCAAATGAATAAGTGACTTCTTTATGGTATGTGATTTCAACCACCTAAATTTTTACTAACATTATTATATACAGGAGGGTGAGTTTTTCAAAATGGAATAAATTTAGTAATAGACCTTGAACAAATAAATGTTCGTATTGTCATTGTGAAATTATCAAATTTATGAATTATTAATTACAAAAAGCCAAAGAAAAAAAAACAATAATCATTGTAAAGGCACTGATATAAATAAAATTTCGTTTCTTATCATTGTAATATTAATATCATTAATAATATTAATTAATTAATAATTAATAATATTAATATATTATATACATATATAATATTAATATAATTAATTAATATTATTAACTTGTAATTCCAATTAAAGTTTGAGAAATATGGTTCATTGAATCAGCCCAACACAGCTAGCTTTCATTATGTTTTCTTTTTCTTCTTCTTGAAACCTAATTTCGGGTAGTTTGGCATGGTCAGGGCCGAATCGGACATAGAACGCTTCTGCAAGTATACTACTGGTCCTTCATGCAGCCCCAGTTTGGATCTCCCCCGATGACCGTGTGAGATACAACCGACCGGGGAAATCTCGCAAAAAGGCTGGTCCGAACACATCGCGCCGCGCGCTGCAAAAGGGATCTCTCGCGCGCTCCCGAAGCCCGCGCGCTCGCGCGTTTATTTATGGAATTGCAAATCTGTTAGGATCGGCCGCCGCCGCCGTTGCGTCGTCTAAGATATATGGCGGAATTATCTGGAGAACTGGAGAATATCGGGCGGGCAGAGTTTTGCGGTTTTAGGAATCAAAGTGCTGAATTGTGGGTATGTTTGCAGTGGGATGGTAGTAAGGGATGAAGGAATAGATTTTTTTTATGACTAAAGGATGCATCTATGTATGACCGATGGGGTTTGATGTGCTTGAATTTTTTTTATATTTTTTTTTTTGCTGGGTGGACATTATTCGTATGCCTTAGAATATTATAGTAATCGCAACTGTAGGAAAGTGGCTGTGAGAGAAATATAGTTATAACGTAATTTTTAATTTTCATATAATATTTTTATATATTACATAACAAATTTATTATATTAAATTAAAATATAATCTTACTGTGGCGAAAAGTGAATAAAATAAAATACATACATGCATACAAGTACAATCACGCCATGTATCCAAAAAGGTGTGGTACAAACTCTTTCCATTATCTCGAAATCAGTTTCCTCCAAAAAAAAAAAAAGATTGCCCTTAAACCACAAACATTGTTTCTGTTTTTATTTATTAATAATCTTTTTGTTCACATATTATAATACTCATAAATAAATAATTATCTAAATAAAAAATAAATTTAATATACCACGTTTTTACCACGGACTAAAAAGTATAAAATAATTTCTTTTAGTCCCATACAGATTTATAACTCCATACAAAAAAAAAACGTTGGGCAATGACAGCTACTCTCTACACTCCTAACTATTATCTATTGTATGCGCCCCACGTTTTTCTGTATGGGGTGATAAATCTGTATGAAGCTAGGAGAAATTATTGTATATTTTTTAGTTCGTTTTAAAAACGTGGTATATTAATTTTTTTATTTAAATAATTATTTTCTGCTCTTAGTCTTGTTTAATTCTAACTTTAACCAAATTAATTATAATTTAATAATTATAATTATAATTAAGTTAATTAATTAGTTAATATTGCATTGTCATCCAGTTCTGAGCTATTTTTAAAGTTTCAAATCTCTAGCGCATCGGAAAGTTAGTTTAAAATCGATTCCAAAATTTTACTGAACAGGCAAACAAACAAACAAATAGACAGGAAAGAAAGCGAATTAATAAAAACGTGTTAATAAAAACACGAATTCACGAAAACAACAAAATTTTATATTTATTCAATAGTACGAGTATTGATACCATAAAATTCTGTACATAAAAATTAAAATTTCAACTTCAATTCCAATGTCAATTTTACAAAAACCACAGTTTAATTTTCCTAAAATTAAATATTGTAAATCTTAAAATAATAAAAGATGAAAGATCAAGAACCACAAGTGTCGAGAAATTGGTTATACAAGCAAAGTGAGGCAAAAACAAGGACGCTACCATCGTATACCCAAAAAAGACAACAATTTCTCATTCGCATTTCTTCACTCTTCCCCAGCACCAGCCTTCATTATGCATAGCGCATCATCAACTACGAAATTTCGAATTCAACACAGAAAGAAATGAACTTGATTAAACTACGCAAACAGAATCGGAAATGCGTAACTTTCTTCCTGCTTCTTGTAACGGACCCGCCAAACGTAACGGACAAGGAACCGCTACAAAGTAAAGCAACCGTAAAAATATTCACTCACCGCCCCCCACCAAACCCCCCTTTTTACTGCTCTTGACGCCGCCAAAAAAAATTAATGCAAATTAAATTTTTTTATGATTTAAGATTTGCATTGACTGTAACACTTTCAACGTTGCCCAAGCATAAAATATTCACTAATTTTCGATAAGGTTTAAATTATTTCTAAAAATATTTAAAAAAAGAGGATTTTTTTCTAAGTTTTAAAACTGAATTTGCTTCTTGTTAATAATGTCTTTCATTTTATATACAAGTACAAGTTGAAAATGTAAGCAGTTTTGTTATTACCAATTTTGAATAAAGTTAGATTAAAACATGTAGTAGTTTGAAAAAAATTGTAAAATTTGAAGATACTGTAATAATTGCAAGACCAATCAATATTTGCAGCAGATTGATAAGGGAAGCAATAGAAATTTATAAAGAAAAAGATAATATCCATCACTGTGAAAAGGCACTAAGTTAAATAAAATTTGAGTTCCATTAATTAAAAATCTATAAATTGTATGGTCTAGTTACTTATTTCGTTACCTAGTAACTTGTTTCTATGTTCTGTTACTTACTGTGTATGTCATTTATATTATTTATCCTGATGAAGACGGACGTTGAGTTTAATCTAAACGTCGATTATAAAAAAATATTAATATAGAACTTTAACTTAAAACAGTTTTATTTCAATATAATGAGTTCTGCAAGATTTTTTACTATGTTAAAAATTATATTTGTTAATTGTTAAGTGGAATGTTCAGATTGCACAACATCGGCTTATAATTTGACCGCAATTATCTGGGGCTTAACACAAAAAGATTTATTTCTACCCTTAGTAACACAATATATTATGAAGATAAAACGGTTTTAGGTTATAGTTCTGTATTAATAATCGACGTTTCAACAAACTCAGCGTGCATCTTCATCAGGAAAAAAGATAACAATTACAGTAAATAAACATAACATACATAACATTTTTTATTTAAAAAAATATGGCATTAACTTTTTTTTTTTAAATTAAACTTTAAATACATAAAATGTTTCACAATTTTTATTAAAATTTGACAAATTTTTCCGAATAATATCATTTATATTACAAATTAACAATATTTGACAATAATTAACATAATTAATTAAAAATTTAAAATGTATGTAAAAATTTATCATTTTTGGCAATAGTTTAAAGTTTTTTAAAAACTTTTACAAATAAATTACATTAACTTTTTTTTTTCATAATTGTTAATTTTGACTTATATCGAAAATGATATAAGTATTTAAGGTTAAACCATTTTTAGTTTGTAGACAAGTAGGTACCAAAAAGTCCCGTAATAATAATTTTCATAAAACGAATAATAATTTTTTCCCCATATTATGTTGTATTTTTGACAGACAAATATATATATATATACTACGACAGAGCCTGTTTAACTTTAATTACACCTTAAATAAAATCCAACCGCATTAAAAGTCAAATCCCAAATCCGATAATAATCTGAAACAATTCCGAGGGTAACCGCTTTGATGTTGCGAAACGTTAAAAAAACAACAACACAGAAAATAGGTCTGATCCTTGGGACCATGTTAAAACGGAACCGTGTTAAAAGTTAAGCAGACCGACCCCCGTGTTCGGCTTGGCTTATAATTTCCCTCGAGTGCTGTTCGGGTGTCGTCGTCACCTACAGCTCTAAATACAGTCTAATGGTGGAGAGGAAATAAAGAAAATGACACAAAATGTAGATATTTTCAGCGCAATTTAGAATTAGTAATTTTTTTGGTGGAGGTGCTAAGTAATAGTCAAGTTCGTCGAAACGTCGTTTATTAATAAATATTAATACAGAAATATAAGAGATAGCCGTTTTTATTTTAGAAAAAAATACACAAATCATTCTAGTTTTTAAAGCTGCAAATATATGAATTACTACTTCATTGAAATCAATGACTATTTGATAAATGTGCTAAGTAATAGTCAAGTTCGTCGAAACGTCGATTATTAATAAATATTAATACAGAAATATAAGAGATAACCGTTTTTATTTTAGAAAAAAATACACAAATCATTCTAGTTTTTAAAGCTGCAAATATATGAATTACTACTTCATTGAAATCAATGACTATTTGATAAATTCATTTTCATACACAAATCATTTTAGTTTTTAAAGCTGCAAATATCTGAATTACTTCATTGAAATCAATGACTATTTGATTGTTTCATTTTCAATTGATAAAACTGACTTTCCACATGCGCGCGCCCAATAGAACGATATGTAAATATAAAATAATAGATTAAATATTCTTTAGATATTTTGTATATAAATTTTTTAGATTTTGATTCATTTTTTTTAATGATTTTGAGAAATATTGCATATTCATATATAAAAAGCACAGTGTATATAATTTTTTTTAGATACATTGCATATATAATAAAAAACACATTGTATACAATAGCTTTTTTAAAACATATTGTAGATAATTTTCTTAGACACATAGTATATAATTGCCTCATACACTGCATCTCCGTGAAATAATATGTAAAAATAAAATAAAATATAATAAAATATCAAAATATAAATTGTAGGTAGCTTTGAAAAAAATTTCTCGCTGAAATTTTGGATTTCGTCTTTTTGAAAAATAAATATAAAATTTTACTTTTACAAAAAAAAGACAATGATCCGTATTCTCACCTCTTTTATTTGTGGAGAAATGCTTTTATTTTTCAATTTAAAATAAATTTTTACTTCTACGTCTTAGCAAATACGAATAGTATTTCTATTTTTGATATATTTTTGCATATCTAATATTACGAAATTCAAATAAACTAAATAGAAATAATATTATAAAAAATCCCAAAACCACACTTAAATTAAAATAAAGCTAAATACGTATTTCGGAAGTTTTTTTTGTAAATTTTATTTAGCTACTGAAGATAGAAACTTAGCTTCCGAAATACGAATTTAGCTTTATTTTAATTTAAGTGTGGTTTTGGGATTTTTTATAATATTATAATATTTTTATTTAAATTTTGCCACAGTAGATCATTTTCTAATCTTATATCAAATACACTAATTAAAATTACTTAATAAGCAATTTTAAATAAACTTCAAAAGTACTTTTGACAAAAATAACTTTTAAAAGTTAGGTGAGAATATGGGCCAATATTTCTATTCTGCTCATATTTATTTGTATTGATATTTCGAAAATTTAAATACACAATATTGATTAAAATCAAACATGAGGTATTTCGGCGAGATGGGTAATTGCTAATTCTATTTCACTAATACCTGTTGTTTAGGAATGCATGAAGTTTTAATGTAATGGTTGATTGTTAGAATTCAATGCTAATCCGCACCGTATGGTATTGGGGGTATATGCTCGCGTATACAGCATTGTTTACATGATTTTGCCCTGCTCTGTTCATATTCTATTTTACGTATGCTACACTACATACATACATACATGAAATTCGTACATTACATACATACATGTGGTTGCCGAAAACATTTTACCAATGCGTAATAGGTTAATTGTACGAAATTGGAATTGAATTTTTTGAAAGATATTTTTATATATTATCTTGTTAATAATTTGTTGTATTATATTGTAGTAATAAATAATTATTTAAATAAAAAAATAATTTTTAATATATCACGTTTTTAAAACTAAAAAGTATAAAAAAATTTCTCCTAGTCCTATACAGATTTATGACCCATACAGATTGTCCTGAAAATTCGTGATTATAAATTTTTAATAGAAAATTGCAACACATACTTAATGTAAAATTACGTATTGTTGGTATAGCTTCTTAAATTATGTAAAATTACAGCTTGTATATTAATTATCTGTAATAATTAATCAAAATAATGAGACTTAGTACATATTTTGTGTAATAATACTAATAAAATATTTTTAGTGTAATTCATTCATTTTAAAATACATCCTTTATGATAAATTTAGAAATGTATGTAATTATACCAACAATAATTTTACAGAACTAAACAAATTTTACCTATTTATGAAAAATTCCTGACAGCAAATTTACTAAAGTTCTGCAAATTTACTAAAAGAGACTTTACTATGTACATATGTACTTTTCCATCCCGTTGTAACAGTTCTGATATTATGTATTTTTAAACAATTACGTAAAATTACAGCAGTTAAGTAATTATAATTACAAATACTAGGCATTATAGTATCTCTTGGTTTGTAGATAAAATTACATAATTTTTTTTAGAGTGTAGTATATTTCTATATTAATAATCATATCAATAAATCAGAGTATAAACAAAGAAAATTATCAAAAACAAAACAGATTTAATGGAAATTGACTTGAAACCAATAGATAACATCAAAGAGTCATTTAGAAAGCCAAAAGTTCAAATTATTTACTAACAAACATACATACATATATATATATTCCAAAGTACGTGGTTTCAAACCAGCAAATTATAAGACAAATATTGATTTTGTAATTAGAGTTTTACAATATTATATAACTTGCACAGGCTGTGTGTGTGTGTAGCAATCAATCTCCGACAGAGTGAGAAAGAGAGAGAGAGATAACTATAGGGGGGTCCCAAAAGCTTAAACGTAAGCAAATTTCAGAGCAGAGCAGTACCCAGAACGAGTACATAAGAGACTACACGATCATTGCACAATTACAACGCTCAGGTGTACAGTTAGTGATCTACGTTACCGACATCGACACAGCATAACCATAGACAAAGATATCATAACAGATTCGCTTTATATTGCCTTGGAGTTAAATTTCATTCAGATCACTTATCTTATTCTGTTTTTAATCAATGACGATTTCTCCATTAAATTATTTGGTCACTAACTTCTGAAATTAATTGTAACAGGCCTGTGGTTCGACCCTAGATTGGGCATTGAGTTTTCGTTCCGATATAACGATTTTCCGGTTTTCGGTTCAGTCCAGGGTGATCCACATTTAATTTTTTTTATATGTTTTATTTGTTTTAAAAACTTATTACTACCGTAATTTAGAACATTCTATTCCTATTTGCATAATAAGCTTACTACATAAATTGATACAATAATTATTATTAATTAATTAAAGCTATAATAATTAGAAGTATATAATATATGTATGATAATAATATAATTTATTATTCAAAACTTATATAATTTGTATGTATGTTTTAATTATATAATAATAAGATAACATATGTTAACCTAACAAATTCTTGTATACAGAATTTTTATTTATTTATAATTAGAAAAAATAAAAATTACCTGTAATTATTAAAATATTTTCCAATTCAAACTATTTAAAGATTATTAAAAGCAAAGTTATTATCAAAAAATACATCTTCCTCAAAATGATCCCTAGTTTCATTTCCAATTTCAATAATTGACTATTCATCTATAAATAAACAAACCAAATACTCTTTTGCGTAAGACGAGTCGCGATTTGTGACTACGAGACCTCGAAAATAATAAAAAAAAAACGGCAACTGACGTGGAAATAGATAAGATTGTACATCGTGATGAGTACGTGGATTATTAATAAATATTAATACAGAACTACAACCTAAAACCGTTTTATTTTAATATAATGAGTTCTAAAAAAATTTCTTACTATGTTAATAATTTAAATGTTTTTTGTTGTCACCAATATAATCAAATCAAAGTCTACCGTTTATCCTCGTCTATGATCCTCAGCAGTAGCACTAGTGGCCAAGTTTTCCCAATTGGTCCACCTGCCGAGTAAAACTTTATGCAAACTTAGGGCGGTCTCTGTGCGAGCGCTGCTGCGCTAGTTAGATTCCCGTTTGATCGACACCAAAATCTCGTGTGAATTTCGGGCTATTAATATTAAGTCGTTGCCTTGTTGTAAAGTTCTAATTAACTTAATTTCAAGCTTTTATACTACGTACCACTATGTAAGCTTGTTCGTTAATCGGTTCTTTTGCCATTTAAACTTTTGGTTTCGTTTTGCTTAAGTTTTCAAAACGAATTTTACCGATTGCTTCATTAATAAATAATATACACTGAATAAATATTACTTTAAAACCAACAGTTTTTAATGTTAAGTCAAAAGTAGATATACTTTTAATATCTAAAATTAGACATTTATAATAGAAATAAATTATTTAATAAAAATAATATTAATTAATATTAATACAGAACTAGAACCTAAAGCTGTTTTAATAAAATGCATTCTGAAAGATTTTTTACAATGTTTAAATATTTTAAAATTTATAGTTTTAGAAAATTAGATTTCGACGAACTGAACGTGCATAAATAAACAGAACATGGAAACAAATTACTTACAAGTTTTTCAATTGAATATTTATTCTATCTAGTAACATTTTTATTAGCGCTAATAATAGAGGCAATAATTATGATAAAAACTCATTAACCCATCATACATCAAACGCAAAAGCATTGGTTGGTATCCACAACAGTCAACTGAAATCATTATCATTAAACAAAATCAAAATCATTATTCTTGGAAAACAATAACATTGTATATACGTGTTTGATATCATTAACACAGCCGTTCATCAGCTGACTAAACAAAGCGCGCCACTAATTTTTAATTATAAAATTTCCCACCAGGGTGCATAACAACCCCCCCCCCCATCCTCTTCCTCCAGCACTCCAATTGTATCCATTAATCGAATGCGTTGTACCAACAAAAAACAAAAACTGTTTTGAAATTAGCAGTTATCATCGATAAAATGAAATAGATCTGAATAACATGTCTCTATTTGATAGCAGCTGACATTTGAAATTAATTATAGGGTTTGGCTCGTTCAATGAATTATGATTTGAGGCGTTCAATTAGATATCGTGTTTGATTTCATGAGGGTGCACAGATATCTTTATAATAACGGGTTGCAAAATCAATTAGTGTATTGATAAAAATAAAAAATATATATGTATAATTACATTATATTATTATATTATTAATTATATTGATATAATGTAATTATATCAATATAATTTTAGTAGAACAAATACAATTGTGTAACATTTATAATAGGGTTGTGACATTCATAATAACATACATACACAATCACGCCATGTACCCAAAAGGGTGTGGCACAAACTCTTTTCATCATCCCGAAATCAGTCGCCTCCAAACACTCCTATCCAAACAAGCAACTTTCGCTTCATCCACATTCATAATTCCTCTCATACATGCTCTTCTATTCCTACTACTTGGAAACTTTCGCTCACGCAAAACACTTTCAATCATATCACTCCAACTACTCATCGGACGTCCACGCAAACGTAAACCATCAAAATCATTCAAATAAATCTTTTTAACCAAACGTTCATTAGACATTCGCTCAACATGTCCGAACCATCTTAACTGACTAACACCAACTTTTGTTACAACATTTCTTTCAATTTCACACTCATCATACACTAATCTATTTCGTACCCGATCTCTCCTATTTACACCACATACGACACGTAAAAATCTCATTTCCACAGCAGTCATTTTCCGTTTATGCTTTTGCAACCAAACCCAACATTCACTACTATACATCAGTTTCCAATTTATTAAGAAAAGCGTAATTCATATTAAGTAACATTCTTCTTTATTAATATAAATAAATATTACTTAATTTTAGTTGTATAATTTTTATCATTAATTACTTTTAGATAAAACAACAACATATTAGAAAAATTATCTACAGATTTTTTATGGACTTCCCCAAAACCAACCTGCAATAATTTCCATCAATCTATGCTTACAAATCCGCAAAAAAAATCTATTTCTCAGAAAAATATCTGTAAGGAAAAGTCAACAATCTCCTCCGGTAAAAATCCTAGCAGTACGTTAACCGTGCTCGGGGGGGTGTAATTTTTCGTCGCGCAGCGTCGACGCTAGCGGCGTCGTGAAGATTATTCTCCATTCGGCCGACAGTGACACGGGTTTTATCGGCGACACTAAAATCAGCAAGTCAGATGCAATTTGCTGGAAATGACAAACGATTCCCCGGCGCTCCGGTGAGAACCCCCCTCTCCCCCGCCTAGTCTGTCCCTGAGAACTAGCACAGCTAACGGCTAAAAGTCAGCGCGCGAAACCAAAGTCGAAGAGAAATACTCGTGTGAAGTTAGCGCCCAAAAGTGATAGGGACTCAATTTTTGTTAGAGTTCTGGATAGATTTCAAAAAGTTTTAGGATTCCTGAAAGTATCTAATCTAACCTAAGTTAACCTAAACCTAACCTAAAATACACTTAGAACTTATTTTTGACCATAGGTTGGGCGCTGCGTGATGTTATTTCCGCAAAACTGAAAAATGTGATTTTTATGTTTAAATTACCAGAACTCTTGATAATACTTTCAGAAACTCTTTGAAATCTATCCGGAATTCTAACAAAAATTCAGTTCCTATTACTTTTGGGCGCTAACTGTCAGTGAGAAATATCCCACCACTGACACACAACTGCTATATTCCCTCGGCCGTGCCTCGAATGGCTGGACAACGACAATTAAATTGCAATCGCTTTGCGCCGAAATAGAGTAAAATTATGGTTCGTGTTGACATTTTCTTGACGGAGGAAATATATATGATATATGAATTGTTTTTTTTTTGTTTTTCGAGACTTGATTTATAAACCGAGTTGGTTGATGTTGACTAATATAAGACGTTGTTGACTGGTTGACGTGTTTGGTATGTGACATGTGTATAAAAGTTACAATACGTAAATGTCTGTCTTTAAATATTAATATAATATGTATTTTCTCGACTGTAAATTGGTAATAAGATATAAAACAATTACTCGGGCATCAGTCAATAGTTTTATTTTATTTTATTAAAATATGGTTCGATATTTCAACCTCACTGAGGCCATCATCAGGAACAATATTTATAACATATATTTGGTATAATTTTTTCCCTGTTAATTGTTATCATTTTTATGGTACTATAATATAACGTAATATAACAGCTATAAATTTTTATTAGTGATACACTATAAAAAGTTTTGTGAATTTACATAAATTTTTAAGAGAAGTGGCTTGCGTAAACAAAAGTTTCCAAGTAGTAAGAATAGAAAAGCATGTATGAGAGGTCTTATGAATGTGAATAAAGTTACGAGTTGCTTATCTAAATGCAAATATTTGGCAAAAAATAATTTCGGCACAATGAAAAAAGTTTGTGCCACACTGTAATGAGTACATTGCGTAAACATTCAAAATATACTAATAAAACAACAGTCGAAATATACAACCTTTTAACATTCTGAACGCTCAAAAGAAATCTTAAGCAAACAAATTATTAAATAAAACAAAAAACATCTAAAACCTATTGCTATCGCATCACAATTACTTGTAATCCAGTTTTAGCTTCGGAAAAAAATCGCAAACGATTTAAAATTCAAGACACACTTTTGCCGATAAATGCCTGTTTCTCTTTGCGGTAATGGTGAAAAAAAAAAGGATTTTAACACGATAATATCTTTCGCTGCGTATGTTTCACGCGTTAAACCGATAATATTACGTAACAGAATGGTAGAAAAACACTGTTTCAATAAGTTTATAGTATGTTTCATAATGAGCTTGCATAACATATAAATACATATAGATGGTTCCTTTGCAGATTACATTCTAAAATATTGACTGAAAAAATTACAAACAATTATATTATTTTTATTATTACTCTTATTAATTTTAATTTTAGGATTATGAATGTAGAATATTTTTTTTGGATTCGTGATAGATGGCGCTGTAATCGTGTATTGCAAAATGGAATAATTAATTTTATTTTATTTGGAATAATTTGGAAAATAGAAAAATCTTGTTTTTAGTTGAAGAAATCATTAACATCTGAAATAGTCGATAATAAAAAAAATAATTTCAGACAAAATGTACGTAACTTCTAACATAGAATCTGAATCTGCAATAAAAATTGGGGGTTCCCATTAGGGTTCCCGTAGTGTCCTCAGTCAGCATTTATGTCCAGACACTTTTTCTTTAAAACTGATCTTTTTAAAAATTTTCACAGAGCCATAATTTCATATTCTGAACAACTTTTCACAAGAACATTATGCCGTATTATTGACCAAAAAGGCACTTTACCTGAATATAAAATAATTTTTAACATTTTTCATGGCCGCCTTGATTTATAAAAAATAAAAATATGCTTAAAATTGTTCTCAGACAAAGCATGACAAAACATGAAAATGAAATTCTCAAATTTTTTGCCGATTACACCTATAGTAAACTCTATCTAGGGACATACTGTATATATATATATATATATATATATATATATATATATATATATATATAAAATCATTTACTAATTATTATAGAAAAAATAATTATCGACAGTCCTGCATTAATGCAACGCCATAAAAAGAATGATTAACTTCATAAACCGTTAAGATAACCACATTATTAATTTCAAATTATAATCACATTATATTGAAAATATATGAGCCCGACCAAAAAAAAAATCTAGCCTATAAAATTTTTTTGCACTATGTTATAAAAATAAAATTTCAGTAACCATGCCATTTCAGCGCAACGATCGATTTTTCATTAAATGAACAAACATAAAATTTCAGCCGAGAGAGAGAATATCAGCCAGACGAGAGAATCAGTCTGATTTTACGAGGCACGTACCAAACAATATACCGATGACTTTTTAACCAAAATAAAATAGTCACGTAGCCCGAATACATTCTAATCAAATTAGATCAATTTCATATAAAAATTCAATACCTCCAATCATTATAGGGGATCAATCGTAATTGAAATAAAAACAAAGTACTGCTTTTTTAAACTCTCTCTCTCTTTCTCGCTCACCAGTTCCTGTCTTTTTATTTTATAGTTACAGCAGACTAATGCGATTTGTTTGAAAAACAATTAAATTTAGCTTTATTCGTTTTCAAATTGTCAAGACTTTAAAGATAATTGTTATTAGGTTATAGTGTTTTGTTTTTTGCTTAAATCGCCATTAATTTATTTTGATAAATTAAATAATCATTAGATAATTTTTGAAATAACATTAACCTTGCCAGGGTTTGAACCCGGGACCTTCTGCTTTCGCGGTAAACGTGCTAATCAACTGCGTCACATTTTCTATATTTTAACTAGTCATGATAAACTCATAATTGTTATTGTTACATGATTGTCAAGCCTGGTATATTATAAATTTAATATAGTAAAAAATCTTTCAGAATTCATATAAATAAAACGGTTTTAGGTTATAGTTCTGTATTAATATTTATTAATAATCGCCGTTTCGACCGAACTCAACGTATATCTTCATCAGGAAAAACGATACAAATGACCTATACAATTAAACAAATCATAGTAACTGGTTACTAGATAACAAAATAAGTAACTAGATTATAAAATTTATAAATTATTAAGGCAAATTTTAGATGACTTTTATTCAGTTTTTTATTGATTTAGTTTTAATGGTAATTCTAATGTTTTAACAAAATGAATAACTTATTTTTAAAATAAGTTATTCGTTACTATCACAATTAAACGAATAATCTTTATAAAAAAATAATGATATAAATTTTCTTCAGTTAATTACTGATTCACTTCTAGTAGCATTTTTTACTATTTTAGTAATTATGCAAACTTAAGAGTACGTCTAGTGTTTTTACTGTGTTTATAATTAATCAATACTAATTAACCACTTGACTACTCCACAAATCTATTCTTAATTAGTTTGTTGTAATTAAGAATAAAGTAGATTGAGATGCTTTAATCTCCATCTCAATTATTACATTAAAGAAGATAACATTTACCTACAAAATTAAAAAGAAAATTAGTTTCTCTAAAGTTTATTTGAATATTATAAGCTAATGTATACATATAATAAATAAAAATAAAAATCTTACTGTGGCGAAAAATTAATAAAATAAAATAATTTCCCTTAAACCACAAAATAATTAAATAATTATAAATTATATAAATATAAATTATAAAAATAGTTAAATAATAAAAGTGTTATTCGACCACCAGGTAGTTGAGTATCTATGTAATCTTAGATCACTGATTAGAACTTTAGTTTTTTAACTTATGTTTAATGAAAATTATTTTATTTCATTATTATATTATTAGCAAATTTATCATTAATAAAATAAATTAATACACAAACAATTTATTAAATTTTATTTATATCTATACAAGAACAATATCAAATATTCTACACTCTAAAAAATGTTTTAGTTCCAAGAACTAAAAAAAATTTGTTAAACATTTTTTTTGTAACTAAAGCTAATATATAAGTTCTAACAACAAATGTAAAATTATAATCGATAATAAAAGCAAATATGTATTTGCTGTAAAAAACAAATTGTTTTCGTTGATTTGTATGTGCTCTGTTAACAAATATTTTTGTTAAAGTTACAAAAATTTTAGTATTAATGAACAATATGTTATTTGCTGTAAAAGGCTAAATTATTTGTGTAATAATAACGAACTTATATATGTTATAATTACCACAATTTTATTACCCTTAACAAATATATTTGTATATTCTGCTACATTCAATTAGTTACACGGCACGCTGCCACGCGTAGATTTGTTCTTTGTTCGTCTTATGGCGTATTTTATATTGTGCAATCGGTTCTATCTGATGCAATCTGAATTCACATATTTATGGTGTTTTGTGTTGTTTTTCATTTATTCAGTAATGTGTGAATATATTAAAAATATGTTACGAAACTGGGGGTTTGAGGAGTACATCGATATTTTCGATGGTAAGTTCAATGTCTTATTTTTAACATTATAGGTTATGTTTAGTGGCGTGTACTTTTTTGTTCTATATTAATATAATATTATTATACTCAGACAATGACATCGACGAAACATCATTTCCATTATTAACTGATGACGTGAACAAAGAATTGATTCCTAAAATTGGGCCCAGAATGAAATTTTTAAACAAATTTGCAAATTTCAAATTACAACCAGAGATGTCATCTTCTACATCGGTAAATAATTACATTGAAATATAAAGAAAAGTTGAATTTATTTTAATTTAAACTGAGTAATTTTTTAGATGTGTTCTGATGATACGGAAATATGTCCTAGTTTTCCAATTTCATATATCGAAGGTGATTCATTCTCCAGTACGTCAAAAAATGATGGTATATACTAATATAAAATACCTGAAGAATTTAGCATATGTTGCGTAACCAAATGGATTAAAATAATTAATGTCAAATATGAACCAAATTTGGTACTGTTAATTGGTATGGATGATTTATTACCTATTTATGGTGTTATAAATTATATACTTGTAAATAATAATAATAAATGTTCTTTTATTTTTACGGTTTTAAAAACAGTAGAGCTTTATAGTCATATAAACGCCTATGAGGTACTAAAAACTAATAAATTTATTTATAAAGAATTTAAAGAATTATACGATATCTTTCCTACATTTTGTAAAACTTATTCAAATGGCTGTTTGTATATAGATGTATAATTATTTTTTGTAAAATAAAAACTTTATTTTCATTATTTTCATTAATTTCACATTGATATGAAATTAATGGGTGATATACGTGATAAGTCACATCTTGATGCATTGTGATCATAACTAAATATACAAGGTATAGAATTGATATTTTTAGTTATGGTTGTAATTGCTTTTGATAAGACTTTTAGTGGCCTATTAATTTTATGTCAATTCTAACCTATAAATTCTGCAACAAATAATCTTACTTCGTCCACAGCAAATTTAAGTTTGTTAAAGTAGCTAATATTTTTTTGTTGTCATAACAAATTTATATTTGCTAAGGAACTTTACGTGTAACAAATATTATTTTGCTGTCATAGCAAAAAAGAAACTAGCTAAAAAAAATTTGCCTTCTTTGCAAATATTTTTGCTGTGAGAATTTCCACTAAAAATTTTGAGTTACCATAACTAAATTTTTGTTACAACAGCAAATATATTTTTTAGAGTGTATGTATATCTGAAGATTGGTAATAGATATCGCAAAAATTGCAAATGAAAAAATAAAATGCATAATATTTTCGTAAGTTCCATTTGAAAATATTTATTTGTCATACATATGGATATGAATTTAAAGCAAAACATTAATGCAAAAAACGATTAAAAGTATATAGGTACTTTGAAATCATCTCATAAATACTAAAAAATAAAAATAAAAATGTTAAAAAAAAATACATATTTGAAAGTTTTTATTGTATTTAATCGTTTTTATTTTTTAATATTTCGAGAATCATTTGTTATAGTAAAAATTCTTTCAGATAAATCTGCTATTGCACAATATGCATTAGAATATCTTTATAATGTAAAATTTGAAGATACTGTAATAACTACAAAAACTATCAGTATTAACAGCAGATTGAAATTTATAAAGATTTAAATAAAATTTGGCTTCCTTTAATTAAAAATTTATAAATTTTACAATATATGAATTTTTGTTACCAAGTAACTAATATGTATATTCTGTTTATTTACTATTAAGTTTACAAAATATTAACAGTTAAATAATTATGAGAATACAGAGGCAAAGCGTTTAAATTTTCCCTACATTTAGACCAATTTAATTAAAATATTTTTCTCATATAATTTGCTAAATTGTCGAAAACAGAGCCAGTACAGTAAATGAAAATCACATAGCCAAAATTACAAAACATAATTACATGAGCAAATTGCTTGAAAATTTAAACAGGTGTGTCTCCATTCTATCTTGGCTTACTTTACTATTAGTCCAATATTTAATTTACTATACTATTAAATATTTTCAAATTATATGGTTGAACGCAAAAACCAATTTTATTACTCTACAATTAATGAAATTCCACTAAGAAATTTAAATTCATCCCCGAATGAAATCGGAGAATTGTGTGGGGCGCGTAATAAAATCTTATTTTAAAATTTATGACATAATTCTCGAGATTCTTTTACGGCGAATAAATCCAGTAGATTGCAAGGAGGAAAAGGTGTAACATTATAATTTATTTTTACAGTGTATACAGTGTCGTAAAAAAGAGCGCTTAACACGTTTACAGTTTCAGTAAGACAACAAGGAAACGGATATACTTCAAAACTCAAATAATAAAAAAATATTAGCAAATGTTATTCATCCACTTAGTTTATTTTATACTTGGTACTTGGAAATTTTTTATTAGACTCACTATTTTGTTTTGTGTATACATTTTTGTTTGATTTAAGAAAGATACACTACCCTGATACATTTTAAAAAATTTGCTTATAGTGTGTAGAATAATGTGTTGAAACAGTTTTCCGAAATTCGAAATTTTGGCAGAGTTACAGCGACCAATACAGCGTTAAGTCAGAAAAGGTAAAACGTGCATATCGGGCAGTAAAAAATTAACTTCAAACTTTAAACGCGTTTTTAACGAAACGATGTTGTTCAATCTTGTCCCGCCGAGATCTCGGAAACTATCTATCCGATTTACTTTGCTTTAAGACGTAATTATAGAGAATTAAATTCTCTAAAATGATACTACTGATATTTCTTTTTTTTCGATTTTTTATATGCTTTAAAAGTTGATTTTTTATAAAAAAAAAACACTTTGCATATTAATATCTGTAATAATTCATCAAAATAATGTAACTTAGTACATGTTTTGCAAAATAATAATAATAATAAAATATTTTCAGTGTAATTCATTCATTTCAAAATACATCCTTTATGTAAATTTAGAAATGTATGTAATTATACCAACAATAATATTACAGAACTAAACAAATTTTAGCTATTTATGGAAAATTCCCGACAGTTTTATTGAAGTTCTGTAAATTTACTAAAAGCAACTTAAAAAAAACTGTAATATTATATACATTATACATATGTACTTTTTTCCGTTGGTAATATCATATTACATAATGTTTGTAACAATTCTGATATTATATATTTTTAAACAATTATGTAAAGTTATAGCAGTTGAGTAATTATATCTAGAAATACTGGGCATCATAGTGTCTCATGGTTTGAAGGAAATTTACATAATTCTATTTAGAGTGTATTATAATATTCAACCAAAGAAACATTGATTTTAACAAATAACGTATTAAATATATAATAATATATACATAATATTTTATAATTGTTAGTAAAGTTGGTGTTACTTGGTATATGTTAAGTTTCGTTTGAAACGCTTGAAGAAACAAATAGTATATGTCATAATATAAAAATCGCATTCTGCTTCTCCTAACTCAATATACTATTAAGATGGTTCGGACATGTTGAGCGAATGTCTAATGAACGTTTGGTTAAAAAGATTTATTTGAATGATTTTAATGGTAAACGTTTGCGTGGACGTCCGATGAGTAGTTGGAATAGTATGATTGAGAGTGTTTTGCGTGAGCGTAAGTTTGCAAGTAGTAGGAATAAAAGAGCATGTATGAAAGGAATTATGAATGTGGATGAAGCGAAAGTTGCTTGTTTGGATAGGAGTGTTTGGAGGCGACTGATTTCGGAATAATGAAAAGAGTTTGTGCCACACCCTTTTGGGTACATGGCGTGATTGTGTATGTATGTATGTATGTATTTCATTCAATTCTATATTAAATTTATAAACATAAATAATTTTACTCGTCAACAAAATAAATCTTTGTACGTATGTATTTGAGAATAAGACAATTGCAACCGAGGTTCAAATATAATCTAATGTACATTGACCATTGGCCAAAGAAAACGTGAAATTTGTTTTATTATATACGGAGGGAAAGTCACGTAGGATACGCGCTCCGAATATAACTCATTAGTTAACTAGCTTGTTTCATATCTTTACCGTATGTAATTTTCGTCTTGTGGCTTTTATATAAATGGTACGAGGTTCGCATAAAACTTCTCTCTGCTCGGAACGAAAAAGATTTAAGACAATGTACCTACCATACAACTAAATAATGCTTTTATTAGTTTTGTGAAATTATTTGTATTTTTATTTATTTTTCATTAAATGCAATTTCAGTTTTGATAGTTCAGTTGGTTTATTTAGTATTATTATATTAGTTTATTTGTAAAATTTTATTTAAAAAATTGTCTCTAATGAAAATTTCCAGTATCTATATATATATGAATGTTTAATCTGCACAAAAATTCATTTAGAAACCTTTAGTACAATCTCAAACTTGCACAATTATAACACGATATCTACTAATATATGTATTAGAAATTCCAAAACATACATTAGAAAAATTTAAAGATTTATCCAGATATAATTGTGTTATGTTTTATAATCGGCTGCCACAAACTTTAAAAGATATTAATTCTATAGACATTTAAACTCAAATTAAAGCAATTTCTAATAGAAAATTGTTTTTATTCTGTAAATGAATATTTAAGTTTGTAAATTTTGTAATTATTTAATTATGTAATGACGTATTTTATACCTATGTATCTTGGTCAACAGAATAAATAAAATATTATTATTATTATTAATTTTTATTATTTTAAAAGTACAAAATATTTCAGAACTCATAATATAAAATAATACTGCTTTAGGTTCAAGTTCTGTATTAAAATTTTTTTATAATTTATAATTTAGACGAAACTCAATGCTTATTTTCATCAGGGAAACGGATACAAATGACATTACATAGAAACAAGTTACTAGGTAACAAATTAGTGACTAAATCATAAAATTTTATATATTTTTAATTAATGGAAACCAATATTTTATGTAACTCAATGCCTTCACAGTGATTGAAAACAGAACTTAAACCTAAAGCAGTTTCATATTATAAAAGTACAAATTTGGATTTTTTTAAATAAAATTAATCTTTCGATTATTAATAAAAAAAAATAAATTAACACAGAACTATATCCTAAAGCCGTTTTATTCTAATATAATAAGTTTTAAAAAATTCTTTTACTATAGTTTTAAAGTTAATATATTAAATAACATTTAATTTACAAAAACAATTTATACAATTAAAATATAATATAAATCCACAAAAGAAAGGCATTATTTTATGACAAATTAAACCACATGTAATGTTTATTTTATTATAATATATCTCATATCTTTTTGCAAAAAAATTTACGGAAAACCCAAACAATTTAAAACATCTGTAAATTTCACTAACAGAATTTTCCTTTGCATTATAAACATACTTTTTCTCTGCAATAATCCCAAAGTTGTACAACTCTGCTTTTTTGTGTGGCGAAAGATAAAATTCCGTGCAGTTTTTGTAGGTGATGCGTTTTTGTTTCTGTTTTGCATTGACACAAACAAAACACGTATGTATATGAAATTCGCATATGTTGATGTTCCTTTGTTGATGTTCCATGGTAAATTGTGCAGCAATTTTGATGGATGTTGTGGAATAACAAACTTTTGTTTTTTAATGTTGGTTTTTATTAGAATGCGTTTGCGTTTATTTTTTTTCAACTGCATGTTTGTGAGATTTAATTTCAAATTTACTACTAAATGTTTGAGTAATATCTATAGTAATATATGTTTTGTAAATAATAATAGAACCAGTAAAATTAAAAAGTTTAAATGCAATATTAAATAGTAATATTAATTAAATTATATATTTTTTTCTAGTTTTGTTAAATAATACTTTTATAATATTAGTATATATGTATTCTGTTAAATTAAACTGTCGATAATAAGAATGGCCGTTCTGATCGTGAAATTGAAAAAAGAGTTAATACTGGTTGTAAGGTTTTGGGTGCTCTGAGTACTTTTGCTAGGAATGTAAATGTTTCCAAAGAAGCCACCCCGTTTGAGTATATACAATATGTTTTGGTGACTACGTTGATGTATGAATGTATGAATGTAGTGAATGTTGGGTTTGGCTGAAAAATCATAAAACGGAAAATTACTAATGTGGAAATAAGATTTTTACGTGGGGTATGTGGTGTAACTAGGAGGAATCGCAAACGAAATAGATTAGTGTATGATAAGTGTGAAATTGAAAAAAAATTTGTAGCAAAATTTGGTGTTAATCAGTTAAGATGGTTCGGATATCTTGAGCGAATGTCTAATGAACGTGTGGTTGAAAAAAAATATATGAATGATTTTGAAGCCATATGTTTGGGTGGACGTTCAATGAGTAGTTGGAGTGGTTTGATTGAGAGTGTTTTCCGTGAGCGAAAGTTTCTAAGTAATAGGAATAGAAGAGCATATATGAGAGGAACTATGAATGTAAATGAAGCTAAAGTTGCTTGTCTAGATAGGGATGTTCGAAGCAAACTGATTTCGGAATAGTGGAAAGAGTTTGTGCCACACCCTTTTGAGTATATGGCGTGATTGTGTATGTATGTATGTAATAATAACGACTGTGAGTTATAAAATCAATTATAATTCTATCATATAATAGATAACTCATGCGGAAATAGTATATTGTACAACGAGCACAGAATAGTATAAAAATTTATAGCACAAGCCTTGGCGAGAGCTGCAATTCATATAAGTGGTAATTCTGAGCGAGTTTTACATTATACTTATTCTACGACTATACAATACAAAATTCTAGCAACAACACTGATTCATTAATTATTTCAAATATTTTATTTTCTACGACTGTTGTTAGTAGTAATTACCGATATTTGTCATAGCAACTTTTTCGTAATTAATTAGACAAATATATTAAACAATAAAATTATGTTATTATAAATTTTTAGCGAAATTGATCAACAATTTTAAATGTATAGTTAAAAAATCTAAAAATATCAAAAAAAGCCATTTTGAGAAGGCATTCTCTTAAGTAATTTTCGTACAGGAATTTAATTAAATTTTTAAGATAATGCAATTAATACCTTCTTAACAAAGGAATGTAAAATAAATTACTCTGTAAATGTGTTAATTTTCGTGGAATACTTTCGGCCATTAAAAATTTTAGCACTATAAAAGAAAGGAATTTCAGGATGTTTTGTTTATAATTAAAATTAATAATAATAATAATAATAATATTTATTTAAGCCAGGAATACAATAAATGTACATAGACTTAAGTCATAATACAAACTCAGTTAAACAGAAATATCTATAACACATTTAGTAAATTCATTAACATTGTAAAATGCATTTGTACACAAAAACTCTTTTATTACCTTCTTAAATTTATTAATATGCAAATCCCTAACATTATTGGGCAATTTGTTAAACAAAAATGCACCAGCATAAGCAGGCAAATTCTTAGCAACATTCAACCGACATAGCTCAAGTCTAATATTATCTTTTTGCCTTGTATGATAATTATGAAAACATTTATTTTTTGACAAATGCTCATAATTTTCTTTAACATGTAGTAAGCATTGTAGTATATACAATGATGGCAATGTAAGAATTTTTAACTTAATATAAAGTTGTTTACAAGGTTGCCTGTATGAGCTATTAGTTAAAATACGAATAGACTTTTTTTGTAATTTAAAAATTCTGTTACTCTCAACAGAATCACCCCATAATAAACATCCATAATTAAGATGTGTATGAATATATGAATAATACAGATTTATTAATGTGTGCGGTGATACAACATCTTTAAGTTTATGTAACATGAAAATGCCTATATTAACTTTATTACTAATATAATTAATATGTGGTTTCCAATTAATTTCTGCATCCAGTTTGAAACCAAGAAAACTAATGATACTACATTTGTCATACAATAGTGCATTTTTATCAACAATTCTATTGACACTAAAAACAATATTCTGTGTTTTGTCATTATTTAATGCCAATGAATTGGAAGTAAACCAATCAAGAGCCACAGCATTAGTACTGTTAATTGTATTTGTTATATTTGAGAGATCCGAACTATTGTTTACGAAAGTAGTATCGTCAGCATAAAGTACAGTACTGGCGTTAGGTACATTAGACGGAAGGTCATTTATATATATAAGAAATAGAATTGGTCCTAATACAGATCCTTGAGGGACACCAAAATCTAGTTTCCTATAATTTGAATATACATTATTAACACATGTAGCTTGAAATCTGTTATCTAGAAAATTACTAATCAAATGTAGAGGTAAACCTCTAATACCATAAAACAGGAGTTTATCACATAATATTTTGTGATCAACACAGTCGAATGCTTTAGACAGATCACAAAATGTAGCCGAGACATGATCCCCTTTATTCATTTTAGAAGCAATATCAGATATGAGTGTAACCGCTGCTTTAGTTGTAGATTTTTTTGGTCTAAAACCGAATTGCTCAGGTGCAAATAAATTAAATTTATTGAAGTAACTTAACAAACGATTTTTTATACATATTTCCAATATTTTAGAGAAAACTGGTGTTAAAGACAGTGGTCTGTAATTCGTAGGTTCATTAACGTCACCCTTTTTATAAACGGGTACAACTTTAGACATTTTCATTTTACTGGGAAAAACTCCTGTTTCAAAACACTTGTTAATAATGTATACAATATGTGGTACAATTACATGTGCAGCACATTTTACAATTTTATTGTTAATTTTAAATATATCTTCACTGTTACTATTACTTAATTCATTAATAATGTTGTATATTTCATCATCAGTAACTGGCGTAAGAAAAAATGAACAACTATTATCCAATACCATATGATTTAAATATTCCTCATAGGTAAATGTACTGTTCGGTAATTTATTAATAGTGTCACTAGCAACTTTAACAAAAAAATTATTAAAATCATCTGGTGTCATAGCAGAATTAACTAATTTTTTACTTTTGCTTTTACCGAGTTCATTGTTAATAACGTTCCAGGTAGCTTTTATTTTATTTTTTGAATAATTAATGTAATTATCATTAGCAGTTAACTTAGCCTTTTTAATAGCATTTTTGTATTTATGTTTATAGCTAAAATATTGTACTTTAAAAACAGGATTAACTCTGTAAATATCAAATAACAATTCTAAGTTTTGTTTCATTATAGCTAGGTCATTGGTATACCATTTACTAAATTTCTTTTTTTCCTGTATTTTAATTCTTTTAACTTGAAAGTTGTAATTAACAGCTTCAAGAAATATATCTAAGAAGCTATTAAACATATCGTTCGTGTTATCAGCATAGTAAATACTATTCCAATTAGAAAGGGTAAGCCATCTAACAAAATTTTCACATGTATAATCATTAATAATTCTGATATCTTTTTTAACATAATGATCATGAGCAATATTTTTTAATCTAAAAAATATTCCAGAATGATCAGATATTACAGGTTTCGTCACAGTTATTGTGTAATTGTTTATATCTATATTAGTTAATATATTATCAATACAAGTGCCGTTACCGTTAAACGATATTCTAGTAACTTCTCTGTTTGCCACGTGTAGCCCGTATCCTACTAATAAATCATTAAGTTTATTAAACATAATGTCATGTTTTAAGAAATCTAAATTAAAATCACCAGTTATAATTAATTTTTTAAATTTTTTACAAGCAATTTCAATTGCAGAATGCAATACTTCAATAAAAATATCAAAGTCACCAGCTGGTGATCTGTATACTGTGACTAAAATTAAATTATTTTCAACAAGTTTCACCGCTGCTAATTCACAATGAAATTCGACAGTTAAATCAGCAATTTGTGGTAAAGTTTCAAAGTTGATTTCTTTTTTTAAATAAATAGCCACACCTCCGTTATTCATATTTTTTCTACAGTAATAATCCGCTAAAACAAAGTCATTTAAATTGTAGAATTTAATTTCATGTTGTTTCAGCCAATGTTCACAAATAGTAACAACATTAATGTTTGTATTTTGAAGTAACACAGCTTCTATTTCACTCATTTTGTTCCTTATACTTTGAGCATTTAAACTAAATATTGAACAATTTTTTAGATTACCATCACTTTCGTTGTTCATTCGCGGCCGGTTTTCGAAAAATATAACGTCTGACGACAACTCCAGAGGGCCAGAACTCAGATTTTTCGATTTCTTCTTTTACATTAAAATCAATACCAATTTTAAAACACGAATTTTGGCTTTTTGTATTTAATTTTTCGCACTGTATATTGACTTTATTAAGTTTTTTTTTAATGTAATCAGATACCACTTTCTCTGTTGTATCAGGCTTAATTTTTCCCAAGAAAAACCAAGCTTTCTTATTTACACCTTCCAATCCGTCGTCTGATTTATTAGAACCTATAATCATTTTTGGTTGCTTGGGTATTATTCGTTTTTTCTTCACTTCAGTCCATGTATTGGTATCATTTTTGTTATTCATAACGACATTGTTTTTGTTTATATTTTCCATAGTATTTATATTTTCAATAATATTTGTTTCGCCATCTTCTTTATCAGCCTTCTCAGTAGATGGAGTTGATTTGTTATTGTTTTTATTATCGACAATAACCTTATTACCGACTTGTTCATGATTATTTGTATCGTTTAGTATTTTGGTAGATGGAGGAACTTGTACGACAATGTTATTTGGTGTTTGTTTAGGTGTTTCTACCGTTTCAAACACGAAACTAGGTGTAATTATTGCCGGCGATTCACAGCTGATGTTTTGCGAATGCACATTTTTCTTTTTCAGTTCACTAACCTCTTCAACCAAACTATTTACTGTTTTTGAAAGTTCTTCAATTTTAGTTAACAGTTTATGGAAAATCGGTGCTTCACTAGCAATACTGCCACCCGTCACGATTAACATTCCTTTTGTATCGTATAAAGCACATTCACAAGCGTCACAGAACCATTTTATATTTTGTGAGTACCCGGTAAGCGAATTAAATTCTCTTTTACCTAATTTTACACAATTGTAGTGGTAAGAAAAACCACACACACCGGCACATTTTATAGGTGCATCTGTAATTTTATTATTGCAAAAATTGCAAGACACATTTGAGACACTAACTTTGTTATTCGCCATTTTAAAAACAATTAATAATTTTAATTATGGAAATAAAATTTCATTACAAATTTAAGTGTAACAATATTTTTTGTTCATTGTTAATTTTAAATTTCAGAAATTATTATTATATAAATATTATATACTTATTTTATATTTAATATAAATAAAATTTAATTCATAGAGCTAACAAAATAAATTATTATGTTTTATTAAAACAAAATGAAAATAACTTATTTCTATTTGTTGGCTTTTTTTTTAGAAAAATTGATGAATATTAGTTTTTGTTCTTACATGTTACGGTATACGTGGATGTCGGATGAGTAGATGGAGTGGTATGATTGAGAGAGTGTCTTGCGTTAGCGAATGTTTTCTAGTAGTAAGAAAAGAAGAGCATGTTTGAGAGATATCATAAATGTGGATGTGGATTAAAGAACTAATAAAAAAATGTTTAATAATATTCAACAAATAAATACAAGTCGATTTTTTATGATACAGTTTTTATTAAATTATACTTTACTTTATTCTAACTCTAATTGACATTACTAAAATTGCTTATAACAATATTAATTAATAGAATATACTTAAATATACATATATGCAAGTTATAAATAATTTTTTATCTATAAATGTCGGTATTTTGATACTCAGATATTAAAATTTGTACAAAAATTTATATAAATATTGTCAAAATTCCAAACTAACTCAACACAAAATCTAAACTGCATTTGACATCCCTGTTCGTACAAATCCTACAATGTATTCAGATAATTGTCACGAATACAATAGCTGTAGCTCTTTGACAATGCGCAAGTTGCAGTAAAACAAATGCATATCGCACTCTGCACAACTATGAGCTAAACAACATGAAGTCTACGTAATTAGATCCTCGTAGTTAACTTTGATCAAAGATCTCAAGACACTCAGATGATTATAATTTCTCAAACAACCAAACACCCAGAACGACAAACCAAACACAATTGCAAGCCGGAAACAGATGGCGTTGAAATGTTCATTTTCGAATGGACAGTGCTTTGTGAGTAATTTGGTGGAGGTACCAAAGATCCAATGGAAATTTGAAATAAACTTAAGGGGGTATTTTCGTTTGTAGCATCGATTTTTAGGTGTTTTAAAAAAAAATTAAATTAAAAAGTATAAAATAATTTCTCCTAGCCCCGTACAGATTTATAACTCCATACAAAAATAGTGGGGTGCATGCAATAGATAATGGTAAAGAGTGTATGGAGTAGCTGTCGTAGCTCCACGTTTTTCTCTATAGGGGTTATAAATCTGTATGGGGCTAGGAGAAATAATTTTATATTTTTTAGTTTGTGTTAAAAACGTAGTACATTAATTTTTTTTATATTTAAATAATTATTTTCTGCTTTTTAGTTTTGTTTAATTTTAACTTTAACCTAATTAATTACTTTTATTAATTATAATTAAATTAATTAATTAGTTAATATTGCATTGTCATCCAGTTCTAAATTATGTTTAAACTTTTAAGTTTCTAGCTCATCGGAAAGTTAGTTTAAAATCGACTGCAAAATTTTAAGTGAACAGATAAACAGACAAACAAATAGACAGACAAGAAAGCGAGTTAATAAAAACGCGTTAAACATAAAAAAGCTTTAAATTTTTAGTATTTATTCATTTGTATATTTTTTCCTAATGATAATACATATTTAGTATATCAAAACGTCAAATTTTAGTTAAAAATTAAATACAACTAAAAGCTAAAGCTCGATTATTTCAAACTATCAATCTAATAATCTTTCTTTAAAAACTAAAATTCCTCATTCTATCGAAACAAATAAATAAAAATCCAAAAATAATCAAAAATCTAAAAGCAATAACAAGCAATTTACCGTTGACACTGCAAATAGTCTACTTCAAAAAACGAAAAAAACAAAAAACAAAAAAAGAAATAAACAAAAGACTCGAGACGACAATGTCCTTTTCTCATGCGCACAAGTTCAAAACAAAATGCCCTTATTCAGTCGGAATCACCAGACTCCGGGCATGGACGCGATTTGCAATCAGTTCGGTTGCAACTGTCGTACGAAGCGGACACATTTTTTCCCCGTTCTGTTTCAAATTTTACGTCACTTGACAGGCGAGATTTCAAATCACATATGATCATAATACAATGACCTCTTACATGTAAAGATTTTTTCAAATAAATGAAAATTATTTCAAAATATTTTAACTAGATTAAAGACTAAAGTAGACAAATGTGAGTGATGTTATAATAAAATTATTTATAGAAATTTTTGTTTTTAATTTCGTTTTAATTTAAAAGTGAACATGCTTTTTTAAGTTGACAATTTGTCATTCAAGAATAAAGGTAAGATGTAATTTAGTAAATTTATATTTAGTTTTTAGTAAAATTGTTGTGATTATCTACATTATAACATCAATCAAATAGGTAATTTTTATATTAGAAGCAACTTAGGCCCAGTTGCATAAAGCATTGTAAGTTAATCAATTCGTTATCTTACAAACTGACCAATTGATTGGCAATCTAGTTGCTTAGTTAATTCAGTAACTAAGTTAATAATGCTAAGAATCTATATTTTTGAGGGTCTCAATTTAAGTCAAATATCGTGGACAGTAGAGGCGATAGTGAGTACCCCCCGGGAGTGAGGGCACAATCCCCAAATATACTCTATCCCCGACTACCCCTTGGATATTTTTCCTGATAAAATAGTAGAGACGTCATACATACATAATTTGAATTTATTGATACTTTTGATTTTTTTTCTCTGTAATGAAACAGAATTGAAAAAAAAAACAATGTGTTGTATATTTTTATTACTTGAGACTTTAATGTAGTAAAATATTTTTTAGAACTTATTTAATTAATATAAAAACTGTTTTAGGATAAAATTCTGTTAATAATTTATATAAAAACGACGTTTCGACGAAATTGAACGCTCGTCTTTATCAGGTCAAAATTTATCAATGATATTAAAATAAATAACAATACAAAGTAACAAGTCATTATGTAACATATAAGTAACTAGATCATAAGAATTATAAATTTTTAATTAATGGAAGCCAAATATTATTTAACTCAGTGCCCCTTCAAAGTGATTCACGTCATTCTTTTCTTTATTGATTCTCTAATTAATCTGCTGCTAATATTGATTGGTCTAGCAATTATTACTGTATCTAATCAATTAATCAATATTAGCAGCAGATTAATAAGAGAAGCAATAGAAATTTGTAAAGAAAATAACATGAATTACTGTGAAGGCACTAAGTTAAATAAAATTTGGCTTCCATTTCTATAATTTTTCTGATCTAGTTACTTATATGTTACTTAGTAACTTGTTACTGTGTTCTTCTTATTTACTTTAAAGTCATAGATAAATTTGGACCAGATAAAAAAGTTTTTATATATAATATAATATTTTTGAAAAAAAGGTGACAGTTTTTCATAAAATACATTGAAAAATATAAGTCACTTACTGATGACTGTTGGAGGGTTAAATAACGTTATAATTATTTCCATACTTATATATATATATATATATATATATATATATATATATATATATATAATAGTATACTATCAGATATAAATATAATTAATTGAAAATGTTGTCAATATAAAAAGAAGGAAGTTCTTAGAATAGATATAATGCTTTAGTTAAAATTAGATGCGTTACCACGGACATATAAAGGGGCAATGTCCTAAATGAATATTTTAACAGAAATGAAACATCAAAACATCAAACATCAAAAATATAATACAAGAATATACCTAGACATCACGAATTACATATGAACTGAATTTTAATTTTTTGATTTAAAAATTAACCGTTAAAAAGCAAGATTTTTACAAAGATTAAATTTGGTACATACTTTCTAATTTATTTATTTAATAATTATATAAATATATATACCTATATATATATATATATATATATATATATATATATATAAAATTATGGAAATTGTAGTCAATTTGGAAGATGTTTACTCAATTGTAGAGCTTTCGGTGAAAATTTGTCACCTTCTTTAAGGGCATGTTCTAATAGAGATAAGATGAAACATGTGGATAAAAAGAATTTTTTAACTATGTAACATTTTAGAATGTACGCATTATCATGTACCAAAATATGTAATAATGTCCAAATAATAAAATAAAATAAATGTCATTTAATTAAGACACAAGATTAATTATTTTTATTGATCAAAAATTGTCTACAATTGAGATTTCTTTTTAAACATCTTCCAAATTGACTACAATTCCCATAATTATTCCTATATTAACTCTACTAATCATAAATAATTATTATTCATATATGTATATATATATATATATATATATACATTTTATTTAATAAAGAAAACAATATATAATGATTAAGATATATGCCAATAAAAAATGTCAGTATTGGAACATGCAATATTCCTGTATACATTTCCATGATTTGCATTTAAGAATTTTCTCTTTTTTTCCTCTTTTGCTAAATATAGATATCTACATATTTGTTTTTATTGATTCAAACTGCACATACTCGTATATATATATATATATATATATATATATATATATATATATATATATATATATACTCGTACATTTTACATTACAGAGGCAAGGTAAATACAAGAAAGTTGGAAAAAGAAAAAACTCAAGTATTTTCTTTCTAGTTTCTATTTGTTCCTAAAATTTTATTTCTTAAAATTATAAGAAATATTTTACAAACTATTTTTCTATAAATTATATTTATGTTTATTATTCATATTTATTTTAGAATATGTACTTTATTTAAATTTTTATTGCTGAAATATATATTAAATATTTTTTTTTTTAATTAAAAAAAGCTATGTTATATGTAAAAGTAATTTTGACAAAAATAACTGTTTCTAAACTAAATAGTAAATAATTTTATACAAATCTTTTAAAATAGTTATACTGTTACTTATTGTTATTTTTTTCTATGAAATTTTTTATTTTTATTAGAAAAATATAAATTTACAAGTTCAAAAACTCGTTTACTTTTGAGTTAAAAGTAAAAACCAGAGATCTTAAGCAAAAATTTTCTCATTGCATTGTTTCCCAAATTATTTAGGAAAAAATTGTTTCAAATAAATATTGTAGAGCATAAAATTATGCAGTTAAATCAATAAATAAGATTTATTTGAAATGCAGAAATTAGATTTGAAAATTTACATAACTGCAAAAAATTATAAAAACAATATTGAAAAACTAAATTTAAATTAAATTACAAAATTAAAATAAAGTGCCGATAAATCTAAAATAAAACAACAATCTGCATTTTAAAGTTTATGGGTAAGAAAAAAAAAATATATATAACGATACATATTCTCATATAACGCAGAAGTAGAAGTCAAAGCAAGTCTAAGATAAAACATTGTAAAAAAACATTAGAAATAAAATGTTTTATGGGAAGTAATCTCACATACCTTTTCGTTTTTGCAATAAAAACTTTTGTCTTGAAGATAGCGCAAGCAAAAAAATATTGTAATTGCAAAAAAAAAAATTCTTCCGAGCTAAAAGAATAAAATGGCTTAGACGTATTTTATCGATAATAAAAATTGAGATAGATTTCAGTTATTCTTTTGTTATAATATTTTGTAATATGAATGTATTATATTTACTTTATATCGGTTGTACTATTTATGTTATTGAATAAAATGTTTAATTTAATTTGTTCGTCTTTTAGAAAATTAAATAAATGTTAATAAAATATTAAATCACTGACTCATGTCACCATTAATTTCTGAAACTTATTTTAGTTACTATATATATATTATGTATGTAATTTAGTAAAACAGACATACCAATAGGTTGTGTAAAACATCCCTTAACATTGAATTTATAGAATTTTATGTACTGGTATATATATATATATATATATATATATATATACTATACTATACTATACTACTGGTACTATATATACTAGCCCAGAAAATTCTATAAACTTACATACATTTTTCTTAAGTTTTAAAGTTCACTGTCAAAATGTCATTCTGATATCATTATTTTATCATTTTCATAAAATTGCTTGACATATGAAATATAAATTATTTTGCAAATAATAATATATATTTCTGTATGTTAATGAAAGTAATAAAAAAGAAATTAGCATTTTTTTTTTTAGTAAAATTATTATATCAAATATAAGATATAAGTAAAACAGAAAACTATTAATAAAATTAAACTATAATAATATAATAGATATATACTCTACATAATTAATTAACTTTATGTAAAATTAGCAAAATGTATGATATGTTAATTATAAATATAAATTATCATTAATTTCTATGTAAGTCACCGTATCTGATTGGCTGGAAATAAACAGATGACTGTCACGCGAAAAACAAAGAAATAAAAAAAGAAAAAATAATTATATTTTCACAATGTTGAAAAGAAAGATAAAAAGTGCTTCTAAGCACGCAAATATTGTAGATTTTTTTTTTTCGAGTTCATTATGAAAATAAAACTAATAATTTTAATATAAACTGACTTGTTTTGACGTCTCTGCGAAAATATTAAATGAATAATGTTAATAATTTTGAAACATAATTAGTTTTTATGGCACGAAAATAAAATAATAAATTTAAATTTCAATAAATATCTTTAAAATATTGTGATTTTATTTTAAGTAAACATGCAAAAATATTATCAGCATTTTTTGCTATTATTCGGAAAAAAAATTCTAAATAATTTATGACATTTTGTAATATTGTTTTATTCCTAACTAGAGCATAATTTTCATTAATGTTTTATGTATATACATAATTTAAAACTAATAAACTCCCTTCAGTAAATCTATTATTTTTTTGAAATTAATATTGCATAATTATAATATTCATGTAATGATTCTTGAGATTAGAGTATGTAATATCTTATATCTTAAGCTGGCTCTACACCATTATTTTTAAAAGTTGACACTTTTATTTTATAAAAGAAAAAATATTTAGTTTTTTCCAAAAAAAAAAATTGTAATCCTTTAATAAATTTTGAAGATATAAGCATTATCTACTTACATGCTACGGTAGACATAAAATTTTCTTTACCTGGAACAAAAATAAAAACAAATGTTAGTTTATCTAAAACATAATATAAATTTATTCAATTTTACATAACTATTAACATTAAAAAAGCAGCATTTTATAATTTTTAATATGCTAATTGATGTAACATTAATTTTTTTTTCCAGAAAAAATACATTCATAGAATATGTATGTATATTTACATAAATTTCTTACAGTGTATATACATACACAATCACGCCATGTACTCAAAAGGGCGGGGCACAAACTCTTTCCACTATCCTAAAATTAGTTTTCTAAAAACATTCTTATCCATAAAAGCAACTCTAGCTTCAACCATATTCATGACGTCTTTCATACATGCTCTTCTATTACTACTACTTAGAAACTTTCGCTCATCTACTTATCGGACATCCATGCAAACGTATAACTTCAAAATCATTCGCATATATTATTTTAATCAAACGTTCATTAAACATTCGCTCAAGATGAGCAAACCATCTGAATTAATATCAACAACTAATGTTTGCAACGAAAAAAAACCTAAAATATATATGTAGGTAACACGTCAAACAAAAATTCAGGTCATAGGGCCGAAATTCAATCAGTATAAAATAGTAAAACAAACAATATATCATTTTAACTTCTGTCCTAAAAAAAGGTAAAAACGAAATTTGAATCCAACACTTCGTTTACAATACACGAGATCATATAAAACTAGAAACATGAAGCATTGCCTTATCTCTGTCCAATATATATTTGTCGCCCGCCAAACAAATGAAATGAAAAGAGGGCGCTACTGTAGCTAATCAGTGAAGCAACACTTGTCACACGAGCATATCACACTATCCTTGCTTCTCTCGTCTACTCTCTCTCTGTCGATGGAAAGCTCGACGCGAGACTAGTGACACCTAGGCGTCGAGTCGATGACATGTACTACTATAATTAGTTTACAGTGTCTCTGTACACTCTGTTATATTTTAGTTGGAAGTTTTGAATACTAAAAGCCGATATTTTAAAACTCGGTTAAAATAATGCGGTAGTTGATTAAATGAATTCATTAAAATCACATTTAAATAACATTTTTTTTAGAAACTCCTACAACAAATACAATAAACAACAACTATACCGTTGGAAAGTGTATTTATTGTAGTTTTCAGCATTATTTTTTTTTCAAAAAAGTTAAATTTTTACTTACAAAAAAAAAAACGCGTTAAAATAATCAGGTCAAAAATTTAGATTTGCCAATGGTGGCAGATAAAACTTGCGTTCTACATTTCTGAAATAAAAACGAATTAGATGTATGTTTGTACATGTAATTTCCGTTGGAACCAACAAAATATATAATTTATGTATAATAATGTTTATTTTTCCTTTTTTTGCATAAAATTAATGCTATAAATGTGTAGAATGTGTGGCCGAAACGGTTTTCCCGAATTCGAAAAAAATACGCAAGTTATAGCTAAAAATGTAAACGCGTGAACAACCGTCAAATAGGTAATCAAAAACTTTAAAGCTCGTTTTTTCGAAACGTATTTTTTCGTCATGGCTCTGGTGATAACTGAAACAATTTTCAAAATATGACTACCTATCGACTCTCAATTCAAAGTTTCGTCATGTTTATTTTAAAAAAAATAATGTTTGCCATAATTTTATTAATTTTCACAAAAATCGATTGAAAGTTGATAGCCACATTCTTGTTCCTTAAGGGAGTTTAGTGTAAACTAATTTTCATTTTACAAGTGGCAATCTCGGAACAATCGAATGACGTATAATAAAGTACTTTTTACCCCATTCCAAAATATTAATTCCACTTTGAGCTGTGCTCGTTTGAAAATAACAGTTTTTAGCTCTGAAAAACTAGGCTACCCTCCCTTAATCTATGAATACTCGCATATTTGTTCATTACTTCAGCCAATAGTCATTATTCCTTTACTGAAATATTATATCTTTTTAAAGCATCCAAAAAAATTGAAACACTCTGTACATATAAACAAGAGAAGGACCGCTGGTGTTGCACGATTGAAACTCATTGTGTGACGTCATAGTTATGATGTATTGCTGTAATTAGCGTAGAGAATATGTGAAACGTGTGTGTAGAGAGCGAAGTGAACATACTCCCCTCCCCCCTTGCCGACATCGGAGATGTGCATACGAAGATTTAAGCTACTGTATACGTTACGTATACTAAAACAGTGACTATTGTTATATGCTTGCAAATTGTTTCCGTCAAGATTGTGTTGCATCATAGCTAATTAGTCTAAACGCATTAATTTGTCAATTACTTGTTCGTCTTATTCTAGAAGGATATTTATTTATTATGATATCGTTAATAAAATAAAATAATTTTCCTTAAAGGGGTATTCGCGTTTGTAGCAGTTTGGAGACAATTACTTGTCCAATTTGATCTGTTTTCTATCCATAAACATAAAAATATAAAAGATGAAATTTATGACAATTCCTAGATACTAGAACAATTCGAGTAAAATTAAGATATAAATTTTCTATGAGTTTCTCACTCATATCTTCAATGTATTTCCTAGATATTAAACGGTCATATGAAACTCGTAAATTTCTGAATACAATATTGCAATATGGGCAAATATGATTCGATTCGGGGGTGTAAAAATGACATCATATATAAAGTGTGTCTCTCTCTCTCTCTCTCTCACACACACACACATACTAACTATATATAGTTATGGTAGATATAAAAGTTAGCCGAACGTAAAATGCAAAATATCTGTTCTCTATGTTGTTATATACGTCATTAATTTTTTTATGAGCTTTACAGTTTATACACTTGGTATAAAATTTAAATTAACTATTTCGAGTTTTATATGAATTGCCGTGTTCACTTTAAATTAATATTGTTTATGCTATAATGCGTGTATCAATTTTAGAATGTTAGATATTTAGTAAATAAATCACTAACAATGTTTAAAAATAAATCATTATTAATTTATAATAAAATTTACAAATATTTTTTGTTGAAATAAATTTAAGTAAAGTGATAATTATTATATGCTTATCACTGTAAAAAATAAGTGTAAATTTACAATAATAACCATATTAATTTTATTATGTATTTAATTATAATTTTTAAGTTTTTTTTTTGTAAATTTACTAAAATCTGTAGATATTACAACAATAATTTTCGAATTTTACAATTTTTCTATATTTTTACTGTAAGTCATTGTTTTATGTTACTAAGCTAACATTATTATGTAATAAAATACATATTATTAGTAAAAAATACATTTTCATAAAACTTTTTGAAATATTACATACGTATTTAGTATTATTATATGGATTACATGATTTTTTGTGTAATTGCACGTAACAACTTTTGTTGATTGTAATTTATTGTTAGTTATACTGAGAATAGTTGTCTGTTTACTGTATTTAAGAGTGAACATCACGTATGTGATGTTTTAAATACATTAATCAATATAGTATACACACACACACACACATATATATATATATATATATATATATATATATATATATATACATTAATAAATATTAATACAGAACTACAACCTAAAGCTGTTTTATGGTATAATATCGTATTTTTTTCT
Organism: Clivina fossor; assembly: GCA_963966155.1. Lineage (NCBI taxonomy): Eukaryota > Metazoa > Arthropoda > Insecta > Coleoptera > Carabidae > Clivina > Clivina fossor. The sequence goes on from OZ014566.1 coordinate 8,756,348, forward strand.
CTTTAATTGCAGAAATATGCTTCAGATTTTACTGCTGGTCGCAATTCAAGCAGGAGCTTGCTTACCATTAGATGCAAGATTAGATGTTGTAAGCCGCATATTACATGAAGTGCCTCTTATAGACGGGTAAGAAATAAAATCATTATTTTTAACAACATTTTTATACTCATTACTTAATTGTGTTCTATGCTATTTTTAGACGCATTGCAGACGAAATATTTAGTAATAAATAGTTTTAGTTTTGCGAAAATAAATTTATAATTCATTTTTGACTTTCAGTTCCAATTATTATTATTTAATTATTTATAAAAAGAAATTAATATACCACGTTTCACATATATACATATATACAAAATCACGCCATGTATCCAAAAAGAGTGTGGCACAAACTCTTTCCACTATCCCGAACTTAATCTACTCCAAACATCCCTATTCAGACAAGTAACTTTAGCTTCATCCACATTCATAATTCTTCTCGTACATGCTCTTCTATTTCTACTACTTGGAAACTTTCGCTCACGCAAGCCACTCTCGTATAACTTCAAAATCATTCATAAAATTTTTTTTAACTAAACGTTCATTAGACATTCACGCAAGATGTCCGAACCATCTTAACTGATTAACACCGCAACTTTTGCTACAAGATTTTTTTCAATTTCACACTCATCATACACTAATCTGTTTCGTGCCCGATTCCTCTTAGTTAAATAAATCATTTAAATATAAGTCTCTTAACTCTTTACAATGACAGTGTCATAAATTATTTCAGTGCTTGCTTTGATATCAATAGGAGGCACAGTCGTATATTTTATATTTAATCGACATATTTTATAATTTCGTTAACTTAACAAATTAAGCGCGTTAATTATAGACTATCTGGTACGTAAATTTAATTTTCTTCATTTATGATTAAATAGAACTAGTAAACAATATATAAAAACTTAATAAACACATTTTCAAATATTTTTCTATATTTGTTATGTTTGTGTACGTAATAATAATTTTAAAAGTCCTTTTCGTTAATTTCAAAATATCCATTACAAAACAATATTTATAATATCAATATATTTTGTATCAAAACAGATTCAATAAAAAAAAAGTAAATAATTTTGAATCAAAACAGATTCATTAAAAAAAAAGTAAAACAATATATAAAAACTTAATAAACACATTTTCAAATATTTTTCTAGATTTGTTATGTTTGTGTACGTAATAATAATTTTAAAAGTCCTTTTCGTTAATTTCAAAATATCCATTACAAAACAATATTTATTATATCAATATATTTTGTATCAAAACCGATTCAATAAAAAAAAGTAAATAATTTTGAATCAAAACAGATTCAATAAAAAAAAAGTAAATACAACAAGTGGAAAATATTAAATAAAGCTTCTATACTCAAATATGAAACACATGTTAAATATTTGATTTTTTTTATATTTAAAAAAGTAAGTGTAGTTTGGATTCCAATAGCAATGGAAAATATTTATAGAAGTAGATTTTAATATTGTCGATAATTTATGACAAAATGTAACTGAGTGTAATAAACCTTTGCTTAAAAGAATACATATGAGTGCTTGTATAAGAAATATCAAGAATGTGAATAAAGTGAAAGTTACTTGTCTTAATAGGAATATTTGGCGCAAACTAATGTTTGCTTTATTGAAAAAGTTTGTCGAAAATTTTTATATTAATATTAACTTTTGCCGTACTTGTGCGCCACCCTGTATATTTGAGAATTTATTTTAAATTGAAAGCAAACTGGGACTATAGAAAATAAACAATGCATTTATTTACAAACAATATCTCGAATGCAAATAGCTATAATATATGTATGAACACGTAATAGAAAAAATATTCTTTTTTTTATTTTCTGTATATGTATGCATGCATACATATTGATATGCAGACACAACGACCTGCCGTGGAATATCCGGAAGTTTTTGAAGAACCAGCTGACGGATTTCCGGTTTAGTGAGGATTTACGCGACGTTGCACCATGGTCACGTAGTGCATGGTCGCATACCGATCTCGGTAGGCTGCGAAAAGGAATGGTTGCTGCTCAGGTAATTCTTGTTTCTTCATCTTATCCTTTACTTAATTTAATTTAGGTTAATTTTTACGCTAGGTTAAGTTTTTCACAGCAAAAGCTCAAGTTAAATTCGGCACAGCCTCCGAACATGTTATATATATATATATATATATATATATATATATATATATATATATACATATATAGAATCAAATTTGTCATAACTGGATAACAATAAAAATTTTTTGGGTTAAAATCAGTGTATTAGAACTGTTGCAAAATTAAACTTAGTTGAAATACTATCCAAGCTTTCGACATATATTTATATATCATTATCAGGGAGCTACGATAATATAGGTAAATGTAATTAATATATAAATTAATATGTATAACATAAGCGGCAGTCTAACTGAAAAATCCGACTGTCATTCCTGACTACAATCACGAAGTCCCTACACTTATCAGTTAAAATGACTATCTGATTGAAGTAATTTTAGCTTTAAATAACTATAAAAATTACTACCGTATGGACGAAAATCTTTTTAACACGTTGGTTACCATATTTATGTAGAATAAATACAATTTGCGAGAGAGATTCAATATCAGTTCGTGAGAGAGATTAGCGGTTATTTTAAAATTCCTTGTGACTAGGAGAAGCATTTAGACTATCAGTCTGTCCTTCACTTCCCGTGAATTGAAGCTCGGATTTTAAAATATTTGGACATCCGTCAATACATTCATCAGTCCATCTGTCTTTACCTAACACTTTCAATCAGAATGTCAATATTCGGTCTGAATGTCATTCTGAATGATTGTGTAAGCCCACTTTACAATTCGCAAAGATAATAAAAAACTAAATTCTTTGAAAGAAAAAAACATTTTAAAAAGGCTACCATTACATGAAATAATTATAACATAACAATCAAGAAAACTAAATTGTTATAATTATTTCGTACAATGGTTTTTTATGGTTTGGCCTTTTTAAAATGTTTTACATTGGACGAATTCAGATTTTTACTGTTTTAACGAATTGTAAGTTTATGTATAGGCCCGCTGGGCACTTGCTAATGTGTGTACGTAAATTGAATTGTCATTATATTTCAATTCTATGAGTGATTATTGTAAGGGCCCCAGCACATTTATTTGCTCAGGGGCCCATAATGCTCTTAAGACGGCTCTGTTAACAAGTCTCAAAGATAAAAATTACTAATAATGAAAACGTATTTTTATTCAACTGAAGTAATAGTAAATCTCATAGAGGCAAAAAATATCATTACATTCTTACAAAATATAAACAGCACAATAAAAATACATGATTTATTTTTCCCAGTACAATTTTTCATAGTGCGATCATTTTTGCAGATCTCACTACAAAATGTGTGACACTTCTAGTAACACACACACACAATGCTTGCAGCATCTGCACACTTCGTTCAATGCAAAAGCATCAACATTTTTTTTTTTTAGTGTTTTTTTAGATTTTTTAGTTTTGCAAACATGAAAGACGGCACATCCATCATTGCTGATACAAAATGCAGATACATACAAACATATTGTCTGCGAAAAACGAACTCAAACAAAACAAAAAAAAGCGAAAAAAATAAAAACTATAAAATAAAATTCGACGTTCAAGTGATCGAATGATAATGATCGGACGATTTTTCATATTTGAAAATGAAAAATTTTGTTATGTCGTTGTTTGTCTATTGTAGTAAGTTTTTTTTTGGATTTTTTTTATTAGCTCACCAATTTGTGTTATAGAGTTTTCGAAAAACAGCTTGATTTTTAGATCAAATAGGAAATAACAAATAAATACATTTGTTATAATACGTATTGATTATTTTTACAATACATTCGCTTCTCTTTGTCTTGGATAGATTAATAATACATATAGTTCATCGACGATTTATCCTTTTTAAAAATAATTTTATTATAAGCTATAACAATAGTTTATTTTGTTATGTGTGCATAAAATAAACAAAAGCATATACTTTTTTTTAAATATAGTAAAATTATTCTGGTTTGTTAAAGTGTGTCCAAAAAATTATTTTTATTCGTATGTTTGTTTCAATTTTTATTTAAAAAAAAAAAAATGAGTTAGTTATTTAAAATTTTATTAGTTATCAAATAAACTAACTCATTTCGTCTTTACAAGTCAAAATACATCATTTAATCAATAATTTAGAAAAATATTAAAAAACCGAATAATTTCACAGTATATTTTTAAGAAAGTTTAATATATTTTATGTTCATAAGAAACCAACAAACCTACAAATTATTCAAAGATAATGCAAAATCAATAAAAAATATTCTAAATCTACATTATTAATAACAAAATTACAAGTATAAGAACAAAAAGTATGGAAAACCTTCATATAAATTAAATTTTGTTGTCAGAAAAAAAAAATACGAAAAAACTTGAAACTTAAATCATTATTTGTTTTACAATTTATTCCGTTCCACATTTCAATTTATGTATTTTTCAAGTAATAAATTTATAACTTTTCTTTCAAACTTTTTTTCGCACGAAAATCAACTGCAACAGAATTTTTTTTCAACCTGCAAGAGACGAAAACAAAAATAAAATGTAGTTAATTGTTCTGAACGTAAAGTGTTTACGGGCCGAAACTGTTTATCAAATTTTTATTTTTTTCGATAAAGTTTATAAAGTACGAAGTTAAGTGAAAATCCGCTATATAAAAAGCAATTTGGAAAAAGTTTACGAAATGAATCATTTGGGCATCGAAAAGAACGATACTTCTTCGGGAATCGAAAACGAATTGGATCGTTTGAGTTTGGGTTTTAGCTGCTAATAGATGTCGAGCTTAGAAGAAATTTGTTTTAAACTAAGACAAATTTAGTGTAAATAAAAGTTAGTGCCTTTAGTTTTCTTGTAATTAAAACTTAAATTGTATCATTACGATAGTATTAATTGGTAAATTATAGGATTGGGTGCATAATTATCAGGCGTTTTTTAAACAATATTATGAAAAAAAAAATAATATAAAAATTCCACGGGCAAAGAAGTCACGGTTCTTTTTTAATAAAAAAAGCAAACAAAACAGCAATTTTATTAACAAATAACCCGCCTACAAAAACACCTGATAATTATGCACCAATCAGATAGTTGAGCAAGAGTTTTTAAATTAATGCACCAATTGTGTAAGATTTTGTAAGACTCGTAAAGTTATGAGATATTTTGTCTTTTTCTAGTAAATAGAATTCTTCTTTTAATAAAAAAATATCTCATAAGTCTTAAGTTAAATGATTTGATTTTCCAGATAGAGTTTTGTAAGATTTCTTTTTCATTTTATATATTTATATATTTTATTACGAAAGTTTTGTGACATTGCTAATATTATTTTTGCAAAAGGCCCAAACTAATTTTGTAGAATACACCAATTTATTGACGACAGAAGCAGGTTTATATAAAAAATGTAACAAAATACGATGAATGTAAGTATTCGTAATTTCACTGTGACATTTTGAAAAAACATATATTGCGTCAATTGTTTATTGCTGCGTCAATGTTAGTTGTATTATTCACTTCGCAGTTACATATTATGTAAATGGCAAACCGCTGCATCATTTTCGGCGGTGTTTTGCAGTAAAACGCAAAAGTGTCAATAGAATAAACCTAATAAAAACAATATTGGGTTATTTTTATATTTTTAATTACACATGGCGTATTATATATATATATATATATATATATATATATATATATATATATATTTATTATTTGATTATAATATTATGTTTATGCTTAAATCGCCATTAATTTATTTTGATAAATTAATTCATTAGTTAATTTTTTAAATGATAAAAAATACATTGACCTTGCCGGAGTTCGAACCTGGGTCCTGCTGCTTTCATGAGTTTATCATGACCTATCAAAATATAGAAAATGCATTATTGACCTTGTCGATGTGATCTTGTGGCGCAGTTGGTTAGCGCAATTGCCGCGAAAGTAAAAAGTCCTGGTTCAAACCCCGGCAAGGTCTACCTAGTGATTTAATAAGTTCATCAAAATAAATTAATGGCGATTTAAACAAAAACAAAATACTATGACCTAATATTGGGTTAGTTCCACAAATATTTATTAAAAAGTCAACATCGATAATTCGACAGTAACGTTATTGTCAAGAGTTTATTTCAAACTAAACTTAAATTTAACTTCTAATCGCATCATTGATTGTTAACGAAATGGTTAACATACAAAGCTTTATGGAGCTGGACCGTAATATTTCAAACAAACAATTCAACTCAAAATATTACCAATTTTAAGTACCACAAAAAAAAAAACGCTATAACCCTATTCCATCCACCTCCAGAAATATTTACACCCTTATTTTCATATATTTACTTATGGGCTTTCCAATCATTTTTTTCCGTTCTTCTGTCTACAAAACCATCCCTTATTCGCTCTATAACCAAACATCAAAATCGAACCGTTAGGTCACTAAAATTACCCTATCTTACATCCTGTTCGCTTGTTCCTTACTCGAATCCAGAACTGGGTTTTTGGGCATGTAGACTTAATCCAGTGGGTGGAAGGGTTGATTTTGTGGGGTCTTGGTTGAAAGGGTTGACTTCGGTGTGTATGTGTGTTGACTTTGGTGTGTATTTGGTTTGTTTTGGGGTATTCACACATCCGTGGGAATTGTATAAAGTTTTGGTCGGCGTATATACCCTGCTCCTCGCAACATTTGGACGCAGTGCAATTGACTTTGGAGCAAATTGATATAGTCAGAAGATTGGTGGCTAAATATCCTAGTCATATGCAGTTGGTAACCACTGCGGAAGGTGAGTAATTTTTTTATATCACATTTATATTCTATTTTTTTTTTTTAAAATTGATAGTTTTTTATTATAGTAAAAATCTTTATTAAAATAAAACGGCTTTAGATTTAAGTTCTGTATTAATATTTATTAATAATCAAAGTTTCGATGAATTTAACGTCTGTCTTTATCAGGAAAACATACAAATGATATTACAATTAATAACAGAACATAGAAACAAATTACTAGATAACAAAATAAGTATATAGATCAAAATAATGTTTGTACGTTACGCGTTATTTTTATTTTGCCCCCGGAATCTTCATAGGTCCCACTATTACCTATAATTGCCCACCACCGATCTTAAATTGTTCACTTTAAGAATCACTCGTCTATAGTGTGCAAAAACTTTAGAGACGGCCGTAGATAAAATATATTTATATAATTAAGGCAACGTTTTGTACTAACTTTTTGTTTTGCAGGAATTAAGAAAGCTCATGAATCGGATCGGCTAGCATCTTTAATAGGTATTGAAGGTGGTCATGCAATTGGAACAAGTCTAGGTGTTCTTAGAATGTTCTATCAGCTAGGAGCGAGATACTTGACAATAACTCATACATGTAACACACCTTGGTGAGTATACTAAAATCAATTTTATACATTCATTTTTTTTACTATGTTAAATATTTATAAATTTGTATATACCTATATATATATATATATATATATATATATATATATATATATATATATATATATATATAAAGCTCGTAACCGTACTAGTGACAAATAAAAAAACAAAATAAAGTTAATAGAGGTTGTTGTTGGCACTCGTTGAAACATTTTTAATAAATTTTAAATTAATTTAATTTTAAATTAATAAATAAAACACTCGGTTATGTTTCAAAATAATTTTAATTCTTTCTAACAGCCGAAATACGTATAGAGAAAGAATTAAAATTATTTTGAAACATAACCGAGTGTTTTATTTATTAATTTAAAATTAAATTAATTTAAAATTTATTTAAACAAACGCTTTACTACTTTTCCTTGCAGTCAAAGTAGTAAAAAACAAAAAATTGAAAAATGGTATTTGAAAGATATAAGTCTGTATTCTCATCTATTTTGTTTATTATTCACTTTATTTATTTTTAATATGAACAAACTATAATTTTTTAAATTATTTTGAACTAACTCACCCTACCAAATGAATGAAACTAACCAAATATATATTTTTTCGTAACCAATGACGTAACAAGTAACTGCACATCTAACCACATGTAATCTTGAAGTAACCCGGTTACATTATCTTATATAGATGTACATTAAAAAAAAAAACTTCGATTTTTTTCTATTTCAGTAATAACGGAATTTACGCAATTTTTATTTACGCCCTATTTTTGTAGACCCAATTACTCGCGTAAATGAAGTGACTATTATATATTCATTAATATTCACTGGCCTAAAAAAAATTACCACGTCTAGTAGCGCCCTTTCTTCATTTAAACTTCCACTGTACACAAATAAATCAATCTCATAATCTCACATTCCGTCACATATTCGACCGTCATTGTAATCAAAGAATTGATACATCAATCTATTCATCGCCAAACACAAATATAATCACCGTTCATCAATTTTTCCGTGGGCTCACTTCGAAAAAATTTCCGAAATGATTGCCTAATAGAGGAAAGGTTTAGGCAGCATTAATCCGCGAACAGATTGATAGAGGTATATGTGGCCGAGTTCCGCAGTGAAATCGAAAATTTTCCTAGTAATCGAAATTGAATCAGAATAGACGTGTGGTTAAAAGAATATCTGTGAATGATTTTCAAGATATACGTTTGCGTAGATATCCGATAAGTACACTCTAATAATAATATATAATTTTACCTACAAACCATGAGACACTATGATGAATCGAAATTTAAATCAGAATCTGGCCACGGGCGCAATGATTGGAATCTGAGAGGCGTCCGATGCTAATCTAACGGCCGTCTTCATCACTTGCTTGTCAAATCGGTGAAAAATTATGATTGATTGGTAAATAATCTGTCGCTTTCAGCGCAAGCACCACCAGCTACAACCCCCCTCCCCCGTTCTCCGCCAATTGAGGCTTATACCACACCTCTCTACGTTTCAAATACACTCAAAGTGCTCCAAATGCTAATCGATATAGAGATATTATTCCGTGGGCAATGGGGGAAAGAGAAGGTTTATGTAAATACTAAAGAGGCAATTTTTTTTTCGGCCCGGTTGAGGTGTATTAAAAAAATATTTTTCGCGCGGTATACAGTGATTGATTAACTTTAGTTTTTAATCGGGTTTTCATCGATTGATTGGATTGGTAAATCGTATTTTATACAATGAGGTCGTTACACTCAACTGAAGTTAATATTTTTAATGATAAATCTGGTAAAAATTTTAGAATATTAAAAAATATTTAACATTTTTGGCCTTTACTTTGCGAAACTTCATATTGAAATAAAAATAAAATTTTTTTTAGTAACTTTGAAAATTCACTTTATTACATAATACTAGTGACTCCAGTTTCGGCAAACACAGTTTGATGATGACAATATTTGTCGAAACTCCACTCACTACAACTGTGTAATAAAGTGAATGTTCAATGTTACTAAAGTTTTTTTATTTTTATTATAAAAAATATTTTGTTTAAAGGAAATTGTCAAAACGTAATGGGAGAATATTAAGCTACATTTTGGGAAAAATATATATTTGAATTGAAAATTATTAATAATTTTTAAGTTCAAATTTTCCAGAACATTTTACAAGCAAAAAGTAAATAATTTCATACAAAACTATTAAAATAAGTTATAGTATAACTTATAATTATTTAAAATAAAACAACTTTAGATTCTAGTTCTGTGTTAATATTTATTAATAATCGAGGTACGCTACGTACTCACCGTACATCTTCATCAGGAAAAAAGATACAGTAAATAAAGAGAACATAGAAACAAGTTACTAGGTAACAAAATAAATAACTAGATCATAAAAAAATGAAAAAAAAATAACATCAACCAGTGTGACCAAATAAAATTTGGTTTCTTTTAATTACAATTTTATAATCTATAGTTACTTATTTTGTTACCTAGTAACTTTTTTATACATTCTGTTTATTATTTACTGTAAATATAAATTGTATAATTTTTCCTGATGAAGATGTACGTTGAGTACGTAGAATACGTAGATTATTAATAAATATTAATACAGAACTACAACCTAATTTATTTTAATATATTTGAATATAATGAATTCTGAAAGATTAAAAGTGAGCTTAATTTGAATTAATAGTAAAAAAGTTGGTTTTAAAGTAATATTTCTTTTTCAATGTAGGAAATAGTTAGCAAGCAATGTACATATATACGTATGTAGGGAATGCAGTAAGCGTGTTATTCATTTATCTCTTGACTGATATTTGGTGTTTGTGTTAGGGCAGACTGCTGCATAGTGGACGAACCAGGCCAAATACCGCATGTAGGAGGACTTTCCCATTTCGGCACGGTAAGTTACATTTTAGCAAGCATTGCATTTCATTTGTCTCATTTCGCAATAATTTACTAGAAACGGTACTCAACTTGTATTACTTGTATGGTAATGTATGATTATACAGTGAACTCTCGATTATCCGGGATTGCATTAATAGGGTTTCGGATTAACCGGAGTAGTAAAATATATATTTTTAAAATTATTTTTTTTAAATATATATTTTTATTACTTAATATTAGATAAGTAATAAAAAATGAAACTGACGAAATTGTAAACAAATACATGTAGATAAATTTACAAAAATAAAAAGCATCATATTTATACATGAAATAAAATTAGGTTTACTGCCACAATATTTTTCTAGTATATTAAAGACTTTTCAGAAAACTCATATCTACATTAGAATCCAGAAATTCCAAAGCAGTGGTAAAATACAATACCTTATCAAAAAATGTTAAGTTGTACAATTATAAATTTTTTTGTAGAGTATTAAAAAACTTATATTTAAATGATTTACTTTCGTTAAGATTATATATTTCTTGTACATAGATGTTTACATATTATTTAATATTGGTTTATACATAAGAATATCACCCTTTTTTTTAGTTTTGTATTTTTATAATTGATTGTATTTGAATCTATTCTCTATTAGCGCAAGCTATAATAAGTATTATTATTATTATTACATTATTTTTCTTGTGGAAATTATTCAATATTTTTATTCGTACTTTTCTCTACCGACCGGAAAATATATGTAAGTTTATGGTTTATTATTGTTCCCACAAAGTCTGTCATCTATTTTTAATAATTGCAAATTGTTTATAATATATTTATTTATGTGTGTACAAAATTCAGGAACCGACAACTTGGTTTACTAGTGTTTAAATATATTTTAGTAAATCAATCAGTGAATTTTACAAGTATATATAAGTTCATAGGTGCCCGCAGAAATTATTCTAGGGGGGTGGGCAAGACCAAAACATAGCTATATTTTTTATAAATTTTATATTTAAATAATATAAAAACTGACCCATATTGCCCCCCTTATGGGCGCCTATCTATAAGTTTATGGTTTATTACCGCCCCCACAAAATCTATCATCTATTTTTGATTATTGCAAAATGTTTATAATATATGTATTTATGTGTATGCAAAAAATTGGAAACCGACAAATAAATTTATAGAAGTTATTGCAATTTTATTGTTTTAAGTGTAATAGCCATTATGAGAAAGTAATGCTATTTCTGTGTTACTATTTTCACAATGGTAAAATACTAATCAATAAAAATTTTACTTAACTAAATTACTAAATAAAACCAGATATATCATAAACATTAAACAATCTGTATAAGACGTTTTATCATCTGTATATTACAGAAATTTATACTCCATTCAAAGATTCAATTCCTTCAGTTCAGCATTTTGCGACAAACCGGTAAATATATCAAAACAGATTGAGATAATTGCAGTGTAAAAGCACTAGTTGTAAATCGTCTTTACGTTTTAAGTTTATCTCAACATTAAAGAAAGTTCATTTACGTTTACGATTTAAATACTGAAACTGTAGTATTTACAATCCTGTAAAATCAAAAGGATAACAGAAAATACTTGCAGAAGATATGACAAAGAAGAGTTACAAATAAAATAAAAAATCAATTCATACCTACATAGATTCACTCTAAAAAGATTAAAGATTAGGTAAAACAAATTCATGTTTTTTTAATTTGATATCATCTGTAGAAACAAGAATTACCTTTCATAAAAAAATAATTATTTAAATTAAAAAAAACTTTAATATAAGTACCACGTTTTTAACACGGATTAAAAAGTATAAAATAATTTCTCCTAGCCCCATACAGATTTATAACCCCATACAGATTGTCTTGAAAATTTGTGATTGTAAATTTTAAATAGCTATGACAATATTTGTGTAAGGTTTAAGACGAAAAACGAGGGGGCGCATGCAATAGATATAAGAAGTATATTATTTTTTTTTTTATTTAAATAATTATTTTCTACTTTTTGCGTGTGTGTTCTGTATTTTCTGTAGTTTCTGTATTTTGAAAAAAAAAAATTGTTAGTACACGAATGTACAAAATTCGTGAATATGGCACAAGATAAAAATTAATATATCTAATATTATTAATTAATTAATTAATTAATTAGCTATTTTTAAATATTTAAGAAAGTCAAATGGCCTAAAATGAGTAAAACTCTGTCTCCCTGATATTTGTTACGTAAATAACATATATTTTATACAAAAATGTCAAATTATTTAAACATAATTAAATATGTTACAAGTTTTATACTTACTTAAATAACTATTTAAACTTATTTTCTGAATGTTTCAAACTTATGTCTACAAAATTGAAAGAAAAAAATTCTTTTAGCATTCGTTTGAGATGAGAAAAATATCAGATTGTGTCGGTGGTATTGGTATGAGATAAACATAAAACTTTTCTACTTCAATTTATTTCTCTTATTTTTAATAACTGTAGATTTCTCATATTTGCCAGGAGTTTTAAAAAACTTCTTTTGCGTTCCACTTTATTTTAAATGGATTGACGCGAAGTATTTTATTCTTTCATCGGCCACAAAAATTCTTACAAAATTCAACCAATGAGAAAAACAAATTTCATATATAAGCAGGATGAAAAAGAAAAACAGACGCAGGATTTTACGTATTTATCGTAAATATATGAAGTTTCATCTAATTTAAAATTTTACATTTCAATTTTTCGGTAATATGTTTTCTCGTCTGTCAGAATATTCGATGTGAAATTTCTCATATGTAGAATTTAAATTAGAAAAATATTGCTTCAAATTACTCGTAACTTAAAAATAAATCTGTTTTAGGTTAAAGTTCTGTATTAATATTTATTTAAGATCAACGTTTCGACGAAACTCAACGTCCGTCTTCATCAGGATAAATGATATAAATGACATTACAGTGTAGTATGCTTAATATAAAAGTAGGAATAAAATGTTCTAAATTATGGTAAAAAATTAGTTTTAAATACAAATAAATACATTGGAAATATTTAAAAATTAATCACAAACTGAACCTAAAACTGAAAAAAAAAACGTTATTTTTGCCGGAACAAAAACCGGAACCGAACCCATATATTTTTTTTTAATTGAACCGGAACGAAAAATATAACGGTCTGAGGCCCTGTTAAATTCAACTTAATTTATAACCATTTTTCTAACATTGATTTATGTTTGCAAACACAGTCACTTGAATTTATCGTCAATTACTAAATTTAAAAATGGGTCTGAAAATTGCTACCGCCTGAAACCACACATAGTTACAAAATTTGCTCGAGCTGAAAATTCCACTTACCGGGAAAACCCAAATTCCAATTTGGGATAAGTTTGACACTTCCGTAAATACGTCCCTTTCAATAAACACATAGACAGAGAAATATAATTTTACGAAAGCTTAATTGTATAAATAGGTAAACAATTGTGGATTAATGTTAGAAATTTATTTAGTTTGTTTTTAGTTAAATGCGAATGCGGTAAGGTTAATGTTGAACGGACAGGTAGAACTGTTTCTACTAGACTGACAGAATATACGAAGTCAATACGTCTACATCATCAAGATAAATCAGCGTTAAAAAATCTTTATGTTGTAAAATTTGAGGATACTATAATAATTGCAAGACCAATCACTATTAACAACAGATTGATAAGGGAAGCAATAGAAATTCATAAAGAAAAAGATAACATTAATCAGTGTGACTAGTTTAGTGACTGATTTAAATAAAATTTAGCTTCCTTTAATCAAAAATTTATAAATTTCATAATTTAGTTACTTATCTTGTTAACAAGAAACTTGTTTCCATGTTTATTCACGTTTCGACGAAACTCAACGTTTGTTCTCATCAGAATAAATAATATAAAGGACATTACAGTAAATAACAGAACATAGAAACAAGTTACTAGATAACAAATACGTAACTTGGTCATACAATTTATAAATTTTTAATTAATGGAAGTCAAATTTTATTCAATTAAAAAAATCTATAAATTGTATAATCTTGTTACCTAGTAACTTGTTTCCATGTTCTGTTTATTTACTATAAATGTTATTTCTATCATTTTTTCTGATCAATACGCATGTTTAGTTCGTCGAAACGTTGATTTATTAATAAATATTAATACAGAACTAGAACCTAAAGCCATTTTATTCTAATAATTATTATTACTATCTGTAAAAAATCAGTATTAAAATAAAACAACTTAGAGTCGACTTTAATTAGTGTTTATTATAAAAACAGTCCATAATATTTAAAATAAATCTAAAAAATACCTTAAATTTTTACTTTCTACCGTCTACAGCGATAAAAAATTCTTTTGTTTTCACCAATGTTTGGAAGTATAAACATCGAAGAATGTGAATAGTGTGCATAAGAAATTTTGTATATAATATACGTATTATAATAATGTAATATTCAATTGTAATATTTGAAATGTATGTATTTAGCTAGTGGTGCGTGAGATGAATCGTTTGGGCATGATGGTGGACTTATCTCATGTATCAGTGCCGACAATGCTGGACGCATTGTCTGCGAGTCGTGCCCCCGTTATCTTTTCCCATTCATCCGCACATGCCATCTGCAACAGTTCGCGAAATGTACCAGATCATGTGCTACGCAGATTAGTAAGTCACTCTCATTACATTTAGTTATTTTATATACATATGCTTAACTGAAGTATAAAATTATTATATAATTATTATAGACCTCAGTATATAGATTTACAAATTTATGATAAAAATGATTTTGAATTCAGGTAAGCAATGGAGGTGTCGTAATGGTATCATTTTATCCATATTTCATCAGTTGTAGTAACACGGCTACCATGCAGGACGTGGTAGGTAAGTTTTTAATTTTTATGTTTTAATTATTCAAGTAGAATTTTATTACAATATTACATTAATAATAATTACATCATTTTATGTAATTTAAA
The DNA here is from genome assembly GCA_963966155.1 of Clivina fossor. Taxonomy (NCBI): domain Eukaryota; kingdom Metazoa; phylum Arthropoda; class Insecta; order Coleoptera; family Carabidae; genus Clivina; species Clivina fossor. The sequence continues at coordinate 8,771,646 of OZ014566.1, forward strand.
AAGATATTTATTATAATAAACGTACTATTAAATGACGTACAACGGAACTTAGGACATACATACATACACAATCACGCCATGTACCCAACAGGGTGTGACACAAACTCTTTTCATCATTCCGTAATCAGTCTCCTCCAAACATTCCTATTCAAACAAGCAATTTTCGCTTCATCCATATTCATAATTCCTCTCATACATGCTCTTTTAATCCTACTACTTGGAAACTTTCGCTCACGCAAAATACTCTGAATCATACGACTCCAAATACTCATCGGACGTCCACGCAAACGTATACCATCAAAATCATTCAAATAAATCTTTTTAACCAAACGTTCATTAGACATTCGCTCAACATGTCCGAACCATCTTAACTGACTAACACCAACAATATACGATTTACAACATTTCTATTTATAGGTTAGAAACTTTACATTGAATATTACAATAAGTTACTTGTACATTATACTCTAATGGCATAAAAATATCGTTTTTATTTTAAATATATATAAACATAGTTAGCTTTGAAAAAAATGAAAGTATAAAAATATTGAAAATTGTGAAAAGAATGTGTCAAATTGTGATATGAAAAATGATAAAATTACTTTTTGTACAGTAATTTTGTAGTAAAATCTCATTATTAATTGTTTAGACGGTTCATCGAGCTACAATTTAATATACAACAACATAAGATTCAGGCACTTTTTCCGTATGAAAACTCAATTTCAATTTCAAACAAATACAAAAGAGAGTTCCTTCGTATTATCTATTCTTACAAACATTTCTTAAAAAATAAAAAATAAATTTATTTTACAAACATCACTACTGTTCCAAACAATCTGTATTTTACTAATTTAATAGAAAAATAAACAATAGCAACGAGAGAAAAAAATCTTGGTAACTAATCAAAGCAAAGTGCCATTTTTTACTTTATTCTTCGCGAAACTAACTCCGACTAGGTTAGGTACTAAAAACCTATTCATTCTTCTAATTGAATCGAATGGACTTTGGAATCAGGGAACAATCGGCCACTCAAATTAAAATTTCACTAGCTTTTCAAATACGTACAAAAACCCAATAAAAACAATAACAAAAAAAAACGCGGGACAACGTTGCTCCTCGCGAATAAAACACAACTAAAACATCTCGTTGCCAATCGGAAATGCTTTTTTTTCTCAGTTTAAATTAAATATATTTGGAGTCTATTTTATCGGATTTTATTTATTGTAATCCTAGGATTCAGTTGCTATTGGAAATATCAATTGGGTATTACTAATACAGTTCTCGCCATGAAAATTTGTCCTTTCGGAATAATAAGTGTATGATTTTGTTAGACTACGTAGCAATTATCTTCTTTTTCTCACTAATGATATGACAGATTAATTTGTATTATGATGTATGGTCTAAGCTTAGTTCGGAAAATTTGTATCGCGTATACATAATTATGCATAATAATTACGACGAAAGGACAGATTTTCGTTCTAGGTGACGAACCCGGACTTAGTTTATGTTATTTATTCGATTTTTATAGAAGATACCTCTAGCGTTTATATAAATTATATAATTTTAGTAAAATACAGTGTTGTGCCAACTTTCCGAGAAAAAAACACTAAAATTTTTAAAAATTCATTAAGGCCATGTTAATTAACCGATTTTACTCAAATTTTCAAAAAAGTTTCCCCTAGTATCCATATAAGTTATACAATTTCAACAAAATACAGTGTTACTAACTTTCTGAGAAAAAAATTACTAAAGTTTTTGAAAATTCATTGTGACTACATCTTTTATCCGATTTTGATCAAATTTTCAGAAAAGTTTCTCCTAGTGCCCACATAAATTATAATTTTTTATTAAAATACAGTGTTGCCAACTGTTCGAAAGAAAAAATTAATAAAGTTTTTAAAAATTAATTATGGCTACATTATTTATCCGATTTTAATCAAATTTTTACAGAAGATACTTCTAGTACCTATATAAATTATATAATATTAGTTGCTAACTTTCCGAGAAAAAATTACAAAATTTTAAAAAAATTCCATATGGTCGCGTTATTTAACAGATTTTAATCAAATTTTCACAAAAAAATCTCCTAGCGGTTACATATATTATATAATTTTAGTAAAATTAATTAAATGTCAAAGTGGTCTATATATGGGTTTACCCATATACTTCTAATCTTGTTGTTTTTGTTTTTTTTGTAGCGCACATAAATCATATCAGAGATGTAGCAGGCATTGATCATGTTGGAATAGGTGCTGGTTACGATGGAATCAATTTGTAAGTAGATGTTAATTAATATTTTTTATCTATAATCGTTTTGAAAAGCTAACAATTCTAGATTATCATTTTAAATTTTGGAATAATACTCTATTACCTATCATTGTGTATAGTAACAATTTGAATATTAATTTTATTATAAATATATGCAACGCAATTATTTGAATGGGAAAAATCAAATTTTGATAATAATAAAACAGTTCGTTGTTTTATTTCTCACAATTATTTTCCACATTACAATTTCATAAAATAATTTGTTTTCTTTTTTAAAAAATAAGATTAATAAAAGCGATTTGTTTTGCATCAGAAGGAGTCTCTGAATTACCAATAACTATTTTTACTGTTTGATATTTACTTTTCGCCAGATTAAATTTGGATGAAATCCAATAATTGTATAAATTCCAATTTATTTGCAAAATAATTGTGATTATCAATAAATAATATTTAAAATCAAACTATCGTTAGAGTGACTACTTCTCCAGTTTTCACCTGGAATCTATAAATTTCAACCATTTGTCTCCAGTCACCAGGTTGTGCTAATCGATTTACGATATTAATTATATTGAATATATATATTTATATATATATATATATATATATATATATATATATATATATATATATATATATATATATATATGAATATTATTATTAATATTCCCATCTAGTATTTTAACTTTATATGTAGTATTAAATGTTATTATTAAATGTTTTTTTTATATTGAATTTTACTTTTTCAAATAAGTAAAAAAATCATATATAATTGGTTAAAACTTTTTTCCTCAAAAATAAAATGATAAAATACTGAGCCTTAGATAACTATCTCCAGATTGAACTGACATAAAAGGTTGTCACACGAAACTTTAAATATCTAGCGCTTTGAAATATTTGTTATTGTATTAGAACACCATTAGGTTTGGAGGATGTATCACGTTATCCGTATCTACTTGCCGAATTACTAGAATCGGGCCGATGGTCGGAAGATGACCTACAAAAGTTGGCTGGACGGAATCTTATCAGAGTGTTTCAACAAGTTGAACAGGTTAGATAATTGATTTTATGTTGCTTGTATTTACTTTGGAACAGCATAGTTTGAATATCTTTCGACTATCACTAACGTTATAACAACACTTAAAATATTTATACTAAATATGTTAAGATTTAAACACTCGGTGCCGACGTTATAAAAAATTATAGTTAACAATCCAACGTTTCTAAACGATTTGGTCATCACAATAAACTAAATACATACACAATAAATTAGTTCATTGAACAAATGAATGTTCATAAGTGTATCTGTGAAATTAATATAATAATAATCAAATGTTGAAATTTATTTTTTCTCAAAAATTTCACATGTTACTCAATCATTGAATCGGCTTGTTAACAAGCCGATTTATTTGTTTAATGATATTAATAAAATAAATATTTTTATACAATTTTGAACAAAGTTCAATTGTGTATTTGTGAAATTGATAATAATCAAATGTTGAATTATTTTCCCTAAGATTTCACAAGTTACTCAATTATTGAATCGGCTTACAAAGCTATGCATCAATGATTGGCCATTATCTGCATCAGTTGTCTTCGGGCACTGATCAAAGCACCATACCGACGAGATCCTAAAATTCAAAACACGTGTCTATGGTTAAACTGGCCAATAATTGATGCATAGCTTTGTAAGCCGATTCAATGATTGAGTAACTTGTGAAATCGTAGGGAAAATAATTCAACATTTGATAGATATTTCTAATTGTTTTCATAATATTTTGTATAGGTACGAGATCAGCTTGCAGCTGAAGGAATACAACCTTTAGATAATCAAATACCAGTGGAAGAAATTTTAGGACGAACGTACTGTAAATATTCGGGTACATAATAAAACATTTATATTGTCTAATTTTATACAGAAAAAAATCCTATATTAATAAAATCAAAATGAAACAAAAAAGTCTTATATATTGAAATTTAATAAAAAAAAATTGTGTTATTTACGGATAACCATACGTTTATTTTGCATTATGTATAACATAAAAAATGTGACCAATAATTGCATATATATATACTTGTATATACGAAAAATATAGGATAATAAAATGTTTGTAAAGAATATTTGAAGTATTTTTTAATGCTACCTAAATATTCCATTAATTTTTTAATGTTTTATGTTGTGATTTATGAAATGGGTTATTTGAAAAATTTACAGACGATATGGAATTTTGTTTTATACAGGTAAGTAAAATTATTTATATTTGACTATATAATATTAAATTGATATTTTTGAATTTAAAAAATTATAATAACAGTATATTAGACGAAAATTATCGATTTCATATAACAATTTATAGTTTTTTAAAAAAATAATTACATAGATCACTAATTATTAGTAAAAATATAAAAACTCTTTTAGGATAAATTTCTGTATTAGCATTTAATTTGTTTTTGTTTCAGAAAAGTAGAATGCGAGTTCTATTTGCCAACATTGGTAAATCTAAATTTTGACTTGATAACTATGACGCCATTTTTTTTAAGTAAAAATTTGAATTTTTGAAAAAAAAAAAATTCTAAAAACTTGAACAAATACACTTTCCAACGGTATAATTATTGTTTACTGTATTTGTTGCAAAAATTCCCAAAAAAAAATTATGTTAAAAAACAATGCTACAACCGGAAATACCAACTTAAATAATTGAAATTTCAGAATCATATAGTAAATTGCATACCAGCACAGAAAAATTCCACCTCTCTCCTCCGCAAATAAGCACTTTCCTTATTTGATCATTAAAATTCAACTCGTACAAATAGCAATCATTATACTTATTGTTAATAAAACATACAAGACAACCAAAAGCTAACTCATAATTTATTTAAATAATTTAAATACATACCCCGGTTAGAGGAGCAGGAGTTACAATATATATATATATATATATATATATATATATATATATATATATATATATATATGATTCTGTAAACAGACTTATTTAGATGTTCTAATGAACATTTGATATTTCGTTAACATATGTGCATAATATTAATGTATTAATTTTGAGAAATTTATCTCTATTCCTCTCTTCTGTGAGTAAGAGAAATAACAGAATTGAAATTATAAACAGGATCTTGCTTTTGACATGTATATACTAATGTTTCTATTACATGTGGTTATATATTATCTTATGCGAATACATACAAAATTGTTTACGTATAAGCTTAAGCTAAATTCGAAATATCTGATTTAAAATAAAAAAGTATATGTAATGTATTAATTTTAATTAAAGTAAAGTTTTATATAACATAGTAAAAAAATCTTTCAGAACTCATTATATTAAAATAAAACGGCTTTAGGTTTTATGTTTTGTATTAATATTTATTAATAATCGACGTTTCGACGAACTCAACGTTGAAAGTTGATAGAAATAAAATTAAATAGAAAAAAATTGACGTTTTAGATTTAAATTTGAAAGCAAATTAAAATAAAAACAATAGTATTGTCAGAAAAGCTAATCAAATATTATTAACTTAAACACACTCTATATAAACTGTATTATGGCGTAACCTGTTTTGATGTTAAATCACTTTGCATGTTCCAAACTTTTCCATATATATTATCGTTTCATTCAAATTCCAAAACTTATCCACTGATCAGAGGTACCAATATAATGCTTAGTATGCCATGCATGTAACTACATCCAAAACAAGAATAAAACAAAATAAAAATCAAGCAATGTCAAAATAGAACAAAAGAGAGAAACATCGTGCAGCTCCTCTCGCAAAAACATTGAATCGAAACGCAACTCTCGTCGAATAAAAGAACCAAAAAACGAATCAAGTTTGTAAAAATTTTGTATTCGTATTCGGTATCTATCAATGCGCCTAGTTACGTTGCCTCATGCATACGATAATGATCCTGGCTTGCATCAATATTCCTCCTTGCTGTTTCCCTAGCCGAAGAACATACACAAAACGAAAGAAAAGACGCAAAAGAAGAGAAAGGAACAAAAAAAAAGGAAAGGGAAGTAGGATGAAAAAAGGTGTTAGTTTTTATGGAAAATACATTGTAATGTGTCAGCATCTGAGCGTGGTGATATTAAAAAGAAAAATTTCTGTAGTAGGCGCTGGTTATAAATTTTGGTTAACAAAAACTTATCATAAATTTTATATATTATTTTATTATGATGTAAATTTCAAGTAAATTAAGCAAAATAAATATTATAGTAAAAAATCTTTCAGATTAAAATAAAACGGCTTTAGATTATAGTTCTGCATTAATATTTATTAATAATTGACATTTAGATGAACTCAACGTACGTCTTCATCAAGAAAACTTATAGAAATGACATATACAGTAAATAAACAGAACATAGAAACAAGTTACTAGGTAACAAAATAAGTAACTAGATCATAATTTTTCTAACGTATGTTGAGTTCTAATAGAATAATAACGCTTATGTAGAGAGAGGGTAGAAAATTACGTTACTTGTGTACTATAATAACGTAAAAATATCACATTACAATAAAAATATAAACAGTAGGTAGCTTTGAAAAAATTAATACTATTATATTTCGTCTTTTTAAAAATGTCAAAATGATACGAAAATGATGAAAATACCTCTCATATAGCATTCCTGTAGTAAAATATATTTATTCAGCGATTAGGGAGTACGCTTAGCTTCGGTTTAGTGTGTGTGTGTGTGTGTCATTGTGATTCATTGGCCCGGTTAAAAAAAGTGCCGATATAATTTTAGTAATATCAGATATACTGATCACAAATATCATTTTAATATTTTTTCATTTACAAATTCATTAAAACAATAAACAGAACTAGCACCTACAAAAAAAAATAGCATTCTATTCAATAACGGTTCAACGTAACAAAAGTTTGCAGTTTGCGTTTCTAAGTTGCAAATAAGTGTCATCACTCAGTTTGTCGCGTTCATGACTCTATTAGCCGCGCACACAACTCGACAAACTTAATCTATTTAACTAAGAAAGATTAAGAAGACGCTGAGACTAATTTAGTTTACAAGGGAGTGGGGGGAGGGGTGGTGGTTACAAAATACATTCTCTCTCTGGAAACACGCACCGAAGCTACCACACATGTTTGTTCTGGAGAATAACAGAGTGGTACGATCCCCTCTCCAATTTACGGGGATAAAAACATCGAGTAATTTACTAATGGAAAACTGGACACCTGCGATCTAAGGATACTGTCATCCATTATTTAATTTTCCATTCGTCCTCTCTTGGTGCCCTTTTCGAGGTTAGACGCTATTTTTTTCGTTCCTTTTTATAGATATTAAAGTTAAGTCTAATGAACAGAGATAGATTATAGAAAAAAATTGCAGAGCTTATTGCTTTAGTAATTTTGAGGTTATACGGTTTATTATTGCTAAATTTTAAAACAAAATGAAATATACTATATGAGGACGTAATTTCTCGTATAATTAAGAGTATTTTGCGTGGACAAGTTTCCAAGTAGTATCAATAGAAGAGCATGTATGACAGAGTGTTAGTATGAATGTGTATGAAGCTAGAGTTGCTTGTCTGGATAGAAATGTTTCGAGAAAACTGATTTCGAAAAAGTAGAAAGAATTTTTGCAGCACCATTTTGGGTACATGGCGTGATTGTGTATGTATGTATATTAGCAACAGTTGATTTAAATAAACCTAATTCGTGCTTATCTATAAAAATTCCAAAAAGTCAAAATTGGTATTATTATAATACATTCTTTACTATATATGGTGGTCAATTAAAAAAAAGTAACACAATAAGCATTCTCAAAAAGTTCTTTTACGTTATTCTAACTACTTGGAAACTTTTGCTCACTCAAAACATTCTCAATCATACCACTTCAACTACTCATCGGACGTCCACACAGACGTATAGCTTCAAAATCATTCATATAAATTTTTTTAACGAAACGTTCATCAGACATTTGCTCAAGATGTCCGAACCATCTTAACTAACTAACACAACTTTTGTTGCAACTTTTTTTCAATTTCACACTAATCGTATCCGATTCCTCCTAATAAAAAAATAATTATAATAATATTAATAATAATAATAATAATATATATATATATATATATATATATATAATATAATATTCTATTAATAATAGAAAAATAATATTACAATTAAAAAAAAATTAAAAACAACATAAAACCAAATCTATTTTACCAAATGGAACACTAAAATAATTTTCCTTGAAAAACTTACTCAATCTTTTCACACTATCGTAACCCGTAAATCGAAACTACTACCAGTACCTCAGCCAGCATTCCTAACCGGTAAACGTGCAAGAGTATTACCGGCCAAGCATAACCGGAGAACCGGTAACAGTAACCGTTACCGGTAATCGATCGTAGCGTAAACTGGTTCAGAGCGCGATAAAACGACCATTGTCGTTTCAACACCACTCGTCACGCATGTTATTATCGCCGTCCCGACGTCGTTTCTTTTACACCTTATGCGTCGGCGTCGTTTTCAGACACCGCCGCGCGTCCATTTGATTTTTGACAACTTCCTTCCGCCTTATCTTTACTGTCAGAAACAATGCATTTGTGTCCGCCCCCGTAGGCTAAAGTGTCCGGTTTTTGTTCGGTTTTAGATTTAGTGTAGATTGCAGGAAACTATGGATAAGTGATTTTCTTTTATTTTTCTTTATTAGTAAAAGACTATTATATTAATTATAATGTAAATAATATCGAACAAAATTGTTCATGAATTGTTAATAATTATAATGTTATTAAATTCCCTATCAGGTTCGTTATTGTTTTTAGCAATGACGCGTTTCGACTTTTCAGTCATCTTCAGATTTTCTGAGTTTGGTCGGTGTTGTGGCTCGTGTCCTGTTTCGTGTTTATGGAATGCAAGTGATGATTTGAAAATGTTTTTGTTTTTTATGTGATTTTTCAAAATTGTTGATCGAATCTAAGTTATTATTTAATAAAGTACATAATTTAAATTTGTTTGTGAAAGCTATATTTATGTTATGGTTTTTGAATATTTTTGTTATTTTTTTACATATAATGTTTATCATAATTCATGAGTACTCGTGCCAAAATATATGTTATTTTTCGTAGTTATATTTGTGAGTGTTGTGTTTGATTTGAGATGTTGTTTGTAAATTAGTTTTTTATATATATTGTCTACAATATATTCTTCGTATCCATTTATTGTTGCCAGTTTTTTATTGTGTTTTGTTTCCTAATTAAATCTGTCGTTTGTGAGAGGGGGGGATTTTAATTAAATTATGTATAAAGTAGTAAAATGTTGATAATTTATATTTGTGGTGTGTGTATGATGTGTTGAGTGTTGTGTATGTAGTTGTCGGTGTGTGTACTTTTTCTATAAATATCAAATTCTAATTTATTTTGATTTTTTATTTTTTGTAAATCTAAGAAGAGTAACTGATTATTTTGTTCCCATTGTTTTAAATGGGAATCCGCACATCAGCGAAATGCATTTCATGCGTGATGATAAGAGAAACAAATGCTGTAGAATTGCACTAAATATAGATACATTTAAGTTTAACATATTTTTTAATCACTGTTATCCAAACTATCGTCGGTGTTCGAGTTTATTGTGAATTGAAACCAATTTAATTTTTGTTTCTTCAATTTGTGTATCACTGTACAAAAAGTTTCATATTTCGTGTTTCATATTTTCAGTTTCGTTTTTCATATTTTATGTTTCACGTTTCTAGTTTCTCTGGTGTGTGGCTTAGCTACATGTCATTTGTATCATTTTTCATTAGAAAAAATTATACAATATAACAATATAATTTTTCCTGATGACGATGTACGTAGTGTGCGTCAAAACGTCGATTTTTAATTAAAATTTATGTAGAACTTTATCCTAAAATTTTTTTATTTTAAAAAATTATTTGTTTAGAAAATTAACGACGAAATGAGTCAGTTTATTTAAAATTGTATTAATTATTAAATTTTCAACAATATTTTTCTTGTAAAAATTTAAAAAAACGTAATGAAAATCAGAACATATTATTATTTTATTAAACGTGAACGATATTTTAAAATTAATTTATCAACTTCGAAATTTGTTAAATTCTTTATTTTATTTTTCGATTTTAGTTTAAAAAAAAATGTAAATCAAAGTGCAAAATTAATAAATTTTTCTCAGATAATTAATTACGGTAGCAGCAATAATGTGACAGTAATTTTCCTTTTTCGTGTCTCATTATTTCGGCGTTAGCGTAAATTAAAAAATAATAATTTTATCACAACCCCAAGTTACGGCCGGCGCTACCGTGCTCCTAAAAAATGATGAACGCTGCAGAAATTAATGAGGAACAAGTGACGAACGCTAATATTAACAGGAGTTTTCAAAGTGTCAGTAATTAAAAAAAAAATTAAATGTAAAACACTTGTGCGTCGTTCTTTTTGTTATTTATTTTTGTCTGAATCTTTTATCGTGTAGTGGAATTGCGTAAGCTTAACAAGAGAACTGTGAATAATTTTTCAGTTAATTGTTTATGGCTTGGCAGTTTTTAAATTTTAACGAATTTTTCAATTTTAAATTGTTAAAACTAGATAATTCGAGTTGCGCTGTTTTTGAGATAAAATATAATAAATTGGAAATAATTATAAAATAGTTTATCCATTTTAATTTTGTTATAAGATAATTTAATAATATGAAAATAAATGTTAAAAGTCAGTTTTATGATGTATTTATATATATTGATGCACTTTTTGTAATATGATATTAATATGAAAGCTATAATATTACATAATTTAAGAAGTTATACCAACAATATGTAATTTTACATTAAGTATGTGATGTAATTTGCAGAAAGTAAGCAATTTTACATATTTATTAAAGTCATTTTTACTTACTTTATGCTTTATGTGATTATTATAAATTATGTAAAAATTACATAATTTTGAGGTAGAAATACAGAATATTTATAGTAAAATAAAATTGATTTTTTATAGTAAAATTTTATTTAATTTTTTTTGTTTCTGTAAATTCGCTATTTGTTTTTTAAAGTGTATTTTAAATATCAAAAAATGCCTGCAAGAAAACAACGACAACTAACAATTCTGATACACAATTTTAAAATTAATACTTCCATACAATTTGTTTTGTATTAAAATCGCAGAATTAAAAGTTTCCCAGAAACTTGCAAAAAGATGAAACTTATAAATTATATTCCACTTTAGATAATAGTTTCAGCATTGCAATAGCAATTAAATTATCTTCTACTTAACAACAGCAAAAAAATCCTAAATACTCTTTTAGCCAAATACGAGAACTGTGCAGACGTTTTCCAACAAAACAAAACCACCCCCCCCCCCCACAATGCTTAAAATTCATCCAAAAACTAGTAGTTTATCATGGGAAGGAAAGTTGGTTTCAAATAGATTTGGCTCGCAGCCAGAAATTTGTGTGAAAGTGTTTTCTCATTTACTTTCTGTCGCTTTCTTTCTTCAGTTTTACGAAACAAAAAGAAAAACCGCTAGAAAATATAACAACGTTGCTAAGATTCTTCGATAAAACTTCGTGTGCAGAGCAGCAGCGAGTCGTCGGAAAAATTGCAACGAACGAAAACTTATAATACGATAGTTTAAGTTTTAAGTGAAGATTTTAAGTTGAGAGAGCCTGAAGTTTATGAAGTGCGCATGCATTAAATTTAAAATTTATGGACACCATTCTACGATAGATTAAGATGTCTTAAATATTAAAAGCTATATATTCTACGCTAAGTCGCAGATAAACGAATTTAAGAAGCTTTTCCAAAGAGCTTTATTGGAATTGTTACCAAAATATTGATAATATTATTAATTATGGCCAAACTTTAGTCAGTGAAATATATATTGGATGATATCATTAATTTTATATATTTTGTTTATATTAAAATAAATATTTTAACAAGCATTAATAATTGTTCTAAACAGATTTTTTTATAAAATTATTAATAAATATTCTTGCCATATTTAGTCAACTTTTCGCAACGCATTAATATATATATATATATATATATATATATATATCATATAATCATAATTTATTTATAATTGAACTATATTCATGACTGGAAATTTGCGAAATTAATTAATTATTCTCTGTTACAATGTTATAATGCTAACTTACAAGTGTAATATTCTGCTAATTAGTTCCTAATAATTAACTTTTGATCATAGACAAGATTTATTAAACAATAATTTACTGAAGCAGTCAAAATTTAATCAAACTACAAATCACTGACCTGTATAATTCCCTGTATTTTATGTAATATATTTTCACCTTCGCGACTATTCAGAATTTTCTATTCTATTCTTTAGTTTTAAAACTGCTACATAAAAATATATTGAACTATTGACTTTACTAAGAAAATACTTGCAAAATATACAAGGTAAGTTTTTAATGAGTTCTATTTCAATTACTTCTTCGTTATGAAAAATAGAAAAAATATTTAAAATAAAAAAATTCTTATTTCTTCACAAAAGTTAAATTGCTTCCAATTATATAAAGTGTTTTATATAAACGGTAGTATTATTAATATTATATTTTTACCACTTTGACAGCAAGGGGAATATGGTATGGTATACTGATCGGTACGATGTTTCTAACATTTTCAAATATACAAATCCTTCATATTAGCCTCTAGATGACGAATCCAAACTTAGTTTATGTGGGTGTATGTATGTGCGTCGTCATCTCGCTCGCTCGATTGTCATTAAAAATTCTGTGATCGACGGTTCAATCGATTTTAGTAAATTTTTCAGAATAGGTTTCAGTGAACCAACTTTCCGAGAAAAAAATTACTAAATTTTTTAAAAATTTATTGTGGCCACATTATTAATACAATTTTAATCAAACTTCTATAGAAGATACCCTTACCGCGAACTTTCCGAGAAAAAAATTATTCAAATTTTTAACACTTTATTATGGCCATATTATTTAAACGATATTAATCAAATTTTCACAAAAAAATTTCCTGGTGCCCACATAAATTATATAATTTTAACAAAATATAGTGTTGCCAATTTCCCGAGAAAAAAATAACTAAAATTTAAAAAAAAATATTGTGACTACATTGTTTATCCGATATTGAACAAATTTTCAGAAAAGATTCCTTTAGTCACTAGAGGAATCTAGAGTTTAGAGCCTTTCCAAGAAAAAAAATTACTAAACCTTTTATGCATAATAATTATAAAATTTAATTTTTGAATAACGCTGCCAACTTTTGCTGGAAAAATATATAAATTTTATTCCTATTTCTTAGTATTTATGTAATAATATGAAAGTGATCTATATATGGGTTTACCCATATACTTCTAATCTTGTTTTATATAATTTTTTATTGTGATAGTAGAGTGTACTATTCCACATGTGCAATCCACTCTACTCTACCTGTTGCTATCTTTACATTGTGCTAGTAATAAAATAGTACGCACTCTACCACCGTACTCTACTACTAACTCTACTAATGTAATCTAGGCATACATCCTGTTGTAATATTAGAAAAGAGTAACATTTAAAACCATTTATAATTTTGACGACATTGGTAAATTACTTGCAACAGCAAACTCATCTTAGTTTGGTGCAAGCAGTAAAACTGTGAAAGGGTTAGTAGGGTATCTGTTAAGCCTTAGCACGCGTCAGCGTCGACGCAATTGAGAAATGCCCGTGTTGGCTTTGATTTATCGGCAGTTAGACCAGCATCAGCGTTTCCGTGATTGCAATGGGGATTTATGTAGTCTAATCTTGCATCGTCTTATGTTGTACGGGGGAAAGGATTTTCCTAGGGATAACCGCGCAAATGTCGTGCTCAAATTGCGTACAATCCACACAATTTTGGCCAACCGGAATGGATTTTCGTATAATGTGTTTGTTTCTCTTCCTTCGTGTAGGCGAATGTATTGAAAAACAAGTTTAGAGAGAAATTATTTGGAAATTTTGTTGAGATTATGGAAAGAAATTGTATTTGTTAAAAGTAGAGAAAAATTAACATAGTAAAAAATCTTTCAGAACTCATTATATAAAATAAAACTACTTCAGGTAAACGTTCTGTATTAATATTTATTTATAATCAGTTTTCCTGATGAAGACGGACGTTGAATTCGTCGAATATAAAAAATATTAATACAAACCTTTAACCTAAAGTAGTTCATTTAATAGAGAAAAATTACTTTATAGATATAAAAAAATTATAATAAAAATAGATAATTTTAGAGAATGTTATTATTTAATATATTACAATTTATTCTGTTTTTATTTTCCTGAACTTGCATATTTATATTGTTGGTTTTTGGTTTTCCTTTTGCAGTTCTTTTCTCTTTTCTTTTCTTTATGACGCGTCTCGATCTTGCGATCATCATCGCAAAATCGAAACGCGTCGTAAAGTAAAGAAAAAGAAGAGAACTGCAAAAGAAAAATTAAAAACCAACAACATTAATATATTACTTTATATATGCAAATACTGGATTTAAATATCAAAATTAATTTAAAATTTCATAAAAACAAATATGAATATACATTTTTTATTATTGATTGAATAAAAAAAATGGTTTAAAAAATGTTTAAAAAAAAATACAAACCAATGTTTTAAATTATACAACTCATAAAGTTGATAAATAATAAAAAAATAAAGTAATTTTATTAATAAGAATCCATATAACAAAAATTGTAGACAGAAATCAGAAATGTAATTGTTTTTATTTTTTTGATATATAGATTATTATTAACAAAAATTACTCTGTTATTTTTAATTATTTATCGAATTCATGATTTGCATATCTGCAAATTTTATGATTGCTGTACCATTTATGTATTTGTTTCTCAATTTTCTAAAAAAAAAATGTCCTAAAGAATGTGAAACATACCACCGAAAGCTTGACAGAATCTTTAATAAGAGTTTGATTCAAAAACCTAATCTTTGACAACCTTTCCATCAAAATTTTATACATTATAATACATTCTAGTCGTGAATTGTCTATTATATATATATATATATATATATATATATATATATATAGTAGTCGTTTATTTCAATTTTTTATAACATACTTTATCTTCAATATATTTTATAATTATACTATTTTTTAAATGTATCAAGTGCTGCAATAAAATTAAAATTGAAATAATGCTGCTTGAAGATAATAACTAAATTCTTCCGTAAATATTTAGACAAAACTTTTCCACGACGAATACATTTAACAATTAGTAACTTTTTAGCTATAATAATAATAATAACAATATCTATATTCGCTAATTGTTTTTCCATTTTCAGCAAAAGCATCTCTCATTAGGCTCGCTCGCGTTGTGGTTTGTTTGGAAAACTGTTTTCTAAAAGATTTCCGCTGTAAATGTTTCAGCGTCTTTCTTTTGTTTTCTATATATTTCCATTAAATTTAATTTTGCGTGGAAAAGGCTTTTCCAAATAATACGCGGCTTTGGCTGCTGTTATTATTATCGGCATTCGAACTATAATTATTATTATTTTGTTTTCAAATTGCGAAAACTTTTCTAATTATGCAAAAGTTAGTTTTCTTGTTGCATTTTCTAGAGAATTTATTAATTACTATTTTAATTTCAAACTTAGAGATTCATTATTATATATAATACGTAAATATATAACTTTTGTTCTACAAATAATTATATAAACTATTTGTTTACGTAGTTATAATAATACATAAAAATTGTTAAAAAGTTGTTTTGCTTATTAATATTATATTTCAAATATATATATATATATATATATATATATATATATATATATATATATATATATATATATATTTTAAGCAAAAACAGTCGGCATCATATTATTACGGGGCCTTTTGCAATTTGTTTAAAAACTAAAAATATACTAGTCGGAAGTACTAATATCAATTCCGATATTAGTCAAAATCAACAATTATAAATAAAATTCCGGCTAACTTACATTATTTGTAAAAATTTTGAAAAGAGATATTTGAAGAAAGTCTCGAAATTAAATTTTAGGCTCTTACACATTTTTTGAGTTAAAAATACGAAACTTTTTTTTACTTTGTACGATTTCATAAAAATATTAAAATTCACCTTATTTTTTGGCGTTTACATGTATTTCCCCCCTTAAATCAATATTTATTCAATATAAGTATATTATTTAGAAACGAAACATATTTTCTTAAATTTTGTGTTTACAAATTCTATGAGTGCAAATAATGAAATAACATCGAAAACTTTTCTGTAATCAAACAAATTTCGTTCGGGTTAGTTGCGGTTGGTAATAGCGGGAGTAGTTACCGACGCGACAGTAACCGCGGTTACCGGATGTGGTACATGGGACGACGGAATACCCGAAATGGTTATCGGTTACTTGGGGGTCTTGGTGTTGTCAGAACAAACCCAGTTTCATGGTACTTTTGGGTTGTATGTACAACATCTATCGGTTTTCTGCAGCTTGCTTGTGGTTAATGTTGTTTAAAGATTGTCTGAGAATGCTGATTTTATATACAGACTGATGTAACTGTCTGGTTTTACACGTTACATTGTTACATTATTCGTATTGCAAATATAAGATTTTTTTTCAATTAATAGTAAATAATAATAATAATAATAGCACTTTATTTCAAAAGACACAAATTTACATGTGTATAGAAAGATTCACAATATATTACAATATCAAATTCTCAATTTAAATATTCTTCTATAGTATAGAAATAATTTTTCCTCAAAATTTCCTGTACACTCTTTTTATATTGTATTTTTTTTGTATTTTATATTGTATTGTATTGTATTGTATTATATTGTATAACGCCTCATTAAGCTGAAAATTCTTGGATTTCGTAAGAAATTTCGTTGAAATATACGTCGAAAGATTTCTTACGGAATTCAAGAATAACGGACTGTTATTTTAAACGAATGTTTATGCATACGGAAGTAAGAGTGTCACATTATTACTTTTTACTATATGATAAAAAATTCTAATATTATGCTTGCAATTAATATATTTTGATTACAAATTTAATTGCCACACACACCCCCGGGCTGTTTGCAGTAAAATGATATAGTGTGCTTATATTTACTATCATAACAAACAGTACATGTACAATAACAAAGATTACGTCAACAGTAGATTATTATTAATAATTTTTTTTTAATATGGAAAAGATTATAATGCATTCCGAACCACAATATAAAAATGAAATTAGAAACAAAGATTCATTTAATACTTTTTTAGCTTAAAAACGCAACATTATTTACTCTGTTTTTAATCCGAGAAATTAATTTTCTATATTTACGCCCACTATTTCCAACTGTTGAAATAAATTTATCTTTGAAATAATTATCTATTGCAAGCGCCCCATGATTTTTTGTACAGGGGATTATAAATCTGTATGGGGCTATTTTATACTTTTTAGTCCGTGTTAAAAACGTGGTATATTAATTCTTTTTTATTTAAAAATTTGGTTTTTTGTTTTGTAGTTTTGTTAATTAACTTTAATTTAATATTTTTAATTAATTAATTAATATTGCATTGTCATCCAGTTCTGAGCTATGTTTAAAGTTTCAATTCTCTGGCTCATCGGAAAGTTAGTTTAAAATCGATTGCAAAGTTTGTACCAAGAAGATAAACAAATAAACAAACTGACAGACAGACAAGAAAACGAATTAATAAAAACGTGTTAAAATATAAAAATATTTGTAAAATTCAAATATATATACAAAATTAAAAATTAGTATTACAAGTTTACATTTAATATTAAAAGTCGAAATATTAAATGGAAAAAAACCGTCATCAGTAAGATTCGAACCCGCAATCTCATGATTTCATCAGGTCGTATTTAATTAAATATTTCAACTTTAAATATTAAATATAAACCTGTAATGCTAATTTTTAATTTTGTGCATATAAAATAATTAGAATTTTACAAATACCACTTTATTTTTTTAACTTAGTCTCGTATTATTATTAACGAAAATAATTTCCAATATTTTCAAGTGTTTCATTATCGACTTTGTATTCAATTTTCTCCATCATTTTCGATCATTACTTTTCGTTTATAAGAAAATTCGTGTAAATCTCGTAGCGAATGTAAATATGATTATAAATAAACTCAAATACTTGTTTTTGACAAGCTTATTTCCAAATATGAAAACAATTTCAAATAATCGACAAAGTTCTTATCAAATTGATGAATATTCGAAGGTAATTAAGATTAAAATATTTCATTTGAATTGAAACGAAAAACATAATTAAAGTGCTCATTCAAAAATTATTCTCATATTAATTATAAAATAACAAAACACAGTATTAAAATTAAATATTATATTGTTCAAAAAAAGTTTGTAATGATCATTATTCATTCGAATACGTAATATTTATTAAAATAAAAATAACTAAATTAATTACAGTTGTATTTAAAAATATTGCAATTGTTAATATAAAAAAGTATCATAAAAGTGGATGAAACAAACGTTACTTGTTTGGATAAAAATGTTTGACCGAAACTAATTTCTGCATAGTGGAAAGAGTTTATGCCACACCCGTATGAGGGTAAAACTTTACTTTACAGTCACGAACTATATTTACTTCAAACTTTACAGACTGTTATTTTTAGCTTATTTTATAAATATAAATTACATTTTAGTGCGGAAATGATATTTTCAATATAGTACAAAACCTTTCTGAATTCATTATATTAGAATACAACAGCTTAAGGGCTACTTCTGTATTAATTTATTAATAAATCAACGTTTTGACGAACTGAACATGCGTTTTCACCAGGAAAAAAATGGAAATGACATTTATAGTAACTAAAAACGAATATGAAAACAAGTTACTAGGTAACAAATAAGTAACTAGATCATAAAAATCTTATATATTTCTAAATTAATGGAGGCCAAATTTTATTTAAATTACTATAAATGTCATTTGTATCAGTTTTCCAAATAAAGACGGACGTTAAGTACGTCGAAAAGTATATAAGGTTATATTTTCACAATGCATAATATTCAAATCACAAATATAGCATTTGAATCGTTGAATAATATTTGGAAACAAAATACAATAATTTAAAATCAATATTATGAATAATCAATACCTTTATATCGAGAAAGATATGAAAGTTGATGCTTCTGCTCAATTCTGCAATCCTGCTGCAGTTGTCTATTTATTCTGCTTGTAATCACTTCATACACTTATGTAAATTTATAGTTCACACATATGTATATTAGTAGTTCTTAAATTTACACCCACGATATATAAAAATTATTTATAATATAATATATAATATAATAACATATTTATAATAAAATATACATATCAGAATGTATACGTGAGTAAACGAACCGACGCGACGCGTAAACAGTAAACAACTGAACAAAAATTCACCAACTTTTACCTGACTACGTAATGTTATTTTCTTTAACAAACAAGTTTAAACAGCAAAATTCAATTAAACAGTATTAAAATTTTATTTAATATATCACAAAAATAAACATTTTACAAGTAAGAATAAGAATTCAGCTATTACGAAATACTTATATATATATATATATATATATATATATATATATATATATATATATTTCATAGTATAGATGTTTGGTATTTAATAGTGCTGTCAAAATTTGAAAAAATTGGATCCGGATATCCGGATCCAAAAAGATTCGGATATCCGAATATCCGATTTTCGGATAATTTAAGATCCGGATCTGAGATCCGAATCTGATATCCGGATCTGAGATTCGGATCCGATATCCGGATCTGAGATCCGGAACCGATATTCGGATCTGAGATCCGGAACCGATATTCGGATCTGAGATTCGGATCCGATATTCGGATCTGAGATCCGGAACCGATATTTGGATCTGAGATCCGGAACCGATATTCGGATCTGAGATTCGGATCCGATATCCGGAACCGCTTTTCGGATCTGAGATTCGGATCCGATATCCGAAACCGATACTCGGATCTGAGATTTGGAACCGATATCCGAAAATATATAATTTCAAAATATTAACAATCTGGAAAATTTATTAAAGATTTGACAAAATGCAAAATATTTGTCAAAATGCGAATTTTTTTTACAAAATTGTATAATTTTTAACAAAAATTAAAAATTTGTACTCAATATTTGACAGTTTTTATAAATTTGATAATTTTTTAGCGCATATGAATCGCCAAGAATTTTAAAACAAAATTTTCAGAATTGCATATGTAAAAGAATATTTAGTGTTGCCAAAATCAACTTTTTTAATATTCCCGAAAACAGAACTTGTAATAACATCCATTGTACACAAAATTCTTTAGACACAATGTATATATAATTTTGATGCACATATGATTTTTTAGACACATCGTATATAACTGCTATGTTAAAAAGAAAATAAAAACAAAAAATGTAGATGAACATAAATACGGTAAAAAATTGACACGTTTGCTTGCAAATTCGACACATCCTATAGTAAATTAAATTAAATATAGAAAAATAATAAAATATTAGTTTTTAATTTTTAAAAACTTTTGCAACAACAAACTATGCTGAGAATCAATCACTTGGTTTACAATATTTGTAAAAGATTCTAAACATCGTTCAAAAAACATTAAAAAATATATTTCGGATGTGAAGAAGTTTGCAAGGATACATTTCAATTTGTAAACTGCATGTATTTTTCGCTGTCAATCTTAAAATTATAATATCTACCTACAAAAATTAACACTAATTATAATAATAGATCACATTATTTTAAATTAATTAATATCTAACTTCGTTTGAAACATAATAATTACAATACTTTGAGCCCCTAAACAATAAAAATATAAAACGCATAGATTCGAAACGATTCAAATTTGAAATCCGGATCTTTAGATTCGGATCCTAAATCCGAATCTGAGATTCGAGTCCGAGATCCGAATATTCGATTCTAAGATTCGGATTCGAGATCCGGATATTCGAATCTGAGATTCGGATCCGAGATCCGGATCCGAGATTCGGATCCGCGATCCGGATATCCGAATCTGGGATCCGGATCCGAGATTCGGATATCCGAATTTGAGATCCGGATCTGAGATCCGGATATCCGAAAACCTAATTATCCGGATATCCGGATAATTTTGGATCCGGATCTAAAATTATCCGGATTCGGTTCCCAGCACTAGTATTTAACGAGCGATAGAAAAATGAATTATATTATTGATTAATTAAAAAAATCAATTCATTGTGTAAAAATATTAATGAATTAATAGTTTTTTTTTTAATTGTTATATAAATTTTAAATTTATATTTTTGTTCTATTTTCGGGATAATGTGTTTGTGCCACACCCTCTTGGTTATATGGCGTGATTGTATATCTATGTATTTATTTAATTTGATACTTTAATAAACCTCTATACAACAGTACACTGTTAGAAAATAATGTAAAATTACATAAAATACTCTGTAATTTATTGATATTTTCGATTTTCATTACAATTTAAAGCCTGCGTGAAAATATATTTCATTTAAATTTCTTTTTAAATCTCATTATATTTTATTGGTAATATTATCTAGTAATTTGTTTGTATGTTCTGTTAATTTACTGTAAATGCCATTTCTATTTTTTTCCTGATGAAGACGTACGTTGAGTTCGTCGAAACATCACTTATTAGTAAATATTAATACAGAACTATAACCTTGGTTTGTAAGCCCTATCAAAATTAACTTTAAATTGATAAGAGAAGCAATAGAAATTTATAAAAAGATAACATCAATCACTGTGACTAGTTACTGATTTAAATAAAATTTGGCTTCTTTTAATTAAAATATTTAAAATTGTATTTTGTTACCTAGTAACTTGTTTCTATGTTCTGTTTATTTACTGTGTCATTTGTATCATTTCTTTCTGATAAAGACATACGTTGAGTTCGCCGAAACGTTCGATTATTAATTAATATTAATACAGAACTACAAGCTAAACCTATTTGATTTTAATACAAAGAGTTCTGAAAGATATTTTAGTACGTTAATCGGCCTAATTCTCTAAAGAAGTTGCTAAGTTTTAGCAACGTTGCTAACAGTTATAACCAATAGAAACAAATATAACAGTTTTCATTTTAATTTTTTATTTAGTGTCAGCTAATATGATTGGTTAATATAGTTAGCAACGTTGTTAAAATTTAGCAACTTCGTTAGAGAATCAGGCCGAACTTAACCATAGATCTAAGCTACACAAAATCATTACATACTATCAACTATCGTATATACAAAATACAAAACACCCTAGAGAGGCAGTAATAGCGATACCATATCGGTATATGACATTGCATCAGTCTCAATTGCTACCTGCATTCAGTTGCATGTATCCGTAACAAAAGTTAACCTTTAGTACCACATTGACACCGCTCGGAGCGCTGCAGTATCATTTTCCCCTCAGCGCCATCTACAATATGGGGTAGTGGCCGTCGTAAAAACCAGAGGTAAGATAGCTAAAGTGTTAATTAAATTTAACGCGATTGAGTATTAACACTCTTGCTTGCTTTGCTGCTAAAGTAACATAGTGTTAGTAGTATAGTGTCTGTTTTGTATTTATTTTAGTTGTAGTTTTGTTATTTTTTTTGTATAGTTTGCTGTAATAGTATTTGTTTTGTTTTTTATTTTGGTTTATAATTTATTATTAATATGATGAATCGGATATTACAGTAGGTGCTATTATGAATACGATTTTTGCGTGTTTTACTTCAATGGACCAATCTAGTAAATTTAAGTTTTTTTTATATGTAAAAATAGAATTACAAATAAGACTCATTTTTTTAAATTTTTTAAATTAAGTGAGCAAATACAAAAAAGAAAAAAAATTGTTATAGTTTAAGAAGTTATATCAACAATATGTAATTCTACATATGCATGTGATGCAATTTGCAAAAAGCAAGCAATATTATATACTTATTAGGTCAATTTTACTTACTTTATGTGATTATTATGAATTATGTAAAAATTACAGATTTTTTATAGTAAAATTTTACTATATTTTTTTGTAATTTCGCTATATTTTTTCAACACTTTGACTGCAAAGACTTTTCGAGAAAAAATTATTAAAGTTTTTAAAAATTCATTATAGCCACATTATTTGTCCGATTTTATTCAAATTTTTACGGAAGATTTCCATAGCGTCTACATAAACTATGTTAGTTTAGTAACATATAGTGTTGCCAACTTTCCAAGAAAAATGATATTCAAATTTTTCTAAATTCATTATGTCCATGTTATCTAACCGATTTTACTCAAATTTTCACCAGAAGATTCTTCTAGTATTCATATAAATTATATATTTTTAACAAAATACAGTGTTGCCAACTTTCCAAGAAAAAAATTACTAAAGTTTTCAAAATTGAATTTTGGCTTTACTTTATACAATGTTACCAATTATCCGGAAAAACTAGTCAAAATTTATTTTAAGCATATACTGTTTGTACGATTTAAAATAAATTTTTAGAACAGACTCTTTTCTATGCATAATAATTGTAAAATTAAATTTTGGAATAATGCTATCCAAATTTTTGGTGAAAAAATATAAATATTTTATTTCTATTTCTTAGCATTTATGTGATATTGTCAAAGTGATATATACTTCTAATCTTATTTTAAAGTAATAGTCGGATACGCTACTACTAAACTATATATAGGTTAAAATAAAAATAAACACACAACTCTTGGTTTTTTGTTTCAAAATTATTATTTTATTAATACGATGTACATTTCGGCTTATTAGGCCATCATCAGGTGACGAAAATGTAATACAAAAAATTATACATTTCTAACTATATATACTAATACTTAAACTAAAACATAATTGTACTAGGGACCTAAAATGGTTTTAGCAGTGGGGATGAAAATAAGTCGGTTTGTTCATTTATTAAGATTTTATTATCAGCCAAGGCTGTTTGTATTTCCATCGCTTCCAAGAAATTCATTCTAAGACCCTTGTCGCAAATATGCAATATTGCATATTTGCGACAAGGGTCTTAGAATGAATTTCTTAGAAGCGATGGAAATACAAACAGCCTTGGCTGATAATAAAATCTTAATAAATGAACAAACCGACTTATTTTCATCCCCACTGCTAAAACCATTTTAGGTCCCTAGTACAATTATGTTTTAGTTTAAGTATTAGTATATATAGTTAGAAATGTATAATTTTTTGTATTACATTTTCGTCACCTGATGATGGCCTAATAAGCCGAAATGTACATCGTATTAATAAAATAATAATTTTGAAACAAAAAACCAAGAGTTGTGTGTTTATTTTTATTTTAATTTTAATTATGTTTCAACAAGTGCCTACAGCCGTGTCCATCCAAATTACTATATATAGGTATCTGTAATCTTATTGTATACACAATTTTATTTCTCTTAACCCTTAACCAAACATTATCAACTAAATCACAAACCAACTCGAGTTTCTAAATCATTTTATACCCGATGTATAAAAATAGACACGATATTACACTTTACTTATACGAGGGAATCTTTTTTTCGTATAGCCGCGCGTATTTTTGTTACGAGACACACGTTGCTGGAAAGTCGGTAAGATAGAACACGCCACATTGCCGAGACACTTCCTCAGCTATCGTAGTTGCTTTCCGTTTATTCCTCGGGGACGCATTCCCATTTTCCCGTAGCCGGGATGTACATCCCGTGGGAGATGTGCTCCAGTGGTGGAGCATACGGGGCAAGTAACGCCGAACGCGGGCAAGTTTGCACTAAAAAGCATCATGACGAAGAGAAGTAGCGATGTGTACACTCTAAAAACTAATTATATAATTTTACCTACAAACTATAATGCTATAATGCCCAGTATTTCTAGGTATAATTACTCAACTAATGTTACATAATTGTTTAAAAATATATAATATCAGAACTATTACAAACATTATGTTATATGATATTACCAATGGAATGTAAAAGTACACACGTATGTAATATTAGGTACATTTTCTTTTTAGTAAAGTCTCTTTTAATAAATTTACAGAACTTCTATAACTTTGTTGTCAGGAATTTTCCATAAATAACTAAAATTTGTTTAATTATGTAATATTATTGTTGGTGTAATTACATACATTTCTAAATTTACATATTGGATGTATTTTGAAATGAATGAATTACATTTAAAATATTTTATTAGTATTATTACACAAAATATGTACTAAGTCTCATTATTTTCATGAATTATTACGGATATTAATATGCAAGCTGTAATTTTACATAATTTAAGAAGTTATACCAACAATATGTAATTCTACATTAAGTATGTGATGCAATTTGCAGGAAGTAAGCAATTTTACATACTTATTAGGTTAGTTTTTCTTACTTTATGTGATTATTATGAATTATATAATATAAAAATTACAAAATTTTAAGGTAGAAATACAGAATATTTATGGTTTTTTCTATTAAAATTTTATTACTATTTTTCTGTAATTTCGCTAATTTTTTTTTACAGTGTACATATGAATGCTAGGACGACGCTATTTTGGCTTTGTTTCATAACGCGATCTAAGTGTGTTTAACCCAGTGTTTTGTTTCGCGTTTTTGTTTTCATGTGACTTTGTAAATAGGTACCTTGCTTATATTTTCAGTTTATTTTATCTTACATGTGCTCGAGAATTTATTATTGTAATGCGCGCGCTGTGTTAGATATACTATATTTATATAAGTTATAAATAAATATGTACCTTTTGTGTTTTGATAAAACTTACAGTAAAAATAATATATGTTTTAAGTTGAGTGAGAAAATGACACAGTATTTATACTATATGTATGTGAAAACCAGAGTGACGATTTTCAATTTTAACCGATAGATTTTTTTAACAGCGTAGTTCATACTGCACAGCAAGTAACTGAGATAATACTGAGCACCTTATGTTTGTTTACGTAATATTGGTAAAACCTTGAAAGCACGTCGTCAATTTTTGTCAATAAACGAGTAATACGCCACTCACTAGTATGTTTACATGAGCTTTCAAATCGCTCTAATCATAACTGCTCAGTTAAAACAGAGCATGTATGTGTGTGTATGTGTAACTGTCGCAGTTCAATTAATTTGTGGTTAATATTAAGTTATGTAGTAAAATATATCATGTACTAGAGAATTTTTGTAGCTTTTATTAAAAAATATCATACGACTTAACTGCGCAATAAACTGAGTAAAAACTATACAATGTATGAGCAAAATAGAATTATCTGTAAACTATGTAATTTCGCTAAATTTTACCACACAATTACAACTGAGAATGAATGCCCCACCTTAGAAAAAAGTTCTGTAGAAATTATGTTATATTGATATAAAAATGTTTAAAAATAATAAATAATAAAAATATAATTCATTAATAATACTTTTATGATTATTCCCGTTAAATTCTCTTGAAGTGCAGGATAATAAAACAAATGCAATTCTAAGAAACAATTTTATCTTTACAATAATAAAATATTTTATATCTCACCCCTAAGTTATCAGTAAAAAACACTATCAAAATTATTTGAGATAACAAATAAAATATATAAACCATTCTTACCTTTCAAGTAAAAATTTTCATGACAAAGCATCCTAGTTTTCTTTAGATGCTTCTTATATGTTCGTTGTTTACAAATGAACATTGAAATACCAGTGGCTGCAAACATATGATGCCTCGTTCGTTTCACTTTACACTATAAACGTATAAGTTTATTCACTACTAGTTCGCGAATTCACGAATTCAAGTCAAAAACAAACACATTATTCACGTTGAAAGTGTACAAAAACACTGTACTATATTTTACACGTTGTAACTCAGTCAGTGAAGTTTTTAGCTTACAGTGTGTCCGATTTAGGTTATTTGTATCTGTAAACAAATAAAATTTAGCAATAGTAAAACATTTTAAATTAGTTCGATTATTGATTTTTCGAAATTACATAATTATTAGATTGATTTGAAATATAATAAAAAAATATTAACTTAAAACCCATGCTCTTACTTATTAATTCGAAAGTAAATATACTTTTGTTCTGTAAAATTGGGTTTTCATAATAGAAATAAAATTTTCAAAGAAAATAAATATAGTATATATATTTTGAAATATTTTCATTTTTTTTTCACTATTTAATTTGCAAAAAATATATATTTGAATTGAAAATTATTAATAATTTCTCACTTAAATTTCTAATATAAAACAATAATTTTCATTCCTATTTTATAAATATTAAATGTTATATATGCTATTATATACACTGTAAAAAAAAAAAGTAAAATTACAAAAAAATACTAGTAAAATTTTACTAAAAAAATTCGGTAATTTCATTTTACTATAATTATTCCGTATTTTCACCTGAAAATTCTGTAATTCTTACATTATTCTGTATTTCTACCTCAAAATTCTGTAATATTTAAAAAATTCATAATAATTACATAAAGTAAGTAAAAATGACTTAATATGTATGTAAAATTACTTACTTTCTGCAAATTGCATCACATACTTAATGTAGAATTACATATTGTTGGTAAAACTTCCTATATTATGTAAAATTACAGTTTGCATATTAATATCTGTAATAATACATCAGTATAATGAGACTTATTGTTAGTACATATTTTATGTAATAATGCTAATAAAATATTTTAAGTGTAATTATTAATGTTCTTATTAATTCTTCTGAGATTAATCTCCATTGTATGGGTGCAATATTGAAGTTATTATTTTAATTATCGATTATCGATTATTCTATAGAATATTTTTTTACAATATAAACATTATGCATATTTTGTATTATAATTTATATTGCATATAAACGTACCTATAAGGTTTTTATAAAATATAAAATTTTAAATATAAAAGTTTATAATTTTTCTGTATTACAATATAAAAACGGCAGTTTAAAAACGCAATTTTAAATTTACATGCAACTTTTAAAAGGGTTCCGAAATTTTACAGAATAATTTGGTAAAAACATTCCTTTAATATGACGCTAGCCAATCGGAACAGTGATAAGCTACTAGTTGAATCCTGTCTGTTTAGCCCACCCAGAATGTGAATTACTTTAGTTTAATGTTAGTTTATTTGTAGCAGTGAAGAAGTGTAGATGTACGCATGCATATTATAGTTGAAATCACCGGTATAATTAATATATCAGTTCACATAAAGTACGTACGAGTATAATATTTATATTTATATAAGGTTTATGATTTTTACTAATGAATACTAATAATATATTTGTGTTTTTGTGTAGGTTATTGCAAATTCCAGGCGTCTGTAACATTTACCAAGAAAATGTAAGTAAATTGTTTATAATTTAATAATTAAATATTTTTAGAAAGATACATAGCAGTTTATTTATATTAAAATAATTAACGTAGCGTTTTTTATTTGTAGATAACTTTATCCAGAAGAAGGATCGAAATCTTCGTCAGGAATGAAAACGATGTCTGTCTTGAATAGGGTACTAACCTTAATTAGAAAGCTGAATAATTATTCGTAAGAATAACAATATTTTTGTTCAGAGATTTAAATGACTGAATGTTTTTTTTTTAAATTCATTTTATATATTTTTTTTTATAATGTTACGATAAATAATTCATATTATATAACACATATATTACTATACAAATTTTGTAAACTATACGTATATTTTTTGTTTTTTGTATATAGCATTTTTTTTTTGCTAATAAACTATATATATTATTATTATTCAATGTTTATTAATTCCTGCTTTATTTGAAAATACATCCTTTATGTAAATTTACAAATGTATGTAATTTTACCAACAATAATATTACAGAACTAAATAAATATTACCTATTTATGGAAAATTCCCGACAGCAAATTTACTGAAGTTCTGTAAATTTACTAAAAGAGATTTTACTAAAAAACTGTAATATTACATACATATGTATTTTTACATACCGTTGGTAATATCATATTACACAACGTTTGTAAAAGTACCGACATTATGTATTTTTAAACAATTACGTAAAACTACAGCTGTTCGGTAATAATACCTACAAATGCTGGGCATCATAGTGTCTCATACTTTGTAGGTAAAATTACATAAAAAAATTTTACAGTGTAGTACAAAATCTTTCCAGAACTCAATATATTAAAATAAAACTGTTTTAGGTTAAAATGCTTAAAAAAAAGTAATTAATAATTGACGTACTCTTCGTACTCAACATTGATTATAAACAAATATTAATACCGAACTTTAACCTAAAGCAGATTTATTTTGTTATATATGCTGTTCATATATCTACTCATATAACCTCAACAAAATTTATAAACATTTCCAAATGTATCGAAATTTTGAACATTTTTAACTTTCATACTATCATCTTTTTTATATTATATCAATTCCTATATCTATATCTAGTTGATAGTTGTAACTTAATCTAAGAGAAACCCTTATTTTATCGTTGGTGTAAATTTGGACGTGTGAGTTTAATATGAATTTTAGCAACTTCAATATTTTTCCCTTTGTATAAAACAAATACGGATTTTTTATTTTTAACTCTAGTTTAATATATAAAAAACAAAATTTATCAGATGGGCCCACTAGTAAAATACCTATAAAAATATTCATAGGCCTTAACATATGCAAAATACCTATAATACAACAAATAACGAAGTACACCTTTTGTGCTTATTACCGCATTATCTCGGTTATAAAATATCGGCGAACAACATATAATATTACCTAACTATGTTAACAGCAGCCAGCAACTTGGTAATAAAGTATAAAGCGGCTGTTTGGCAAAAGATTTAATCTTCCCCTTTTGGGGGCATTTTCAAATCATTTGTTTACTCAAATTTATTATAATGCTGCTGTATTATATTCGGGTAATTTATTTAATGTACATAAATATAATTTATATATAATTTAGTTTACCTTCAAAAATACCGCACCGTCGTACTAATAATTTATTATTTTACATTAACCTGTCGCGTTTAATATATATAGCAATTGTGATGGAGGAAAAAAAAATCATTAATATCTTTCGATATTTATTAGAAAATATTAATATTGTACGTTGCTTATATAAATTTGACTCGATAATGATCAATAAATTATTATATTACTTTGCCGTAATGAAAGAGATATTGAAAGATAAGAAATTATGTCCAAAATTAAATTAAGAGGGGACACCACCATGAGTGCTCTGAAAATAAGCAAAGTTTGGGAATTTTTTTCAAGAAGAAATAATGTATATGTAAATTTTTTTTCTAATATGTTATTACGGTATATTTAAATTACGTTTTCAAATTTTTATATCAAGAGATGTTTTTAAATTGTGATGTTACCTGGCCACTTGTCCCGTCCCCCGGGAAGTTCAGAAACATAATACAAAAGTCTCCTTAGAATATTCTACACTTTAAAAAAAATAGTAAATTTGATGTCGAAAATTTTTGTTGTTGGTATAATTACATACATTTCTAAATTTATATAAGAAATATATTTTGAAATGAATGAATTACACTTAAAATATTTTATTAGTATTACATTAAGTCTCATTATTTTGATGAATTACTACAGATATTAATATGCAAGCTGTAATATTACATAATTTAAGACTGTATACCAACAATATGTAATTCTACATTAAGTATGTGATGCAATTTGCAGGAATTAAACAATTTTACATACTTATTAGGTCATTTTTACTTACTTTATGTAATTATTATAAATTATGTAAAAATTACAGAATTTTGAGTTAGAAATAAGAATATTTACAGAAAAATAAAATTACAGATTTTTTATAGTATAATTTTTATAATTTTTCTATAATTTCGTTCTTTTTTTTTACAGTGTAAAATTAAAATAAAAAACCTACCAACCCCCTCTAGTCAATATTTTATATCCCCTAATTTAAATTATTTACAATCGTATAAATTAAATAAATTTCCAAATACCAATTTTTCGAATAAGTATTCGCTCCAATTTATATGGAAATACCGAAATTAAATTTTGATCAATATGAATTATATAGTTCTTAATGCATTTTCATTTCGAAAAGAGGAAAAATTTCTTCCGAACCAATCTAGACAGACTGACAAATAAATTACATTATGCAAATGTCATCAAAATACGATTATTTATGTTTTAAAATTGTCCAAATGCAATTTGCGTTTGACGCATCCCGGGCGACGGCGACGGCGTCAGCATCAGGACGCTATTCGCTGTTCGATAAAATGCAACCGCGGCGCATCACGGCGAAAGAAAAACAATTTACTAGTTTTGCTATGCTGTTCATATTTTTCCAAACATTTAATGTTTGTAGGGAATAGTTTTCGGCGAGCCACAGATGGTTAAAAAAAGCTAGATTAGAAAACTTTGATGAAAAATGTACTGGATACCGTGCAACAGCAGGTTCGTTGCAGCTTGCATATTGACAAAATAAAAGAACGAATTCAATTCAAGCAGTCTTTTTCACTAGTTCTGATATTTTACTTTTTAATATTTTATGTTTCTTTATTCCAAGGCTTTGAACCGTTGCATTTTTTGTTCCGGTTCAATTAAATATATATATATATATATATATATATATATATATATATATATATCGGTTCGGTTCCGGTTTTCGTTCCGGCAAAAATAACGGTTTTTTTTTTGCGGCTTTCGGTTCAGTGCTGAGTGATTAATTTTAAAATTTTTTCAATGTTTTTATTTGTATTAAAAACTTATTTTTTACCATAGTTTAAAACATTTTATTTCTACTTTTATAATAAGCATACTACATAAATCAATAAAATAATATAATATGAATAACAATAATTATCAACTAATTAAAGGTATGATAATTAGAAATAATTATAATATATGATAATAATATAATTTATTATTCGAAACTTATATAATTTGTATGTATGTTTTAATTATGTAATAATGAGATAACATATGTCAATGTAATAAATTCTTATATACAGGATTTTTATTTATTTATAATTAAAAAATATTAGTGTGTTGATTTTTGGATATGTTGTAGTACCTGGTTTATCAGAGATTGATATATGTGGGGACGGCAAATTGTCTTACTTTTGCGAATTTTCCAGCCAATTCCGAGATATTTGAATTAATTAATAAGGGGGTGTCATAGGGGGTTGATTTTTGGATATGTTGTAGTATATTTTATGTTCTGTCAATGTGGACAGACAGTTTCTACTAGATTGACAGAATATAAAAGGTTAATTCATCTAAATCATTCAGATAATTCTGCTATTGCTGAACATATTTTAGAATATCTTCATGATGTAAAATTTGAAGATACAATAATAATTGCTAGACCAATCAATATTAGCACCTGATTAATAAGAGAAGCAATAGAGATTTATAAAGAAACAGTAAACATTAATCACTGTAAAGAAAACTGTAATTTTTTATAATCTAGTTATTTATATGTTAGCTAGTAACAAATTTTACTTTAATGTCATTGATAAAAAAATTTGACCTGATGAAGACAAGCGTTCAGTCTTGTCGACATGTCGTTTTTATAAAATAATTAAACAGAATCCAATCCTAAAACAATTTATAATTTAATACTTATTTTTTTACAAGTTTACAAAACACTGTCCTCGATTATTTAGAAATTACAAAAATTTGATCTCAACTTTAAATCATTCTGTATAACTAGTATATATTTGAAAACTACTTGTCATTCATTTCCATATTCAAGAGAGCGTCCAATTGCATTCGTAAGCAAACACATACACACAGTTCTACTAGCTCGGTTACCAGATAGACGAATTCAATATTATGTTAATGCATTCAGTTTAGCAGAAATCTGCGAGCGAGCCAAACTCCAAACTGTTACCCGGAAAGCCAGGGCCACTACGAAACGTGTTGCAGCGTCAAATCTAAATAAACATTTCTCGATTTCTGATTCTGCTACTGCTGACGATACGAAGCTGACAGCTGACACATACTTCTCCCACAGACACAACAATACTACCTATACAATATTCTAATAAAATTACATTGTTATTATTTTTATCCTTATTAGATTATCATCTATTTCTATTCAGTGACGTCAATTTTGTATAGCTATAGACATAACAATTTTTTTTAAGAATAAAAATTACTTTATTTACAAGCGTATCAAAATATTGATATTACGTTAATATACTGCCTATACAGAAATAGATCATTATTTTTTGTATAAAATAATTTCTCCTAGCCCCATACAGATTTATAACCTAATACAGAAAAATAATATAAATATATTTGTATTAAATGTTTATGATCATTTCCGTAGACGAGAGTCAGTTGTAAATAAACGTTTATACTGAGCAGACGTGTGTGTTTTGTTATTTCCATTCCATAAGTGAACAACATGGTTGAACTAAGAGTGATATTAAACTTACAATTAGATCAAAGGGTGTTACAACTTCCATCAAAATCTGTTCAGTAGATGTTAAGTTAAAAGTGAACAGAATTTTTTTTTCGTTTACAGCATTCGCCTACCGCTCACACAAACTTATCTCCAGTTTTGGTTTTTTCTTCATCAGAATTACAAGCTCTGTAGCAAATTTCAATTTTATAACTATTTTAAACCCGGACAAACATACATACATGTTTATATTGTGCTTTATATACATATGTAGATTATTTGATTTATAAAATTTTTGCTAGTTAAATCATAAATTTTTTACGTTTAATAATTTTCAACAATTTACTATTTATATTTTGTGTCAATAATTCAATTTAGCATTTCGCAATAATGAATTTCTTAATTTTACTTAATTAGAAAATTTATTTAACTTAATTAATAACATTTAAATTATAATTTAATTAATTTTCCTTATAAAATTAAACACATTTTAGTAACATAACAAGTATAATTATATTTATTATTAAATTTTGACACAGTATTTTTTCCCTAAAAATTTTGTCTGGGAAAATAATTAAGTTTCAAATAAATTAATGTTATTCATTTGAAAAAAATATTTTTATTACTTTTATTATCATAAAATTAATAATTTTGAAAATATTTTTAAAAATTTTTCTGAATAACTAAATTGTGTAAATATAATATATTCAATTACAAAATACATTAATATATGATATATCTTAATATATTTAACTTGAACTTTATTAAAATAAGATATTTGAATGAACATTTTAGCAAATTTAGGAAATTTTTATTCATTAGAAACTTTCATAATGCAGTATATAAGAGGTATCATAAATGTGGATGAAACTAGAGTTACTTATCTAGATAGGAATATTTAGAGAAAATTAATTTCGGGATAGTGAAAAGAGTGCCACACCCTGTTAGGTGTAATTGTAAATGTGCTACATATGTGTTGGTAGGCCATCTATACAGTATGCGTCTATACCGATTCTATTGTAACTGAATTTGATTTCTGGTGAAAGAAAGTGTTGTAACGAATATCCGTATCTTAATCGGAGCACATAAACTACACGCCGCGGTCAAAAATCCCAAGTTTGAATAACGAAACTGCACGCCGGTTCAACAGCTAGTCGACCCCAGCGGATTATAAGGATCTTGGAATATAATTTTGTTTATTCTATAGCATTTTTTTAAAATTATTTGACACACCAATTTTAAATATGTGAACTTGAAATTAATATTGTATTGTTCTATCAATAATAAGTATGATTACAAATTAATATAACCAAATATTTATTACGAAAATAGACAATAGGTTAGGTTAGGTTATGTATTTTATCCTATAGCAATAGAGTATTAAATAAGAAAAAATATATATGGAGAACATAGGTATAATTATTAACTGTAACTTACATAATAATAAATATACATATACAAATTATTGACACGTGGTGATCTCCGATTCTTACCTCGATAAGATTTCGATAAAAGATTAAATCCCAACCGCCGCGTGCAGTTTAAATGTACCCATCTTAACGTAGGCAATAAAACCAGATTACATTTTCGTTTTTCGGCATCCATAAATAATAGTAATCAAGTACGGATGTTGAATCCGTTCGTGCACACACATTGGCACTGGTTGTGCCTGGAAAACAGTTGCGGCATAAAAACCGGAAGAGGAAGTGTATCGTGAAAAGTTTCGCAATAAAATTGTTGCGGGCTCGCACACCGGTCTCAAAACAGGCTGAACAGCTGTTTTATCTCTTCGCGACACACCACATTCAGAATTCAGCAGCCGCACACTTATACTTCTTGGTTAGTTTTGTTGTTAGGTTCGCGTTGCAACAGAGGATACTGTTGATAAATGCAACTTGCTCGATAAAACTACTTATTTAATGAGTGTTATATAGGGTATTACGTGGTTGTGACAGTACTGTAAAAAAAATTAGATATTTTACATAAAAATCTGGGGGCAACTGATTTACACAAGTTTAATATGTAAATTAACAGACGTCACAGAAAAGTTTTTACATAATATGAATATAAAATACGTATATTTTATGTAGGTATACTTACTAATGATTTTACTAAAAGTTACAAAATTTATATAAACTATTGTTTTCCTAAAATAATATGTAATTTTTAACTATGATTTTTATGTAAAATGTCAAGTTTTTTAACACTATGGTTTTCTTGTCTGTCTGTTTGTTTCCTTTTTGAAACTTGGGACTTGATACTTTAAACATAGCTCAAAACTGGATGACAATGCAATATTAACCTAGTAATTAATTAATGAACTAATTAATTTATAATATTAGAAATATTTAATCAAAGTTAATTAATTAACTTAATTATGATTATAATTATATAATTATAAATAATAAAATTATAATTAATTAATTAGGTTAAAGTTAAGGATGAGGCTATTTATACATACGGTATGTATACGCAATTGGCTATTTATACATACTAAAAAAAAAAAACCTAAACCAACCTACTAACCTAACCTACCCTAAATAGCTAATTACGTAAAAATACTGTATGTATAAATAGCCAATTGCGTATACATACCGTATGTATAAATAGCCACTTTCTAAAGTTAAAGTTAAACAAGACTAAAAAGCAGAAAATAATTATTTAAATAAAATAAAAAAAATGAATATACTACGTTTTTAACATGGACAAAAAGTATAGATAGTTTCTCCTAGCCCCATACAAATTTATAACCCCATACAGAAAAACGTGGGGCAACGACAGCTACTCCCTACAATCCTTACTATTATCTATTGCATGCACGTTTTTATCTATGGGATTATAAATCGGGGGGCTAGGAGAAATTATTTTATACATTCTAGTTCGTGTTAAAAACGTAATATATTAAAATTATTTTTTATTTACATAATTATTTTTTATATAAACACAATCAAGTTTCCATTACACTTACTCATCCTATCTCAGATCAT
The DNA here is from genome assembly GCA_963966155.1 of Clivina fossor. Classification (NCBI taxonomy): domain Eukaryota; kingdom Metazoa; phylum Arthropoda; class Insecta; order Coleoptera; family Carabidae; genus Clivina; species Clivina fossor. The sequence goes on from OZ014566.1 coordinate 8,808,196, forward strand.
ATCAATCCACATGACACTAAAATTTAAATCTATCGTTGATAATATCAAAACACGTAGATTAATACGCCATTTGACAGGGCGATCCGGAGAGCTTGTTCGAGAGGAGCAATGTTTGCATATTATAGCCCCCAATGCGGGCCGTGCATATGTGTAGTTTATCCCCCCCCCGCCCCGGTCCCTAGCGAGTATAATATATTTAGTGGTTGCTGTTAACCCGATTCAATAACCCTCTTGATGCGTGTCACTAAAACGGTCCAATGTTTGATCTGCGTCCCACATGACCAACTCAAGTGGGAATTGGTTATATGAGAGTTGTTTCGAATGTGGGTATATGCTAAACGCTTGTTGAATGCGATTATCACTAAACTGACTTTGTCGTCTCTTTACTTACACGCTAAAATTGAATGATCATTAAGCCTACACTGTAAAAAAATTATGTAATTTTACAAAAAAACTATGTAATTCTACATGTTTTGTGAATGCAACTTTTTATAAAACAAGATTAGAAGTATATGGGTAAACCCATATATAGACTACTTTGACATTTCTCGAAAAGTTGGTAACACTGTATTTTAATAATATTATAATTTATGTGGGCACTAGGAGATACTTTTCTGAAAATTTGATCAAAATCGAATAAATAATGTAGCCACAATGAATTTTTAAAAAATTTTGTGATTTTTTCTCTCGATAAGTTGGCAACAATGTATTTTGTTAAAATTGCATAATTTATTTAGGCACTAGGAAAAACTTTTATGAAAATTTGATTAAAATCGGTTAAATAAAATGGTCAAAATAATTTTTTTTTAAATTTTACTAATTTTTTTCTCGGAAAATTGGCAACACTGTGTTTTGTTAAAATTACATAAATCATATGAATACTAGGAGAATCTTTTGTGAAAATTTGAGTAAAATCGGTTGAATAACATGGTCATAATAAAAATTTTAAAATTTTAGTAATTTTTTTTTCGGAAAGTTGGCAACACTGAATATTAATAAAATTATGTAATTAATGGGAGCATTAGGGAAATATTTTCTGAAAATTTGATCAAAATCGGATAAATAACGTAGCCAATATAAATTTTTAAAAACTTTAGTAATTTTTTTCTCGGAAACTTGGCATCACTGGAAAAAAACAAAATCACATGACCATCTTGGGCACTAGACAAATTTATCCTGAAAATTTCATTAAAATCGGTTGAACCGTGTAGGAGGAGTTGCGACCACAAAATTTTGACTTACGACCGAGCAAGCTGACGACGCACATCCGTACACCCACATAAACTAAGTTGAGATTCGTCATCTACAGGCTATATGAAGGATTTCTGTACAATTTTTTTTTTTTTTGAAAATGTTACAAACACCGTATCAAACGCTATACTACTTTTTCCTTGCAGTCAAAGTAGTAAAAATGTAATGTTACGTAAATTATAACAACAAAATTAAAATTTTTGTTATTTTTACTCTTTAAAATCCATGTAAAATTACATAAATTTAAAATATATCTTCTACAGTGTACATTCACCTTGCAATTTTAGCAGTAGCAGTAGAATGGAGATGCAGTTGTAGTTATAAATCAGGTTGCATAAAGCTTGATTACTTTAAGCAGTGAGTTAACTACGCAACTAGATTTTCAACTATCTTCAAACCACCTCAGTTGGCAAGTTAACAAATTGGTGAACTTAATAAATGAAAATATGATCTTACTGAAAGCTATACTTTCATCATCACTAGCAAAAGATAAAGCTAAAGTCCTAATCAGTGATCTACAGTTACACAAATAGTCAGCATATCCAGTGGTCAATGATCACAAAGACCACTAGATACGTTGAGTATTTGTGTAACCGTAGATCACTGATTAGGACTTCAGCTTTATCTTTTGCTAGTGATGATGATAGTATAGCTTTCGAAAACAGCATTGTATATACTCAAACAGGCTTCTTTGGAAACATTTACATTCCTAGCAAAATAATAATATTAATAGTGATAGTATTAATATTAATTGAGTCATAAACAAATTTCAAGATAAGTTTTTATATTGTAAATAGGTTTCTTCAGAAGAATTAATCGTTTAATAGTAAAAATATTGATGTAACTAAAAAAATTGCTGTAAACTACAAATATTTTCAAAAAAACAAAAAAACAACTTCAACATTAATTAAAAATCTATAATTCTTCTGATCTAGTTACTTATTGCTTCTTGTTGCTACGTCCTGTTATTTACTTTAATGTCCTGATGAAAACGAGCGTCTAGTTTTGTTGAAACGTCGTTTTAATAAAATAACTAAACAGTTTCTATGTAATACAAAGAGTTCTGGAAAATATTTTATTATTTTAACTCCAACATATTTAATCTAGAATCCCATTTGAAAAAAAAAAAAATCAACCGTCAACAACCATCAGCAAAACAAACACTTAACATCGTGGAATGTATCGTGTTGAACGTTTTGAAATTGCAAAGGAATTCTAAAAGGCATTATATATAGAGTAACGACAGTATTTATCACATTAAGGTTTCAAAATTGGCGCCCCGTCACTGTCACCACCAAACAAACAAACCAACAAACAAACATCGTCAACGTACAAACAAGAAAATTATTCCGAGCAGCAACCGAGATTTTGCGCAAGTTGAATTGCAGCATCTTCAAGATATGAACTAACAATGTCTGGATTTGAATATTTTTCGTTCATGTAAAACACTCTCAATCATATCTACTTATGTGTTTCGGTTGTGAGCATATGTTCTCAAGATATTTGTGCCAAACCTTTACAGGTACATAGCGTGACTATGCATATATGTGTTTACACTGAAAAGTTTTTGCTTTAAATGCAAGGTTTTTACGTTCAATTCAAAAGGAAACGTGTTCTTGAACTGTAATCTTATGTTTTTCTAATAACCAATGCAAAGGTATTGATTTAAATAAAATTTGGCTTCCTTTAATTAATAATTTATAAAATTTTTATAATCTAGTTACTTATTTTGTTACATAGTTAGTAACTTGTTTCTATTTTCTGCTTATTTATTATATGTTATTTGTATAATTTTTCCTGATGATGATATACGTAGAGTATATTGTAACGTCAATTTATTATTAATTAAAATTTATACAAACTTAATCCTAAAGCTGTTTTAATTATAAAAATAAAAATTTTAATAGAAAAAATTAATAGTAAGTAATAGTATAATTATTTTAAAAGATTTCTGCAAAATTATTTATTAGTTAGTAGGCCGTTATTCGCAGCGCACTTTTAAAAGTGATTTTTGTCAAAAGTATTTTTAACGTTTACTTGAAATTACTTATTAAGTAATTTTAATTAGTTTATTTGAATTTTATAATTTTAGACATACAAAAATATATCAAATATAAAAATACTATTCATATATTTAATAAGAGGTAGAAGTGAAAATTTATTTTAAAACAAAAAATAAAAGTACATTTTCATGAACAAAAGAGGTGGAAATACGTGAATACAATGTTTTTCTGGAATAAATATTTACCAATAATTTTAAAATTTGCACACTATTCAAATACATTTTTCAAAAATTTACAAAAAAACAAACAATCAAATGAACTTCAAAAGTACTTTTGACAAAAATCACTTTTAAAAGTGAGGTGAGAGAATACGGGTCCTCAAATGTAAAGAAAAAAATTCCCCGAATATATGTTTTTCATTATATAACACAATAAAAAATATTTACCAATAATTTTAAAATTTGTACATTATTCAAAAATTTATATAAAAACAAACAATAAAATTAAACATAATTTTAGCCTAAAGTTTTTTTATTTTAATATAAAAAGTTCTGAAAGATTTTTTTTAATATATTATAAATATAATAACATTAATAAGAATTGATTCCAGCCCATGTAAGTTGTAAAACTTTTAGGCCTTACTTGAGCGTTTAGCTTACAAAACAAAAGCTGACGGTACACAAGGAGTGAACTCATGGCCTCCTATTTTGATATCAAAACCCGTCAGTTCTTTTGCACAAACTAAGACGACATGGCAAAGAATATTGATGAGGCTTGTTAGCGATGCACGAGTTAGCTAGCGGTGTCGCTTTTCTCGTTGCTTTTCTTATTCTCTTTTTTTTTTCCTCAACCCCGCATTCTTTTTTTTTTCTTCCTGTTTTTCTTTTTTTTTTCAATTATTCTATAAGTCTGTTTGTCGTCTTGTCAATTTTGGAACACGCGCTTTGTACTACAGGTAGGTATAAAGAAATTGGCTTATAGCTTTGAATTTTTCTTAGATTTTTTTTTGTTTTATTGAAAAAAGTTCTGCTAATAAAATCTATAAGAAGTTGCACGTAAAATAAGTTTCACTGATATATCTAGTATCAAATTATATATAATAATAAGTTCCCGTAATTCCTAAGCGGAATATTGGGCTATATATTCGAGAAGCTGATCATATAGTTTCTTAACAACACGGTAAAAAAAAGCAAAATTACAGAAAATTAATAATAAAATTAATAAACCAATTTTACTCTAAATTTTGGGGGTAATTTTCACCCCCTAAACCTTAATTAGGGCCGCTAAAAAAAAATACGTGTCACTTAGTTTTTAGTGTTCTACTTGATACCTGAAGCTCATTTAAATCGGCATTTAACACCTCGATATGTTTGCTTGTTAGCATATATTTTGTGTAATAATACTAATAAAATATTTTAAGTGTAATTAATTCATTTCAATATACATGCTTTATGTAAATTTAAAAATGTATTGAATTATACCAACAATAAAATTATAGAACTAAACAAATTTTTAGCTATTTATGAAAAATTCCTGACAGCAAATCTACTGAAGTTCTGTAAATTTACTAAAAGAAACTTTACTAAAACAAAACTGTAATATTACATACATATGTACGTTTCCATTCCGTTGGTAATATCAAATTACATAATGTTTGTAATAGGTTCTGATATTATGTATTTTTAAACAATTTTGTTAAAATGTACAGTAGTTAAATAATTGTACATAAAAACACTGGGCATTATAGTATCTCATAATTTATAAGTAAAATTAAATTATTTTACATACCGAGTGGTATTACTATTAAACTTCTTTATTCAATTTTTGTAAATAATAAAATCCGTACAATAATCTCATTCATTTCATCCCTAACAATAAATCTGCATAGTTAATATCTTGTTCATCCGCATCTTTGACATTCGCATTCACGCCAAGCATATCTCGTTCCGATAGCGGGATAGATAGTGTGGAATGCAAGCGATGCCGTTAACGCTAAACGACCAAATTACGAGAAATAGTTTGAGAATCGGACGTCAAGAGGCCACACGCTTACATTAACGGCACCCGCTATTATTAACGGCCGTTAATTACTTATCCCGGCAAAACGGACCAACAATAAATCGATACCAAGGCAAGGGGATTGCTGTTCAATGAGTTTGTTGGCATTTTGATTGCAATCAAATAAATTTCAGCTTTATTTAAGAAGTTTTAAAAGTCATACATACACAATCATGACATGTACCCTAAAGGTTTTGCACAAACTCTTACCACTATGTCGAAATTATTTTTCGAAAAACATTTCTATCCAGACAAATAACTGAAAAAATAAATGAATAAAAAATATTCGAAACCGGTTATCAATTAAAGATAATTTCTGAACAGTGAAGTTCTTGGTTTTTATTGGTTTTAAATAAACCCTTACACTTTTCTTCAAAATAAATAAATATACAAGAATTACTCGTTTAAGAAAACTGTACTAATTTCATCAACAAACATGATTATCATTCTTTTAAATAGTGTTATTTCTGATGATTCTAATTTTAATACAACATTACAATACACATGAAAATTCTATCCTAACATATTCTCCAACTATCCATCTTCTCCTAAGACAAGAAAGTACACAAATGTATTTCGGTGCGGTGGAAGTAGTTGACGTTGTCAGAATTGTGTAATGTTGGCGCGCGATGAAATCGTTACGTTTACATTGGGGCTAAAATCCGGATTAGGGTTTCCGGTTCGGTTCGGTTCGGTGTGTGTGTGTGTGTGCAAGGGTGGTATCCCATCCATCCATCCATCTATCGTATAGTATAGTGCTGTAAGGGTTAGTTTGAACGCATTTGCAATGTTATTTGTTGATGGTGATGCATATTCAACGATGCTGGAGCCACCTGCGTTCCCAAGCTAGGGCCACAAATGGAAATTCAATCAACACGTGCTTCATCCCAAATAGGTTAGGTTAGGGTTACCTAGCCGTAGCATCCGAACGCTACACTTGTTTCTATTTACAATTTCCGATTTTCAATGTTGTTAACAAGGGGTGTGTTCAAATTGTTTGCGGTTATTGAGATTTATATATACATATACATATATATATATATATATATATATATATATATATATATATATATATATATATATATGTATAAATATAATTGATTAATAACTTTCACGAAAAAAAAGATAAAAATTTACACCGAAAGCTTGACTAAGAATCTACGTTTGAAATTTTTTTAACATCTCCAAATTTTGACTAGAAATTCCCATTATTCTTTTTCATATATATTATATATAAATAAATAAATAAATATATATATATATATATATATATATATATATATATATTACAGTGGTTTTTTAAAAAAAAATTTTTCGTCCCACCCCCTAAAACTGTCGTAAATGTTAAAAAAATTAAATTTGCAAAGTATCTGAATTTTTTGAGGTCCCCAAATGGTGCCGAAAACGTGATTTGTGCAAAAAAAAAATGCTTTTTTTGGGTAAAATCTCATGTAAGTGAGTGTGTTTCAGCTTATAGATATCAATAATTAATTTATGACTCAAGACTAGTCTTCGGCATTTTTTTCCAGATTTTTCAGTCGTCACCGAACTTTACAAACTTGATTTAAATGGAGAAAAAACAAAAAAAAAATATTTCTCTGACGTTAAAAAAAAAATTTAAAGACCTCAGAAAATTCTGATACTTTGCAAATCTCATTTTTTTAACATTTACGTCAGTTTTAGGGGGTGGGACAAAAAATTTTTTTAAAACTACCCTAATATATATATATATATATATATATATATATATATATATATATATATATATGTAGGTATATATACATTAGCTTATTAAATTATTAGCATATTTTTCATTAATATAATAAACTGATACACAAACATTTTATTAAATTTTATTTACGCTCATTAAAAACTACAGATTTTTTCTATTTTCCCTCCTATAAATATTTTTTTATCAAAATATGTGTAATATAGAAACATTTTCGTCATGTGCAAACTTTCACTTAACTAAGATATAAACCGGGAGGAAAAAAATCATTGAAGCAGACGGTACGGATTCTAGATGGACTGTGGTGATCATTTTAAATGACATATATATGATTCGTATTGATGATAAAGGATTTGGGGTCTAAATAAGGACCGAGCCGGTAGTAAAAGCATCCACATCGTACTACTAAATGTTTATTGGATGGTCACCCAGCACGTCCTAGATGTACTATCTTCACGAAAATGAATGTAGTGATACTCTATTAGTGGATAAGAGATATACGGACAGTGGCGTAGATTGATATATTGTATATGTAAATATCAAGATGATGTAAGCGAAGACACCACCTTGAAAGCTTATAGTAATAATAATAATCTTTATTTCTGTTGATCCTTCTAATAAAACATAGAATTTGAAAACATTCTTGACATAAAAATTCAAAAAGTTGTTCAAATATACCGTAATATCATACTAAAAAAACCCAGTGCATTTGTCTATTTTTAGAGTTAGTTTTTAGTAACAACACATAATGTAGTTTTTTTTAATATGTTTATAACTATAAATTCATGGTAAGAAAAAAAAAAGAAAGGAAAAACTTTGAAAAAATGTTCTTCTAGAAGAAAGAACGAGAAAAGAAGATAAAGTTCACAAATTCGTATGAGATAGGTGTTCCGTTTAGAAAAATATATGACGCGATATAAATCACTGGTACTCTATTTACACGTTCAACGCCCGCCTCATGTATTGAGGTTTATATTCTGTGACAAGGAAAAATGCAGGTTCCAATAAAAAAATTGCTTAAAAATATCAAGGACCCCCTTGCTTCCAGCCGAAGGGATTTCCGAATTTATAACTGTCACAATAATATGATAGAAATAAATCGCGTTTCACTACACCCCCCCCCCCCCACCCCACTTCCTTCGACCGACGGTCTGATCTGTACACTTTGTATAGGCGTATGTTATATGTTTAGAATGAAAAAAAAAAACTTTATTTTGGTTTCTCTTTTTAAAATATATTAGTAATATAACATAAATATTTGGAATATAGTTGATATTTAACAATTTAATCTAGTAAGGAATCTATCAGAATTTATTATATTAAAATAAAAAAGCAATAAGTTTAAGGTTCTGTATAATTTTTAATCAAAACTCGACTATCAAGAATATATCTTAATACTCATAAGTATTTAAGTATTCAAGTATGCAATATATCATTAAAAATATTTGTATGTCTATATGTTTTTAATGATATATCGCATACTTGAATATCTTAATAATCATACTATTAATGAAAATAATTAATTTCTTTTATAATTTCTATATAATTTATTTCACATAAATTTACGTACATTTAATGTGGTATAACTAACTTTGATTCTACTGAAAATTATTGTATCGTTACCACGTGTTTTATGGAATATCTCTGTTAGTTTTGGCAATGAAGAAAATTTAAATTAAATCAAAAGCTTGCTTTTAAACTTAAATGAGTTTCATTTAAAAACATTTCCACATTGGACTCATATACTCATTAATTTCTTAAACAAATATCTTACCAGTCATTAGTTATTTTCAATTATATATATATATATATATATATATATATATATATATATATATATATATATATATATATATATATATATATATATAGTTATTATAAAATGTTTATTATTTGGTTTTTGAAAATTATTATTACGGGATTTTTTGGTGCTTGTTTACAACTAAAAATGCACTAAGCGGATGAACTAATATCACTTCCAGTATAAATAAAAATCAACAATTATTAAAAAAAAAACACAAATTAACTTACTTCATTTGTAAAAATTTAAAAAAAAGTTATTTGATAAATTTTAGATTATTAAATATGATGAATTTGAAAAAATATAACAATTTTGCATCAAAGTGTCCTACAACGAGCTTACTCTATCTGTATTCTAAACATTATATAATATTTTGTCACAAAATTTGGTATATAGAGATATTTCGATATACTTAGTTAAAGTAAAATATTGGCAATAAGATGCCACTTCTGGTTTAATCTAAAATCGACTCTAACTTTCCTATTTTAAATAAAATACCCTATTTTTTATTTTATTATCAAATTCAGGAGTAAATTTTTGATGTATTTTAAATTTTTTTAATTTTTTTGTTTGAAATTGACAACATTTTTCAGAATCCGTTTCTCAAGAATGCAATAAAATATTTGCAATTTGTAAACGAGGATTTAAGGAAACTTTTGGCTACCTCTTCATAAAAAAAAATAAATTAAACTATTATAAATGTGCTTAGAATATTGCTGTAAACTTGAAATTCAAAACACATTAAAATCTCTTTTAGTAAAATAGAAATCTCATTTTTTACTATTTTAATAAATTTTACGTTAAAAAATAGTGTTAGTTTATGTAACTTGTCCCATGTTGAAAATTGATAGATTTTTAGTGAAATATAAAAATATGTAATTTTGCTACGTTGTATGTAATCTATTTAATCTACTAAATATAAAAATTAATATAAAAAATTTTGATTTTACTGATATATATTGCATTAGCTATGCTGTTTGTCAACTAAAAATATAAATCTCATAAAATACATTCTTTTTTTTGCAAAAAAATATACAACACAATATCATGAAAACAAAATAAAGTAGTTTTGATTTAGATGTAATTGACAACTGCAAAATGAAAAATATTTTTAAAATATGATTTGAATCACGCGATTTTTCAAGAATTATATTATTTTATTTTATATTCGCTACACTAACAGACCGCAATTGTATTATAGAAATGATGATAAAATAACTTCAATTCCTTAACGTCAAAATATATTACAAACTAAATGTAATATAAGAAATGTAATCGTAGAGTTCGTTAAATATGTTTGATATTATTTATTACAATACAGAGTGGTTATAAAGTCTTAATCCATTTTCAACAGGGCTGGATTTAAACTTGATAAGGCCCTAAGCTATTTGAGATATGGGGCCCTTTATAAGTCCAGATATTCTAAGTCAGTGACAAATATGATTTTCGGATACCTAAAGAGTTAAACTAAAATTATATACTTTAAACGTTCCATTTCTATTATAAATAATAATAAAATAATTCTAAAAATTACCGTAATTACCGGCATTTGCTGTCGAAATTTATCAGTAATTTCGGTAGTCATAATTATCGGTAATACCGGATAACCGGTTATCGGTAATGCAAAACCTAGGCACAATAGCCCTTTGTTTTTCTTCGAAGATGCACTAAAAAAATTGAGTGAAGAGTATGGGACAAATAATGCTGCAGTATATTTAAGTATATATGACACTTGCTCACTTAGACAATTTTTTTTTGGGCCCCCAAGAAAGTGGGGGCCCTAAACTATAGCTTGTGTAGCTTATACGTAAATCCTGCCCTGATTTTCAAGAATACTTAGTTTTTGTTTTAGGGTCTATATAACGTAAATTTAGTGCAGTGATTTTTATATTAAAACAATAATTATATATTTTGTAATAATTCAGATTTTTTTTTGTAAAGCTAAACGTACTTAATATAAATATAAATTTTACAATAAATTGACAAAACATGTCTATGAAATAATTTCTCTCATCATTTAACAGCGTGAAAATAGTAACAGTTTTCTATGAGGGTTTAGAAAAAATGCATTTAAAAATTATTATTTTATATTTAACAAATGATTATTATATATATTTCTGTAATTTTACGTTAAATTTTTGCAGTCAATGCACACGTAAAATTATAATTTTATTTCGGGCAATTCTCTTTAAAAACTCATCTAAAATTTAACCATTTGATAATAAAATTACTAATTTTGATACCTATCACTTTTTTATAATCAAATCCTATCTTAAAAATTCATACTATCATCTGATATAATATCTATCACGAAAAAAAAAAACTGATAAGCCCAACTTGAAATCTTCAAAAAACCTTAAAGATAACACAAGCCGAAAGTAGATAGAAGCGAAAATTCGCTTCAGCATCTTCGACAGATATGACCACAAACCAGACCAGGGCTCTATCTGAGGCAAAAGCAAGTGTTAGGTCGTGCCTCAGGGACCACCCTGCTTAAGACATGCGAAACATAAACACCCTGCCCGCGCGCCGAACTCGATCGGGCGCAAAAAGAAAATCAATCGCCCGCGGGGGGTAGAAACTTATCCACTGATTTTCAGCATCGACTGCCAAAAGGGTTAAAGGTCAAAACCGGAAAACGGAAACGCGTAACGGTTATCGGAATGGCAAAGATGGTGGTACCTTTTTTTTAGTGGTCGTCGCCATAAACTGCCGCGAAATGAAACTGGGGTTTTGATGGAATTTTATCAGGAAAAAGGTCTTTAAATTATCAAGTGCGGATGGATAGAAAAAACAACAAATTGAATAGCATTTAGATAGGAAATTCGAAGCATAAAATATTCAAGTTTTGATAAGTGAAAGATATTATTATTTAGTTTTTCGAACGCCTAAAAATATTTCAATATTTATATAGTTAAAATAAAACGGCTTTTGGTTGTAGTTCTGAATTAATTTTTATAAAAAATCGACGTTGCGATGTACTCAACGGCAATTATTAATAAAATTTAAATTTTTTACTATGTTATTTATATAGATATTTCAAGATATTAAAATTTATTTATCTAGATATTAATTAAATTTTAAATTTATTTAAATAAGATAAAGGATAAAATAAAACGGCTTTAGGTTATAGTTCTGTATTAATATTTATTAATAATCGACGTTTCGACAAACTCAACGTATGACTTCATCAGGGAAAAACTTCAAATATATCTTAAAATATTAATACAGAACATTTTCTACTGTGTTAAGATAAAAGATAACGGTTTTTTTTTTATCTAGATAAATCCCAACACTGATTAAATATCTTTTTATAATAAAGAAAAGCAACATCTAAGTATTTCCATTTCCAATTACAGAATAAACAAAAACTAATCCCATTATTTTCCGTAATTAAATCAATTCTCTCCGAAAAAACAATCCAACAAAACCGCACATCAAAATCAAGAGAAACCATATATATCTCGACAAATAAAACAAAGTAAATAAAAATGTTAATAGGCCTCGCGCCCCCATCCCGAACTGTGTCCGAAACGGGCGCATTGCCTCATTAAAAATGAGGTTAGACTTCCGGCGTATTCCCGTCACGCATGCGCAAAATGGGAAACGGAGGCATTGCCGGGTATTAAGCGTACGTGTCACTTGCAGGCACTGCATCTCAGTTAAGGTCGCGTAAAACACTGTCCATCAAAATGTTTTTCTTCGCGAGCAGTTTTTCTTTTTTTTTTTGTTCGGGAGGAGGAAATTTATCACACTCGTTCACCGGACACAAAGGCAACTGTGATTCCGTCCGGTGTCGTCCGGACACACGGAGTTTAGAAGAAAGATAGTTGGCTGAGGCAATCCATGTTCGGACGTGGACTATGTACTCTGATAGAGTGTAGTTGTGATATTTTAGGATCAAGACTTCTGACGCGAATTTGTTTGAAAAAGCTCTAAGATGGTTTAGTCTTAAAATATTTCTTACAATAATGGTGATAAAACGATCAAATAAAAGAATTTATTTTCTTGAAAATATATATTTTATATCAAATTTTATGTCCGCTCTACAATAAAAAAATATAACTGATTATTTATAAAATATATGAATTCAGTTTATTAATAACTTTATTAAGTTATAGTATTTTTGTATTTTGTTTAAATCGCCATTAATTTTTAGAAACAGAAAACTCATAAAGTTTTTCAATATTAAATATATAAAAAAATTATAAATATATCTAATTATATGCAAATAATATGTAGAATAAAATATATGCTTAATATTGAATATTCAGTGCTTTCATTTCTAGGTAGAATGTGCACGTGCGGTGAGCTAAGTTTTTAATTTAATAAAAGGCCATTAATCACAAAATTTCTGACATTTATTTCGATCATTTAGCGACAGAATTTTTAATACCGTCTGGTAATGAAAAACCGAAAGGATTAGGTCACGACCAATAAATCATCAATCATCTTTGATACGACCGGTGGTCTCTCTCACCCCCCCCCCCCTAACCTAACCTAACCACAACCAGTGTCTTTTTTTTTTAATTATGCAAAGAAAATCTATGTGACGTATTGTCTGTTTCCGTTTTTCTTTTTACCTCTTCCAGTCGTTTAATCACTTAAAACTGTCGCATTGGAATTAATTCTCTGGTTTATCGGAAAATCTTTTTAATTAAGCACGGAAATGTGAACGTTTGCACTATTTTATTCCCAGTTATTTTAGTTTTATTGCATTGTGGAAAAGGTAAAATTTTTGTATTTTTTTTATTAACAACTACCCTAGAGCCTTTTTATAATATGTTTTATTATATATTTTATTATATGTCTACTTTTTTTTCTGATATTGATTAAAAAAAATAAAACATTAATTATACAAAATATGTATTAATACGGCTTTGAATGAATATTATGTTTATAATTTATGTATATTTTAACATAATAAAAAATTCTTTCAGAACGAATTATATTAAAATAAAAAAAGTTTTAGGGTTAAGTTCTGTATAATTTTTAATTAAAATTCGCCATGTACCCAAAAGAATGTTTCTACTATGCCGAAATTAGTTTCTTACAAACATTCCTATCCAGACAAGCAACTCTAGCTTCATCCACATTCATAATATCTCTCATACAGGTCTCATACATATCTATATTACATTCTCAATCATATCACTCTATCTACTCATCGGACGTCAACGCCGTCGCCCTATACCTCCAAATCATTCAAATATATTCTTTTAACCAAACATTCATTAGACATTCGCTCAAGATAACCGAACCATCTTAACAATCTCATCCGTAGACAATAAACTACTCTAATACATAAATTCATCTAGATGTTCTATACGTGCATCATTAACAGATACATTACATTCAGTCGTCAAGTCACCCTTCTCAAAATCGAATACTTTGCAATTATCAACATTCAACACAAGATTCATATCCTTACCTATAACAATAATTCTATCAATCATCCTTCTTTTTGTATTAATTATATATATATATATATATATATATATATATATATATATATATTGTTTTACAATCCTTCCTGCTGGACATAAATAAAACCACAAAATAAAATTGCTTTAGGTTCAAATTCTGTATTAAAATTTAGGTATTTATAATCAATGTTTCGGCGAGTTTCAAAGCTCGTCTTCATCAGGAAAAAAGTAATATAAATGACATTAAAGTAAATATCAATACACAGAAACAAATTACTATGATATAAATAAGTGACTAGATTATAAAATTCTATAGGTCTTGCAAATTATCACATCATAAAGATATTCTAACGCATATTCTTCAATAACAGATTTATCTGAATGATTTAGACGTATTGACCTCAATTTAGGTACAGGATAAAACGGATGAAAAATATAGGAACACATCAAACTTAGAATATACCAACTTGCGGTACTCGAGAACAACATCAAAACGTACTTAGTCTGTACTGTTGTTCCGTAACCCGATTTCACCTGCAAAAGGTTTTAAACAGAAAATCTACCTGGGTGTGTGTGCGGTAGCGTTGTGTTAATCCGATACGAGCACTTCTCTACCGGCAGCAGCACCAAGCAACAACAAACCCAAGATAAAAGCAAGCGTATTGTTGTCATTAACAACTGCCAATTACTTATCCCCTACGCCGAAACAATGCCCGCTAACAATGCAAGTTTTCTCTATAGCGTCAAACTTGACTAAGTGACTAACACCCCTCTCTCTTTCGTATTATGAATCACTTAGTAATTGAATTGTATTAATACTGTAAACGCACCCCCGAGGGTTAGAGCAAGGGGGGAGGGGGTGGCTGCTTTTAGAACTAGATAGTAAGTTTGTGGTATGCGACCCCGAGCAGCGATGAATACCGTAATCGAAATTCCAGCGCGGATGTTGAATGTTTGCCTAGATTTAGTGTTAAGTGAAATATCTTAAACACTAGTGACTTTTCACTGTGCGCTGAGTGTACGGTCGCACACTATATTTCGAATCTGGCGGAATAATTTTATCTACGTCATTTAAATGGCGGCCGAAATGCGAATTTTATGGCGGGAAAACGGCACAAGAATGCCATTTTGCTTAAATCTAGCTTCGGGAAGAATGCACGTAAATTTTATTTAGAATGAATGATTATTCAAACAGTTTAATTTCAATGAATTCTAATATGCAGTAGAACTTGTAAAAATTCCCCTTGATGAAGCAAGCTAAAACGCGATACGTAAATATAAAATAATAATAGATTAAATATTCTTTAGACATTTTGTATATAAAATTTTTAGACACATTGTAGATAACTGAATACTCTGATTTCTGAGAGACAATGCATATCCATATATAAAATAGACATTATATATAAAAGACACATTATACATAGATGAATACACTTATTTATAATTAATATATATATATATAGACCTTTACTACTACTGTTAGATTGTAAAAAAAGATTAAAGAATCACTATTAACTAGAGCAGAAATAACTAGTCTCCTAGATGATCCCAAATACACTCAACGCAAAAAGTGTACTTTATTTCTTATTGAAATTGACTAAAGTTTAGCAATTTAATAACTAAGATCTGCGTAGTCTATCTTTGCGCACACATGTATTTCTAATGTAAGAGCCTCCTTTGTATTTGTGATGGTAAATCTCTACAATTTCTATACAAATGGTACTGTACAAATTGCAATAATTTTTTTTTTATAAAACATTGTATTTTGTTTTTTACTATTTGAAATTATATTACATATTATATACAGTTTTTAAAAACATAAAAAGCCTAATTATAATTTCCAAATAATAAAAAAAAATTATGAATGAGAGTTGTTTTTGTGTGAGTGTGTTTGCGGTTTGTTATTTCTTGATATTTTTCGTAAACAAATAAATTAAAATTTCAAAATAAAATCTACAGCAAAATCAACTATTAATAAAAGTAATTAATAATCATAAGTAACATTTTCCTATTATTGTAAATTACGTTTGTTCAGAAAACTTAACATACTAATATAAAAACATTTTTGATTGTTTATGTAATTTGGAACTTATTTTTACACACTTGTTACATAAATAACTATTATAAGAATTACTAGATGGTTATATATACATTATTAATATAATTAACAATAAATTATACATTTTAACCGAATATAAAAATCCAGATTTAAGATTTATTAAAAAACAAAACTTTAACAAAAATTCACATTTAGAATTTTTTTTATAAATTTTGCAACAAACTA